>CM053504.1:9974434-10114754 GCA_028627145.1 Eidolon dupreanum
ATCAAGAATTCCCAAAGGTACAAAGTGATTGGAGAAACCATAGGCAACGATAAATAATTAAGTTCCTGGGAGCCAAATATTATTGAAAGCAAAATTATTTTTTAAATATTTCAAAATAATTTTATGACAACATTACCCTTAACATTGGAGGTAGAAAGAATGTAGGCATATCATAATATGCTGTGAGGAAGAATGTCAGAACTGGACTGGCCTGTGAAGATTATGTACAGCCTGGGGTTTCCCCCTTACCTTGACCTCTAGCCCCTCACCCTTAGCTGCTTCCTGCCATGTGTTTGCACATGCTGATTATAGGACCACCTACCTTTTTCTTTTTCCTGTCACTCAATCCTGTAATATGTGTTGCTGCCCTCAATAGGCTGAATGCCCAGCAAGGCTGAGAAGGTGTTAACCTTATTCTTTAGGGTCCCAGAGCAGAGCACAGGGCTTTACACACAGTGCAGGCTATCAGTGCTGTTAATTGAGGAGGGGCCAGTTGCTCCTGGGGAGTTGTTATGGAGAAAGGGCATGCTGGGGGAATTTGCCTATTATGGAGTGCTCAGGGCTAGGCTGGAATGTGTCCAGGTCCATTCAGATCATTCCATCACATGCACCCCATGTGACCAGAAGGGCACACTGACTGCTCAGGAACTCTTTACTAAATGATGTGACACAAAGAGGTCACACACAGGTGGAGTCTCACCCTTGTTGAGATCAGGCCCTTGACTTTGCCTACTGTCTGATGCTCCGTGGGCATCAAAGTCTTTTGTGGCCTCCACAGAGAAGAAGAAAGGGATAAAGCACCAGGGTTGGTGCTGAGAGCACCACGTATAGGCTCCTGAGGCCTTGGGAATCATGAGTGGGGATGGGGGGGAGGCTGAGGTTCCAATAGGAAAGCAGGAAATCAGCCCTAATGGCAGTTAGGAGCATGGCGAGATCAATCCACACAGGCCATCACCCGACATGGGCTGACCACACCTGTTCTGTACACTGTCCTTCAGCAGATTTCTCAAAGGCAGAGACTACAGTGTCTCCTAAATTCTGGTCCCCTAGTTCCCCCACAGCCTGGCACCAAGCAAATGCTCTTGGATTCATAAGGGGGCATAGTGGCCTAACCATGCAAAGGGCATTGTGGATTTAGAGCAGATAACTCCCATGAAGGAGTCTCTCCAGGTATCCTGATTTCATAGCGAATGCCTCATGGGCTATTTTTGTTTAGATATAGATTTAGAATTGAAGGGAAACAATAGATGATGGTGGGCATTTTACCAAATTCTCTAATCAAACAATAATAGCAACTAGAGAGGTAGTGTCATGTCATTCTTAAAGTTGAGGAGGAAACTCAGAGAAGGAAGTCATTTATTCACTCATTCATGACATAATGAGTGCTAGACCCAAATTCTGAACTCTGGATGAAGCCCTTGGTATGCCCCTGTCCTGCGTTATCACCTCACTCAAGTACCATCTCTAATCCTGGAAAAGGAGTCTGCCCTTCGAGCAGACTGACCTCGCTGGATTTGCAGTCACAGCAAGCAGACTCTAGACTGGCTCCTTAATCTCCCTTGATCTGTTTGAGCTTCAATTTTCTAATCTGTAATATAAGAATATTACAGACTACCTCATAAGCTTGGAACAAGAACTAAACGAATAACATTTGTAAAAATACTTCACTCAGTTGTTGGCACATAGAAAACAAAGAAATGTTAATTGATTCTGATGTTAGAAATCAGTTTATAGTATGCTCATATTCTCTTACATCTGACTTTGGCGAGCAGCGAGGTTTGGGCCAGTTCATTAAATCCAATTTGATCCAGTTTGATATTTCTCCATTATCATATACAGTGTCATCCCTCTCAGTCTTCCTCTCTGTAAAGGCATTTACCCTATTCTTACACGATGATACACACACACACACACACACACACACACACACACACACACACACTAAACCCACTTTTTAATCAAAATGTTTTTTTCTTATAGAACCTTTTATAATCTAACACCATCCAGGTTTAGTTGAATGTGTAAAAGGACACATTTGAATAAAATAGCCTTTAGTTTGTTTTGGGCCCTCTCTAGGGAGCTTCACCAGAGAAATGGAGGTCTGGCCACTTTTTCAAGAATTAGAGTGTCGCTGGGGTTTCTTAATTGTGTTTTCTCACTGCGCACGAGGCCTGATCTCATTTGCTTTGTACCCTTGTCAGTCTTTGTCACAGTGGCAGAGATGAATATTTTCTCCACTGTAGTTGTTTTCCTAAGAAGCTAAAAATACTGGGAGGAAATTGGTTTTTCTCTTCTGCCTTATCTTTGCCTAAGTATTCTCAGAGATCTCACAGCAGCATTAGAGACGACCTCTGCTTTGTTGCTGCTGCAGAGCCAAGACAGAAACGCAAGCAGCAGAGAATAAAAGCAACCCTGGCCTCTGTGACCGTGTTGCCTGGAACTGTCAAGGTGACGATTGGAATGAATCCACTGGTCAATTCCAATTTAGTCCAACCCATGATTTGACACAGCTCCCACCCCTGCAGCCAACTGACCAATTGTTTTTCATGACTGATGGAGGTGACAGGTTTATTTTTGAAACTGAGGCTGATTTTCATGATCTTGATGAGCCTGGGAAGATAGAGAGGGTGTATGTATGTGCGTGTCTTTGAGCGGGAGCTGGGGGTCGGGGAGAAGGAGAGGGAGGAAGAGAGAAAGAGAAGGAGGTAGAGAGAGGGAGAGAAAGAAAGAGAGAGAAAGGACAATATTACGTTGTTAATGGCTTCTTGCAGTGACTCCTCTGAAAGCTTCAACTGTTCGGACGGTACACTGTTAGGAAGGCAGTGAGCAGGGAATTGGGTGTGAAAATCTGAATTCCTAGTCCTGGTTCTACTGTTTACTTGGGCACGTTTCTTAATTTCTCTGTGCTTCGTTATCACCTATATAAAATGAAGCAGGTGGAAGGGACTGCTAGTTGCCTAACCAATATTTGGTTTCACTTTCTTTCCTAGTGAGATCATTTTGATGCTGGCAGTGATGTAACCAGATAAAAGACTACATTTCCCAGCCCCCCTTGTAGCTGGGTGTGACCATGTGATCACATTCTGACAAGTGAGATATAAGTAGAATTGTGGGCAGATCTTCTGGGAAAGCTCTTTCTAAGGGGGAGCAACAACTGGTAAGGGCCATTTACTGCACTCCTCTTCTTTCCTCTGCCGGATGATGTGTGCCTGAGGCAATGAAGCCTTGCAGGTATCTAGCAGCTGGGGCAAGACTCTGATTGGCTCTGTACTGCTGGAGTGCTATACAAACACAAAGAGGTTCTGTAACATTGGTTGGATTGTATTTTCAAACTTCAAAGGGAAGTTGAGTGATACATCTGCCCTCAAGAAGCAAGCACTTTTGCAGTAAATAAAGCTTGAACCTACTGGCTCTTCAAAGACCTTCACGTAATCCCAAGAGACTAGGGAGTTATTACCTGAACCAGTAATTATATCTTTTTGACTCCAAAGAGTGGGATAAGTGCCTTTAAGAAAGAGGCTCCAGAGAGCTTGCTTGTTCCTTTCACCGTGTAAGACTGGAAGAAGTTAGCAGTCTCCAACCTGGAAGAGGATCTTTGCTAGAACCATGGCAGCATTAGGATCTCGGACTCCCAGCCTTCAGACTGTGAGAAATAAATAGCTGTTTATAAGCCACCAGTCTGGGGTATTTTGTTACAGCAGCCCAAAGGAACTGAGACAGCAAAACATAGTGTGTATATAAAGTGAGTGATTCTAATGCCAAAATGCCCAGTTACAGGTAAACAGAGAGAGAGGTGAGTGCTCTGCATGGCCAGCGAGACACGTGCCCACTTGCAGGACTGTGGCCTTGCCCCATCCAGGGGCCACCACTTACATAGTGAACGGTATGCCCTGGAGTTCCAAGATGCCTGGCCCTAGACACTCAGGGGACCGCTGCACAGGGGGTGAGGTTGTGGCTGCAGGCACCTTCTTGGGCTGTCTTTCAGTACCCTCTCAGGTGCACACGGTGACCCTACACGTGGGCAGGTTCTCACCTAATGAAAGAACCTGGCATTTCTCCTCTTCACCTTAGAGACTGATTTTTTAAATCACAGTTATGGTGATTAAAAAAAAACACTTTAATAAGAGACAAAAAAATAAAATAAAAGATGGCCAAGGCTGATGTAGTAGTCCTGCGAGAGCTTCTCTCTCTGCCAGGCTTGGTCTGCTGGATGAACAAAGGGAGTCTTGGAGAGCTGAAAATGTGGGATTGGACAAGGACAAACCATCCCAACACCCCCTTTTCTAATGCAGTACATTCATGAAGGACCCACCAATTGACCTCTGCCCTCTTGTCCCTGGATGCATCTGTCTTCAATATGGATATCTACAAACTAGCAAATTAAACAGCACACCCCTGATCTTTGGGTCAGGCCCAGGGGCTTTGGAAGAGCATCGTAAAAACCCCAGACAATCTCAGAGTGACCCCCTTCCCCAGAGCATCTGGGAGGAGCGTCCTCAGCTAGACTCTGAGGAAATCACTGCTGAAGGGTCACGTTCAAGCTGCTGACCCCAAGCGTTCCCGGCTGCCATGTTGAATGGGGCTAGAAATTTCCTGTGATGCTTATCTCAGAGGAGAAATTTCTACCTTTGTTATTACTTAAAGATGTCTTTTTACTCTGACCACTTCAGATGTGATTTGTAGCATCTTATGATGAAAGCAGAAGTCTTTTTTTTTTTCCTGATCCTGAAATCTGAGAGGAACTGGCCACAAGGGCCTTTGTTTAATGAGCATCAACCAGCCTCACGGATGTCGTCCTTGTTAGCGGGTTCACATCCTCCATCCTCATGTCTCCGGCCCCTGCCTCTCAGAGGCGCTGAGGGTGGAATGTGGAAGTGTGGAGCATGCTGAGGTGGGGTCATGGGCCTGAGTGCCAAGATCCAGATGTGGAGTGTCCTGGAGATCTGGCTGATTCTACAGCCCAGACTCAGGGGAACTTGCAAATTGCATGGTTTCATCTATTAGCTGTCGCAGCTGGACTTCTGGGAAAGCTGAATGGTTGAGAAATCGAGCCTGAATTCTGCAGTAGAAACAGGTCAAGAGAAGCTCTGAGCCTTTGGCTGGGAACTGAGGTTATAGCATGTGAAGGGGCTATTTATTTACCTGATTCTTTTTTTTTTTAAATTAAATTTGTTAAGGTGACATTGGTTAATAAAATTATGTAGGTTTCAAGTGTACAGTTCAGTAATACATCATGTGGACACTGCATTGTGTATTCACCACCCAAAGTTAGGTTTCCTTCCATCACCTTATATTTGATCCCCTTTATCTTTATCTACCTCCCCTGATCCTTTCTTTTTTCCTTCCTTCTTTCCTTCCTTCCTCCCTCCCTCCCTCTCTCCCTCTCTCCCTCTCTCCCTCCCTCCCTCCCCCCTCCTTCCTTCCTTCCTTCCTTCCTTCCTTCCTTCCTTCCTTCCTTCCTTCCTCTTCTTTTTTTCCATATTTATTGAATGACTGCTCTGCGATATGCATTGTTTTGGGGACTGGAGATCAAAAGGGGAACCTGGCATTCTCCTCTGTGACTTAGTAGCTCACAGCCTGTGTCATGAGACATGGACCTGTGGGTGCAATACACAGATATAAATAACTGCCTCAGGTTGGATTCCCCAGAAGCAGAGCCTGAAATAGGGTTACAGGCACGTGTGATTGACTCAGGGAGGAACCTGTAAGGGACGGAGGGACGAGGGCTTGGAGGCGGAAGACGTAGAGTAAGAATGTGATGAGGTAACATTTGTCCTCGATCCGATCCACAGACTGACTAACGGCTCTAAAGCAGCACTGTCTGGCAGACCTTTCTGAGGAGATGAAAACGTCCTGTATCTGTGCTGTCCCACAACAGAGCCACCAGCCGCTGTGGCTCCTGAGCACTTAAAATATGGTTGGCGTGGCTGAGGAACTGAAATATTCAATTTATTTAATTTTAATGAATTCATATTTAGCTACCCCCACACGACTGATGGCCACCATATTAGGCAGTGCAGCTCTAGAGCTGGGGTCGGCAAACTTCTTCTGTCAAGGCCCAGTAAGTTAATACTTTAGGTTTTATGGACCAGGTGGCCTGTGTGACCATTACTCAGCCGTGGCTGTAGCAGAAAAGCAGCCTTAGACAACCCCTAAAGGAACAGCTGTGCCAGTAACGGGGTACAAAAACAAGGGGCAAGCTGGACTTGGCTCATGAGCCTTAAAGCAAACTGCAGTGTTGTCCCCTCTACAACACCCACAAGGGGCCAGCCTTACGTGTTCTGTGCCAGTCTGCCATTGCTGTGGGTCCCCTAGGGGAAGGATGGTACTTCCTGGGCAAGGCAACACCACCAGCTCGGGGCATTCCCCAGATTAAGCATTAAGCATGGTGCTGTGATCTCTCAGGCACCTGCCTTCACGGCCACAAGGGATGGCGTGGTGGCCAGGTAAGGAGAATCCAGGAGGCATAGTACAGTAATTAATGATTTTTTTATTGTGTGTTTACTGTGTGCCAGGCACAGTGTTAGGTGTTTCACATGGATTCTATTAATTTAGTTCTCAGAATAGCCCTATGGAGAATGTAATGCAAGCATCTTTACTGCATTACTATAAAATTCACTAGTTTTCATCACTATAATTTTGTTCACTTAGTTACCAATTACCTCCAAGATATTCCCTCTCTCTCCTTCCTTCCCCCTTTTACACACACACACACACACACACACACACACACACACACACACACTTCAGCTGAAATATCGTATGGCGTCACCAAGTGGCTGTTACGTACTTTTTTCTGCCAGGTAAATTTGCTCTACTCCTAGAGACCCCATTGACCTGATCTTCCTTTGCACTAGCTGCCTCTACTAGGGTATTTTTCAGCCCAGATTTCCTCCTTAATAAGAAGCTCATTCCTCTATGTCTTATTTAGATTCCCTTAAAAACAGATCCTGATTTGGATGCAGGTGGTTTTCTTGGGAGGTGATCTCAGAAAGCCTGGGGAAGAAGAAAAGGAAGGGAATACATGCAATCAAGGGTGTTTAATGGGTGGGTTATAGAGTGGGTTAACCCTGTGGCCAGCAGAGGTTTATCCCCTATTGGAGGCCCTGCTGGACACACAGCTTAGGAAGATAGCTATTTATCCAGCTATCCCCATTCCACCTTGGGTGAGGGTTGCTCCTGGAGGGTTAACTTCCCAACACTTTCACACAGCCCAGGGTCCAGCGTATTCCCTTCTCTCTTAGACTGAGACCTCAGGGCTGCCTGTGACCTCGGGGCTGTGGGTAGTTCCCGGCAGTGTCCGTCATACTCACCTGTCTTAATTTACTGGTAGTTCTCATTTTGTTGATGTTTTCCTTTGCCATGCAGAAACTTTTTAGTTTGATGTAGCCTCCTTTGCTTACTTTTGCTTTTGTTGCCTTTGCTTTTTGAGTGAGATACAAAAGTCATCCCCAAAACTGATGTCAAAAAGCTTACTGCCTATGTTTTCTTCCATGAGTTTTATGTTTTCAGGTCTTACATTTGAATCTTTAATATATTTTGAGTTACTTTTTGTGTGTGGTGTAAAATAGTGATTGAGTTTAATTCTTTTGCATGTGGCTGTTCAGTTTTCCCAACATCATTTATTGAAGAGACTGCCGTTTCCTCATTATACATTCTTTCCTGCTTTGTCATGAATTAATTGGCCATACAGGCATGGGTTTATTTCTAGGCTCTTTATTTCTGTACCATTGATCTATATGTCTGCTTTTATGCCAATACCATACTGTTTTGATTACTACTGGTGTTTTCCAGTCATGAACTTTTTCAGGGATTTGCTGCCAATTTCTATAGTGCAATAGACTCTGCCTGACGATTTGTATGTTCAAAAATAAGTTACAGACTTAACTTAGGGTGACAACATGAGGAAACACTGCATGAGCCTTGGACCTTACTTCTGATTGACTTAGCAAGATTCTAAACTTCTCTGGGTTCTTCCTCTGTGTAATGGAGTGATGGCAAGGCTTTTGCTATACCTCAGATGAGATAATGGATGAGCTCATACTTAGTAATCTGTGAAGCACATAGGGATGTAAGTTATTGATTAAGGACTAAGTGCTGTGATTAAGGCACTGTAAATGAACTAGTAATTATTATTCTAGGTCTTTATTTTAATGTGTATGCAGCTGGAGCTCCCTATTTAGCTGGCCCCTTAGACAGTCCTGACTGCTCTCTGGACCAGCCTCAGGGCTACACTGAAGACCACCTTGCTGAGTCTCTGGATTCAGGGGGCTTATGGCCAGAGAATTTCTCCATGCAAAGCGGCTTAGTCTCCACTCCGTCCCACAGCCCCTGTCCCCATACCTGTACCCAGATACACCCAGCACAGATGAGAGTCTGACCTGGTTTAAGGAGTCTGGTCTAAACCAGAGAGAGGAGTGTGAATATGGACAAAGGGAACACCTGTGCTCTCCTCTGAGGACTTCTGAATCAGTGCCCTAAATCTCAGAGAATGTGCTGACAAATTGCTGGGAGATTTGAGTACTGTAGTCAGGTGTTTCACCTCAGGGACACATGGCAGGGTTTTAAGCAGAGAGTGACATGTTCCCACATGCGTTTGGGGAAGATTCTCTGGTCTAAGGTAGAGGGCAGATTAGAAAGGCCGCAGGACCCAAGGAGAGGCTGTCACAAAGGCCTAGATGACAGAGATGATGAGATCTGGGTGTAAATATGGCCGTAAATATTTTTAACCTGCTTAGCCAGTTGAGGCTTTAGTAGTAGATTGTTGGAGCTTTACTGAGAGGTGGCGCGACTGCAGAATCGGGGCCCCAGTGGGCCTCCTCAGGCATCTCACACAGCCAGGATTTTCAGAGCACTGCCTTGTGAAGGGCACTCGCCACTCTCCACCACTCTACCCCTTCATCTGTGGACCTTGTGTCGTTAGAAGGCTTCCTTTTCTGAGTGTATTTCCCAGCCCCAGAGCACCTTATTAAAGGATGAGCTGGAGCCACATGCTCGTAGAGGAGAGCAGGCAGCCCTCGGTTCACGGTCCCTGGCCTGGCCAGAAGGGCCCCACTCCTCCATGTTCTCTGCAACATGCTTAGTAAAATGCAGATTCTTCATTAGAGCCAAGGCCTTTGGGATGCTCAGGGTCTTATAGAGAGAGCTGGCTGAGGGCAAGAACAGGAGCTGCATGTGAAGGCTGTCAGCAGGCAGGACATCTGAGGCCTGGGATCCTAGTGCAGATTTTAACTTCCTGTTTTGCCACCAGAGAAACTGATGCTAAGGAAGTGCCTGCTCTCCAAACCTGGTAGTGAAATGAAACAGAGGCCTAACCTTACAGTTCAACCAGTGACTACTGGTGTTCCTTGTTCTGTTATTTCTTGGTTTGTTTTAAAAGTGTAAATGCCATTGTTGGGCTGATATGGGACACTGTAAGAAGATAGAGTTACTATGTGACCAAACACCAGTTCTTTGTAGAAGTCAAATGAGAATTTGGGCATTTTTCTGTACTGGTTCAGACTTAAAGGTCAACTTGTCCTCCTGTTGAAGACATTAATGGCTGAAAGAAACAATTGAGAAAGTAATTTCACATTTCCATGTTTAAGTTATTAAAATCTATCTGAAACCTTATAATTAAGCTGCTATGGCCATCTTTGCTACTAGAGTTCCCCCCCCCCCCCCGCCGCCCCGGCCTTTCTTTAAATGTGTGGTATTTAAGTCAGTTCTGCCATTTTAATTCCTGAATAATTTGTGGGTATTTCTTACATGTTATCTTTCTGGCACATGAGAAAATAGTTTATAAACAGAGTAGAAAACTTAAATCTAACCTATATAGTATGAATTTTTTTAATTAATAAGAAAATATGTCTAAAATTTAAGCAAAAGGTGTTTAGAAAAAGAATATACCCTATAACTACGCACAGGAAAGTAATTTTGATTGGTACTTATACCATTCTGTCATTTGTGGCCTTGGGTATGTATGTTTTTTGTTTACTTGTATTCGTGCTTGGGCTTGTACTATTTTGTATCTTGTCTTAAAAAAATCACCTAAAGGATGTGGTTCCATAGTGTAGCGGTTAGCACGTCTGCTTTACACGCAGGAGGTTCTGGGTTCGCACCCCTATGGAGCCATGGTCCGTGGTCTATGGCCATGCCACGCTGAACATGCCACCAAGCCCGATGTCTGATCTCAGAAGCTAAGCAGGATTGAGCTTGGTTAGTACTTGGATGGGAGACCACCTAGGAAGACCAGGTGCTGAAGGCGTAAATAATAATAAATAATAAAAAAAATTATTTATAAGTAAGTGAGAGAAACTTATGTAACCGAAAACCCATCGGTGGGTCTGCCTTTAGGTTTGATTAGCATGACCTTGAGTCTTCTATTCCACCCCTAGAACAGGAATACGATCAGTTTCCCTACAGTACATGTGGAGCAAAAGGAAGTGTGGAGATCACACACAAAAAAGCACATGTCCCATCTCTACCTGTTTTAGGTTTGAGTTGCTCATGCGGAGTAGATGTTCAGTGCTAATGGATGGACATCCCAGAGCAGATTGGGATCGAGTCTCTTGTCTGTTCCAATTTATTCTACCCATATGTCCCATTTTTCCTCTTTCAATTGGTAACCAGCTCATCTGATGACAGGTCCATGGCTTGGCCATCAACCTGAATACTGGAATGTATTCCTCTATGGACCAGTGTTGTGCTGATAAATAGGTTCTCTGACAAAATGAAGCCTTTATTTGTAGTGTTTACCAATTTCTTTAGTGTAAATATTCATAATGTGGCTGATTTTAAGCTATCAGTGTAAAGTCACTGAATGTGGGTTTAGGAAGAAATGTGTACAGTTGATTCTTGTGAGTGAATACAGTTCAGCTCACTTTCTGCCTAACAACTTCTGTTATGCAATGCATGCTTTTGTTTATAGATTGTTTTCCTGGACCCAGGTTTGGCTTTATAACCTTATACTTTTACCTCATTGGCTTTTTCAGCTTGGAGGCTGGCTTATTTGCAATTGTTCTTTCTTCAGTTTATTTTCTCAATCAATCACTCATCCTTTCATTTAACAAATATGCTCTGAATGCCTATTATGTATCAGCTTCTTGCTTATGTACTGGAACTATAGCAATGAACCAAACAAAGTCCATGTTCTTAGAGGAGACAGACTATTAGAAAATAAATATTGTTTTTCCAGATGAACGTGATGTGAAAATATTAAACCATGGAAGGGGATAGAAAGTGAGGAGGAGGGGACTGTGGATGGAGAAGGGACAATTTAAAATAAGATGGTTATGGAAGACCTCTCTGAATAGAGAACTGATGCAGGGAGGTAGCAAGTCAATTGAAGATGTGCGGAAGGAGCATTTTGAGTTAAGGGGACAGAAACTGCAAAGGATGTGAAGTGAGAACAAACTCAGCATGTTTAAGAAACATCAGGAGGACAGTGAGCCAGGACCTAGGTTGTGGAGAGCCTTTCAGGCCAATGTTAGGACTTTGGATTTTAAGCCCAACGAGAAGAGTGTGAGGGTGGATCACTCTGGCTTCTGAGTGGAGCACCTAGACCAGTGAATTCCAAAATGTAACCCTCAGCATCACCTGGGAACTTGCTGGAAATGCAAATCTTAGGCCCCACTCTAAACCTGCTGATCTGAAACTCTCTGGTAAAATCCAGCAATCTGTGCTTTAACACACCCTCTAGGTGGTGCTGATGCAAGCTACAGTTTGAGACCCAGACTACAGCTAGACGTTCTCTGTTCTATCCTTCCCAAGTCAGAGCCACCATCTTCCCTGCAGGTTAAAGCATTACTTTTCATCCTGCATGTCAATACTGTTAGGTTCTTGAAAGAATGCAAGAGAGTCCCCACGATGACATTTTCATAGGCCATCAGATTTGTGCATACTGGGATGGGTGCTAGGACTCACACCCACCATAATTCCCTTATTAATCTCCACTTAAAAATCCTCCCTGTGCCTTCTTAAAGCCAGTGGTGATTACATCCCTTTCTTCACTAAACGCTTGCTTCTCACGTAAATAGTTTTACCAGGTGTAATCCATGTTGGTAATTTTTTTTTCTGTAGGATGTTTCTCTCCATCTTTTTGAAGGGTAGCAGAGCAGTTTACAACACAGCATAAATGTTATATAAATTACATATAACTGGTGTGAATTGTTTCATGATACTAAATCTAAATCATATTAATTATGGCTCAGTCCTAACCCACCTGAGACTTTTGCCCTCTCTTGAAGTTATAAAAGAATGCCAAGGCTTAGGCAACTTCTCTGTGGCCACAATGACGCGAAGACCCATAACCTTTCCCCAGGATTTCTTGGTTGCATATATAAGGGTAACCAAGTACGGAGTTAATGTGGCCTAAAATTATTCGAATTGTCACTCAACTCTATTATTTTCACAAGTACTAATTTTTTAGGGACATAGTTAACATTAACTCAAGGACTTTCTTTAAAAGCCAAAGCAAGAAGCCTCCCAGTCTAGTAATTAATAATTAATTTTTACGAGTAATATACAACCGAGTTGTATACAAGTCCTTAAGAATTTCGTGTAGATGCTCAGCCTGCCGACTCCTTGGTGATGATCCCAGCTGAGAATTCACAGGTATTATTCAGCAGGTGTTTTGAGGTCCATTTCAATCTTGTTTTAAGAGATAGATCTAGAATTCAGTATTCATTTCTGAAAGTTGGATTTTTATCCGGTCTTAAAACAAAAAACAAAGTAAAACCCAAGACTTCAGATAGAGAAGTCATTAATGTGATGTGTAACTTCAGAATCCTAGCATTTCCAAAAATAAGAATTATTACTGTGATGTTTGTTCAAATGTAATCATCCAGGCACATTTCTAAACATATCTGTTATTCTTATTGCAAGCAATTCTAACAACAAAAATAATAACAATTTTTCAAGGATTATAAGTTCCTATAATTGCACATCAGAGGAAAATATGGATATCAAAGCCTCTAAAGTGTTGAAATGCAGTACATTGTTGCCTATCATATTTTTCAATTCCTTGTTCATGAATTTCAGCCTAAAATACATCCATTTTTCATAATTTTGCCCTTTTGTTAATAGATTTCAGGAATAAAATTAACCATGACATGTAATTTAAAGTATTTCTTGATACTGAAATTCTCTACACTATAAAGTGGTTATTTCAAATTTTATTTACATACTTATCTTCTCTCATCTGGGGACACATACATCTATGTATTTTTAATATAGTTCTGAGTGTAACTTTCTAAGTATATTATCACGCATTCACTCATACTAAGAGTTTTTCATGTTCTGGGTAAGAGTCTCATCACTCCATCATGACCAAGTTCAGGAGGCCCAGGGGACAAGATTACTACCATGCTGCCACTCACCATGATAGGCAGAACTTCAGCCACTCAGAGTGTCTGTGGTGTTGGACTCCACACGTGGCTCTTTCCATGGTCCTGAGATCATTACACCTGAGACCGTGGTTCTGAGATCATTAATCCACAAACAACGCTCCTGATAGCCACCGTGTTGTGAATCCACTCAGACCCGCATGGCAAGTGCCTCCCAATCTCTCGCATCCTTCATTTTCATACCACCTGCCCAACAAGTATTTGTCTCTTTCCCTGCATGCAGACATTTACATAAAAATTTGTGAGTAAATAATCTAGGTTTTCAAATTAAAGCTCATTGAATGAATGAAGATTTGAAAACTAAGGAATTTTTCAAGTTGTCTTTACAATCTGAAGCACACAACACCAGAGCAGACAGTTAGTGAAGATTTATTAGCTTGCTGGCCTGAAACCCGTTCAGGTGCTTGATGGGGACCTGAAGTCATCCCTAATTCTTGCCCCTAGTCTTGAGTGATGTATTAGTTTCTTATTGCTGCTATAACAAATTACCACACACTTAATGGCTTGAAACAATACACATTTATTATTTTGTGGTTACAAATTGATTATCCTCTGATATTTTAGAGGTTAGAAGTCGGAAATGTGTTTCCTTGGGCTAAATGGAGGCATTGACCAGGCTGATCTCTTTCTAGAGGTTCTGGGAGAGAATTCATTCTCCTACCATTTCTAGAGGCCACCCACATTCCTTGGCTCATGGCCCTTTCCTCCATCTTCAAAGCCAGCAGTAGAACATCTGCAAAGCTCTCTCAGACTCTAACTCTCCTGCTCCCTTCTTTCAGTGATAAGGACCCTTATGATTACATTGGGCCCGCCCAGCTAGTTGAGGATAATCTCCCCATCTTAATGTCTGCAAAGTTTTTCATTTGTTTTTGCCATGTAAGATAACATATTCACAGGTTCTGGGGATTAGGAGGTGGATATCGGGGAGGGGGGCATTGTTATGCCTATTACAGATGGAATTCTGAGCTGTGGAATCCAATGCTGAGAACATCTCCACGCACCCCCACCCCACCGCGCCCCCCCCCCGCCGCCCCCCGTCCCTCAGTAGTGCAGGTACTCAGCAACAGCTGTTTGTAATCACGCCTGGTTCCCTATGTCCTTTGGATCCTTGGTCCATGGCCAGGCCAGCTCTCTTATCACCACTTCCTCCCAGTTCTGGATTCTAGCCTCTCACTGTTCTTTAGCACTAATGTGTCAACCTTAAGTCACTGTTTGCTTCTTAAACTGCTTGCTTTGTGCAAGGGTTATTTTTGCACTCAGAATACCAAGTATAACATCCCAGAGCCCCAGAAAAATCAAACTTTGCACAAGGAACACCCAGAATATATCCACTACACCAGGCATCATTAGAAAACACTTGAAAATAGGCAATTATTAGGGCATCAAAACAGCAAAAGCTGTTTGAAACTAGATTTCATCATGTGGATATTTCCATTTCCATGCAGCCACATCTTTCCCCACTTCCTTCTGGCTTACAGGGTGCTCAGTAGCACTCCCCTACTTGAGTGTGATGAGATACTTTGTAATATCTTAGAATGTCATAATTGCTTTAACTTCTGTTCTACCTAGCACACCTTAAATGCAGTGAATTGATCTATGCATTCTTTGACAATTGTAGTCCTATTTGCTTTATTTAGAAACAAATGTAATTACTTAAACTGGAGAAGACAGAACTACTTTTGCAGCAAAGTCAAAACATGCATCAACACTTATCTCTATAATTATTTCACCGGGAAAAAAAATTTTCAGTGGCTTTTCTCACTAATGAAGAGGGTCCACGACAGTGGTTGGGAACTTACTAAATAATATATGTCACTTACAATCTCATGACCATAAGTCTAGGCTGGACAGCTCACCCTAGGTGTTTGGGAATCATGCAGACTATGCTCAGATACTTCTATTGCATGGTACAGCATTGAAGAATATGGCCTTTTGAGGCAGATGGATCTGAGTTTGAATCTTTATCTCTTTACCTTCTTGCTAAGTATTATGTGGCAAGATCATGGGACTAACAAACTTTTTCTGTAAAGGGCCAGATAGTAAATATTTTAGGCTTTGTGAGCCATATGGTCTCTGTTGTAATTGCTCAACTCTGCTAAAATTGTAGCACAAGTAAACAGTGAGGATGGTTGTGTTCCAGTTAAACTTTATTTATAAAAATAGGTTGGATTCTGCCTGTGGGCCATATTTTTTGACTCTTGGTCAAGATACTCAGCCTCTTAAACTTTTGATATTGATAATGACTTTAAGAGATGACTTCTAGAGTGTTGTTAAAATTTGATGAGATAATATATATTAAGTGCTTAAAATAGGACCTGGCACAAAATAGATGTGAATTCAGTATATCTGTGGATGGACAGATGATGAATGAATAATGGATGGATGGATGGATAGATGGACAGATGGACGGATGGACGGACGGATGGATGGAAGGAAAGGGTAGAAAGAGGGAGACAGAAAGGAAGAAAGAAAAAGAGGGAGGGAACAGCCATGTTGAAACTGTGTACATAGAACAATAATTTGCCAATTTCTGGGAGAGAGTTCTCCTTAGCTATAGGGATAATGGGCTTAATGGAGCTAATTAAGCATGTGACTCATGTCTTATCACATGGAGCAGAGCAACAGGGCTAGACAGGTAAGCTACAGAGGCTGTGCCACCGCAATTTAAAAAAGTAGTTAGTCCTTTTTTTACTGTCACATTCCTTATCCCACCCAGGAACTATTTTCTGTAAGCATTAGAGCTGTCCCACCCTCCCTCAGCTCCCACATAACTTCTCTCCATGAATTCAAAAGATTATGAAAATCCCAGGTGTGGAGTTCTCTGCATTCTGGCCCCACTGCGCTCCCATCTGCCTTTCTTCTCCATGCTGGGTGTCTTGCTGATGTCCACATTAGGGCCTGTGATGGCTCTTAGGGTTTTTATGTCTGTTTCTGCAAATGACTGACCTGTTCTCTTGTGGTCCCCTCAGGCAGTCATACAATGTACATGTGCCCAAGAAAAGACGAATCTTAACAATATTTGAGCAAATGACAAAATGTCCCCCATTCATTATTAATTGCCCTTGAAAACAAACCAAAGAAGCTCAGACTGGAACTTCTGACTTTAATTTTTTCTCTCTGAAATAGACTGTCTCGGCTTGCAACTAACATGTTAGGGAAGACAATTTAAAAAATAAAAAGGCAAAACACAGGAAATAAATAAAATTGCCCCATATCACTAAAAGTAGTCCTGAGAATTGGAGCTTTTTTTCCAATGATAAGGGATGGAATTATTTTATTGAAACCTGAGCACATGTGGACCCCAATGTAGATAAAAAAGACCCTTTGCCTTACCCTACTATCTAATTCTTAATTCAGAAACACATGGTCTATTCAAATGAGAAAACTGAGTCTGTCTACCACGTGAGTGCTGCTTTTTATGATAAATATATGAATAAACACTATAAAAGTGAATCCAGAGCTTTACGATAGTCTTAGCATGAATAAAACTATATTGAAATTTGAGACTTAACCTCAGAGAATCTCATAGATGTCTCAGGTCATCCATGACTTTGGCTCAAGCAGCATATTCATCATTCAGACAAAAAAAAAAAAAAAAAAGACAAAAAAGATACAGAGGATGGTGAGCGCTAGGATGGAGATATATGCAAGTTCAAAGAGAACACAGAGCAGGGGCTTCTCACCCGAGGCTGAAGGTGAAGAGAATTATTTGAAAAATGAGGAAACCACCTGTGTGACTTGATAAAGCAGTGACCACATGACCCCAAATTTCCAAGACAGCTCCAACTTTCCAGAATTTATTATTTTTTTTAAACTAGATGATTCCCAAAATGTGCAAAAGTACTTTAATTTTTCAACCATGGTGATTTTGGGGATGTTTGGCTTAGAAAATACGGTCACCAGGAACATGAAGATCCAAGATCGTGTTGTTAGCTGAAGTCTGAAAGTGTTTAGCGTCAAGAAAGCCATCACTGCATTTCCCACAGAGTAGTTTTCATCAAGATCAGGATGGATTAGGTAGCGAATATTGGCAAATGAGCGCTCAAGGTAGAAATGTCTAACATAAATCGACACGTGTCGGTGTAGATGGTTCTTGCTCATAAGCATTCAGTGATTATCAGTCAATACTTAACTCATTTCTGAATTGACTCTCTTTCCCCCCGTTGTGGTAGTTGGTCTTGTGCCCATCACCACTTGCTGCTTCTAATAATGCTCTGACGGACTGGCCCATCCACTGGGGTTTCTGTACTTCTTTTCAGTCTGGCATTCGGAAACTGAGATATAGCTACAGCTGCCTGTGGGGTTGAGGGTGAAGAGGGAATGGGAAGGGCAGAGGGTAGAAGAGGAGAGAGAGGCTGAGACAGCCGTCCAGATGAGCAAACAGGCTGCCGTACTCTTACGACCAGGTTTAATTTCACAGAAATAATGAAGCCAAATTATCGTAGGAAATGGTCTGTCATGTTTCAAGTGCCAGGCACTATGCCGGATGCTTTTTATATGTTTTATTTCATTTCATATTCACCTACCTTATTGTTTCTTTATTCTCTCTCTCTCTGTCTCTTTCTCTCCCACTCTCTCTGACATGACTTAGCAAATTTAAATAAGATATTTTAAAATCTCTAGTTTGTGTCTATGGCCATGCCGCCTTGAACACACCTGATCCCATCTGACCTCAGAAGCTAAGCAGGGTCAGGCCTGGTTAGTACTTAGATGGGAGACCACCTTGGAAGATGAGGTGCTGTAGGTGTAAAAAAAAAAAATCTCTAGTTTATGAATAGTAAGAATGTGCCTCAGAGAAATTAAATATCTCCAGAGCCACAGAGCTTATTAAGAGGTAAGCGAGACCTCATAGTAAGGACTTTCGGCTCCAGAACTCAAATTCTTTCCTGTATGCACTGGCCCATTCTTTCTCATTACAATTTAATGGGCCTCCCATGTTTGTAGTTATCTGTGAGGCCACTGTGTCCATGTTCATCTTTTTTACCTTCCTTTGAAAGAAAGATGCTCAACAGTTCTTATTAAAAAGAATTCTGTAACCGACTGTCTTCCTTTCACTTTGGCTGCCAGGCAGCTTCCAGTCAAATCTAAAACTTGACTGTGGTACCTATGAAGAACCCTATGGTCATCACAGGCGTGTCCTTCTTGCCACAGTTGTCATAGCTGTCTTAACACTAGCCCTATTCCTTTACTCTCATTTACATTTTGCCGTTCTTGGGTCACGTTCTTTCTGTAGGCTGTCTCAAATCCTTTGAGGAGCATGGCGGTGAATAAATGAATGAACACCTTACTAAATACCGAACGTGTTATTCATGGACCACTAGTGATTGTCAATTGACTCTGATTTTCAGCTTCTGTCACATTTTTCTTCCATCTCAAATCTGAGTTTCTCAATATTCAGAAATAAGTGATTTAGGGATGAAGATTCTGAATAGTTTGTGCTTTTTACACAGTTCTCTCAAATTCCCATTTGGTCCTAGCCTTTTGCTAGAAATGACTTTTTTAAATTATTAGTTTTTTCAATAGTTTAAGCACCTCGATGAATGCATTGGGCTACTTGCAATATTAATAACTCATCCTAAACTTATGTTCCTATAAAGGAATTCTCTGCTGTTTAAGGCTCCTGGATGAATAATGGCTGAGCGTTTCTATTGTCTTCTTAAAATGGAGATTACTATATGTTGAATCACAACAGAACTACTTTTTTATAGGCTGTGAATAGCATAAAGGCCCATCATGTTATTTCAGGCAGTGCCAAGTGAATGGATAATGGCGAGCCAATTATTATAAATAATGCCTTGTTTCCTTTTGGCCTCTGTGCAAATTTCACAGAGCAGGATTCTATTAAAGGCTGGGAGATTAAATTAAAGGAGACAGTGTTAACACCAGCACCTAGCACAGTGCCTGGCACAAATCATGGCTTCATGCCGGCTGAATAAAAATCTGAGCTCGGCAGGAATTTTTTGGTTTTGCTTTGTTTTTTCCTTCACTCTTCGTTTGCTGGGATAAGTGTTGCAAACCACCATCGTTTCTCATTCAGGTCCATTCATGGAGCCGGATCAAGCTGGGCAAGGACATGAGCTCAGGGCGCTTTGCAGAGCTCGTGGGAGCCCAGATGGATGAGCAGAATGTGGTTGATGGAACCAAAGGAGGAAGAAAACAGAAAGGAAGATTCTAGCAGAGCAAATGGGGCTGACGTTAGTCTGACAGAAGAGGCAAGGCTGCGTGTGGGCACGTGAACCTGGCATTCAGAATCCAGGAGGTTCAGGGGCCTGCAGCAAAGTGGCTGTGGAGTTGGCCAGGATGAGGGGTTCCAGGAGAAGAACCTGCATGAGGTGGTTGTGCCAGAGGTCCTGCTGGGTAGGATGTCGATGCACTCTGCAAAAATTCTGATAGCTCAAGGGCTCTAACAGAATGAAGCCGTGTTTTCCAGGCCTCTCCTGTGCTGATGAAATATGCACCACATCTTTTCACCATCTCTTCCCATTCCATAGAGTTTAATCTTGCAGGAGTTTAAGCATTCTCCTTTCTAAGCCTCAGTTTCTCTGTTTGCAAATTGAGGGTACTAAACCACATGTTCTCTGAAATCTATGCCTTTGTTTTGTTTTATTAATAATGATATGAGGCAGTCTCATGTAAAAGCAGTTTCTTTTTTCTTTTTTTCCAGACTAACATATACTTGATGCCATGGGCTTTTATGTCTCTAATCTTGTTTTTTTTTTTATTTTGAAATCTATTCTACATTTACTTCTATTTAGTTCCCAGCTACTAGAGATTGTAATTCCATGCAGCAATGAAATCAAGCTGAGTGGGCAGTGGGAGGCATCGTTTAATATAGATGCCTCACTTAAAATTGTATACCTGTATAGAAAAAGTAATAACCACTCCAAAGCTAGCATTATGTAATTTGATGTCATCTCCATGATTTTCAGTGGACAGTCTTCCTATGCCAGAGTGTCAGTGGAGGAAGAATATATTTTCTAGAGTAGAAGAATATTCTAATTTAATCCATGTCAAGCAGAGCCCTGTTCTTTAAGATATAGGCAAGTAGTCAGAGTAGAAAGGAATCAAGGAAATTTGGATTTGAACGTACTTTTAAAAGAAGTATCAAGTTATTTAGCTAACTGTTCCTTAGCCCTCATTTCACCTCTGCTTTTCTTTACTGGATCTTTGCCCTTATGAGTCCATATCAACCCATTACTCTGTCTACCACAAGCTGGCTGTTTCCTTTCATCACTGTCAGTGGATGTGGATCGTTGGGGTGGGGTATGATGGTAGGGAGGAATATGACATCTGGAGTTCAAGAAAAAAAGTAGACTGGAAGTGTAGACTTGAGGGTCACCAGCACGTAGTTAGTAATTTAATTCGTAGCCATAGATGAGATTATAAGGGGTAGAGAAAGATCTGATATATAATACCAATATAAAAAATGAGTCCATGGAGAGGGGATGAGGGGCCAGCATAGTAAACCAAGAAAAGGAAGCTGTGGGATCACTCAGGGGCCAAGAATTGCATATTTAAAGGAAAGAATGGTCAATGGCATCCCACACTTGCTGAATGGTCCCTTAAGAAAAGGACTAGAAGAAACGCTTAGTTTAGCAACAAAAGGTCCATGGAAGGAGAATTTCCAATATAGAAGAGAGGGCAGAAGCTAGATGGCATGATTTGAGGACAAGAAAAGTAGAGATCATTTTATTTCACTCCTTCAATTGTGTGCCTATGAGGTGGAGGGGTGGGGATGGACAATTACCCGAGAGAGGTAAGAGATTTTTGCTCTTCATGGCAGGAAAGATTTGGGCAAGTTTAAATGCTGATAGGAGGAAGCCAGTGGAGAGAAGAAGGTTGAAGATAGAAGTGAGAGGGGTGATTGGTGTGGGCGAGGTCCCTGATGAAGCTTGAGGGCAGGAGATCCAGAACCAGGAGGAGGAATGTCCCTTGTATTATGACAGAGCAAAAAGGGGAGAGAAGAATGC
Organism: Eidolon dupreanum; assembly: GCA_028627145.1. Taxonomy (NCBI): domain Eukaryota; kingdom Metazoa; phylum Chordata; class Mammalia; order Chiroptera; family Pteropodidae; genus Eidolon; species Eidolon dupreanum. Next base: position 9,995,790 of record CM053504.1, read on the forward strand.
AGGGAAAGGCTTCATAGCAGGGCATCAGAACATTCCTTTGCAATGGCCTCCTTTTGCTTTTGTGAAGTGGGTGGGAAGATCATCCCCTACAGTGAGCGAATAGAGAAGGATTCAGGAGCATAAGTGAAAGTTTGTAAAAGCAGCTGTGGAGAATGAGGGGGAGGTGACCAGGGAGGTGGGGAATGATTTGCTCAGCTGACATCGGAAATCATCCTCTACTCTGGGAGGTTTGCATAGTTTTCTGGAGCAGATCTCAGCAGCCTAGTTGGGGCATGGTTGGTTGGGTTGATAAAAGGTGCCATGGGTTGAACTGTATCCCTATAAATTCACATGTTGAAACCCTAACCCCCAGGACCTCAAATTGTGACCTTATTTGGAAATAGGGTCTTTGTAGATATCATTAAGCTGAGGTCATTGGCACTATAATCCGATGTGACTAATGTCCTTATAAAAAGGGGAAACTTAGACACATACACACAAAGAAAACACCATGTGAAGTTGAAGGCAGAGCTTGAGCAATAATTCTACAAGCCAAAGAATGCCAAAGATTACCAATGAAGAACCAACCAGAAGCTAGGGGAGAGGCATGGAATGAACCCTCCTCTCCCACAACCTTCAGAAGGAACCACCTCTGCAGATACCTTGACCTTGGTCTTCTGACCTCCGGAACAGTGAGACAATACATTTCTGTTGTTTAAGACACCCAGTCCATAGTTCTTTTTCATGGCAGCTCAATAAATGAATATATACAGGATAGGGTCATTCATTCATTCATTCATTCAATTTCCTTTGTTTTACTTTCAAGTGGTCGTGAAAGACCTGCGGCCAATATTTCGAGACCACGTTCCAAAAGTATTATTAATGAGATAGCTCAAGGAATTCAACCTGGGTAGGGAAAGAAGATAAGGAAGCGCACAAATAGAAAAAGGGATTTGTTGTTTAAACCTTGTTTTCAGCTCCTCCAGTTGCAATTTTGAGTAGCTCATTGGATCTCAGTTTCTTGAAAAATCTCAACCCTATTCAGAATGTTCCTGTAAAGGTTAATCTTAGCCTCTGGGTTCTTGTTTTAAAAGTGATCTCTGTGTTACTCCTCAAATTAGAACTGCGACTTAGATCATAGCCAAGGTATTTGCAAATAATCGTTTCTTGTTAGGCACTGGCCTACATTTACATATGATAACCACAGCTGGAATGTGTTCTCAGAGGGACTTTCATGTTATCTGAGCTGTGTGAGTCTTCAAAGGGCTGTGGATTTAATGGGCTATTTGCCCCCGTGATTCAGCATTTCCTAGGTTCCAGCTCTTGGAGAATTTGCTCATTAGCTTCGAGAGACAGCTTTTTAAGGGAATAAAATAAGGGGGAAAGAGCGTTGTGGTTTCAAAAGCTGCGGTGATTAAAATCATATGGACAACTGCTGTTCAGCGCGGTGTCACCAGTGTGAATGGAAATGCTCGCGGTCAGCCTTTGGGCTCTAAATTCTGTTTACTGTACACCTGGCTGTTTTCTGCAGTGTTTGTTTAAAGTTTTAGGAAGAGCCGTGAATAGATCGCATTGTGCAAAACCAAATCTTGTTTTGAAAAATTACTTTTCACTTCATCGAAGAAAATTTGCGAAGTATATGAAAATAGATGCCTTTGTAAAAAAGCAGATAATCTCTTGAGTTTTAACATTTAGGGCGTCTGTCCATTGAGTCTTTTGTTTCCCTACGAGTGCATGTACAAGCATATATTTACTAACGTGGAATCATACTGTAATCCAATTTTGAAACTCGCTTTGGTTGACATTATATTAATAATATTAATTAACATTCCCATGCCACAGAAACATGATTTCAGTGGCATTCCATGTTTCGTTATCATAATTGACTTAACTGATCCCTTCTTTCTGGAAATTTAGGTTGATTCTAGATTTTTGCTGTTACAGGTGATTCAATGTCCATTTTTTTTTAAAGCTCTGAGCTTCTGGGGGTTACATTAGAATCTCTTGAAGGTCAGCCAGGGGTAGAGAGGGCTTTGACTATTGAGCCTTCCTGGCTGACTCCTTTGAACTCTAAATTTGGGGTTTAGGAGGAGGGCACTGTCTGATTTTTCGCTTGCACAGCAAGGGGAGAGATTCGGAGAGCATGGGAAATGGGCTGAAGTACAAAATGCAATTAAGGGCATGATAAAATGGGGTTCCCCAGAAGCAGCATTGCTTCCTGTCTAACAAGTTAAGGTTCTGAGAGAAGCGGGTTGTGGCGGGGTGGTTTTTCTTTTCATTTTTCCTCCACCCTCTCGGATTCCTTGTGATGGAAAATTCATAAACTGTTCTTGGTGACAGTTGTAGAAAATGAAAAGCTCTGTGAATGTGTTGAGAATAGATTATCCTGACTGCTGTTAAGCGTTTGACAAATTGGGAGTTTTGTCATACATCAGAGAACAATGGAGGGAGAATAAGGAATGATGGGCATCACATAAATACAACACACCTGACGGCTCCACAGCGTCATTTATCTTCCCATGTGGTGGGGAGGGGGAGGAGTGAGGGGAGATGGGTGGGCGGTGGGCAGGCCACTGGCCTCCACGAAGCTGTGTGGTGCTTCCCACTACCAACGGCCTACCTTAGTGGGTGTTTTAGGAGGTGCCAGGTTGCTTAGTTAGAGTCGTGCTTATTATAATCTCTTGAACTAAAGAAAGATTTTCCATTAATCTGATGTGGTGGTTCCTGATGCCACTAGTGGGCTGGGCAAGAGACTCATGTGTCCCCCCAGGTAGTCGAAAAGGCCACCGAGCTACCTGCAGCCCAGTGGAGCTGGAGCTGGAAATTCACCAAGCATATGGAGAGGTGGGGACAAAAGGGCATGTTGGATTCAGTCCTGGCCACCTGGGTTCTTACCCACCCTCAACAGAAGGAATGGGATGATCAGTCTCTGGACTCAAGTGAGGAAGGACAGTTTGGAGAGAATGTTCAGTTGCTTCCCTTCCTGAATACCTCAGCAGGGAGTTACATTTGCAGCACAAAGACAGACCTGCAGAGAAGAGGATGGGGTAGCATACCTGTCCTGGGAAGGTGGGCTCAGCTCCAGGGAAGAGCTGGCAGCAGTCAGTCTCCACCTCCCCTTCACCAGAGGTGCCACCTTTGGCAGGTTAGTGAACTGACTTCTTTGAGCCTCGGGTTTGTAATCTGTGAAATGGGGTGGTGGTACCCGCTCTTGCAGGAACGCAAAGATTAAATGAGATGCTATGAGGAAAGTGCCTGCACACCTAGTCAGATGGCTCTCATCGAAAAGATAATACATAGCAAGTGTTGGTGAGAATGTGGGGAAATCAGAATGGCTGGCGTGAATTTAAAATGGTGCAGCTGCATTGGAAAACAGTTTGGGAGTTCCTCAAAAAGTGAAATGTAGAGTTACCATACAGCCCCGCAATTCCACTCCAAAGTATATACCCAAGAGAAATGAAAACATACATCTATGAAAAATTTGTACATGAATATTCATAGCAGCATTATTCACAACAACCCAGAAGTGAAAACAGCCCAAGTGTCCATCAGCTGATGAATGAATGAATAAAATGTGGTATATCTATACAAGGGACTATTAATTGGCAATAAAAAGGAGTGGCCTTCTGATACATGCTACAACATGGATGAACCTTGAATACTAAATGAAAAGAACAAGTCACAAAAGATCTTATATTGTATGATTCCATTTATGGGAAATGTCCAAAATAAGCAAATCTATACGGGGAGAAAGTAGATTAGTGGCTGCCTAGGGCTGGGGGAGTAGGAGGGAATTGGGAAGGTGATTGCTAGTGTGTAGTGGGTTTCTTTTGGAGTGACGATAATGTTCTAAAACATAGTGGTGATGGTTGCACGACTTTGAATATTCTAAAATTTATTGAATCGTATGCTTTAAGTGTGTGAATTATACAGTATGTTAATTATATCTCAGTGAAGGTGTTATTCCTCTCCCACCCGCCAAAAAAAAAATAAAAAGAAAAAGTAGGAAAAAAATTACCTGATGCACGGCAAGTAATTCATCTAAACAAAAGTAAACCCTTTCCTGTCTCACAGATTAGTTTGGAAAAGATTGGCAGGGTCTCAGTCCTCAGCTTTTCAAGTTCAAGTCTTCATAGCCCACTCCTCAGACTGTCTGCTCTCCAAAAAGAGACACCAGACCCTCATCTAAGTCAGAAGTACTCACCAGGGCCATGCCCTTTGTAGGACAATCATGCTCCAGAAAATCTGCGGATATGAGCTACAATCCTTGTTTCCATCCATTGGCGTCCTCCCTCACACCTTCAGAAAGCGCTCTACTTTATCTGTGTCCATGTTGGGGCTGCAGTCCTACACGGCAGAAGAATCTGTTGAAAGATAGCTGTTGTCCTGGAGAAAGAAAGGAGTTCTTCCTGCTGTCTAACTCACGTCTTCCTGCTGTAATTGAAGTCAGCTTCCCACAGTCCGTCTGAATCCATCTGTTGAGGCTTGGATGCCTGGAGTCAAATGGAATAAATGCCTCTTTGGAGAACAGCTCCTGGAGGCCACTGCACATTTGTCACATGTCAGTGGGATCTGCGTATGGATGTGAAATGTATATTTAAAAATGTGCACACACTCGGCTGCACCCGCATCCTGCTCTGAATGTGTTTATCCAATTGCCCGTCACAGACCCGCCCTGTGGGTGAAGGGGGGAGGGGGTCAACACACTCACCTTTGCCTGCCAGCCCACAGCCCCCCTCATCTGTAAATATCCCCTGACCACCCCCACCTTTAGTCTTCCTAGAGGGACCACGTCTGGAATGTTCTGCTTTGCAGTGGGTTACCCAGTTCTAAAAACAGATTCCTTACTGTGGTAAGAAGGACCTGGCAGCTCCAGCCCCTGTAACAGCCAGCAGCCAAGGAGCCTTCTGAGCACTGGATTGGGAGTCCCCTCTTTGAACACTGGCTGCTTCACTTCGCAGCCATGTGACATGAAAAATAGCAAGTGACCTCTCTCGGTCTCAGCTTCCTTGTTGATAAAATGCAGGCATGGACCTAAGTCCCTCAAACACCCTAAAGTTTGGAGTACCCATTTCTCTTTTGCTTCCAGGGAGTAAGAATGGCATAATCCAGAGTGCTGGAATGTTCTGAATGACCATCCCCTCTGGGACTGTGGGCTGGCGTCTAAGACCCTGGCACTCAAACCCAATTGTGAAGCCCTATACCAACATCTCTCCCTGAGGTGGTTTTGAAACATGGCCCCCGATGCTTAGGCATTTCTCCCATTGACAGCTAGAGTCTGTGCTGTTTCCGGTGAATCTGAGCCAGCCTGTGACTCTTCTTTGCCCTGGGGAAAAGCAGGAGTGATGTGACTTCTGAGAGTGGTTTCCTGGGATGCTATTCCTTCTGGAGATGCTGTTTCTCAGAACTCACTCTCTGTGCAGTAAGAACCCCAAATCACACGGAAAGGCCACATGCCTGTGCTCCAGGTGACAGTGCAGCTGAGCTGAACTTCAGCCAGACTAACCCAGGCACCAGACATGTGCTCGAAGTCTTGTTAGGCACACATCCCTTCAGCTCAGCCTGCTCCAGCCCTTGGCTATCCAAATCATCCCAGCCGTTCCAGTCTTCTCAGATGATGTCCCAGACGATGTGAAACAGAGCAAGCCACCTCTGCTGGGTCCTGCCCAAATTTTGACGCACACAATCCATGAACACAATAAGTCGTTTGTTGTTTTGTGCCACCATGTTTTGGAATGTTCACTGTTGTTATGGACTGAATGTTTGTGTCCCCCTCCAAAATTCATATGTTAAAGCTCTAACCCCCAAGCGATGGTGTTTGGAAGTAAGACCTTTGGGAGGTGATTAAGCCATGCCTGTGGGACTCCAACGATGAGATTAGTGCCCTCTTAAGAAGAGCAGACACCAGAGCTCTCTCTCTCGCTCCTTCCTCTCTCTCTGCAGGTATGCACTGAACAAAGGCTGGGTGAGCACACAGCAGCAGGTGGCTGTCTGAAAGCCAGGAACAGAGCCCTCACAAGGGACCAACAGGGCTGGCACCCTGATCTCAGGCTTCTAGCTTCCAGAACTATGAGAAAAGTAATGTCTATTGTTTAAGCCACCTAGACGATGCTGCTGTGTTATAGGGGCCCAAGCTGACTAAGACAGCTGTGCGGCCCCAGGAAACTGGAATATACCCAGTCTGAGCTGCCTGGTCCATTGGTCACCATGAGTGTGGTCTACAAAGTGTGAACTGGTCACTGCAAATACACCATCAGGAGAGAAATCTTAGTTCTGCACCTACATGTCCTTGTAGGTGTGAGATATCTTTGCTGTCTTCACAAGAGGCCACTATGAGGTATGTTTTCTAGGGCAAGAGTTGGACCGTGTGTGTGTGTGTACACACACACATGCATGTATGCACGCATGCACACATGCTCACATGTGTGGGTTTATCCAGCAGGGGTGGTGTGGGGAGAAGCTTAGGAGGACAGACACGGAACTCTCTGGGTAGGCTGAAACCCCAGCCCTTTCTTGCTTCCCAGCCTGTGCTGCATGAACAACCCAGCATTGTTTATCCCCAGACAGCCTCCTTCCTCCTGCCCTGCAACAAATCGAAGCTATTATCCAAGGACAATGGGAGGACTATGGTCCTTTTCACTCTGCCACACAGAGGCAAAGCTGACAACACGGGTATTTATCTCATGAGCTCTGACTTTCCAGAGGCCTCATATTCATTAATGAATTAATCCTTTCTAACAGCAGTCCCTTTATTAGTGTGGCATCGTAATGTCTGTTCATCAGAAAAAGGGGCTGAAGCAGCAGCCAAGGCTGCTGGTGATACATGGGACTCCCCAGCTGGGGCTATTGAGGACTCGCTCATTCCAGAGACAGACAAGGTCATGAGATGACAAATGCAGAATTTGGGACTTGCAGCTGGAGGTCTGGATGTGAGTCTACCTTTTGGGTATCCCTTGGACCAGCAGCTTTGCTGCTCTTAGTCTCAGTTTTCTCATCTGTCAAATGGGTAGAGACATTCATCTCAGCAGGGCACAGAGTTGTCGTGATGAGTAGGTGGTATGTGAAGATGCTCCGCCAGCGGAGACACATCACCCTCATGTTCATTGTCATCAATTCTGGGTCTGAGTGAAGATGATATAATTAGCTATAGTTTCAGGAAGCCTCTCCTAGCAGCTGCACTGAGGATGAGGGGCAGCAGGGCAGAATGAGGAGCCCTTAAAAACCCAGATCATGATGATAATGAAGATCCCACAGATCCTGCCCCTCTCCCCAACTCAAATTTCCCTCTCCCTGCATTCCCAGCCCTAGGTAATCTACTGTCCCCCGCCCCACACACACACCCCATCCTGTGCCTCCACCTCCAGCACCCTCCTCATGCTCATTGCCCTCATATACTGGCACTCTCAGCCGTTCAGGTTTTATTTGGGTTTATTTTTTTTATTTTTATGTGTTCAGGAAGTATTTTACTGTCTCCTCAAGTATAACAATTGTCACTGATGAGTGATAAAAAACCCACACTTAAGGCCACCTCCTGCTTAGCCCTGCTCAGCTCCTGAATCGGTTCTGGAAAACGGAACCATGTATTTCTGTTCAGTGCAGAAGGTCATCCCACCCAGGGATGGTGGCTCAGTCATAACCTCTGATTCCAAGGTTTGGACTTTACATAAATGTTTTTCAGAAGTGCTTTTTTTTTCCTTCCATATTTTTTTTTTATTGTGGTAAAACACACATGATATAAAATTTACTTCATTAACCATTTTTAAATGTACAGTTCACTAGTGTTAAGCACATTTACATTGTTGTGCATCCAGTCTCCAAAACTCTTTTCATCTTGCAAAACCAAAACTCTATACTCATTAAAAAACAACTCTCTATTCTCTCCCCTCCCCCAGTCACTGACAAAATCATTCTTTCTTTTGTCTCTATGGACTACTCTTAGCACCTCATGTAAGTGGAGTCATTCAGTATTTGTCCTTTTGTGCCTGGCTTATTTCACTTAACGAAATGTCCTCAAGGTTCATCCATATCATAGCATGTGTCAGAATTGCCTTCTTTTTTAAGGCTGAATAATATTCCACTATATGGATATACCACATTTGCTTACCCATTCATCCACCTATGGACACATGGTTTCCACACTTTAGCTATTGTGCATAATGCTGCTACAAGCATGGGCGTACTCAGAAACGCTTTTAATTCAGAATGAGTGGCACCATCTAATGGAAATGCAGCGGCAACTGAACATGGCACTTTCCACAGTGGACCCTCATCATGGTAGAAAAGGCAGATAATGCCTCCAGGGTAATATTTAAATGACCATGTACGGAAAAAATATTGATCACGTTGGATGTGACAGCGGAAAGCCTCTTTTGTGCTGTGATGTCACTTGGCTTTTCACTTTGTGTTTCTCAATCTTTTAAAAGTTGACATTTTTTTCTGACTTACGTGAGTGTTTACATGCCGTTTTGCGTACCTGTACTTTATATAGAGAAAGAGTAGAATTCTTTTCACCTCCAAGAATGAACTTGAACTCCGTTGAGGGTGTTTTCATTCCCATTGAGAACATATGCTTCAACGGACTGCGTTACACCCAGGTTTTGAAAAGAAACAGTAATTACAGTTTCCTTCGAAAGTTCTGTTACTCTCATCTACTACTTGTTCCTGTTTGTTCTGTTTAGATGCAGTAGAACAAAGAGCAGGGATCTAGTGACCATTTTCCCAGCAGTGTCCGCCATAGCAGCCACTGGCTACATGTGGCTACTCAACTTTAAATTAACATTAAATAAAAGTAAAAAAATCAGTTTCGGTTGCACCAGGCACATATCAAGGGCTCAGTAGTGTCCTATGGCTAGTGGTGAGGGTATGGGGCAGCACAGGTCCACAAGACGCCCATCGTCATGGGTAGTTTTGTTGGACAACATTGAACAGGTGGCCCATGAACTTAGAGAATGGAATGACCACAGAGTCATTGACATCATATCTGTTGGACCAGCCCGGACACCACTGGGCGGGGGGGTTTAGGAGGGGTCATCTTCCCTGAGTTGCTTTAGCTGTCTTTATAACAGAATCACCACAAATCTATGAATGTTGCTATTTTCCCTTTGACTGCCTTCCCCTTTCCCCTCACTGTAGTGCCCTGGCATCTAAAATCAGATGGACATAGTGGGGATTCTAGCTTGGGCAAATTACTTATCTTCCTTGCATCTCAGTTTCATCACTTGTAAAATGGAGATAGTGCTTTCTGTATCACAGGCTTGTCCTATCCCTGTCGCATGTGGAGTTCAATGAGAGAATGCACGTGATCATATTTTATCAACCAAAAGGTGTTATACGAATGGCATCTGTCATTCCTCCAGGGCCTGGCGCCTAGCAGGTGCTGAACGAATGTTGGTTGAATTAGTGATTGCTGTTTTCTTTGCTGAAATCTGTGAGCAAACAGCAAGACTGCAGCCTCTGTGTTTTTTCGGTCCTGGTTCTCTTGCCCTCAGATTTGCTGTGCTGAGGTCACCGCTCTGCAGGGACATGTACCTACGCCATCAGACCTGGTAGTTAGATGTATGTGCATGTGTCTCCCTGTGAGATTGAGTTCAAGAGAACCAATGTATTTATGACTGGATGGAAGAGATCCTTTAGGGAAGTAGAGGTAGAAGGTGGGATTACATACAAAGTCAGGAGAAATCAGGCATCAGAGGACGGCCCAGGGGCTCACAGTGTGGTCTAAGCCAGCACTTCTCGAACTTTCTGTGCATATGAATTACTGAGGAGCCTGTAAAATGCAGACTCTGATTCTGGAGGTGTGAGGTAGAGCCTGAAATTCTACATTTCTCATAGGTACTCTGGTGATGCCATTGGGGACAGTCCACCGACCACACTTTGTACAGCAAGAGTCTAAGGACCCATCTCCATTAGTTTCATTGGGGATCTTGATCATAGGGAGATTCCGGAGTCTTGGATCGCATCATTTGTAGAATGAGACTCTCTGAGGCCAAGGCCCCAGAACCTGCAGGATGAACATGCTTTCCAGGTGATTCTCTGCATCCTGGAACCTGAGAACCACTGATGTAGGATGGAGATGGGGGTTTCTGAGCTCCTGTTGGCCTGAGAGAGACCCCTTTCTAGATATCTGCGCTCCTCTCCAGAGCAGCACTCAGTGGGTAGTTCTTTGCTCATACTGTTCTTTATGCCAGTTTCTGAAAGCTTCAACCCTTTCAGTCAATCTTTGACAAACTTTGCCAAGAACCCCCTTTGCTGAGCATATTTGGATAAGATAGTGAGACATTTTGCAAAAATTGAGGTTGAGAATCGATGCCTGGGGCTGAGGCGTTAGCTCAGCCATGATTACTCATCTAGCCCTTGACCTTTCTGCAGAGATGTCTGAGAAATGAGTAAATTAACATCAGCGGGGAGTGACAAGAGCCTGCAGACCCACGGCTTCTCTCATGCAGAAGCTGATGAGCAGAACTGGGCCTGGCAGGTCAATGTTACCAGCTCCCACCTGGATTTTGAATCCCTTTGCCTGCCCCCAAGCAAGGTCAAAGAGCCACCCACTGCAGGCTGTGTCCTGAGGGTCACCCCTGGTCTGGGACAGAAAGTGGCCAGAGCCCCACCTGGGAGATAGATGCAGCTGTGGGGTCTGGCTCTGACCATATATAGCCCACCTCCACGGCTCCAGGGCGGGTGTGAATGGTTCCTTTTTTGTGAGCTTTATTGAGGCATAATTGACAAATAAAATTCTAATATATTTAAAATATTAAATATAATATTTTATATTTTATTAAATATAATATGTATTGAATTTATTAAATATAATGTTTATTAAATATTAAGTATAATTTTTTACATTGCTTATAATATAATATGCAATGTAAAAAATAAAATAAAGTGTGCAAAGTGATGATTTGAGAGATATATATATATATATATATATATATATATATATACACACACACCTTGTAAAAGGATTCCCTCCATTGACTTAATACATCACCTCACATATTTACTTATTCTTGTGTGAGTATGAGAACACTTAAGTTCTACTTTCTTAGCAAATTTTAATTATACAATACAGCGTTATTAACTGTAGTCACCACATTATACATAAGATCCTCAGACCTTATTCATTTTATAACTAAAAATCTATACCCTTTTTCCAACATTTCCCTATTTCTCCCATTCTCTAGCCCCTGGCAACCACCATTCTATGTCTGTTTCTATGAGTCTGACTTTTTAATTTTCTTTTAGATTCTACACATAAGTGAAATCGTACAGTATTTTTCTTCCTTTGTCTGGCTTCTTTCACTTAGCATAATGCCTTCTAGGTTCACCCATGTTGTTGCAATTGGCAGGATTTGCTTCCTTTTTAAGGCAGAATAATATTCAATTACACACACACACCCCACATTTTCTTCATTCCTTCATCTATTGACAGACAGGTGGGTTGTTTCCATACCTTGGCTGTTCTGAATAATGCTGCAGTAAATGTGGGAGCATTGATATCTCTTCAAGACAATGATTTCACTTCTTTGGATATATACCCAGAAGTGAGATTGCTGGATCACATGGTAGTTCTATTTTTAATTTTTTGAAGAACTTTCATACCATCTTCCACAGTGGCTATACTAGTCACATTCTCACCAACAACGTACTACAGTTCCTTTTCCTCCACACCCTCACCACTTGTTATGTCTTATCTTTTTGAGAGTAGCCATCTAATAGGTGTGAGGTGATATCTCATTGTGGTTTTGATTTGCATTTTCCTGATGATTAGTGATGCTGAGCACCTTTTCATTCACCTGTTTGGCATTTGTATGTCCTTTTTGGAAAAATGTCTGTTCATGCTCTTCGCCCATCTTTTAACTGGGTTCTTTGACTTTTTGCTGTTGAGTCGTATGAGTTTGTAAATGGATTCTTAATGGAACCCTTAAGCCTCCCTCTAGGCCTGTGCCTTACATGATCCTCGGTTCCTAGACCACTCGGGCCCCACCTCACTTCATGTGTTTTACTTACATCCCTACTTTCTCTCACCAACAGAGGCCCTGAATGCTCTTTCTCCTTGGCCTTGACTGTATTCCCACTGACTGGAAGTCCCACAGCCTACATCAGACACTTCTGCTGACAGCTTCCCTGCTATGGACAACAAACCCCCTGGCCTAGGTTTCTTCTCAATGCCTACAAGGGGAGCATCCTTCCAGCACCCACCAAGCTTCAGAAGGGACCTAGGTCCACTGGTCAGACCCCCATGCTGTTCCACAAGTTAGGGCAATGCAGGCTATGGTAGGAAGGCCATGATGCAGTATAGAACACCATGACTTCAAGGTGTGGAGGAGAGATTTTGTCAAAGAGAGCCAGCTCAGCTGAGCATTCTTGGGAGAAAAGGAGAGTTGGGGCACTGTTGTCCCTTCCATTCTCCTCCTCACCCCCTTTTCCTATGGGAAACATATCTTCAGGAGCTGTTACATTCTGGAGGGCATATAACCCCAAGTATCATCAGGGAGCCTGGACTTTGTGATCTTTAAATGCTCTTGTGACTTTGAGCATGTAGGATCCCTTATAGTGTATGTGTGGTGCAGGGACAAGACCAAGTGGCTGGAGGGGGGCCATGGGCAGAACAGACCCTGTAGATGGAAGATAGAAGAAAGTCAAGAAAGAAGATGGACTTGAGAGGTGACACAAACTAAGGAAGAGCACAGGCAGAGGGGAGGTAGAGTTAAGTATTTTTTGTTTTTGTTTTTGTTTTGTTTTGTTCTGGTGTTTACTCAGTGTGCCTTAATTTTTCTACAGCAACCTTGGTGTATGGGTACTCATGTGCCCTTTCGGCAGCCATGAAGCTTTGATGTTCATGAGTCATGTAGGGAACAGAGAATGGCCTGGCTTTCAGAACCTCAGTAGGATTTTTTTTTGTTTTTGGTCTTTTGGCCTCAGTGGGTGCCTGGACCAAGAGGTCTTGGAGCTCAAGCATCTCCACCTAGCTCCCTAGTAGATGTATGCACAAGACAAATGTGAGGATAAGAGAACCACCTTCAAGCATATCCTGTTAAATGCTCCCCTCATACCACCATAGCCACCCATATGGATGCTGGGATGGAAAGAACATTATCAGGAGAAAAACGAGAAGAAACCTGCTATACGAGGCACTGTCCTGGAATATCATCAACTCTATTTTCTTTATGAGCTAAAAATCACAGTTTCATGAGTTCCTGAGGATCCAGACAAATCATATTCCTCATCTCCAAAGGGATCACTTGGCCCAACATCAAGAATGAATAGCTCATTCAACCATGATGAGACCTAACATCAATAATTCAGATGAGGTTCAAAATTTGGCAGGCCCTGCATATTAACAGAGATGAAGGGGAAGACAGAATGTTGTAACACATGTGGGTTCTCAATAGATGACTGTTTAAAAGACCAGGAAATGCAGAGGTGAGAGGAAAACGAAGGAGAGGTATTAACTAGACTGCTGATGTCTCGTGGACGTTTGGCTCCAGCAGGAAGTCCTGACTTGGCCCCATGTGGGCCTGAGGCCACGTGCAACTCAGGCATCACTTGTGTTACACACACTTGGGTCTTCTTCCCAGTTTTCTCACTTTTCAGTTTATTTATATGCCAATCCCTTATTGCTTGATTTGTTTCCACAAGTATATTTTTACAATAAGACAAAGGAAACAGGAAGGAGATGTTGGCTCTGTGGCAGTTGTTGAATGTGGAGTTCTCTAAGGAACCCTGGGTTGAGAAGAGCTGGATGTCCATGGAGGAAGGAGTCTGAAGGGTGGGCGGAGAGTGGTTGCTCACTGTTGGCTCCAATTTCCTCTCTTCTAGGTATTTTAGGAAACTTATCTAGGGAGGTGAAGCAGAAATGTCATTCTTTTCCATATACTAAGTGAAGTTTGAAATCTAACAGTTATCTCAATCAATCTCCAGGTTCCACCTCTGAATGTCTTTCACTTGTCTAGCTTTTATCCATTCTCCACTTCTTATCCAAAATAAGCTCTGAAAACATAAATCTGATCATGTCACTCCCCTGCTTAAAATCCCCTAAGAGCTTCCTGTTGCACTTGGGATAAATTCTAAACTCCTTGCTTATTGCGCCTGCAAGGCCCAGCATGATCTGGCCCCACCTACCTCTCAGAACTCATCTCTTCCTCCCGTCCCCACCATATACTATGCTTCAGCCACGCTGGCTTTATTCCTTTTTCTAGAACTCTTCAAAGTTTTTCTGCCTCTATACATTTGTTGTTTTTCAGGAATGTTCTCCTCCAGATCTTCACTTGGCTGGCTGATGCTTCTCCTTTTGGTCTTGGCTCACAAATCATCTCCCAGACCAATCTAAATATTCTCTCCCTGCCCCTTCCCTGTGCTTTCCCTCTGATATATCCTGCCTCATCAGCGCTGGGTACCATAAAAAAAAAAAATCATTGCACTGATTTCTCTCTCTGAAATCATGTGTTGTTTGTATATTTGCTTTTTAATCTTCTGCCATCCATTACTAGAGAGTAAACTCCATGAGAACAAAAACTTCTCTAGCACCCCATGCAATATGCGTGGCATCTGGTTGGTGCTCAATCAAAAATTGTTGAATAAATGAATGAATGACTGAATGAAAAAAAATTGAAGGAGCGCTCCGTTACCCAGCTCTGCCTTGAGACCTTCCAAATTCAGAGCATGCAGGACATTTATTGTCTCTTATATCTTAAGTGCTTGTCCAGGTACCAGACCTGTATGGATCATTCCCATTTTACACATTAAGAAGTTAAGGCTTAAAGAGGTTGGTTATTTCATCTGCCCACATCACACAAGTAATCTTGGGAGAACCCGGAATGGAGACTAATTCTAGCTGAAAGTTCCTTGCTCTATCACCATCTAATATTTGACATTGTTTACAGAATGGCCAAGAAGGCTGCTTGGAAGAGGAACATAAGTCATTCTAGGAGAAAAGAATAGCACAGTGGTAAAACTCTGTACTCTGGGACCACACTGCCTGAGTCCTAAGCCTTGGCTCTACCCTTTTCAAACTGTGCGGCCTACCAAATTTCTTAACCTCTCTGTGCCTTGCTCGCTCCATCTATAAAAGGGACATCTTAATAGCATCGTGTCTGGCACAGGCAAGTACTATATAATAAGTGTTCACCACTCTTATCACTATTATCATCATCCTATAGCTCACCCTGCATTTTGCTGAACCTTTCCTGGGATCCTGAAGAATAATCTGCGAGCACATAGGTCTCTTTGTAAACTCCCAGTCGATCTCTCCTAGGTATGCAGGAGCTTTTAGAAAGGAGTTTCTCTGTGGCATGTGACTTTGGAAGAAAGTGTAATGTGCAGCCTATTGTGCGGCAAAGGAACATCAACTTTAAAAGCGGAGAAGGAAATGGATGTGTTAGTGACACAGAGTGGTGAGAAAAGCCACCCACTAAATTACATTTCTGCACAAGAAAAAAACCACAAGTAAATTGGGAATGAATGGTGCCGGGATGGCAAAGACATCAAGAAGCGGAGCCAGTAACAAGGCACGGAGCCCCCTATTATTTCTAGCATCAAGGAAAGTGTGGTTTTATTATTCTTTTCATAAAGGGTCTCAATTTATTTTTTTGTTGTGTTTTCACTCACAACTGGTGTAGCTCACGTTCTAGGTACCGGCACTCTACCCAGCACAGACCCTGGCCCCACAGCTGGTTCAGTGGCTGGAAAATGGTCCTTACAGAAAGCTGGTTCCAGAGCGGTTCTTGGGAAGTATTTCACCTAAACGTGCTCATTTACAAATGAGGAAACTAAAGCCATGATGGAAAGGGACACTTATTTATTCATTAATTCAGCAATGATTTATTGAGCAAGTTTGCAAGGCCCCCAGTTGGGTGCTGGAGAAAATCAAGAAGGTTTTCCTTTTCAGAGTAGAACATACAGAATTTACTCTTACAAAAAGCTGTTTAATGGAGGTGACTTGCAAAAGAGCTCAGCTGTGAGCATTGCAAGTCTTGAGTTCCAGTTTAAAGCTTCCACTTTGAAATCTGAACTGGAGTGATTTACTGAGCTTCAGTTCCTTGTCTGTCATATGGGGGAGGTGGCATCTGGCCTATGAATTGTACGAGGATTTTATGAGCACGCAGATAATCATAACACGTGCTGATGCTTGATGGCCTATAAAGCAATTTGTAGATGATGCTTTTGTTGCTGGTGGGATGATAATTTGCAAGCAGGGAATTGCAGCCACCGGAGTAATATAATGGGAAAATGAAAGGGGCTATCATGGAGAGTGGAGGGCAGATTGCATGTTGGGGGTGGAGCAGAGAAGAGCCAAAGGTGTCCCCACGCCTTTATTCTAATGGGTTGTCCTTTGCGCTGTTTGGAATAAATGGAGAAGGATTCCACTATGTGGAATAGCTCATTCAGCCAGGCAGCAAACTATTACTCACTAGTATCTAACTGCGTGATAAATGTGAGGATAGAAGATACTGAGCCCAGCCATGGCCATTTGAGAGCTCAGAGTTTTGCAGGCTACACAAATCATAAACATGAAGATACAGTGTAGTGTCTTAACAGGCCTCAGGACAGAAAGGCGCAAAACCTACCTTGTTGGGGATGGACTGAAGCCTTCCTGGGAGAGACGATGACTCAGCTGGGTCTTGAAGGCTACAGAGGCTTTGACCAGTTGGGTTATGCCAGGAAGGGCAGTCAAGGCTGAGAGAACATCACAAAGTCAGAGTGATGTGGCAAGTTCAGGAAACAGTCTGTGGCTCTGAAGAAAGACCCGAAACACAGATGAACATGGTGGTAGGAACTATTTTGCAAATAATTTGAATGCCAGGCAGAACCCGAGCAGGGCGAGAGGCTGATGTTTGTGGCAACCATCTTGTGATGATAGCTTGGTGGCATCCGGGTAGGGTCCTTCAATTAGAAATGTAATTTATAGTCAGAGTCAGTCGTCTACCCCATCGGAGCTGGTCTTGAAAGTCATCCACAGGTTTGTGAAATGTGTAGCCAATTCTGCATGAAAGGTTTTCAAGGTGGAGATGCAGACAGCACAGATCATCATGGGAGGCAGATGGAGAGCACACACACACACCAGAGGGGAGCCGTGCACGTGACAAACTTTCCATGGAGTAGAATAGCAGGGTCACGGTTCCACAGGAAGTCACTCAGCTTGTGTAGTGCCCAACACTAGAACCCAACTCTCCCATTGCATCATCCTTTCTCCAGGCTCCAGGAAGTAATGGAATTCTAAGGCAGGGAGCATTTCATGTCTAAGGAGGGGTAGATAGATTTCACTCATACAACATGCATCTATTAAGCTCCTTTGGTTTGTAGAATCCGCCATATGTATGTGACAGCTGGGAGAGTGACATAAGAGGTCCCTTGTGGCACCTCTGGAATGTCTCCACATAGCTGTCACCCATGGACCTTAAACACTGTGTGTCCAAATTTGAACTTGTCATTTTTCTCTCTCAAATATATTTGCCCCCTTATTCAAGTTGTCCAAGTCAGACCCCAGGAGATACCCTTACTACTTCCCTGCCCCAGCCCCCAGCCCCCCAAATTCTGCCCATTCTACTTCCTGTGTATTTACCTTGCCATTGCCCTAGTGCTAGGTCCTCAATGTCCCACACCTAACACAGTGCACAGTCTGGTTTCCCTGCCCCTGTCTGGGTTTTTCTCCTGCAACACCATCCTCTACCACTGCTGATCAAATGATATCTATAATACCTGATTCTGCTTTACGAGCTTGGATGGCTTCCTGGGTCTGCCAGTATTTTCTTCATGCATGTATTTAGCAACCATGGAGTACCCTCTGTGTGGCAGCCCCTGTGATGGGCACTAGAGGGACAGAGGTGAATGAGACGGGACACTGTCATCAGTGTACTCATAGTCTGATGGGGGAGGCAGCATAATAAAAGGTAGTGCTAAATCACTAATGGAATTCTGTGTTCTATGCTGTGGGGCTCAGAAAGTGGAGGCAAGAGGTCGGGGGAGAAATAAGAGGGCCTTTTGGCTTATTATTTTCCTTGCCTGCAGTTCCTTTCCTACACTTAAAAAATAACAGGGATTTATTTGAAAAAACTATGAAAATAATGTTTGTGTTATATTGAAAATGCAGAAAACCTAGCTAAGTAGAAACTTAAGATTCCTCATCATCTCAACCTCTATCTAACTGCTGTTAAAATTTTGCATCTTCCCTAACAAATTTTCTTCTTCACATTTATATTTTATAAAATTGGAGATGCCCTTGGGTATAATATTTTGTACACAGCTCTTTTTACTAACAGATACCATAACATTTAAAAAAACAGCTCTATTGTTCTTTCTTGTCACAAAAGGGATACACAGCTATTTTGAACAATTTCATAAGATGAAAACTACATGTAAAACAAAGATTATCTACTACTTTCATACCTGGAGATATTTCCTACTATAATACCTGTGTGTATGTTCTTTCAGAATTTTATGTTCAGATACAGTTAGATATAAATGTAAATATAGATATAGGTGTAGGTGGGCTTGATCTTTAACCTGATTTTCCACTTAATACATTATAGCTTTCTTTTTATTTAAATATATTTTGACCACTTCTGTTCTTTTTTTAACATCTGTAGAATATGACTGCATGATATAATATCTATATTTAGTATTTAGTATTTACTAATATTTAGTAAGACTTCGGCTTACTAAAAAGGATTATGTTGAGTGATAGTCCTTGTAGCTATGTCATAAATTATATAACTAATATCATATTAATGGATATTTAAGCTGCTTCTGTATATTCATTTCAGATAGCAGAATGGTGAAAAATCTAGTATGAGCATGTATATGCTCTTACCCATTTATTTACTTGGAATAAAGCTTTAGAAGTGAAATTGCTATGACAGAAATTGTAAACATTTTATGTTTGGGACCATACCTGTGGTTGGCAGAATTATCAGATGGGCTTTGTTGGTGACCTGTATCTTTGTATAATTAATTCCCCTTAAGTGTGAGTGGGACCTGTGATTGCTTCTAACCAGTAGATTGTGGCGAAGGTGATGGGATATTACTCCTGTGATTATACTACATTATAAGGCAAAAGTGAGGAGGTTTCACAGATATAATTAAGATCTATAATCAGTTGACTTTAAATTCATTGAAAGGCAGATTACCATGAGTGAGCCCAATCCAATCACATGATCTCTTTAAGAGAGGGTCTAGAAATCAGAGACTGTCTGGCCTTGGAGAAGCAAGCCAGCTTGAGACTACAGCTGCAATGAAATGAATTCTGCCAATAATCTCATGAGCTTGGAAGAGAACCCCGAGCCTCAGATGAGATCCTGGCCCTGGAAGACACCCTCATTGCAGCCTTGAGAGACTCTGAGCGGAGAACCCAGCTAAACCCGGTCTGGATTGCTGACTCACTAACACTGTGAGATCACAAATGTGAGCTGTTTAGCAGATAAATTTTTGGTGATTTATTATAGAGCAATTAAAAGCTAATACACTATAGGAAAACTGCCTCTGATAACTTATGGACAAATATACACTCTCAACCAGTATGAGAGCTCCCATTTCTATGAGTTTTTGCCAACTGGGTTTTGGCAGCCTTTTACATTTTTGCCAGTCTAAGAAGTTAACAAAAACTTATTTTTTCTTTTCAATTGCAAGTAACATCAAGCATTTCTCATATTATTTCCATTTTAAAGCTCATTTTTGGCATATCCTATCTTTACTGATATGATTTAGTAATCATAACCTTTGCCTATTTTCAAATTTTTCTGATTGGTTTGTGAGAACTCTTTGCATATGTGGAGGGCAGGAAAAAGACAAAAATACAGATAATGTTTTATCTGTTACAAATGCTGCAAGTACATTTTGTTTCTTGAGCTTGACAATTTTTTTTCCAGGTGTCGTTTATGGTATTTGGTGAGGATGGATATGTACGTTTTCGCATTCTGTTGAATTTTAGAAAGGGCACTCAAGCAGTCTGTATGGGAGATGGATTGATGATAAGAGAGCAGTGAAGAGGCCATTGCATTAATCCAGGTGAGCTAATGAAGATGAAGTCTGATTTGCATTAGGTATTAAAGGGATGGAAAAGAAAGGTCTGAGCCCAGAGACATTTTGGAAGTAGAAGTGGCAAAGTTTGGTATTCTTGAACTGAGTTTTTATGAGATGGGAAATGGAGACTTAGAGGTGAAGTACGTGGTACATAGTTGTGCCAACCTTAGCAGGTATTAAGTTCACTGAAGAAGTTTCTCCCTAGTGGAACTATATCCCCACAGGGTCTGGGACTTGCAAATCCCAGAGACCAGTCAGCATATCCATCCTGTGATGGCAGTCATACCTTTCTTTCCAGTGAGTGGATCAATATATCATTCCTGGAGGTTCTTCTTCTCTCCCTAAGAGATAGAAGCTTCTCTTTTTGTTGGATTTTCTTTGAATCCTCCTCACCAAATAGACCTGTGGTTTTGTAGCTGAGCAGATGGGTGGGGTGTTTGCTCACACCAGGATCCACCTGGACATGCCTGGTGCAGGGTTTCCCCTTAGACACCCGGGGCAGCTTTGTCTCTGGGCAGGGGTGGGTGTGAGCAGAGGAGAAGTGTTCACCTTTGCAGGGAGCAAATTCCAGTGAGACGTTAGACATCATAGGAAAGTTGTTGGCACAAGTAGAGAGGGTAGTCTCTTCTACTGCTAGACTCTAGTGATTCTTCAAACCACTGGAAATGAAGAAACGCTGACCACATCCTATAATGGCAGAAATGACGCTCTGTCATGTAGAGGGTTGACACATGCTTGGGGTCTCCCACTGGTGAGAGGAAAGGGGAAATACCAGAGTAACTGAGCCGAGGTCGCGAAAGCCTTCTGGTACTACTGAGCTTAGGTACGGGTTATTCAGATCCCCACTTGGTCCCTTGTTTTGTTTCGTGCAGAGGTTTTCAACTGGGGCCCATCTTTCCCCTATCCAGGGAACATTATACAATATCTGGAGACATTTTTGGTTGTTACAGCTGGAGGGTGCTTCTGGCATCTAGTGGGTGGAGGCTAGGGATGCTTTTAAGCATCCAACAATGTACAGGGCAGTTTCCCACAACAAAGAATTATCTGTTCCCAAATATCAATAGGGCTGAGTTTAATCAAACTTGCTTGAGTAGGAACAAGAGCAACATGTCCGAGTCAGAGATGTGTGCAGGATCTCCCGGGCCCTTCACCAGACTCTGAACAACTAACTGCCCAAACCCTTTACTCTCTCCCTGGGGTCTATGCTGGGTGCTTCTTGGCCTCCTTGAAGCTGAGGGTGGGAGCGAGGACTCAACACCCTAGTGCACCCCCAGAGTTCTGGCCACAAGCAACGTTGCTTGTCCCAGAGCTGGAGAGAAGAGATTAAAAAGCCAGTCCATTTGTGAAGTACAGTGGGATCTCTGCTCAGACCCCAAGTCTAACATTTATAAACATTCACTAGCTCTTGGCAAGGTTCCCATGTCTTATACCAACCCCTAGACGGACTGGCATCAGTTTTGATTCTGGTGATCCATTCACTTTGCCCAGATTGAAGTACGGTGTCTACCAGATGAATTAGCCATGGGAGGAGAGAGAAAGAAGGAGGCTGGAGTTTTGAAATTCTTAGAGTGGATAAATATTTAATATGGCTTAGAATGAGCTAGACATTCTATACAGGAGAGAACAGATTATTTGGATTTTCAACTCGTGGGACAGTGGTCTTCTTAAGCAATTTAGAGGAAAAAAAAAAGATGAAACTGAAATAAATTACTGCACTCTGGGTATTTATCCAAAGAAAACCAAAACAATAATTCATAAAGATCTATGCACCCTTATGTTCATAGCAGCACAACTTGCAATAGTCAAGATATGGAAGCAACCTAAATGCCTATCGGCAGATGATTGGATAAAGAAGTTATGGTTCATATATACAATGGAATATTACTCACCCATTAAAAAATGAAATCCTACCATTTGCAATGACATGGATGGAACTAGAGGTTATTATGCTGAGTGGAATAGGTCAGAGAAAAATCAATACCATATGATTTCACTTATATGCAAAATCTAAGAAAAAAAAAGAATAAACTAATCAAAAACAGACTCACAAATATAGAGGATAATCTGGCGATGGTCAGAGGGGAGGGGATTGGGGGGCTGGGAGAATGGGGTGAAGGGTTAAAGAAGTACGAATTAATAGTTGATATATGGTCATGGGGATGGGGAACACAGCATAGAGAATGCAGTTAGCATAAATATAATGGCTAGGTGGAGGGCCAGAGGAAAGAGCATTTAGGGAGATTGTTTTATAAACTATATAAATATATAACCAATGTACTGTATACTTGAAACTAATAATAAACAAAAAAATTAAAAAACTGAAATAATTTAGATTAAATGCTATCTGTATCTCTCAAGCACAGTCTGAATTTTCCATATGTACATTAGGCCTATGTATACTATACAGCAGGTCCTTGAAAAATATCACTTCATTCAACTTTATTTCATTATAAGGTTGATGAGAACAAAAATCAGTTTGTGGCCAGGGCTACTCTCTGTGTGGGGTTTGTGTGGGGTTTGTATGTTCTTCCCATGTCTGCATGGGTTTTTTCCATGGACTCCGGTTTCCTCCCACACCCCAAAGATGTGCATGTGAGGTTACTGGTGTGTCATTATTGTCCCAGTCTGAGTGAGCATGGGCGTGTGCGAGTCACCCTGTGATGGAAGGGTATCCTCTCCGGGGTGGGTGCCTGTCTCGCGCCCTGAGCTTCTGGGATAGACTCCAGCTACCGCGATCCTTAACTGGAATAAGTAGGTTGGAAAAATCATTATCTTTCTTGTTTTTATTCATCTTTCTTAAATGTTTTTATAGTTCACATTGATTTCAATGTTTCACATTAGAAGTATTTTGGATCTTTATTTTGAAGTTTGGTGATGAATGCTTTTGGAACTTAATTCTTGTTTTTATCATTTTGCTTAGGGTAAAATTGGTTTCCTTATACAACATTCCATCTTTTTGCTTGAAATCACAATTTCCAAGAAACTATTGATGACATTAAGTGAGGACTTATTGTATACAGATATTAAGAGTTTTTTAAAGATAGATTCCAGATGGAACAAGGCTTTCCTTTCTCTCTTTCTTATCTTTCTCTTTCTTCCTTTCCTTTCCTTTCCTTTCCTTTCCTTTCCTTTCCTTTCCTTTCCTTTCCTTTCCTTTCCTTTCCTTTCCTTTCCTTTCCTTTCCTTTCCTTTCCTTTCCTTTCCTTTCCTTTCCTTTCCTTTCTTTTCCTTTCCTTTCCTTCTTTCATCTGTTGATGTTGGCAGCATTCTTTCTGTCCCAATAGATAGAAAGCAAACACTGCAAAGAATAAATCTTGACCCTAAATTGTCACTCATAAAAGATGTCAATACCTGTGTTTTGTTTCCATGGACCAATTTTCAGAAAGAAATGGTTTTATGTATCTTGAGCCTATTTTTCAGAAATGGTTTTGGTGGGACAGAATCTGGATTGACAGGCAGCAAATGGGATTTGCATGGCGGCTGCATCTCCAGCCAGCAATCCCAGGAGGGCTGTCATCCTAGTTGTTGTTCTTCATCCCACTTGGCAGGAGCTACCTCTTGTCTCTTACCCCTCCTCACCTTAACACTGGTCTCCTGATACTCCTACTTTGGCTGTTTTGACTGTGTCTCTGATGGTTTGTTCTCTGGGGCCCCTCCCCCCTTCTATTCAACTCCTTTCTCTGTTACAGCAATTTCATTAATACCCAACGCCTCCACAGATAACTTGTAAATCCACGTCTTCAGCTTTGATCTCGCCCAGAGTGGTAGACCTGCCGGCCAATGAGATGAAAACATTTATAAGGCTCACCTGGTTTCCCCCCGCTGTCTTCTACTTCTAACAAAGGAGCCATTCCCTTATCTATCAGTGTGAAAAATGCAGTGGTGCTTGACTTATGTACCCCCATTGATCAGGAAATGTTCTCGGGGTGACTTAGAATGTGACACTTTGTTGTACAGCTGAGGAGACTACTGGATCCTTCAAGCGATCAGTGCTGCCATTATGAATAGTAGAGTTGTCACTGTTGTCGTTATTACCTTAATGTGATTTCAGGCAGCAACTTCCCACTCCTCTGTGAGAGCTTAACGTGGAAATAGCACCTTCCTCCAAATCTCGTTTTCACAGATTAAATAAACAAGCTCTCCAGCTCTGCCTAAGTTGCAATAAGTAAGCTACTTGACATCATGGTTGTGTAACCCCGGTGTGTGGCACAGCATCTAACACAACTATTAAGATGAAATAATGGATTAGACAGTGACTGGGAAGGTGGACAGGGCAGGCTTCTGTGGGGAGGTGACATCGATGGTGGCGTGAATGACGATCATGACATTCCTTTCCGATCATCAGAGGAGAGTTTCAACCTGGAGTCCATCAGAGGCTGGGTGACCACCAGGTGAGGAAGGTGTGCAGGGAAATTCATCTTCCAGTAGGGACCAGGTAGGCAACTTCTTAGGACCTTACTCTTCTGACTCTTCTTACTTCCCATGATTGTTCCTGTGCCTTCGTGGAGACCTGAGTCAGGCAACGATTCACGAACTAGAAGCTGCAGTTCAGTTTCTACCTCTGCCTTTCTGTGCATGCACTGCGCTGTTATTGGTCGAAGACTCTCTAGCTCTTTGATTTGATCCATTAATGACCTCATTGACCCTGCAGTCTTCCAATGGCTGAGTATTTCACATGCAGGAAATTCAGCAACCATTTCACTATACTAGAAATGGAGGAAACATTTGAGGTATTCCTCCATGTCATTTCTTCCCCTGAAGATTCAGAAAATGCCGGGAAGCTGTCTTTCAAATTCCTGATTTAAAGTGGCAGTGGCTGAAGGCATGGTTAGGCAGAGTCCTCAGAGGCCTCATGCTGGAAACCAGGGAGTCGATGCTGACTGGCGGGCACCCCAGATGCGAGCTCTGTAAGGTCTGTGTGGAAAAGCCACTCCAGGGAGCAGGGTGGGCCCTTTACAGTGGGCACCTTCGCGTCTTCGAAGCATGACTCACCTCCGCATCTTTTTTCCTCCACCGTGTTCTGAATATGCCTGGTCCACTTCATGCCTCCCCAGCTTTGCTGGATTAAGGGAGGAGTGAGACATGAAAACCCAGCTCCAACACCTCTGTGTCTCTCAGCTGGAAATCACAGAAGTGTGTGGCCTGTGACCAGCATTTTGAGGAGCAGCTCAGTGTGCCCCAGGGTGCACTTGGATTGTGTTCCTGTGTGTCTTCGGTAACATGTGCTATTCATCTATGTGATGTGGCTTAAAGTCAAGAAGCAAAGAACAAGAAGAAACAGGAAGAAATGACCTCTCTGGGCGGAGACAGGCAAATGGAGATTGCTTGTGAGGCCAGTCAGGGCCTGGCCTACGTGTTTGTCACGAGGGACTCGCTAGTAAGATAGCTGCAACCATAATTGTGGTGGCTTCAGAGACTAATGAGGCAGCTTGTGTTATGTCCTATGTGTCCTGTGCTTGTTTTTTTTTTTTTTTTAATGTGCATTACTCCCTTTGAAGCTCTCAAATCCCCTCTAGAAGCAGTTGTCATTGTCCCTATTTTATTAATATAGAAACTGAGATTCAGCAAGATGTAGTCTAAATCTTGGAGAAGGGAGCCTAGGGTTAGTGAAATAAGGTGAAATCCACAAAGCAATGCCACATTTTAGCTGTTTTCCTAATTTGGGGGCTTGCTCTAATGCTGCTTCAGTGGCTTTGTATGGCAGTGGCTTTGTATGGCAGTCTTGATGACTGGAATGTCACCACATTACGTTGAAAACAATGGACTGCCTGCCTTCTCCACCCCAAGAGCACACACACAGATACACACACACATACACACACACCTACTCCTAGGTCACATGACTAGTTAGGGCTAAACCAGAGCTTCCATCTGAGTCCAGATTTCTGTAAACTGCATCATCCAGTATATCTTAGTAAACATCTGCTCTGTTCCAGGCCTTATGAAAGGCACAGGAAGTTACAGATATCTTAGGATTGCTAAGGAGAAGCTGCAGTTTTCAAGTTGACGTTGTACCCATTTTCAATCTTGACAGAGTCTTGGTTTTCAGACTTAGGTTAATATGCACACTCACTCCTTGTATTCTCATTCATTCATTCTCTCTCTCTTTCTCTCTCTCTCTCTCTCTCTCTCTCTCTCTCTCTCTCTCTCTCTGCATTACATAATATTTTCTTATTTAGTTGGATTTATTTATCTTTCCCTTAAGGGTTCTGAATTTTGCCTAAAGAAATAGAAAGGCTTTAGATAACTCAAGGTTTTAAAGCAATGCACATGTTTCTTCTTCTAGAATATGAATGGATTAATTTTTGTGTTTAAATTTTGATTGATTTGATCCTAGTATACAGTGTGTGGGATGATACATTTCTAGAGAAGTCCGTCTTTGATAGGCCACTTTTAATATGCACTGAATCCCTTTGGCATTTGAATCTATTTCTGGACTTTCTGATGTTCCATTGATCATTGGTCTGTTGATATGACAATTATTGAGGTTTTAATTATTAAGGTATTAAGTTTGAGGTTTCATAATATATTTTAAAATTGTGAAGGGTTTCCCAGTTGTTGTTGTTGTTGTTGTTGTTGTTGTTGTTGTTGTTTTTGCTGTCTATTATGCTACTCTATTTTTTCCTAAACCTATTAGAATGAATTAAAAGCTCTGTCTCCTTCATCTAATTGACACCAACTTATTCTTAAGATTGAGTTTAAAAAAAAAATCCTCTCCTCTGGGAATCTTTCCCTGATGTTCTCAGGCTTTATCATGTTCCCCAACCCTGGTTTGTTCCCAGAGTGCCTTGCATGCCCCTCCGTCTGCTGTTCTTGTGGTATAGGCTTGCGATTGGCCAATTTTCTCTCTCCTCCCTTGGGCCATGCTCTCCTTGAGGACAACGCAGAGCTTCACTATTGCATCTTTTGACAGAGAGCACAGTGCCCAGCACGTCACAGATATTTGTTCCACTGATCAACTGCTGCATAATAAACCACCTGAAACTTCAGCAGATAAAATAGTAATGCTTCATTTTTTATTATCTCTCATTGTTTTGGTCAACAGTGACTAGGCTCAGCTAGGTGGCTCCACTTTTAGGGTCCCTCATGTGATTGCCCAAGACAGTGGCTGGAGCTGGAGCCACATTTAAGACCTCTTCTCTGAAAGTCTGGTGGTTTATACTGGCTATCCACTGGGGGCCTCACCTGGGGCTGTTGGCTGGGACACCTACCACCTACCTTTCCCTGTGGCCTGAGCTTCCGCACAGCATGGGCTTCCAGAGCAAGAGAGCCTGTCGGAAGCCATATTGCCTTTCACAGCTTACTTCAGGAGTTACACTAAAGCACGTCCACCATACTTTCTTGGTTAAGGCTACCTCAAAGGTCCACCCAGTTCCAAGAGAAAGAGAATTAAACCCCACCTCTTGATGGGGAGTGGCAAGGTCAAATTATAGAAGTTGTAAAAATGAACAGTGTAGTAATAGCCATCTTTGGAAAATATCATCTGTTACAATGTTCGATCCATATTTGTCAAGTGTTTATTTGTAAACGCATGATTCCACTTCATTGGGGTGGTTAGCTGCTGGGGCCAGACTTGAACCAGGACTTCTGATTGGTCAGCAAAACAGCAGGTGCCTGAAGTGAATGTGCTCCCTGCCTACTCAGGTTGCATGTGAAGCCAAGTCTCTGGGCTCCCGGGAGAGTTCTCCCGCTTAGGAAGCAGTTTCAGGAGCTGCAGGAGGCTGTGTACAATCATGTTGGTAAAGCATTTTGAGTTCTTGATCATAAACTTCCTGTCTCCCATTCAAAGTACTGAGTTATTAGAGTTTATTTTTCCGTCTTTGCTTTCCGAAGTGCTTTGAACAAGATGGATATAGGAGAAACGACACATTAAGTATTTTTGCTGCAATGTGGGGTTTCTGCTCAAATGCAAGGTGCTGTGTTTATGACTGGCACACAAATTGAAGAACTGAACTTGCCTTTTGAACAGTCGGGTTTATCCTTTTTGCTCTCAGAGGCGCCTCTCACTAATGGAGAGAGCTAGGAGGGTTTGAGGAATTGTCCTCTTGGATGCTGCCAGTCAAAAGGAACTTGGGCAAAATAGATAAGAAATACAAGAGATCAAATGAGAGAACTTTCCCAGGCCTGCTGGGTCTTGGCCAGTCTGATGGACAGTGAAAGACCTGGTATTGGGTGGGTAGAGGGGAGGGTGTTGCTGCTGCTCATGTCTCAACAATAGCATTGAACTGTCCAGTACAAGTTTCTGCCCTGTGAGGTGACCCACGTGTGGGAAGGCAGCCTACATTAGCCGAGACAGCCTTTAATGAATGTGGTAGTTGACCTAGAACATAGGTTCTGGACCCAAACATTCTGGGCTGAAATCCTAGCTCTGCCATTTCCTAGTGTTGCGATCTGGAGCATGTCACCTCATGTCTCAGTGCCTCAGTTGTCCCATCTCAGTAATAGGGATAATAGTAGTACCTTCTTTTAGATGTCGTCAGGATTTAAGTAAAATGCTTACAACAGTGCCTGGCACACATTAAACGCACAGTAGATGTTAGCTGTCGTTATCACTGTTGCTGTTGTTGTTTTCATTGTCATTATCACTCATTAATTGCTCTCCCAAGGCCTCTAGACCTGTAAACCATATTTTTCAGTTTTCTAGTTGCTACCTTAAAAGAGGAAACTAGGTGAAAGTAGTTTCAGTAATATATTTAATTTAACCCAATATATCAAAAATATTATCATTTCAATATATAATCAATATAAAATGATTGATATATTTTACATTCCTTTCTCATAGGAGGTCTTTGGTCTTTGGAATATGGCGTGTGCTTTACAGCACATCTCAAGCTGGACTGACCACATTTCAAGAGCTCGATAGCCCTTGTGTGGCTGGTGACCACCCTGCTGTCCAGCACAGCTCTTGGAGGCTATGTCATAAACTTAGCTGCAGCTGACAAGATGCCTAAGAGGGCAAAGAGATGAATTTTTATTGAGTACCTACTATGTGCCAGGCACTTTACATATATCATATAATTTAATCCTTATAACCATCTTGCCAGTGGGTATTTTGCCCCCATTTCGCAAATGGATTCCTCAGCATCCAAAGAGCTCATAAATTCTGGACAGAGGCAGAATTTAAAATCAGGACTATGAGACTGAGGCTCCTTCCCTGTGGCCAGGCAGCAACTTGAAGCTGGATTTTAATGGTAGTGGGGCGTGAGTGCTGTCCAGAGCTGAGGCAGGACTCATACAGAGCCATGTGTGCATGTGTCTCAAACCTCCTCTGTGACCACATTTGAAGAGAGCTGGCTGGGCACAGTCACGACCAGGCTGAGAGCTGAGTCTGAGCCCAAGGTCAGTGCTCAGGATAAATCTAGGACTCAGTGCTATGTCTGTGACTAGGATCGTGACTCATTGTGTCATTGTGACTCTTGGTCAAATCTGTGCAGAGGTCAGAGTTGAATGTGTATCTAGGGTCAGGACTCGATCTGTGAATGGGTCAAAGTTTGATCTGAGGCTGAGGTCAGGACTCTGCTTCGAGTCAAGATCTAAGCTCATCTTATGTCCAAGGGCCAGAGTGGTACATGCAGCAAACTCACAAGAGTTCACAACTTTCTGGCTGACCCTGTGGGCCAGACCATGTGCCTCACAATGCCTTTGGAAATGCCAGGATATTGTTTTTTCTCTGCCTTTTTTTGTGGAAGCAAGTGACCAGGTGCTACCTGGGGACCAATGCGCATGCTTGTTTGGTGGTACAGCTGCAGTGAGGATGAGGATTTTAGTAGGAGTGATATCTCCTTTGGGGAACATTAGGAGCACACAGGGGCCAGATGCATCCACCACGTGACCCTGGATGGGACCAGCATCTATGAAACTAGATTCCAGCAACAGGTGAGAGTGAGGCCACATTTACAGGGCAGGCAGAGCTTATAAGGATTTGGACAGAGTGGCTGAACCACTGGATGGGTGAGGGCATTTGGAGAGCTCAGGACTCAGCATGCCACTCACTCCTGAGGACCGAGCTGAGTGGAGGGAACCACCAGCAAGGGCCTGGAAGGTCTGTTTATTAGAACAAGTTAAGTGTCAGTCAGTGGGCCACGGGGTGGTGTCACATCTAGCACAGGTTAAATAAGTGATGTATTGCCATCCAGTGAAATATAATTCAGCCATAGAAATGAATGAAGAACAATTTCAAATAAATCATTAATAGAAAATCAAGGTAGGAACAGAATGTATAGTGTAAGGAAACATGGAAATAAAAATTTAGATGTGAATGTCAAAGGATATATGAGATACTAATAAAAAGAATTATTATTTAGAGGTTGCCAAGGAGGGTCTTCTTAACAAATAGCCAAGCTCAGTCCAGGGACCAACCTATGGGGTCTTGGGTAGCTTCTGGCCACTCCAAGACCTGGCGCTTCTGCCCAGATTGGGGGTGTGGGCAAGGATCTTCATTGATGCCACCTACGTCTTGAAGTCCTTCTCTAAGTGTGGCGGGGAGTGGGGAAGGAAGAATCAAGTGGAAGACCCCCACCTTTGGGAGCCAGATGACCTCCCAGAAGCAGTTTCCTTGTGGTCTCTTCCCTACGGCAGGATAGAAATGTGCTTTGTGAATCTGACCATCAACGGCTTGCTTTTTAGTTTGAACTGAAATCAAAATGATTTTGTAAGAAACCCAAAGGAGTGAAAAGCGATAGAACTAAACATCCATATGTTGTAGCATTTCCTCTGGGGTAGAAGAAGCTTGTTCGTGTGTGCCTGCGAATGGTCTGAAGCAAACTGTTTCGAAAAATCATTGTGCATTCATAATGCAGTTTAGGGGTGCTTATGTTTTTGTTTGACAGATACATATTTCATGAGACAACACTGAACGTGTATTTAATCAGGATTTGTAGGGAATCACTGGCAGTTCTTTTATGTTCCTTTATATTTCTAGATTATAAATTTGCTTCACTGCACATACCACAAAAATGATTAAACAACTAGAAAGACTGGCAGTGTAATTGAACTGAATATCAGTAAACACTATATACGTGTGTGGCTTTGTGTGTACATGTGTGTTGTGTCCGTGTGCATTATCATATGTTGCAGATATGTTAGAAGTATGATTTTAATTTAGTGGAAGAGTGTTAAATTATTCAATAAACTGTGTTGGAGCACTTGGCAAGTGTTTAGGGAAAAATAATTATATTCTCACACCATACTCAAAAAAAAAAAAAAACTCCATGGATTACTATTATTAAATAGTAATCACAGATGTTAAAACTGAAATCATGAAGCAATTTGAAGAATGTATAGGTGTCTATACATATATAAAATCTTGCGTAAGAAGTTATTTCATAACTCCCTGACTTAATTTTTTCATCTATACAATGAGATAATAACAGTGTCTATTTTATGTGATTGCTGTGGGGATTAAATGACTAATATATGTATATGTAAGTCTTTAGAAAAGTTCCTGGCATGTGGTCAGTGCTATATAAGTGTAGACTATTATGACTCTTTCTAAATGTGATATTAAATAGAGGAACTGAAATACAACCATAGATGTGACTACATAAAATTTCAGAATTTCTGAACGTCAAAAAATAGCATACACAAAATAGAATGCAAATGACACATTAAAATTCGACCTAGGTGACAGAAAAAGGGTAAATAGTCTGTATGTATAGTTGTTTCAAGTCAGTAAGAAAAAGGAGACTTCTCAAAGAAAACATGAACCTGGGCTTCTGTAGGCCAATCATAAAGAAGACATTTGCATTCGTTCATTCTTGCAGCAGATATTCACCATGTGCCTGCGACACTCTGGACTACCGCCCCGGGCACTGGGGCACCTGCTCTGAAGGAACTTACATTCTAGGGGCCAATAAACATAGGAACAAGAACCCAATTCACAAGGAATCAAAGAAATGCAGTCGAACAAAGAGTAAACTTTTTTTTCCCTTCATATGCCCAAAGAGCAAATATTTTTGAGTGATTTTTATCATATGCCAGTGATGATGTGAGAAAATCAGCATTCTTACACCTTTCTAATGGAGCAAAAATCAGTTCAGTGTGGTCTGTGGGGAGTTTTGTCAATAAGCGCTAAAAGAATTTGAATAGTGTGATTCTTACAACTCAATTTAATTTACAAGACATTATTTTGGGGAATGATCAGAAACACATAGAAAAGTTTCTATATAAGAAGTATATTCAAGAAATGTTTATAAGAGTTGTATGTATTCATTGATTAATTCTCTCGTTTATAAATGTGTATTGATCACTACTACATGCTGGATACTGTTCTAGGTCTTCAGGGTAGGACAGTGATAAAAGCAGAGGAAGTTTCTGTTCTTGGGGAGTTTACACTGCAGTATTTGCATTTTTTGTATGAAGAGGAAGGAGCACGGACAGACAATAAACAAACCATACATATACATATGTACAGAGCCAGTTTGAAGATATATCTATATCTGTATATATATAAAATATTAGATTGTGAAATATACGTATTCTATAATATATATACATTTCATAACACATATAAGATATGTATTTCATAATATATGTTTTCTTCATAATACATATACTATGAAGGAAAATAGAGCAGGATAAGGAGAGGGGTGTCTCTTGGTTCCCCAAAGGTGCTGAGGTGAAGGAATAAGAAAATCCCTAGTTTTAGATATGGTATCACAGTGGACTGCTCTGATTAATTAATGTATTTGTGCAAAGACCTAAATTAAGCAAAGGATCACATCACGCTGACATCTGGGGGAAAGAACATCCTCACAGAGAGGAAAGCGAGTGCAAATGTCCTGAGGTAGAAGGAGCATTTCAGTGTGTTTGGGGAGGACTAAGGAGTCCAGTGTGGTTGGGGCAGGATGAGCCAGAGGAAGATCAAAGATTAGATCAGAGAGCAAGGTCACATAAGGATTTGTAGGCCATTGTGATGATTGTGAGAGTGTCAAGAAGACTGGCTGATGCTTGAATCAATAGCCATTTACTTAATATCTCATGATTTTGTGGAGCAGGAATGTGAGCAGGTCTCATCTGGGATATTCTTCTGCACATTTAGCATTGATAGACAGAAGTCATTCAGATATTTAGCAGGAAGATAAGTTCGTCTGCAGGGTCCAAGATGGTTCACTTGCTTTGGCATCTTGGCAGGGATGATCGGAGGGCCAGGCTCAGCTGGAGGGGTCAACCAGAACACCTACATATGAACTGTCCAACACAGTGGTTTCTGGATGGTCAGACTTGTTAAACACAGCTTGGGGCTCCCAGGGAGTGACACAAAAGGCAGAAGCAGAAGTGGAAGTCTCATAGATATTGGCACCGGGTCACTTCTTCTGAGTTCTGGTGACCATGTAGTCAGAGTCCGGATTCAGCAGGAGAGGAATAGACCTCACCTGTCAATGGGAGGAATAGAATTGGAGCCCCATTTAATCTGCCATATAGAGGAAGAAAGAAAGGATCAAAGGGCCAGGTTTATTTTTGTGTTATTTAAAATTGTGGTCATGTGGAAATAACTAAAACGTCCAAGTGAGGAAAATGACTAAATATATTTTACATATATTTACATTCACATAATGGAGCATTTGTCAACCAATAAAATTGTATATTCAGAGAATATCAATGGATGAGGAAAGATAATGCAGTGTGTGCTTGTGTGTGTATGTGTGTGTATGTATGGGTGCATGTATATGCTTGTGTGCCCATGTATACACTTTTTGAAAAGCCATCAGGCAGGCGTGGGTCATTGTTCAGACATGACAGGAGTCTGATGTTTCACTAGCCTGTTTCACTTGTGATTAGGGAGTCTCCAAGCCCTTTTGCATGACCATTTAGACAGAATTCTTCTGACTGTGGACCATTTTAAAGTCTGCCACTGACAGTTAATCAGAGACTGTGGAGTTTAGGAGGCAAACAGGCCATTGCTCAGATGACTCTAAGTAGACATGATGGCATTGTCATGACCCTAAACCAAGTACGAATTCAATTTTAAAAACACTTTTCCTGAAGCTATATTTAGAGACTACCACATCTCTAAGAAAATGTTTCCATTGCCAAGGTCAGGCTCAGGATCACCTCTGTGGACCCATCTGTCTGTGGAAGTTGCAAAAAGTTTTATCATTCATTTATCCGTAATAGTCAACATGCCATATGTTGACAGGTGCTGAGGCAAGGTAAGGAAAGGGAGGCAGTGAGTGCCAGACACTGCTCTAAGCCCTGGGACTACAGAAGTGAATGAAATGGGTTCTCTGTTCAAGATGAATTTGCCACAGGACTGTCTGTCATCTCTGTTTCCTGGTCTGGTCTAGGACCAACAATTTCTAGTAACCCTGTAAATACTGAGACGAATGAAATGAATGAACAAATGAATGAATGAATGAACAAATGAATGAATGAATGAATGAATGAATGACTAGGATGGCCATTTTGGAATAAATTTGGGAGGATGGTCAGTCAAATTTGTAGCTCAAATCAGAATTCTGAACATGAAGTCTGGAATGTTCCATTGGCTTCTCATCTATCTGTGTGTCTAGGCCGTTGAGCATACTAGCATTCCTGACTCTTGCCAACATTGTTGGGGGTCTCTGTGCAAATTTTTAAAAGGCAACCGCTCTTGGTGAATAACTTGCAAAAGATGCCCCTCCCTCTGGACTAACACAATCCATGGTACAGACAATGGCTCTCAGACTAATTAATTCCAACCCCACTGGCCCCTTTGACCTGTGGCTTTTTGTATTGCACAACCATGGGTGGCAGCCCAGGTGCTTTGGGTCCTTCTAGGTCATTTTTGTGACTGCTCTGATCCTATTTCTGCCCACGTGAACTCTAGACAACACGGTCTTACCTCTGATTCTGTCTCTAGCCTCACCACTCTGTCTGGCTGACACTGGGTTTGAGGCTCATTCTTTTTCACCCCAGGAGTAGTCTCCAGCCTTCCACACCAAGCCGGTAAGAGCCTCTCCACACCTCAGCAAAAGAGCCAGCAGACAGGACCAAGACCGATGCCCTCTTCATCCCTTCTCTTTATCTTTATCTTCATCTTTAGATTCAGATGCATCTAAAGTGATTGGGGAGCGAGGGCTGAGCTGACTCTCTCCCAGCAAAGCCACTATTATTCCGATCATCACTGAGTTCTTAGCAAGTAACTCAGAGTGCTGAGTTCAGTTGGGAGAATCAAAGCAGGGATCCCAGTTTCTTTGGTGTTTCCCTGCACTATTATGCATTCATTTCAGTTATTCCTTTAGAGCAGAATTTAAGTTGTTTATTGATTTGAGCTGTAAATTGCCCAGTGATGCTCCAGGCAGGAGCCCAGATAGCAGTAAGAATTCCGCCACACCTAGCAGTACCCCGCTCAACCCCTGAGTTATTTCTAGGTACAGTGATAATGTCTTAAGCATCATTGCTTTCAGATACCCTTTTTTTTTTCCATTTAAAGGGGTAGGTAGACAGTTAAAGGGGGTCAAATATAGGGTGGTAGGGGGAGGGTGAAGTGGGTAAAGGGGATCAAAGTTCTGGTAGCTGAAGGAAACTGGACTTTGGGTGATAAACACACAATAGAATATACAGATGTCAAGTTATAAGGTACACCTGAAAATTATAT
Source organism: Eidolon dupreanum (assembly GCA_028627145.1). Classification (NCBI taxonomy): domain Eukaryota; kingdom Metazoa; phylum Chordata; class Mammalia; order Chiroptera; family Pteropodidae; genus Eidolon; species Eidolon dupreanum. The sequence goes on from CM053504.1 coordinate 10,031,362, forward strand.
AATTCTATTAACCAAAGTTACCCCAATAAACTTAAATAAATAAATAAAAATAAAGGCAATGCGATTTGCCTTTCCCAAGAGTTCCTTTAGTATTTTCATTTCAAGTTCGATTCCCTCCTCTATGCAAACTCCGTTGTCAAGGTTACATATTCAGCCCCTCCTATTGAAGAATTGGAGATGAGGTAGCGATAAGATACAACTTTGTGATTTAGCAATATATTTCTTTTTCCTGCAACTTTAGGCCTTTTTCTTCTGTGGTCACCACTTAGGGGGACCATCTGATTTAATAAATATATATTGAGCACCTAGTAGATGTCAGCCACTGTTCTAGGTGGTTGGGATACATCAGTAAGCAAAATAGACAAATCCCTGCCTTCATGGTGCTAATGTTCTCGAGAGAGAGACAGAAAATAACCAATATACAGAATAAATGAGTAAAGTTCATGGTATACTAGAAGGTATTAAGTATTTTAAGGAAGAGTCTAGCAGTGAAAGAAAGATGGGAGATACTTAGAGTAGAAGTGGTTTATAATTTTAAAGAGAGTGGCTAATCTCAGCCTCATTGAGGTGATATATTGGCAGACTCGAAGGAGGTGAGAACGATTCAGATAAATGGATCTTGAAAGGTGGGGGAGAAGGAAGACTTTCTAGTGTAGAAATAGCCAGTGCAAAGTCCGTGAGTGTGCTTCTGATGTTCAAAGAGCAGCAGGGAGGCCCCTACTGAGTGTGTGATGGGGGGAGGTCGCTGGAGACTGGATCTCACAAGGCCTTGAAGGTCATTGTAGGGATTTAGGCTTTTGCTCTGCAGGAAATGGAGAGCTGTTGAAGGATTTTAAACAGAAGAGTAAGATGGTTGGTTTGCATGTGAAGAGGACCACACAGGCTACAGAGCTGAGGATAGACTGTAGAAGACAATTGTAAATCCTGGATAGAGAAGATGGTAACAGCTAGCTGTAAGGGGAGAGCTGGAGGAAATGGTGGGACTTCAGACATAGTTTGAAGATCCAGCCAACAGATTTGCTGGCAGATGAATGGTGGAAGTGAGCCAGAGAAAAGAGAAAAACAGGTGGGAGCAAGAGAGGCCGGTTAGGCCTGGGCCACTGCAAAGATGGACTTGCTGCCAGCCGAGGTGGGGAAGAGCGTGGGCAGAGCAGGTTCGTTGGGGAGGATCAGCAGTTCAGTTTGGGACGCATTAACTGTGAAATGTCCCCTGGATATCTGTTAGACAACGTGAGAACATGGAACAGGTGGCTTTGGGGTCCAACAGGCCTTCACTGAAATCACATCCCCACCACTGGTTAGCTCCGGGACCTTCAGAAAAGTACGGACATCTCTGAGTCTCAGAGTTTTATACTCCTGAAATGGAGATAATTCTCTCCACATACGCTGCACTGGAGGTTGAGATGAGAATGAAATAACGGAGCGGGTGTGTCATGGAAGCAACGCGAGCTGTAGAGGTGAGCCCCTGCTTATTTTGTTTCCAGAAAGTCCAGGGGTCGATTCCAATCTCAACTCATAGACTCTCCAGTAACTCACTTCCCCCACTCTGGACCTCCATTTCCTCAACTTCGGCATAAGAATTAACATGAGTGAGCTTTCAGGTCTGTTTCGGCATTAAGGTTGCATGAGTGTGGGGACTTCAGGGTTAGACAGGCTCTGGCTTCCAGCTTGCTAATGTCCTACCTCATACTGGGAATTCACACATACGTGTGTGCATGCATGTGTGCATGCATGTATGCACACACACGCAGAGCCTACCCCACCCTGCTCTGCAGGTTTTCTTGTGTTTAGACAGATCTCATCTCCCTGGGCCGGCCGGTGACTGCATCTGGCCAACCCCTTTTTAATTAAAGGTACACAGAGCGCTGTGCTGTTGGTCTCCTTCCTCTCTGGCCCATAGTCTGGCAGCCTGGCCCTTCCCGATGGCCACACCAGACAGAGAGAGCAGTCCAGGCAGCCACTACTGGCCCAGTATAACCACCATCACTGCCAAAGGAAAGAACTCCTGCCTCTCTGCAGCAGTTCCAATAAGAGAGGAGGTAAAAAGAAAAGAAAAAAGAACATTAAAAATAAAAATAAATTTTAAAAAAGAGAGGAGGTTATATATACATCGCAAATCTGGAACACCATTTTATTTACACTGAAAGGCTCCCAGGTCAGGAAAAAAATGACAAGTTTGCTTCCAATGTCCTCTGACCTGGATGCTTGGCTCCCCCCCCCCGCCCCCCGCCATGTCTTGAGGCACCTACACCACCACCTGGGTGGTCCCTCTAGGCTGCCCACTTCCAAGTGTCCCATTAGTCTTATTCATTCACCTCCTCTCAGGAGGTGATCCTGACTGACAACTACATGCCCTTTTCTGGGACCAATCACTTTCAAGTTAGCTGATTTCCTTGCAAACCACATTATGCTTCTGTGATCCAGTTTTGCCAAGAGCCTGATGCTTCCTTTCTGTTCTGTCCCAACAACGTTGGTGTTACACTGACTTATCTAGCTTTATTTTTAACTGTCTCTATATTGGTCCTCTTTCTTGGTGCTGGCCTGTTTTTCTTCAGATTATTAAGTCTACTTGTTTCTAAAATACTACTTGACCTGAACATGCCAGTATACTTTATTATCAGTTTTATTCTTCCTCACTTTACTCCTTAGCATCGTCCCTGACCATCGTTGATCATAGCATTTACCACACTATGTCAGAATGGCCTGTCTTCCCCACCAGATGGATATCGGCCATCTCTGTGGGTACAGTGACCAGTTCAGGGGCAGAAACCCATGGGAGGTCAAGGAATATTTGTAGAATGAATGAAGAGATGGATGAATTAATAAATTAATAATCATATAGAAGAAAAGATGATCATGAGTTTTTTATGCTCCTACCCAGGAAAACACGTTAATGCCTTTGTGTCTCTCCAAACCTTAGTCCATCTTATAAAGCACAGAAAGTTCTGGAAGCCAGGTTATTTTCCTGACTGGGATACCTCTTGGGTCAGAAAAGCACAGTAGATTATACCAAGAAGGCAAAAAGCTGTTGTGACCAGGGTGTGCAGAGCTACGGTAGCCATGCCACAGAATGTTCAGGTCCCTGGGGAAGGAGAGCCAATTGGATATTCTCGGACTTCCATCCTCCTGTTCTGAGTTCATCGACTGACTCAGTGATGGACCCAGTCAGTCCATAGATGCTTACTGAGCCCTGGCTTTGGGTCAAGTGTGCTACAAGGCATGGTTGCATTGCTGAGCATGGACAGAACTCCCGTCCAGATGCCGATTTAGCAGACAAGCAAACAGAGGGTCCAGAGGAGGCATCTGACACCAACTCAGGACATAGGGAAGGCCGCCCAGAATGATGTCTAAAGTGGGAAGAGTCAAAGCGAGTACAAAAAGGGGCACAGTGTCATGGAGAGACACCTGGATTCCCTCTGGGGCCAGGGGGAAGAGATCACCTAATGTCCCAAAAGGCACTTACTCTGGCTGGATAATACAATGCAAAAGGTGGAAGGGTGAATGGAAACTGATTTCTAGAGGGACTGGTTGACTGAGTGTAGCTCTCACCGCGAGAGCAACAGGGAAGCCTGAAGAGTGTTAAACAGAGAAGGGACGTGATCAGAACTGCATCTCAGGATGCTCACTCTGGTTGCTGGGTGGAGGACTGTATGGGGACAAAAGTGAAATCAGAACGGTCAAGGAGGCTGCTGTTATGGTTGTCCAGGTAAAGGAGGATGTGGCTATATTAGAGAGCTGGCAAGGGGGCCGGGAACAGTGGGCAGATCTGAGAGATTTTTAAAAGGTAACATGGACAGGCTTTGCAATTTGTTAGAGAGGTGTTGGCACACAACAGCCGATGGACCAAATCCGGCCTCGTGCCTGGTGCATAAAGTTTTACTGGAACCCATTCACACAATGACAGATTTGAGTAGTTGTGACAGAGACCCTATACAGTGTTTACTAACTAGTTCCTTATAGAAAATATTTGTCAATGCCTGACTTAGATACAAGGCACGGGACAGGTGGGGGAGAGGAAGGATCAGAGGGTAACACTGGGTTTGGTATGTCAATGCCCATTACATTGAGATGGAAACTAAGGAAGTAGAAGAGGGGGTGTTTTAGCCCTCTCAGCCATGCTTCAGCCTTCTTAACTCTGTCTTGACCTTGTGTGGCTCTTCCCAGCCTCCTCCTCAGAAAAACTGGTCCATGTCTTCCCTATTCCGTCTAGCCGGCACTCCACTGGGGTTTGGCTTTTCTTCCAAAGCCATGACCTTGGTTTCACGTGACCACAGCATTACCTGCTAATCCTGTCCACTTTGACCAAAAGACCGAACCTCTGGGCCAATGCCCACCTTCTTGGGCCTTTCCATGTACATGTAACCCCCATCTGGTTGGATCCGGCCATTTTCCAGCCTGGGCCAGGCAGTCCCTTGCCTCCTCCAAGCCCATGCCAGCTATGTTGCTAAAGTCCCAGCAGCCTGTCTGTCTACTGCGCCAGTGTACCAGGAGTCACTCAGACTGAGGCTGTCCTTGTTCACTCCCTCCACTCCAGCAATGGTAACCTTCAGGGACATGGGCTGTGACTTTCTTTCTGTAAGGCAGGTCACCTTTGGTAGATGTGTAAAGCCATTTTTCTACTTGTCCAAGTGACATTTTCATGAAGCCCGGAGTTATTAAGTGACATCTTTGGGTGCCCACTTTTTAACCAAAGTGGAGTAGGCTGAAAAATGTCAGGAGTGATAATGCACGGTTATGTCCCCAGTACCCTTTTAATTGGACACATGATGGAAATGGCGTAAACCGCAGAGCCCTTTGCAAGGAATTGCCATTTAAAGAATTTATTTAGACTTACTGGTTTTTTCACCATAGACTCTGAGTGTCTTAAATAAAATACCAGCTGCCGCAGCCCTCTGACTGACTAGGGAATGTCAAGGACTCGGCCTGTGGTGCTCCAGCTGGTTCTGAGCTCCCAGACCATGTCAGCAGCCTCAAGGCTTCCCTGGTTTGGGAGCCCAGACAGCCCCCAGTCAGAGAGATGGGAGGGATTTGTGCTGGTCTACTCTGAGACCACTGTGCTGGTAAGGGGGCTGTTTCACCCCCCACCCCAAGCAGGAAGGCCTCTCATGATCACTGTGTAGACAGAGCTTTGAATGGAAGTACAGAAGTATGGAATGAATGAATGAAGGGTAGATGGATGGATGTAGGGTCTGGTGAAATCAGAACTTGGATCGTGCTATAGTCACCTGGTCCATGCCCCCAACTGCACACCTGGGCTAGAGGCTAGAATTTCTTCCAGAGCCTGAGACCGACAGATTCTGGCTTAATTCCCACCAGTGCTGTCAAACGCCCCCCCCCCCCCTTTATGAGACACCTCTCTGGGACCAGCAGCTCTGTCTTTCTCCCAGAAAAGCCCGTTTCTGCTAAGGAAGTCTATTTCATCCTCACCATCATGGGCAGGGCAGTTGGAGGGACTCATTCCACCACTGGAGAGCCTCCCCCCACCGTCCCCAGTGGCCAGGGTTCTTGTCTGGCCCAGGACAGGCTGGCTTTATACTGCCAGGTTCATTCTCTCATCTTCCCACCCCTCGTCCTCCTCGCAGGACTCCTTACCTAGACACTTCCTCTCCTTCCCAGTGTAAACATCCCACATCCAGCTCCAGGTGGTCAGAGGCCTCTGTCTCCTCCTTCTGGATGGGTGTCATCCCTCAGGACAGTGCCTTGTTTCTTATTCCCATTTTCTCATGGGTACCTTTCTCAGCGAACCTCCTACATCTTGTTCCTCAGCTCCTACAACGTTACTTAGTTGTTAATTAATGTAATTGTTACTTAATTGTTAATTAAGTAATTCATTCTTTACTTTAGCAAATATTTGTCGAGCAAAGATGCTGGGCACTAGAGATCTGCTGGCAAGCAAGACACGTGGGGACCTTGCCCTCATGGAGCTTCTGTTTTAATGGGGAAGGCAGATAGTTTAAAAAGACTAAGCACAGATTCTGTTCATATAAAAATTAATCTCTGCTATTAGAGGTAGATATTACCTCTGGGTGATTACCTTAGTGCTTACTGACTAGAAGGGGCATTTGTGTGTAGGGCGGGAGGCGCTTCTAAGATGCCCTAGAATGCATAGAATGTTCGTTTCTTGTCCTAGATGCTGTTGATACAGGTGTGTTTTGTTTGTGAAAATTCATAGAGATGATGCTATGTGTTGTTTCTGTATGGATATTAAACTTTGATTAAGAGTTAAATAACTCATTAACAAGTTAATTAATTAAAATCATGGCAAGTGATATGAAGGAGGAGGGCAGGGTATGAGAAATGCACTTTGCCTGGATGTCAACGGGGGCTTTTCTGGGAAAGCAGCATTTTATGTGACCTCTGAAGGACAAGGGAGCATTATCTAGAATTAAAGGGAAAAGTGGGGAGAACATTCTATCGGAGGAGCCAGAATGTCCAGAAGCTCCGAGGTAGGTAGGAGCAGGGCCTAGTAGCAGAACCTGGAGAAAGACCTCGTGGCCACAGCATGGGCGAGGGGTGCCTGTGGGAGGTGAGGCCAGAGGGCAGCCGGAAGAGCTGGGGGTCAGGGCAGGGATTGCTGTCTTTAGGGTAAGAGCAATGGGAAGTCATTGAGGGTGCAGGCAGGGGAGCAACTCATGTTCTAATGAATCCCTCTTGCTCCTGTGGCTGCCAAGAAGAGAAGCAGGGAGAACAGCAAAGGGACCAGGCATTCTTCTTCAGAGGGAAAGTGGGGTGGCCCAGACAGAGGTGTTGGCAGCTGAGATGGAATGAAGTCGGCAGCCTTCCCAAGGGCCTGGGGTCCTCTTTCTGGAGCTTCTACCAAGGATATCCTGCAGCCTCTTGGAAAGCAGTTTGGGAAAATATATCAAGAACTTTCAAAACTGTCACACCCTCTGACCCAGAAATTCCACTTCTGTGTCCTAATAGAAATCTGAACTGTATAAACAGTTTCACTTACAAGGATGTTTGTAATAGCTTACCTATTGCTACTGTAACATTTAGTGACTTAGAACGACATAGATTTGTCATCTTAAAACAACATAGATTTATCACCTTGCAGTTCTAGAGGTCAGAGGTTTGAAATGCATCCAACTGAGCTAAAATTAAGGTGTCAGCAGAGATGCTTTTCTTCATGTGGTTCTAGGGGAGAATCGGGTTCCTTGTCTTTCCCAGCTGTTGGAGGCCCCTTGCATGCCTTGGCTTGCAGACTTATTCTTCATCTTCAAACCTAGCAGTGTAGCATCATCAACTCCCTCCCTCTCCCTTCTCACTCTTCCTCTCTCCCTCCTCCTCACTTTTTCCCTCTTCCTGCCCCTTTAGTTTTCTCTTCCTCCCTCCTGACTCTATCTTTTACATATAAAGACCCTCATAATTACATTTGGTCCACCTGGATAATCCAGGCTAATATTTCCATTTCAAGATTCTTAACTTTTAATCGCCTAATTAACTTAATTAATGAACTAATCTGAAAAATCCCTTTGGCAATGTAAGGTAATATATTCATAGGATTCTGGGGATTAGGACATGGATCTAGACTCTTTTTTGGCAGGAGGGTGGCATTTTTCTTGTCACCACAATAACCACTACAACATTGTTAAAATGAAGAAAGGTAAGAAACAACCTAAGTGCCCCACAGAAGAAAATGGTTCAATAATCTCTTCCTCCTCATCACTTCTGCCACTATTAAAATGTTTATGAAGACCTGCATATAACATGGGCTCTGCTGATGCTGTACCATTCAGTACAAACTGTGCAAATTTGAAAAAAAGTATTATGTGTTAAAAAAATGTAACTTCCACAGCTAAAAACCTTTTTAAAAGAAAGGGGTTATTAGTCCATTGCTAGGAAAAAGAAGAAGAAGAAAACTGGCCTTGGGGCATGGAGTCTAGACCAGGGGTCCCCAACCCCCGGGCCACAAGCTGGTACCTGTCTGTGGACTGTTAGGAATTGGGCCACACAGCAAGAGGTGAGCAACAGGCAAGTAAGCAAAGCTTCATCTGTATTTGCAGCCGCTCCCCAGCGCTAGCACCACCGCCTCAGCCCCACCTCAGATCATCAGGCATTAGACTCTCATAGGAGCACTGGTCCCTGGTGCCAAAAAGGTTAGAAGTCATTGATATAGACCACCAGCAGCAAGGCTAGGAAGCAGACAACATGTCCATTGTCCTGGAGTTTTGCAAGCATTTTTGTACATCCAGTAGAGGGGAGAATGTTGTAGGCAGTTCTGAAAGGATTTACAGTAGCTATAGACAGAGGGAACAGGAGAAGGTGAAATAGGGCTAGTTCTGGAATAGGTGCAGTAGAGTCCACAAGGAAGAAATATCCACTCCTGTGGATTAGCTGTGGGCAACAGGTTGTACATTTCACGTGCAAATGAGAAGCAGAGGCTCCTGGGATTCGATGATGCCTGGCTATTCTCTATTTTGGATAATCTTGGAAATTGCCATATGGAAGTTAATCCTAAATTCCAACAGATACACAGGAACATGACCAGTGTTTTATTAGAGATGGTTTGTAGCTATTAACAGGCTAACTGTTTTGTCTCTTTCTCTCACTCTCTGGCCACTGTAATTTTAATTTAAAACATTTCAGAATATTTTTCTTGTCATATGCTTTGTGTAATGTGTAAAAATTTTTAATAATTATTAACAAATAGGATTGTAAAGAAATAATGGTTTACATTTGTTAGACCTGGTCATTGAATGATGTGCATTTATTTGTTACTTTCAAACTTTCTTCATTTACCTAATTTTTCTATAATAAACATATTGATCATTTAAAAATCTATCAGCATGGGAAGGAGGGAGGGAGGGAAGGAAGGAGGGAAGGAAGGAGGGAAGGAAGGAAGGAAGAAAGGAAGGAAGGAAGGAAGGAAGGAGGGAGGGAGGGAGGGAGGGAGGGAAGAAGGGAAGGAAGGAAGAAGGAAGGAAGGAAGGAAGGAAGGAAGGAAGGAAGGAAGGAAGGAAGGAAGGAAGGAAGGAAGGAAGGAGGGAGGAAGGAGGAAAGAAACAAACCTGGAGCGGACATAGATTAGAAGGAACTAGGAGAGGTTCTGAAGACTCTCTGGACCCAAAGCAGTGGTTGACCGGATGCTATGATGGTTCTTAACTCCCCATTTACCTACTAAAGTCAAGGTGCTAAGCATCTGTGTGGGGTGTGGGTGAAAGTGATAGACAAAGTACATTGTCTGGCTTGCTTTCCTACTGGAGATGATGATGTTCCTTGGTTGTGTGGTCAAGTTGCTATGCAAAGTTTGTAATAGTGTTTCTGCAGGTGTGATCTGAGACATGCAGTAGGAGCTCCGTGATGGCAGACTGTATACCCACACAGCTTATAGAGCCTCACTGAGTAGTCCCAAGCAAGGGTGGCTGGGCAGTAGGTACATGGACATCTTTAGAACTGTGGAGCATGAATTGACAGCAACTCAGTTCCATCGATGTTCATTTTTATATGCAGTTAAAACTACTTATTAGTAACCCACAAAGTTACTTGGTTTATAAAGGAAATGAAAATTTGTGTTCTTGAACTAAAATTAGTTCATTAGTAGAGCTTTCTGGTGATCTAATTATTATGCTTAAAGTCTTGCCAACACCAACGCTCAGACACCTTAAAAAGGTACCAGTAAATATACACACTTACAAATAGTGGTGATCTTCCCAAAGGGTATTTTGTTATACATCCTAAGTATGGTCTTGAATTAGTTGTAATTTTCAGTAACTCTTTTTTCTTGCATTAATACAACTACAAGTTAGTTTTTTTTTTTGTTCTTGTATAATTGCTACATTGTTACAATTTTGATCGTTCTGTTCACGTTCATTTTTATATACCACCAAGTTCAGTACTAGTTAGAAAGTGAGACAGAGAAAAATAGATAAGCTGTGGGGTCTTTAACCTTGTTTATTCAAGATAGCTGCAGGTGGAAAAGTTGGGAACCACCAAGGTGGATGAGTAACCCAGGCTGTCGGAGGTGCCAAGTATGATGACAAATAATGTGAGTTTTCTTGGAAAATCTTTGGTGACATTTCCTGGAAATATCTAAATGTCAGAGTCAATGGAGTATTAATTACAAGGCTCTCACCTGGGTAATTAAGCAATAAAGGCCCATCAGGCAGTGCGTTTGTGGGCGATTAGAGCTGTGTTTGGTGGAGTCAGAAACTTGCAGCTAAAGATTGAGTGGTTTTCATGACCTGAGAGATGCATTAATCACCTGGAGCTCCCCTACCTGGTGGATTTGGTTGCTTATTTGGAATGACACTCGCACATGAAAGCGAGGAATATCTCTACGTGCTGAGAGAGCTCCAGAGTCAAGGATAGTTACTCAGCGAGGACAAGCAGGTTTCCAGGTGTAATATCCTGACGCAGTATAGCATCTGCCCAAAGGTCACCTTTGTGCTACTTTCGGGAGGTGCAGATGGAAGAGATGCCCCAAACGCTGATGACACACGCTGGATGTCCTGCCAGGTGTAAATGAGCCTTTCAGAGGATGAAGGGAGACAATGTGAAACAGTAGAAGCACAGCAGTTTTAGAGACAGACAGCTCTGAATTTAAATACTAGTATCTGCCCTTACTGCAAAATGTTGTCCAAGTTATTTAATCTTGCCAATCTTCAATTTCCTCTTCTGCAACATGGGCATGTTGGCTTGCCTTAGTCAGCTATTCCTATGTAAGGAGTCAAGCACGAAAGAGCAGTGCCATGTAACAATGAGCAATTTTTTATTGGAGTTTTTAAAAATTTATTTTTCAATTACAGTTAACATATAATATTATATTAGTTTCAGGTGTACAACATAGGAAGTACAGTAATATGGTAATAACTGTGTGTAATGTCAGACTTACTAGATGATCAGTTCACAAGGTATATAAATGTCTAATCACAATGAGCATTTATTTAGCTCACGTATGTGCAGGTTGGATGAACCCAGCTGAGTTTGTTTACACACCTGCAGATTGGCTGGGGGTCAGCTAGCCAAGGTGGCTGAGCTGGCTCCGTTTTTTTGATGTGGTTCTGTTGATCTGCATCTGTTCTTGTGTCTCCCTTTCTTCTCTTGGGACCAGCGAGCTAGTAAGGGCTTGTCTTCTCATGGTGAAGGCAGAGGCATAGAGCATGAGCAGAAACATTCAAGACCTCTGAGAACTAGAGTCAAAACTGGCACACCATCACTTCCACCTTATTGTATCAGCCAAATCAAGTCAGAAGGCCAAGCCCAAAGGCCATGCCATTCCTTCAGTGAGAAGAACTCGAAAGTCACTGGACAAAGGGCACTGATAAAGGGAGGGTGAAAATTTTAAGCCAATAGTACAGTCTACCCCATAATTCTTTTATACACTGCTACTTTTTTTGGAAAAGGACATATTTTATGTGTGCTGGACACTGAGTTCTGGACAAGGCACCTTCATACACCTTAGAGACTAGTGAGCATGTCAGGCATTAAGTAGATAATCATGTACATATACAACAATTAATTATTTTGTCAAAAATATTGCAAAAGGAAAGTAAGGGATGCTAATAGAGACTTCTAATAAAGGGCTCTAGGGTAGAATCTTAAGCAGAATACCTGGCACATGGTAGGCATGCAGTAAAGCCAGGCCGCTGTGTACAGCTATGCAGGACATGCATTGCATAAAGACTCCCAGCTGAGGTGGGGTGGGATGCATGCTCTGCTTGCCAAGCTTTGCGTGCTGGAACAAGGCTATGAGGCAGCCCTGCAGTAAAGGGTAGTGTCCTTCCTGCCCATCCTCAAACATCTCCCCGAGTTTATGATGCAGCATTTGTCGAAAGCCCACAATGAGTCTCATGTGAGCCTTACCTGCAATTCAGAGTCCGAATGGTCTGCTGAACTGGTCATCTAGTGTCCTGCCTTCCCAGGCATATAATAGCAGGAGTTATTACACACAGGGGCCCAGGGGTTCTACAAGTCTAAGCAGAAGAAATGTCTATGGAGGAGACAGAGGGCTTTGGTTCATGGCTTCTGGATCATGGTAACTGTCTTCAAAGGGGACTTGTAAGATCTTGAGTCCAAGTCCTGATAACTCAGGACCAAGTGATAAGGTGAAAGAACACTGGAGGCCTAAAGAGAACCCACCACCATTTGGCATCACAGAGATCTACCTCTTGGGGGCTCGCTGGGAGCAAAGTAGAGAATGAGGCAGGCCCCCTGAAGAGGAGCAGGCAGAAGTGGGTTGGTAGACTGGATGCAAGCTTAGTCAGTTGGCTGATATTCATGTAATAGCATAGATTATTAGGTGTTTCATTTAGGGCCTTCCTAAGTAATACTATTGTTCCCCACATATCTCGTGACTTTGATCATTTCATGTCTTTATTCAGCAACTATTTATTGGTCACCTATTGTATGCAGGACCGTGATGTGTACTTTAGATACAAAAATGAACAAGGCAGGGACTCCCTGCCAAATGTCTTGCAAACTATTGGGAAAGGACACATTGAATATCTAATTTCATGGTGAATCGTTTATTCATAGTAATTGTTACCTTATGTATCTGAGGCTCACTTTTCTCATCTCTGAAGTTGAGATAATAATAGTCTCCTCCTCAGGTAGTCGTAAGGCTATGTAAAGTGCTTAGCACAGTACCAGTGTGTAGTAAGAACTGACATAGTCTTACCCCTGGATGATTCCAGGACACTTGAAGGATCCTGGGTGTAGTGGCTCAGACAGTACTCTGTGGGTTGGGTAGGGGTGCTTCTGACCCCAAGCCCTAGTTCCAACAACTGGACTTTAGTTTACAGCAGTTCATTTGAGTTCTGGCATTCAGCTTTTATTTGAGGTCCAACCCAGAGGGGCATGGAAGAAATTGGATTTATTTTTATGACAGTTCTTAGTGGAGACTGGTGATCAATCATATGTCAAGATGCTGTTTTGAAAGGAACAGGTTATAGGTGGACTTAGAAGACCCTGCTCCACTTACAGAGTGAGCAGTGATAAACACATCACTTATTCTCTTTGCTCCTCAATTTTCTCACCTGTAAAGTAGAGGATAATGATACCAACCTCAGGAGGTTGTGCTGAGATTCAATGAAAGAAAAGGCGTGAAAGCTCCCAGCACTCGCTTGCCTGGCACCCAGCAGGCATCCAGTGAATGGAAGCTCCTGTCTTTGGGTGTTCCATGGAGGGCGTTGAATTGACTATTTAAGCCCTTTTGCCACATTGATACTAATTAGGATAATCACAATAATGAGACCAAGTACCATGTATCAATGCAGACACTGTAGTCTCCTAGAAAAATATATCACAGCTGTAAAGTAGGCCTGGTGTTCGATAAACCCTTTGCAACTGATTAATCATCCCCTACATCTGTGCAGTACTTCAGAGTTAATGAAGCAATTCCACTCTCGTTGGCACAGTAAACGTTCACGGCAAATAGGTGAGGTTGGCATTAACTCGTTGGACAGATACGTCTGAGCACCATGAGGAATGCTGTAGCTACAAAGGAGACAAGGCTTCTGACTCAGGGAAGACTTTATGCTGGTTTGGGAAATGGGCGGGTCTCTTGGTTGCTTCTCTTGAGAGTGACAGGAGAAGTGAGTATACTGCAGAGAGCACCTCCCCTCCTCTCCACCACCCCGGGGATCCCAGAAATCTTCTTAGAAGGAAATGTTAAGCCTGAGTGTTGAAAAGTGACTAGGAGTTTTATGCTTGAAGAGGACTGTGTTGGTTAAGGTAGTCCGGACAGCAACGACAAATAACCCCAAACCTGTAATGGCTTAATGCATTTGAAGTTTTTATTATTTTTAATAAACTTTTAATTTTGGAATATTTTAGACTTACAGAAAAGTTGCAAAGGTGGTGTAGAGAGTTCTCATCTACTGTCTACCCATTTTCCCCCAGTGTTAACATCTCACATTCCCATGGTACCTTTGTCCAAACAAAGACATCAGCATGGGTAGGTCACTCTTAACGAAACACAGTTTTCCTCACTCTGGACAGGTAGACAGGAGGAACAGTCCTCTGCCCATTCTCTCAGGGATCTAGGTGGACAGAGGCCCTGAGAACCTCAACACATGGCTTCCTGAGTTGCTCTAGTCATTGCCACCCCAGCAAGCTGCAAGGGAGGAAGAATGTGGAGGGGTATGTGTGACATGCTTTAAGGGCTTAGTGGCGTTCCATCCATCCCTTTTGCTCATTTCATTTGTGAAAAGCAGTCTTGAAAGTCTGTACTTTCTGCTCAATTTTGCTATGAACCTAAAACTGCTCTAAAATAATTAAAGTCTATTGAAAAAAAACAAAAAACAAAAACAACTAGTCTTGAGGCCACTCATAGCCAAAACAGGTGGAATATATCTGCTTTGTGTAACTGGTTCTTAGCTATAGCTGTATGCCATAGAAGGGAAGAATGAATTTGGTAGAGAGCTAGTTCTCTATGCCACGGGAGGATATGGGAGTGTATTTGAAGCAGAAAAAATTGCATTAATAAAAGAGAGAAAGGGCAAATGCTGTTGTTATTGCTGTTTCGTAGGTGAGAAGGTCACAGGACTCAGCCCAGACGGCCTAGTGATTAAGCAAGGCTGCGGGAGCTCGGCCCCAGGTCTGCCTTGGCGGCCAGGCCAACACTGATCCAGAAGATGGACAGGCCAGATGAGCCACAGAGATGCATTACCATCTCATACGTTTCTGTAAGGGCATTTTATATGAAGTTTTACAGCTATTCAATGTAGGAGGAAGGCTTTCCCCCACATTCCTTCAAAGAGCAAGTGACGAGAAAGGCTATAGATGTCTTCTCCTACTCAAATTGATTTGCTTTTCCTACCAGGCTCCAGGCTGCATCCATGCCCAGAGGCTCAGTCACAGCTGGGCACGATGGGAATGGCTATGCATTAGAGACGGTGTGTCTGCCTGTCATCTCACATGTGATGCCAAGGTCTGTTTATTTCTAGCTGGATGGAATATAATTGCTCCCTGGGCTGACAGTGACAAATGGTGATGTGGGGAGTACACTCCTCTGAGTGACGGGATGGGCTTGTGCACCTAGACTGACAAAAACCAGCCCTGTCAGAAAGCAACAGGGGGTTTGCTTCTCAGCTTGAGGCCTCACAAGCACAGGAAAGTTCCAGGCGGGTGGGCTCTGAGCTGCTTCTGGAGCTGGTGTCTGCCTTTTGGAGTACGAGGGACAGCCTAGGAATGTTCCATTATTGTCCATACCCAGCCCTGACATCAGGGTCCTAGGACACACGTTGTAGCTTGATCCACATTGGAGCTCTGTGCCTGATTCCTTTGTGTGGTCATCTAAATGGAAATGGCTTTATTGGTCTTTTCCTTCTTTATTTTAAAAATAATATATGCCCTTTGGGAAAAATTCAGGCAGTGCAGAAGAAGAGTGAAAGCAGAAAGCAGAGCTGACCCCAGATGCTTCTAGCCAGACCTAACGCTTTGGAATTTTACTTTTTTTCCCCTTATGTGGGTGAGACTGGCTACCAGGTGGTCATGCAGCCAGGTCACACTTTTTAGCCCCCCTTGCAGTTAGGGTGGCCACATGGTTGCATTTTAGCCAGTAGTATGTTGGCAGAAATAAGTGTGTCACCTAGAGACCTGGCTCTTAAAAATGCCCCACACCCACTGTCTCCTCCCTCTTCTGATGGCCAGATGCAGAGGACCCAGTGGAAGACTTTAGGGCACTGAGGACAGTAGAGCCACTCATAGAAGGAAGCTGGACTCTTCAATGACCAAGTGAAGCAGGGCCTCCCTGCAGACCCATATTTGGCCATGAAAGGAGAAAAGAATAGATCTTTCTCGTGTTGTCTTAGGTTACAGATGTTAGCCTACTCTGAATAAAACTCCTTCTAAACACTTACTGTGGGCCCCGTGTGCAAGTGCATACACACTCACATGTAAAATAATGGAGTCCTGTCTTTATTCATTTTTTGCAGTTAGGTTTAGTCTCTCAAAAATGGTGTGACCACCTATCCATGATAAATGTATATTTACCCAATCACTTTAATGTCTGTATATTATTTTATTATATGTATGTACCATAATTTGTTTAAATACTTTTCTAATCCTGGACATTTGGGTTGCTTACAACTCCTAAATTTTATAAGCACTTCTATTATGAATAGGTTGGTACCTGTCTTTGTCTATGTTTCCAACTATTTCCTTAGGACATATTCTTAGAAATTGAATTACTTCACTATATTTAAATGGTTTTTGTTCATCATAGGAATAGTTTCTTGGAAAAGAGGCATTGATTTATAATTCCATCAAGAGTATATGAGAGACTCAATTTCCCCAAACCATTGACTGCCTGAATACTAAGCTGATAAGTGAAAAATAATAGCCTTTTTTTTGTTTTAATATGTTGCTCTTTGTTTATTGATAGTTTTGAGCAACTTTTTTCACGTTTATTGGCCCCTTATATTACCAACTGTCTCTTCCTATTGAGGCTTTGCATATTTCTTATTATTTTGTAAGAGCTTTTTGCAAATTAAGGATAATATATTACTAATATATCTATCAATTTTATTTTGTTTTAAACATGTTTTTGTTCTTTATAATCTTTTTTCTCTTAGAGAAGTTTTTAAGTGTTATTTCCGTCTTCTTGTTTTTAGCATTTTACTTTTAGGGAACTAAGGTCAGAATATGAAAATATTCTCTAGATTTTCTAGCATTTTTCTTTTTCTTTTTTACTTTAGCCTTTAATCTTTCTGGAATGTATTTTCACATAGAAGTGATGTAGTCATCTAGCTTTACTTTACTCTAAAGGCCAGGAAGGGAGATAGAACCAGGCATGTTCAAAGCACTAAAAGAAGCTTGGGATGGCTGGCCTATAGCTCAGATGGATGCAGGACCTGTAACACAGAGGCTGCCAGATTGTCAGGGCCAGGTAATGAAGGTGGTAGACACGGCGTACAGCATGCCGATCCCAGGTGCCTGTGGGACACCAAGGTAATGCTGTAGAGGAACTTAGGTGTAGGATAAAATTGATGCTCAGCTCTCTGAGACAGGATTCTGGAATAGATTCAAGAGAAATGAGTGCAATGTCCACAAACATTCCTGCATAAGAATGTTCAGCATGGCTTTATTCATAATAGCCCCAAACTGGAAACAACCCAACTGGCCATCAACAGGAAAGTAGATAAACAAATCATAATATTATATCTATACAATGGAATGCTACATAGCAATAGAAAGAGACAAAGTATTGACACACTCAATACTGTGGCTTGATCTCCAAACCATTATGTTGAATAAAGCTAAACACAAAAGAGTACAAACCATATGATTACAGTTATATGACATCCAAGAACAGGCAAAACTACACTAACGCTGATGAAAATCAGAGTAGTAGTTACCTATGGGGGTATAGTATTACCTGGGTTGGGGAGTTCTGGGGCGACAGCAATAAATGTTTTCTATATCAGTTTGGGTGGAATTTATGTGGATATAGACATATATAGAAATTGATGAAGTTGTACACTTAAGATTTGCATATTTTACTGAATACAAATTATAACTAAAAGAAAAAAAAAAGAAAAGAAACCATCCTGGGGATACACAAAAATATTCAACTTCATTTTACAGCTGAAACAGCTGAAGCTCAGAGAGGTGATGTGATTTGCTCTAAGTCAATGTTTCGTAACAGGGCTGCCTGGTGATAGAATTGTGGTTTCCTCCAGCGTCCCCCTGAGAGGGCCCCAGGGGGAACCATAGCCAGTATCAGCACCACAGCCAATGAGACTGCAGTCCCAACAGAAATCTGGCATGTTAACTGGGGAAACTGAGGCATGGAGAGCCTGTCGGCATGAGCTATAAGCACATGCATCTTTGGGGTTCCGGAGCATAGTTCTGATTTTCCTGCTCCCATGACACATCTAGCTTGGCAAAAGCAGGCCACCTGATGAAGTGTGGAGATCAGCATTCGAACCCCACCCCCTAAATCCATGAGAAACAAGTCTTGGCAAGAAAGAAGCCGAAGTGCATTCAATTCCAGAACTGGAGAAGCTATGCAAGCGTCTAAATATACCCTAGAAGAACTTCACACCTGGCTTCACTGGTACACACCTGTGGGATCATTCATGCCAATTTTTGCCTTAAGATGTCCCCATGGCATGCATGGAATGCTGATGGTGACATTAGGACAGCCTCGAAGATATTAAATACTCATTGATGGCACGTACAGTCCCAAAGCAAATCAGACCTAAGGCACCTTCCTGCTGCCTCCTGTGGTCCCAGCCCAGCCTCCAGCCCTCAGCCTGAGCCCTTTGTAGTGGTTTTGGAACATAAGCAGTGACTACAGCCTGTGCTCTCCTCTCGAGTTTGCAAGAGGAGGCCCATACCGCTTCACAGAACTCTCTAAGGAAACTAGCACACACATTTACTGATTCAAGAGTAGTTCATCTCTGAGGCTGTATTTCCGAGGAAGAAAAAGCAATTGTTACAGCCCTTAAATGAAGGCAGAGACAGACCTCATTTAGAAGTGATTGCTGCATCCTGGACACCAGCAGCGTTTGCTGCCGGCTACAGGTTAGCCACAGAGTGTGAGCGCCAATTTGGAAGCCTCCTAGACCTTCGGGTGCCTGGGAGGAAATTGCCCACAATTGCGAAGAGTCATTACTAAAAGAGGCCGGAGAGTGGGTGGGATGGTGTGCCTATGTTTTGCTTCCACGGAGGAGGAAGCTGGGAAAGAGGCTTTCGCTAAAGTCACTGGGATTCCAATCAGATACTTAGAAACACTCTTGGGTGGGGGTGTCCCAAATGTGAGGGCCCAGGTCCCTGCCTTCCAGAAGCTCACAGAATGCTGGGAGACAAAACACACCCTCAGTTTCTCACAAGAAGAATCCAGGTTGAGGTACAGATATGCCCATATGCACACATCTCGGGGTCCCAGGTACGTGCAGATGGCACGCTCAGTGGCTTGGCCAAGGGAGTTAAATGAAGGGGTATCTACAAAGATGAAAACAGTGATTCTCAACTGGGAGCAGTTTTGCCTCCCAGGGGACATTGGCATTGTCTGGAGACATTTTTTTGGCCACATTTTGGCCACAACTCAAGGAAGGAACAACTGTTATCTTGTGAACAATGGTCAGGCATGCTGTGAAACATCCAACAATGCACAAGACCGCCCCCCCCCCACACACAAGGAATTATTCAGCCCCAAGTGCCAATAGAACTGAGACAGAGAAACCCTGCTACAGAAGGAAGTTGTCACTGTTCAAACTGAAGAAGTAGGGAGAGAATGAGTACCCCAACTTCATCTAATCTCCTGCCTGCATCTTTTATTGGTTGAACCCAATGAGGAACCAGTGGGGCAGTCTGTAGAAATTAAGTTCCCTAATGCAGGTTGTTGATGCCAATATCTATTATAAGGCAAGACAGCCAACATTCTAAAGCAAAGGGACCACACTCAACCCATTGCTCCAGGTGAGCCCCATCCTCCTCAGACAGCAGACAGGTGTTCAGCACCCCTAGGCTGTCCTTTTTGTCTTTGCTTCTGCTTATGCTCTTTTAATGATTGCTTTTAAAATGAGGACAGGCCTTGAGGGTGGGAACTTTATCTGGATTTGGGGAAGAGAGAGTGTGCAGGATGGAGGGAGAGAGCTCCGAAATGTTGCTGAAATGTCTCATGTGGATTTTCGTACGGTTCGAAATCTTCTCACCTCCCACCCGGCTTGGATGAGAAAGTAAGAATTAAGGAGCTGCAACATTTTTCTAGCACAATGAACTTTAAAAATGGAATCGCTGTGCAAAGCAATGACTGATATTTCAGTAAACAGGCTGAGTACAATTGCATTATGGTTATTTCAGCTTTGACATTTCTTTGCATTTAGAATAGCATTGGCAGGGATGTTTAGAGACAAAGTTGTTCTCCTCAGTGCTCGGTTTCTTCAAGTAAGGGGTCAAAAGCATCAAGGGAAGGGATGAACGTCAGGCCATGCTCTTCAGCTGCTAGGTATCATTCCATTCTCTTCCTGGTTATATACAACCATCCCTTAATAATAGGTGCATGCCTTTAGACACCATGAGGCAGAAAATAAACATATGTTGGAAATCTATTAAATGAATGTATTGAAAAAAAAAGATAGCATGGGGATAAGGAGCCATAGGTTTGTTGCTTACCTAGCAGGTGCCAGGCAGGCCCCTCTGGTAAGTGCTTATACGAGTTATCTTTGTTACTAGAACCAGAAGCTTCCTGCAAACACCCTCACATCCCTGTAACTGTGGCCTCTGGGCTCATAAAAAGGAAGGTGGTGAAGACAACATCTAGGTTGGTGTGTAGGTTCTCAGGGGACATATACAGCTTGCAGTTCCTACACACATCACAAAGCAGGCAATGTGGCATTGAACATTAAGTCCTCCTCAGGAGGCATCATTTGCAAAATTTATACAGCTTAAGGTCCCTTCCATACCACAACAAATCTCCCAATACCTCTGACTTTGTATCCCAAAGCTGGCTAGCTTTACATCAGCCATAAATTGGCACTGGACACTTTAAGATGAATGGACATACTACATTGTACATGGTTATATCAAATCATAATTTACAAGGAAAGTCACTCCCATCAGGTAATAAGGGTGTCAGTAAATCCATGAGGGTGAGGTAGGTTTCACATTCATAGACCCCCAGCTCCATCTGGGAGTTTGCTGAGTGTGTTAGTCATTATTACCTGGAGTGGCCTCCTTGCCTACCTTCTTCCCAGGAGCTATGGAAGGGATCCCAGGCCCACCCCTCTGTGCCACATGAGTCCTTTTCCATCTTTCTGAGTTTGTCAAACCAACAGATACAGTACTAACCACCTTTCAATTAAAGCCTGATTGATTTAACTGAAAGGATATTTGTATGTGAAATGTCCGTGGACAAGGTCTTGTGGGTCAGATGAATAGCAGTTCCAGCCTTCCTGAGCATCCCTGCCTAGGTATTCTAGAATAAGAGCTGTTCCCCAAAGTTTATCCAAGGTGGAGGAAATTAGGAGAGGCAGACATTTCTAGTTCTTCACTATAGCAGTGTAACCATTTTCTTTGTATGACTTTTTTTTTAAAATAATTTTATACAACCAAAAGTTACTGCTCAAAATGACCCTTCTATGCCCTAGCCATTGATTGTCTGGACTCATTTGCTCTCTCAATCACCAGGAAACAGAAATGGCTGTGAGACTAGCTAATGGTTTGACCTCTGGTAGCAGGGTTGTCTGGGACAGGCTGCCTGATATAGACATGAGAAGTAGGGTTATGCATTGGCAGAGGGATGGAGACTCTCAGGGAATACTGCATCCCTACTACCTCTCTCTGACTATGTGACCTCTTTATGATCTGGTGGACTGTTTTGCTGGTTGCAGAGACTCCCTTTACAGAGCAAGTGGTAAGAAAAGAATAGCTATTCTATACATTCAAAATGAAACAATGCCAAGCATTTGTGAGGTCTGTTTGGAGAGCAGGGACTGACTACTTACTTGTTCACTGCTATATTCCCAGGGTCTGGCACAATAACTGACATGCAGTGGAGACCTAATATACAGTTGAATAAATAAATGAATCAGTGAGTGAGTTCTGGGGAGAGTACTTCATACAAGCCTTTGAAGTCATTACTCAAGACCACACAGCTTTTCCATGGAGGACCTTAGCTTCCAACCCTTACTTCCCTCTCTGTCACATTGGGTTGCCACCCGTATTTATAGGATGCTAGTCTCTCCCAATTGGGAAAAGGCCCAGCAGAGCAGAAGTACAGGGGAGAGAGACACACATTCTTTGTCACATGGGTCATTATAGTTTCCGATCCTGGTGGGGATAGCTCTAACTAAATGAAGACACACCATGACATGAGGCTTCCTCATGCACATTGAATCTAGCTTCTCCATGTCCATCAGCAGCTGCTTTTCCTGTCACCAAGTTAGGGATGAACCAGTTAAGCAGTAGTATTCATTGAGCTTCTGCAAACCAATCACAATGCACAATGTGTTTGGTAGACAATAGCCACTGTCCTGTGTCTTCATGGAAACCTACATGGAGGACAGAGCTCCACCGTACACTCAGGTTTTGGGGTGAGAAAAGCTTTGATTCTAATCTTGCTTTTCTAAGTGAGGAGACTTTCTGAGAGTTATTTCGTATCTCTGAGCTTCAATTTCCTTATCTGTATTACAGGAATAACAAACCAACTCGAATCATTGTTATGAGGCTTGAATAATCAAACATATAAAAATTCTAGCGATGTGGTAATATTCCTGGATTCAGAAAATCAGGGTTTGTACCATGAACATCCACTTCCTTCATGATTTTAAGGAAATTGCTAAGTTCTAAGCCTTAACCTTCTGCTCTGTAAATGGGAGGTGATGATAATCACTATCCTGCCTTGTCTCATAGGCTTATTGCAAGATTTGAGTGAGACGGAAATGATGATGAGGAGATGGAAGAATTCAGCTGCAGATGCAGTCACACTTGCCTTCAGTTGCAGGAGGGGACCATGTGCCTAAGTGACTTGGGGCTGGTTTGACTGTCGGGGATCCGTTGCTTTAGGATCCCACACAGAAAGAGAGAGAGGATATACAGCTGACCAGGATGGAGAAACATTGTGACAGTGTGACTTCTGTGATCTGAGCTCAGCAATTTAAGTCCAACAAGCATCCAATGGAGGCTAAAAATTTACCGCTTTCAACAACGCTTAATGATTCCCATCATCGTTTTGGTTTATGGAACTGCGCTTCTCATCCCAAATGCAAGTGCTTCTATAATTTCATTTCAGCATTCTGTTTTCACAGAATAATAATGAATGACAACATCAAAAAGAGATTTCAAATACTCACTTATTCCAAATCTATTTCCTGCATACCTACTTAGTGATTGTCACTCTAGTAGGCAATTGGGACCTGGTGGTAAGCAGTGAAAACAACCACCCTGCCCTCATGGAGTGTACAACTGCTTTGGGGAAATAACTGGATTAATAATATTGTGCAAAGGAGTGATGCAGCCAACATTGAACTGGTGGATGGCGAAAGATGCCATCATGTGATAGCTCTATTTTTTTAGAATCTGTTAATGCACAAAGCTTAAGTTTTACAGAAAAAAAAAAGGGTTTCTGAAGTATGTCCCTGAATAGTATACCAGAGGGAGAATTATTCAAAGTTGAACAAACAAAACTCAAGGACTGCCGGTGTGTAATTATGCATTCTTTTCTCTTCTTTCAAGAGCTTTTTCTATCTGAAAATGCCACACATATTTTCTTACCTTAGATAAAGTGACTCCAGGATCAAAGAACACCCAGGCCTGCTTCTTCTAGCACTTTCCGTGGCTCTTGATGGTGTTTTCTACTCTATTCTACCAGCCAGAAACCTTGACATCATCCCAGATTCTGCCCTCAATCCACCCCATATTCATATAGCTACTCGGGCCCACCAATTCCACCTGAAATGCTAAGATACTCCTGTATCCATAGCTTTCCCTCTAGCTCACTGCTGCTATAGCTTAATGGAAAAACTAAACCCCATCCTAGAATATTGTAGCAACCTTTCTGCTTGTGTCTCAACCCAATCCTGGCTTCCAGGTGATTCTGCAAAACTCTGATCTGCCCACTTCACTCTGCTTCAAATTCTGTGGGTTAGACAAGAAAAGTGAGTGTATAGGGGAGGGACATTTTTAAAGTGTGTAGGAAAGTACAAGTAAAGGCATGGGAGAGAAAGAAAGCATTTGTGACAGAAAATGAGAAAGAAAGTGTGGGAGGAGAGAGAGAGAAAGGAAAAGAACGCGCAAGAGACAGAATGTGAAAATGGTCCGAGAAAAAGTAAAAGTGATGTGAGAAAGAAAAGTGTGAGAAAAGAGACTGAGCATTAGGGGATGAAAGTAAACTGCATGTGTAAGTAAAAGTATGTAAGAGAAAGAAAAAGTGCACATGAGAGAAAGAAGGAAAAAGAGAAATTGAGTGTAGAGAGAAGGTAAAGAGTGAGAGAGAGAGGGAGAGTAGTTGAGTCGAGGGAGAGAGAAATGGAATGAGTGTGTAAGATAAAAGTAAAAGTGAGCAAGAGAGAGAGGGAAAGTAAATATGAAGCTGAGAGAAATCTTTGCAATAAAGATGAGAGAAAAGAGGGAGGGAGTGACAGCGAAAATGAGAGACAGATTGATGTCATATCCCAAGATCGCGTGTGCCTGAAACCCCTTTCTACAGTTTTCGGCAGAGTAACAGATCTGCTTTTCATCTTAATCTGGTTTCCTTCTAGGTTTCTTTTTTTAGAAAATAGACTTGACTTCCACAGTATCAGAAGCAAGGCATATGGGTACGTGAAGCTGGGTCCTACGGAGGCTTTAGAAGGTCAAGTTTAAAGCCTCCACCACTTATGATTTGGGGACAGGATGAGGGGTGTTATTTAGAGATGAGTTATGTCACCATACTAGTCACCACTACAACAAGGAGCCTTACCCACTCTTGGGACTCCAGTTACTTGGTATGGAAATGCAGGTTGCCGGGTTGTCCTAGAGAAAAACAGGGAGGATGGTACCAGCTAAACCATGTCTGACTTTCAATCCACATTTCTGAAGCAGGAGATACTGATTAGGTTTCTATTTCACTCCTGCCCCAATTAAGCTTTATGTGCATAAAGAATTCATGGTAGAAGTGTGAACATGAGTGCAGGAGACACTGGGATAAGTAGAGATGTAAAGTATACCCATGAACAGCCTACTTTTCTACATGTTATCTTCTGTTTGTCTTCTGTTGCTATTGATTGGCTTCAGATGGAAGGTAGAATGTAAGGGCAAGTCATTATTCTTTAGGGACAACAGCAAGTATAAATGTCAAAGCAAAGTGCAATATTTAAACATATGCCACAGAAAGGAACCACGTCAAACTGAGCTTACTAATGAATGCCCAAATAGAATGCATTACATAAATCTAATACATGATTTTTTTTTGAAGAAAAATATTTGGCGTTTCAGGCTATGTCAGTCCTTGAGAATGTTTTTTTTTTTAAATGAAGAGCTGCATTGAATAAAAAATTCTGTGGTCTTACACATAGGGGTTTCTGTACATAGACTACAATGGGGCTTTTGTGTGTGTAATTTATCATTGGCTTGTGGATAGTAATGTTTAGTCAATTTCAAATTGTTTTCAAGTCAGTTCTCCCAGTACTTCATTTATCCCTTTGACAAATAATTTCTAAGGACCTTCTATACAGCAGCTGAGAGCTGGGCATAGAGAAAACAATTAATTAATGTGTGGTCTCTGCTTTAGTGTGTGTACATGCTAGTGATCAATTCTGCAGTGTCACTGGCATATTCCCAAAATACTTATCACATCCCTCGAATTTCTCCCAAAGCCATGGATTGTCCCATATTCGGTAGTTTGTCTTAATTCCCGTTTACTCAAAACGTGACAGGCAGAGACATCTTACTATAGACATGCCCTATTATTCATTGCATTGTCTGATTCCCTCTGCCATCTCTCTTAGACTTCTCCCTTCATCCATCCCTTGCATCATTTACCCCTTGTTCTTACTTTAGACACAAGCACTGAACACACTGTACTCCCCCATTCTCAACACGTCCGACCCATCTTTTTTGTTCTTTAGCCAGAATATAATTTCCTCTTGGTTTATAAAAATAAGGTATTTTCTATGGAATATCGAGAAAGATTTGAAGAAGTAAAACTAATTAGCAATTTCACTACTCAAGGTTAATTCTGATAATAATTCATTCTGTTTCCTACATATTTTCTCTATAATGTATATGTTTCCCTCCAAAATTGAGATCATGGTGTGTGAAGTTCTCAGTACACAAGTTTCATAGTTAAAATAGATCAAAAAAGTTCATGTTGTGAATATTCGCCTGAAGCATCATATTTAGTGGTGCAGCGGTATTCTATGTTATGGATAGCCTGTAATTGACCAAATTAACTCCAAACATAATTTTCTTAGGATTTCCCCAAATTTTTACTATTGTTAATTGTGTGATAAAAAGCATCCATGTCTTATGTCATTAATTTATTATTTAGAATAAAGTCCAAGAAATTGAATTACTAAGTCAAGTCATATGGAATCAGCCTACTACTGGATTTTATCATTTTTTTTTATCATGGTCCATAGCAAGGACAAAATGAATGCTTTGTTTATAATTGTTCTTTCTTAGTTAATAGTTGTGCTATACATATGCCATCAGTCATCTTAATGTCTTTTCTAAATGGAAACTATTTATGTTTTTTACTCATTTTTCAAAACTTTCCTGATTGTCTTTTACTTATTTACTCATAGTAATGTTTACATATAAAATAAAAGCATGTTGTTTCATGTTACAAATATCATTTCTATTTTTTATTTTTCTTTTATTTTTATTGCATTTTAGATACACAGAGAAATTTAATTATAATGTTTGTTACTAAATATTTTAATTACAAAAGCAAATACATAGTCAAGTCAGAAAACTTCAAAAGAACTAGAAATGCAGAAAGGCAGAAAAACCAACCAGAGCTAAGCAATTTCATCTTTATATTCAATATTTTTTCATATTATGCACACATGGTATTATATTATATATACATTTCTATAGATTTTTCGTATATATTTCACAATGATAGCAGATATTCTGTTACAATAATTCTCTGATAGCTGAATGTGATAGTCTACACAGGTTTTCATTTCACAACATAAGCACTGCACTTGCTACTGGGGATACAACTGTGAACAAAATCAGTACATTCAATACAGTCTGGATGAGGTGCTTTAGGAGATCTGGGTGTTAACGGTGTAGACTTACAGACTGTGGAATAGATACATAAAAGGCCAGTTGAAATTGTCTTGAGAGTCATGGAAAGCTAGAAAGGAGATGTATTAGTCGGTGTTCTCCAGAGAAATATAACCAACAGCAGATATAGACATAGATTTATCATAAGGAATTGGCCCATAGTTATGGAGCCTGACAAATCTCCAGGTCTGCGGTCAACAAGCTGGAAACCTAGTAAAGCCGATGGGATGTAAAGTTTCAGTCTAAAAACCCACAGGTTTGAGACCTAGGAAGAGTTGATGTTTGTTCTGGTCCTGAGGCAAGATAAAACCAATATTCCCCTTGAAGACAGTCAGGCAGAAGGAATCCCTTCTCATTCAGAGCAAGATCAACCTTTATCTTTCCATTCATGCCTTCAGCTGATTGGGTGGGTCTCACCCACATTAAGGAAGGCAATCTGCTTTACTCAGTCTATCAATTTAAATGTTAATCTCACCCAAAAACATCTTCACAGGAATGCTCAATGTAATTTTTCTAGAGTATTTAAAGCAGGGAAGTGACTTCTGTATTTGAAAAATCATTCCGGCTCCTTTGGAGAGAATGGATCGGTAAAGGTGAACAGAGAGGAAGTGGGGAGCCCTGTGAAAAAACTTATGCAAAGATAGTAGTGCATTTTAGTTTGAGTGTAGGAGTGCAGATGAAGACATGTGTCATGGATTTCAAAGATTTTTAGGACTTGGCATTTGGTTGGCTGTGGCAAGTAAAACGGAAGACAGAATCAAAGGTGACCCTGCAGTTTCTGCCTTGAGAAACTGAGAGGTTGATGTGGTTGGGGCTGAGACAGAAGCACCAGAGGTGAACAATTTTGGAAGAAGCTCCGAGTTCATTTTGGGACATGTACCTGTGGGGTGCCCAAGTGGAGACGGTAAGCAGGTGATGAGGCTAGAGGTGAAGAGCCCAAAGAAGAGGTCTGGCCTAAAGATATTACCTTGTGAGTAAGGATAGCTTCCTTTCCATGGGCACTCTCCGTGTGCCAGCTCCTAACCCAGGACCGAGACGTGGATTGTCTTATTTTATCCCCACAGCAGCCCCAGGAGGCAGGCTTAGTTATTGCCCCATTTTATGGGTGAAGACACTGAGACACAGAGAGGTTAAGTCAACAGCTGAAGGTCACACTAAGTGAGATGAGGATGCTGAACTCAGTCTGTCTCCCACACCTTTGCGTGAGACTCCTATGCTGTCCTGATTCCTTTTGCTAGCACAGAGCGGTTTAATATAGTAAGTCTCAAACATGAATGTGCATCACAGTCTCCTGGAAGACTTAGTAAAATACAGATTTCTGAGCCCCACCCCAGAGTTTCTGATTCAGTAGATCGGGAGCGGGGCTCAAGAATTTGCATTTTTTACAAGGTGATGGTGGACCGGGGTCCCCACTTTAGGAAGTCTGATATAGAGGATGAATAGGAAAAAGTCTAAGGTATTCCAGCATGTAAGGAGAAGTTAAAGGAGAAATAACAAGGAAGGGGCACTGGCGATGAGTGGCTTGGGAAGTAGAATGTTTCAGGAGAGAAGGGGTCAGGTACAAAGAATGCAGCTGGAGTAACAGGTAAGCTAAAGACCAAAGTATATTCCTTGAATTTAGTGACAGATGCCATTGGTGACTCTGTGAGTTCATTAATACTTAGGGATCAAATGCAGATTAGTATGGGTTTGGGGCAGAACAGGATGTGATGAAGAAATGGACATAAGTTTAAGAAACTACTTTGGGAAGATATTTTATTTGCACCAGCCTATCATTGAATTTTTATGTTATTTCCAATTTCCATTATTATACCATTTTAGAGAGCGTTGTAATACATGCATCAATGCAGATATATGTGATTCTTTCAGATAAATTCCTAGAAATAGAGTTACTGAGTGAAAAAAAAATGTTCACATTTTTGAGGTTTTAGCTATAGATACGGAATATACAGGATCAATCTGGCCTCTAAAATTGACCGTATCATTAGTCAAGGGAGTTCTTTATCACCCTGCAACCTCACCAATACCTAGCGTTATTTTTCATTTTAATTCATAACAATATCACATGTCAAAAATCTTACTGTTTTAATTTTCAGTTCTTTGATACTTGAAGTAGAACAGTTTTTCATGTTTGCTGGCTACTTGTATTTCTTTTGTAAGTTACAAATTCACCTCCCTCATACATTTTTCTTCCGAGGCACTCATTTTTTTTTATTGATTTATAAGGACACTCTATGTATTAACAGCATCAATCTTGGTGGGATCTGTGTATGGCAAATATTTTCACATTTAGGCATGTACTTTTGAATGTGTTAATAGTCTTTGATAATGAGAAAATATTACCTTTTATGTGATTAAATCTATCCATTTTTAATGGTTTTGTCTTTGCAAGCTCCCTGTGCAAACAAATTTCGTAAATATTTACCTAAATTGTGGTGTCATCTTTTGTTTGCTTTTGTATGGTACTGAGAGTTTTATTCCATCTGGCATTTATTTTGGGGAAAGGTTTGATATTTTTCATATATTTAACCAATTATGTCAATACTATTGAATAATTCAACATTATTCTGCTGCTTTGAAATGCCACCTTTAGATTCTGAATTTTTATTTATATTGGTATTTGCTTCTAGACATTCTATTCTAGTCTATATATGCTTCTTCAGCAGCTATAGCCATCACTCCTTACCTTTAGGGTTAAGGAGCTTTTGTTCTCTTATATCTGATTCCTATGATATCTGAAATTTCTAAAGAAGCTGGCTTGAAAGTTATTCTTTTCTTATATTATTTCATATGGTCTAATTTTCATTATGAATCCAGTAAAAAATGCTTGATGTCTTTATGCTTTTACAGGGTTCCCCATATTTATCCTTTTAATCATTTCCATGAGAAACATAGACTCTATTAAAAAAGAATTGTCTAGAGATTAGAAGAATTGTGGACAGCAGTGCTAGAGTTGTAGATTAATTTCGATATATAAGGAGCATGCCCTCCTCATGTGCAGGTGGTAATGAAGGTGTGAGATCAACCAGATTACCCAGGAATGGAGCACTGCCAAATCATAGAAGAGGAATGAAAATGGGACCTTGGGAAACCCTACAGGTCTCTACTGGGAGGGCCAGAAAAAAAGCAATGCTCAAAGATATGGGTATAGAAGTCAGACCAATGTTCCTCTAGGACAGCCAAGGCAAGAGAGGGTTTCTAGATGGCAGACCTAGGCAATCAGACCCCCATTCAGTAAGTAAGGCAATGGACATTTTCCTTGGAAGGGCCAAGGAACAGACTGTAGGTCAACAAATTAGAAATTGCCAATGCATAATTTAAACTCAGAGATTTAAACTTCTTTCTATCACAGATGCAGACATGAACACCAAAAGCTAGTTTATTACTCCAGATAAGCATTGACTAACACATTTTGCATAAGGGGAAAATGCACTTAGTCAAACAAACAGAAAAAAAAAATCTCTGTTTAGCCATCCATTTCAAATTTTTATAGAAAATTGTGTAGGCAGCATCAATTATGCTTGGGCAAATTTAGACTAATTAATGGGTTGACTAAGATAATTATTGAAATTTGTCTATGGATGAAAAGAGGAAAGATGAACCATTTAAATTGCTTTTTGTGTGTGCCTGATGACTATTTCTAAAAGAATGAGCCCACTGGGAAATGTATGAAATGGGAGTGGCCCAGCTCTTTGCAGGGTATGATGATAGAGTAACAAGGCAGATGTTTTAATCAACACACCAGGACTAATGCCTTAAAATTCTAATATGCATAAATACATATAACGTACGCCTTATACAGAGAGATACAAATTTATTGAGGGTCACCAATGTGCATGAATTCTTCCAGATGTTTTATGTATGTTATTACCTTTCATCTATAAAAAATAACCCCATGTAGAAGGTATCATCACCTCCAATTTACAGATGAGGCTCCTGAAATGTAGAGAGGTTAAATCGGTTACCAATTTACACATCCAGTAGGGGAGGAACTCATACTTGTGCTCTTACTTCATGAGCTCTGTCTCTTCAAAGAAGCTCCCCTGGGTGGGAATTCACTTATTGCAGTGAGGAGGCCATTGCTCAAACCAGACTTGGACTCACTGAGAACTGCCTTCCAAACCAAGTGTTTGATTTACAGTGTGCCATTCTTATTTCCTTCCGGTCACACCATGGTTTTGAAAAATATTTTCTAGCTTTTTTTTTTCATTCCACAGACTAAGCTTGGGCAATTTCTAAAAATTTGATCTACCAATAATGCATGAAACTTGGTTCCACTTTAAAGCCATTTTAAGGTGGAATGTCGAACATTCTGGGAGCTGACTGGCCCCTTTGAACAAGTCCGAGTTTGTGCCTAGACAAGACACAGCACATTGTTCAATAGGGAGTGTCTCCGCTATGTATCAGGAAGACAACTGGCTTTGCCATTTTCTGACTGTGTGATCTTGAGCAGGGCATCTGTTCTTTTGATTTAATTGATAGAAACTCAACTCAAAAAAATCTTAACCAAAAGAATAACTTGATGGCTCATGTAATTAAAAAGTTTGGGGGTAGGATTTGCTTTATGTCTCTCTTCGATTTCCTCGCTCTCCTATTTCCTCTCTCTCCTTCTCTCTCCTTCCCATTCTCACTCTCATCATTTCTTTTCTCTTTGTTGATTTCATTTGCCAGGGACTCTCTTCAAGAAATTTGAAATGTGGTCTGGAGATACCTCAGGTCTTTCTTGACAGACTCTTATTGCCCTTGCTGAGGTCACATACTGATCCATGCATCAAGAAAATTGGGAAGGTGATTAGCAGCCCACCTGGATAACACAGAAAAGAATGACAATTCACCATGGCAAGGGGTATATAGAAAACAAAACAATAGATAACTATTCACTATGGGACCATCATTTCTTTATCTACAGGATGGGTTTGAGGTTTATCTTGTTAGCTTGGTTGTCAGTGTAAAGGATAATAAACAGGGAGTGCTTGGCACATATTAGTTATTCGATAAACATCTCCTGTGATTTTTGAATTTTGAACCAGCCCACAGTTCCCCGAAAATACAAAATCTTAAAGCATTCCTAGTTCATGCCCATTGTTAACTAGAAACAGTCTGGTCTCTGTGTAAGTGCTATTGGCTGAGTTCAAAATTATTCATTCAATGAATTATTGCAATATAGGTCCTTGAGATAGAAATGAATCAGGGTGGATCTCTGCCTTTGACAGTGCCCTAATTGAATACCGCATTTTCCCCAGTGGTGCTGAGATACCCTAGGTATGTCTGGTCAATGGGAGAGAAGATAGCAGGTCATAGCTAGGTGATGGAAATGGTGCACAACAGAAACTGCAACCTTCCCCTCCGATTCTGCAGCTGTGGCAGGGACTGTAATTGAGGGAAGTGTCTTTACACAGGGGTCTAGGCAGATGAATACCTGGGTGCCTCTTCATAAGGATAGTTTCACAATATTTGTTCAGTATTTATTCATAGAGGTAAGAAGAAACTGAGTTTCCTTTTGACCTTTAGTGCAGGTACTGAGTTAATGATATGTCTTCATTTACGAAGTCTAATCACATTAATCTACAAAAGACTTTTCTCATTTCATTTATTTAGTCACTCTCTTGTATTCCTGTTCCCTTCTTCCATTTCCATCTCCCACCCCCACTTCCACTGTCTTCTTAATGCATTTAATTTACATTCCTTTATTTGTGTTCTGGAAAAATGCACTCTCTCATTCTGAGAATTTTATATTCAAACAAATATATCATTTTTCTCATTTTTGTCACCCTTTTTTTCATTCTGCACCATTTTTTTTAAGTTCTATTTGGGTTAGTATATGTTCATTTCACCCATTACTTCTAACCCTTGCATTATGTTCTACACCTCTCTTATCCATTCCCCCAGAATGGATGCCCAGATGGCCTCCAAATCATCCTCACCACATATGACATCCTGATGTACTTACACTCATGGAGCTCTGTGAGTACTGCTTTGGACAATAAATCAGGGTTTGGATTACTGAATCCTAGATTAGATTAGTTGGATTAAGTCCTGAAGATTGTTTTCCGAAACCATCGTACCGGTCTCTACTCCCAGAGTTGCAGAGTGTTCTCATATCCCCATAACTCTGCCCTTATTTAGCACTATCTAGCTTTCTCATATTTTTGCCAGTCTATTAAGTGTAAATGACAGTATATTGTTTTAATTTTCATTTCTCTGATTACTAATGAGTTTGAGCATTCATCCCAATGCTTGTTAATGTCTTAGATTTCCTTTTCTTTATTATTGTCTATTCATGTAACTTCAAAAATCTTGTTTTTTGAAGGAAGGATTCCTGCCTGTTCTATTAAATTTTCATGAGTTGAATTTGTATTCTAGATATTATTCAGTTGTCAATTTTAGACATTGCAAGTATCTTTTTCTAATCTTTTTCTAATCTGTGTCTGTCTGTTTTTAATGAACATAAATTCATAATTTTTATATAATAAAATTCCTCAGTTCTTTACTTTGTGATATGCCTTTAAAGTTTTAAAAAGCCCTCTACCCTTAAATCACAAAAATATTCTATATTTTCTTCGATTAGCATTATTGTTCTACTTTTCATGTTTTGGTATTTGATCCATTTGGAATCCATCTTTGTATATTATGTTTTATTTTTCCCCATAGTGTGGGCTGGTTTTCCAACACATCTATTAATCTGTCCATTGCCTATTCATTGATATGCAATTTAACCTTTATCATATACATTTTTATGTTTTCAGTGTTCTATCTCAGAGCTTACCATTCAATTTCACTCTAACTATGTATTTCTAATTTGTCTCAGTATTGGATAGAGCAAGTCCCCGTATCCCACCTTAGCTATTCATGAACTTTTATTCTTGCTTATGAAATTTAAAGTGTCTAGTTCTTTAATAAAAACTAATTGGAATGTTTATGAAATTGCATTGAGTTTATAAATTAATTTAATTAAAAACTAGCATATTTGTTGTATCATTTCATCCTATTCAAGAATGTGGAACGTCTGGATTTGTTCAATTTTTTCTTCTCCATTATTAGACTTTTTTAAAAGTTCATATAGGTCTTTTGAGTTCTTGGTCAATTCTTAGATATAAAATAGCTTTTGTTGCAGTAGTGTATGGTATCTTTTTTTATTGTGTTTTTTAGTTAGTTATTGATGGTGTTGAAAAATGCTATTGATTTTTCCGAGTTGATATTATATCTGGCTACCTAGTAAAGCTTTTATTGATTCAAATATTTGTTGATTGTGTTACATTTTCTATATATATGATTGCATTATCTACAAATAATAACGATTATATCTCTTTCCTTCTAATATTTACACCTCAGTCCGTTCCTTTCTTATTTCTTTGATAAACAGAAACAGTGATAGTATCTTTGTCTTGTTCCCAATCTTAAGAAGAATGCTTCTAAAATTTCTCAAAAATGTATACTATTTATTTTAGGGTTTAGGTATATAATGTTTACCAAGTTAAGAATGTTATCTTTTATTTTTTATTTTGCTTCTAGTTTTTAATCACAGGTAGAAGTTAAGCTTTATTATTTTTTTCTGTCACTTTAGATAATTCTGTGATTTTTCTCCTTGAGTCTTTTAATGATATGATTTTCCCCTCCCCTGCAGAGTCTCTGCCCCCTTTTCTATTAATAAAAATCATATACCTATTTCATTATGTGTAAAATAAAGGACCTATTACCTGCTTTGAGTGTAAAGTCTACATATTTTTTTTTTTTATTATAGTGACACTGGTTAACGAAATCCACTAGGTTTCAGGTGTACAATTCAACAATAAGTCATATATATATTGAATTGTGTGTTCACCACCCGTAGTTAGATTTCTTTCTGTCACCACATATTTGACCCCTTTTACCTCATCTACCTCCCTCTCCTGCTCCCCTCCTACCCTCGGGTAACCTGTAGTCTAGTGTCCATGTCCATGAGTCTCTGTTTGTTTGTTCTGTTCGTTTGTTGCTTTTAGGTTTATATCCCAAATATAAGTGATATTTTGTGGTTTTCAACTTTTTCTGTCAGGTTTATTTTGCTTAGCATGATTATCTCGACGTCCATGTTGTCACAAATGGCAATATTTCATCTCTTCCTATGGTTATATATATGTACCATAGCTTCTTTATCCAATCATCTATCGTAGGACACTTCGGTTGCTTCCACGTCTTGATCACTATGAATAATGCTGCTATGAACATCGGTATGCAAATATCTTTTTGGATATATGTTTTTAAGTCTTTGGGATGAATACCCTGTAGAGGGATTGTTGAATCATATGGTAGATCAATTCTTAGTTCTTCGAAGAACCTCCATACTGTTTCCATAGTGCTGTACCAATTTGTAGTCCTACCAGCAGTGTATGAGGATTCCTTTTTCTCTGCATCCTCTCCAACATTTATTACTTGTCCTGTTGATAACAGCTATTCTAACAATTTCCCTAATAGCTAGTGATGTTGAGCATCTTTTCATGTTTGTTGGCCATTTGTATGTCTTCTTGGGAGAAGTGTCTGTTCAGATTCTCTGCTCATTTTTTGATCGGGTTGTTTGTTTTTTTGTTGTTATTGAATTGTATGAATTATTTGTATCTTTTGGATATTAGGCCCTCGTTGGAGGCATCGCTTACAAATAACTTTTCCCATTCAGATGGTTGTCTTTTTCTTTACATATTTTAAACTCTTTAACCTTACATTGTTTCTTCCACATATACATAGAGAGCTTAAATCACTCACATTAGTTAATAAAAGAGATAACGTGTCAATATAGGTATATAGTTTCATTCAAAATTAATTTTAGTATTTCTTGGTTTCCATGTCAGCAAAATATTTTCCACTTTTCTGAACTTCTTGCTTACTCTAGAGTATCTAAGATGGTATATTAAAGAGTTTTAAGTTAATTTAACATGTTCTAGTTTTCTAAATAAGTAATACATTTCTAAGGCTCAAAATTTAAAAACACACAAAAAGGATGTGCAAAAAAGAGTAACTTTCCCTCTGGTCTATGTCCCTCAGCTGCCCAGTTCCCTTCCCTGCAGTTAATCAATGTGCAGAGTTGATTAAGTACAGAAATATCCATGCATATGTAAGCAAATATGCACATATAACCTCCCAACACCTATTTTTTGTTTGTTTAACAAAGATATTAATAGACCTACTGCTTAGCACCTCATTTATTCACTTATCAGTATAGCTTGGAAATCATTCAATTATATAAAGAGCTTTTTAAATGGCTGTTTAATATTCCATGATATGGATGTAACTTAATGGATTAACAGCCCCCTACTAGTAGATATATAGGTAGTTTGCAGTCATTTGTTCTTAAAACATTATTCCATGTATGAATATATTAGTAGTAAAAATTCTTATGAGTAGAATTGTTGGTCCCAAGGTGGTTGCAGATGTAATTTTCATAGATTTGCCAAAATATCTTCTCCACAGAGACTGAGATGTTGCAGTTTTTACAAAAATATTTAAGAGAGCTTGTTTTCTCTGCATTCTCACCAATAAATTATATTATACACTTTTTTTTTTACTTCTCCAATATTATACGTGAAAATTGTATCTCAGTAAAATGTCATTTTATATGCTTGGAATTGTAAATTAATTTGAGCGTCTTTTCAACTGGTTTAGCTATTTATATTTTTCTTCCCTTGGAACCATCTCTGTGCCCATTTTTCTGTTGGGTGGTTGTTCCTTGATTTATAGTAGTTCTTTCTGTATTAGGAAAATTATAAGTTGTCATCTATTCTGTTGACTTTGCTTTATGGTGATTTCAGCCATGCAGATTATTTTTATTTTTATGGAATACTTATCAATTCTTCCTCTTTGGCTTCTGGATTTTGTGTCATACTTGGACCTCCCCCACTCCACATTATTAAATAAAATAAATAAATAAATCTGTCTTGTTGTTTTTATACTTTCATATTTCGCATTAAACTTTTGATTTTTTGATCCACCTAAAGTTTATCTTTATGTGAGGTATGGCTCCAATTGCATTTCTTTTTCCCCTAAGTGGCCACCCAGCATTATTTATTAAATAATTTATCTCTTTTCCTATTGATTTTTATTCTAAACCCATGCTTTATTTAGATCTATTTATCTATTTTTGAGTGTATTTCTTTTGTCTTCTAGTGTACCAGAATCATGCGGCTTTATTTACTGAAACTTTAAATATGCATTAATAATTTTGGGAGCTAATCTATCCTTCCTGTCTCTTTTCTCTCCACATAATGCTCCTCATTTGCAGAGTTGTCTGATATTGTTAGTTGTTCATTTTTCATATGAAATTTAAAATCGTCTTCCTGGTGTTTTTATGGAGATCACATTAAATTTGAGTTAACCCAGGGAGTGTTGACATCACATTGTGCAATTTTCTTTACATTTTTAATTTCGTATCCAACTTAGATGTACACAGAGTCAAATTGTTCTTCGGTGTCCATTTGAAGTTAAGTGTGGGCCCCAGCCCCCTCTCACCCAGTAGCAGGCACTTCTCACCTGCTTTTGATTGTGTTAGCCCCCTATTTCTAAATTAGAAACTTTGAATGATACTTGTCATTTTTCCATTTTACCGTTATCTATTACCTTCTCACTGAAGATGATTTAGCTCTCCCAGCGCCCCCCATCTAGCAAACATGGAGACGTCTTGGCCACCCACCTTTTCCATCCTTCCAATAAAGTGATATCTTAATTTAGGTTAGATCAACATTCAATGTTTACAATATTTTGACTATGTAAATGCCATTCAGAACTGAACCATGCAGTAAATGATGATTATTTTCTCCTTCTGTGCAACTATTATGTTTTCCCCGAAGCTAATATTTGCCTTGTTTATGGTTTGTTTGCTTCATTTTCATGTTTTTATCACTAATTCAGCCCAAACTCTTTGCCAATTATCTAAAGATATTCAGAAGCTTCAGTTATGTTTTCGATTTCATCCTCCTACAGAAAGCTCTCCCAGAGTCTCTGGCTTCTCCTGCTCTGGTGCTTCGCTCTCCCTGCCAGGTGCACAGCTGTCATACTGGATCTTTCTACACCATCGACCCAGGGGTTCTCTGTGCTTCACTCTTATGTTGATGTTCCCACAGCCCCTGGACTCCCTTTTTCTTGATTCATTGCCTTGTCTTAGAGGAGCACTTCCTTTAGCAGCTTCCTAAGAAAGTGTGTCAATATGAGAAGACTTTCCATTGTCAACCTTTACACTCACTGGTGATTTGACCGGAAATAACTTTTTTCCTTCACTACTTTGAATCCATTGTTCCGTCACATTCCAGAGCCCAACATGGCTTTTGAGAAGACGAAAACCATTCCAATTTCTGATTATAACCTGCTCTCCACTTCCTGCCCAAATTATGTCTCATAATTTTAAAATTTTAAAATTTCACAATTATATGCCTTAATGTGGATCAGTTTTTATTCGTTCATCTGATTGTGTACATGGTGGGAGATTTTATTCTGGCAATACCCATCCTTTTCTTGTAGGCAATTTTCTTGAACTCTTTTGCCAATCATTCCTTCCCTTTATTTTCTCGGGTTCCTTTTTCTGGAACTTTAGTGTTTGGATGTTGAGACTGCTGGGTCAGTCCTCACACACTCCTGTTTTTGGTATTTTCAAAGTCTTTGGCTTTTTTGCTCTGCTTTCAAGAGATTTTGTCAGCTTCATCTTCTAATTCTTTTATTGGGTTTTATTATGTACTACTATATTTTTAACTTCCAAGAGCTCTTTATTGTTTTTCTGAATGTTCTTTTTTTCCCTAACATTTTGTTCACAGTTTTACAGTATGCCCTCTTATCTCTCTGGGGATGTTAATAATAGTTATGATGGTGGTTGTGTTTTTAAGCTGTCTTCAACCCTGAACAGTCCATTTCTTCCAAATAGCTTTGTTCTGTTTTTTTTGTTTTTGTTTTCGTTTTGATCTTTGTCTCTCTTGTTTGATGCTCTCTCCAGGTATCTGTATCTGGTGAGAACTGTTGAGCTTAGACTAGGACAAATCTGGCAGGGAAGAGGTCGATTAAAGAGGAATTAAGGAAACAGACATAACGAAGTTGATCACTGATTTAAGCAGGTGAAAATAAAGAAAGGGATGGTGGTTCTCTAGCTTCTGGATATGCTGAGACCAGAAACACACAGTAGGAATGATAGAGTTAGGAGGAAACTGTTTAGTGCGAATAATGCTAAGTTTGGGTTTTCTGCTGGCTTATGGCTTTTTTTCACCTGGTCAAAAGTTTGGCGAGCATAACCAATCCTGTGTGTGGTGTTTTTCCCTAATTCCCTGGCAATGCCATGTGCACATTTGCTAAATCCACACCCTTAAGTCCAGACCACAGTAAGTGGACATCCAGTCCCATGCCTCGTCTGGAGATAGAGAGGCAGTCAGTTAGCAACTTCTGAGCCTTACTGAATACCATGCACTGTAATTAGGATCTGAAGACACAGCAGTGAGAATGGCATAGTACCTGACCCTGAGCTCCCATTGCCAATGGAAGAAACTAGTTCAATAACGTTGGTAAAAGAGAAATTCACACACATCGCTGTGAAATACCAGACAAGGAGAATTAGCAATAACTCCAATAACTCCATGGATTGCTGACATTTGGTTCTTCTGTTGGAAAGTGAGGAGGAGTTCACCAAAATGAAATGAAGATCCAGAAAGAGAAGGAGGATACTTTACGAAGAATAAACAGCATGGATAACAGAGTGGAAGTGTGAAAGGGTCTGATGTTGGGGTTGGGGGAGGTGCAGCAAGAGGTTCTCTGCCACAGGAGACAGGCCACTGGAAATGACAGATTACTATCAGTGAAGTAGCTTCAGTGAACGGTTAGCATTATCTCTGTCTTTATCTAATATGCATACTCACATTTCATGAGAGGAATAAATGAGAACATCAGGATGTCCCTATGGAAGCCAATTGTCTCACCCTCTCTGCACCAAGCAGCAATGTTTCTGATGATGGCCCAGGTTAGTCCCCATGTGGCTCGATGTGAAATATTTTTTGAGTGCTCAATTAATTCTGCTAATCACATTAGGGACAATTAGCAAGATGCTCCTCTGATTAGGGGGCTATGGTCAAGAGGCTCTTACACACTTGCATTTACTGAAAAATATGTACCCTCTGTGCAGAGCCTGTTAATTTCTGATAACAGGGAACGTGTGATTTAGCCTAAAAGAACCCAACCCTTTCTCTCTCCAACCATGACTGACCCTTGAGAAAGAAGAGACAATAAGATGCTCAATTAATATTGCTCAGATTTCATAAAAGCCTGGCAGAATGAGCCTTGATGCACATATGTTCTGTTTTACAACTTGGGACATATCATTTGGGAGGCAGGGGGGGCCTGGGGATCTCCAGCTAGACAGCCCTGCCTAAAACCCTGGCTCCAGAAGTTACTAGCTGTGTAACCTCAAGCAAATTTTTATTTGTTTTGTCAGTTCTTATAAATCTCTGTGCCTCACTTTTTTTCATCTGTAAAATGAAGATTGTAATAGAATCCGTTTCATTAGGGATATTGCGAGAATTAGATGTGTCGAAGCATTTAAATGTTAACATGATGCCTGGCACATAGTTAACGCTCAGTTGCCACTTTCATTGTTACCATCGATTCGAGAATTTATTGGGAGAAGCAAACTATGTGGATCAGCAGGCCACACTGGTGGTGAAATTTATGGTGATGAGCCAGATGCAAATCTAGTTGTTTAGTTGTGCTCCCTACTCTGTTTCAGATGTCAGGAAAAAGTAAGCCATAATCCAAGCAAAGCACAGTGCATTGTCAGTGTGTGTTGATTTCTTTAATTTTCTCACTGGACTATGATGCAGTGAAACGGGGAGAACATCTATCTTGTCCCCTGCTGGCACCCCAGTATCTGGCATGGTGCCTGTGATAAGGGCAGTGCTCATCAGACTTGTTGAATGAATGAAGAGATAGAAGGAAAACTGAATTTGGAGCCAGATAGATGGTTTTCAATTCTAAATCTATTCCTTAGTAATTGGGCAAGTTGCTTAAGCTGAACCTCACTTTCATCTTCAGCAAAATGAAGATAATTATTCATATTTCAATTTAAAAAAAAAGGTAGTATATAAAAATGTACTAATTAGAGTAGACATACACAAGTTTATTTATTAACTGATTATTTTGTTTTGAAAGAAAATGAATATTCAGTGTTAGCACCTAATGCATTATAATTATTACTGCAATGATGATGATTATTATGTTTGTAAGTACATAAATCATGTGAATATGTAAAATACATATAAATATATACAATATATAAAAATATATTAAAAATTATGAAAGGTCAGATAGTACTGTCCAACAAGACCTGTGGCCTTTCCCCACTGTTTCATACGTTCCATGCTTATCAGTGTTAAGAGGCTTAATCCAATGCATTTCACATATATATATATTTGTAAAACATATGATCATGTTTGAGTTTTTTTTAACTTAATTGATATTCGTTTATATTCTAGAACTTACTTTCTTTTTTCGCTTATCTCTACTCTTCAGACAATATTCCACACATAAGGGATTCATACATACTGTAGTTATTCAGTCATTGGAACATCAATAAACATTTAGGTTAGCTATAATAGTTTGCCATTACCAAAGTAAATGCCTTAATGACCCTCCTCTAACCTGCTTCTTGGGGCATGGAGAGTTTCCTTGGACAGCTATGTAGAAGTACTATTTTAGATTTTACTAGGTCTTGCCAAATTGCTCCCCTAAGTGGCTCTATCAGTTGATGCTTCCACCAGTGGCATAAGAGAGTGTCTAATTCTCATCTTTATCATTTTTATCAACACTTGATCTTTGGGGAATATTTTCATTCCTGCCAATCTGATGGGCTCAAAATGATATTGCATCTGCCCAATTAATTGGGAAGTTGAGTACCTTCTCATGTCTTGTGATGGATGCTTTGTGCATGTCTCCGTTTAATCTTTAGACAACCCGGTAAATGGACTGTTACTACCTTCATTTTACGGATGTGTAACCAGAGGCCCAGAACAGTCATAACACTGCCGTAGCCCACAAGGTTAATAATGGTAAAATGTTCACACACAGGAGTGTGGGTGTCTCCTGACAGCTGCGCCGAGGCAGAGTAAAGGCAGAGAGTAGAATAAAAATCACTGATAGTATATTTGATCTGGACAGCCTTAGGTTCAAACTGGAATTCCCAGGTCGCCAGCCGTCTGCCTTTGGGTGAACCATTTAATCTCTTGGAAACAGCAGTTTTAACTTCTGTGAAATCAGAATAAGAGTTATCCCATGGGACTGCAGTTAGGATTGAAAGATAATGTCTAAGACATAGGCATCTTTTGAGAAACATGAGCTGTTCTTTGGCCTTAAGAAAGAAAATCTGGCTGGCCCTTGGGAAGCTATTGCATATGAAATGGTTGAATGTCGACACACTCAGGTTCCTCCCCCACCAGAGCTCTCAGGCTTCTGTCTGGTGGGGAATGTGTTGCTTAAACCCAGTCCCAGACACTGCTCTTTCCTCTGTGGGAGACTGTGAGGAATCACCAGACTGGCTAACCTTAGTGAGTCACAGTAGCCTCCAGTCCATAGGCAGGGGGCCGGAGAGGAGGCAGGGGGGTATATTTATGCCCAGTTTACAGATGGAGCCACTGAGATCCAGGGTAATAACAGTCTCTGCTGTCTGTGTGGGGCCCCTGATCTGTTCCAGCTACTCTTGATGGCCTTAGAATAGACAGTTGGTCTCCATCTTCCAGCCTTTTCCAAATCAAGCCCACTTCAAAACTTGCCCCACCGCAGGGATCCCAAAGAGGTACATGCCCTGAATCTCTTACTACCAGACCTTTCTCAGGAGTTGATGGCCTGGTCCCACCAGCCTCTCACTCTCATCTGAACCCCTTATCTCCCCTAAAGCTAAACGTTTATGGTAGCTGCCAGGACGGCTACATTTTTATTGAGCACTTATATGTGCCAGCGACTTTGTAAATGGCTCTTTATTTACTAGCTGTGTGGGTTTGGGGCGGGTTCATTAACCTCCTTTTTTCCTCCTTTCTCTCAGTTGCACAATGGGATTGACACCAGACCTCGATACACTGGGTGGCAGGGAAGATTCAATGAGATAGTGCACATCAGGTATTTAGTACAGCACCAGGCATATAGTGGGCACTCAGTAAACACTGACCATTGATTGCTTATAGGCTCCTTCCATCCCCACATCGCCTTAAGTTATAGGCACGACAGTTAGCCCCATTATACAGAGGAAGCAATTGAGGCAGAAACATCACATGGCAGCTGGTAAGTAGAGAAACAGATGTCCACAGCAAGTCTATAGGATAAAGCAGCTTCAGAGTGAGAACAAGCATGGCTTTCAATGTCTAAGTTACTAATGATAATGTTGATTAAGATTTGGCCAGTGTCTTTTGGGTGTGGTCTCTAACGCCCGGTTTTACATCTTTGTCATGCAAGAAGCTGTGGAAACACACACATGTGCACTCTCTGCTGGTGTGTGTTTGCCAAGGACTCAGAAGAACTGTCAGGGCTGAACGCTGATGTGGTGAAAGCTCCCAAGGGATGGAAAACAAGGTTTGTGACAGGCACAAATGCTGATTCAAGTGAACGTAGCATACCCGATTTCTTTCCCTGACCCTGACCATCACTGGCCTTGAAGGGAGGGAATGCAGATCCCTGTCTTCCTGCCTTCTGTTCCTCAAGTGGGTCTGACCCACCCTCTTCCTACCCATGTTTCCCCCAATAGGTAACGCTGTCTTCTCTTAGTGCTGTATGTAGATGTTTATGGAAACTACACCCCTGGGCAGAAAGAACAACCAGCTAGAAGGAGCATCCACAGGGTTGGCAGTGTGCATCACAAGGTGGCCAAGCTTCCGGCATTTGGTCAGAGGAGAGGAAGGTATCTACTGCTCATGGGATATGTCAGTACTCTTTCCTGTGCATCTTTACCTTGTTCACCCACAGAAGAGCCATCGTGCTCAGTTTACAGATAGAATCGAGGCTGATAGAGGACATGTGACTGCCCGCATATAAGCAAAGCAGCTGGGACAATTATAGCAAACACATGTAAAGGAGTCTCTATGACCCAGACATTCTTGAGGCACATTATATATATTAAGACATTTATTCTTCACAGTAATCCCTCCAGGTAGGTGCTATTAAATTAGTCCTGTTTTCTAAATGAAGTAACAAGGCACCAGGAGGTAACTTGCCCAAGGTTACATAGGAATGGCAGAGCCAGGATACCACCCAGACTCCATTCCCTTACTGTGAAGCTCTTGGATACCAGGCAGAAGCACACCCCAAACCAGACGCGCTACCCTTCGTGTCCCAGCAACCAGCCAGTGTCTGGTTTCCAGGTAGATGACTGACTAGAGCCTCATCAGCTCCCTCTGTGGCTTTGAAAAAGAAAGACCAGGGTTGCGAGCAAGCAGTACACCCACATTTGATTACCCAGTCCTGCAAAAGAACACTGAGTTTATGGAGCAAGCCAGCCCAAATTCCTCTGCTTGATTTTCTGGAATCAAATTAGGCTGCTGAATAGGCCAGTGGCGTTTTCATCAATTTCTCAGCCTTCCTTTGGAACTGAGCCTGATTTTCTTGGCCTCCCGCAATGCTGCCTGCTGTTTACTGAGCACACCGGCTCCCGGAACCAACCCCGCTTTAGCAATGCGGCAGGGCGGCGTGGTGGAGGGAAGATTATGGGTATTAGAGGCCATTTAGGATCATTTAGAATCGAGCTGTTTTCTGAGCAAGCAATTAATCCAGTTGCATTAAAGAGAGCTGCTGGGGCTCCTGCACCTCTCCTGTGTTAAAGGTGGGGATTTGGGAAGCTTTTGTTAAATGACTTTGTAGCTAGCTTTGGGGCTCAGTGGGGCATCTTTTTTAGGGGCGGGTCTAGGAACTCTCCCCCCCAGAGCTATAAGTCTCATTTAAGAAGGAGAAATCTGTGTTGCAAAGATTGGGTTTGTACCTGCAGCCTGTGGCTGGCTGGCTGGTTGTCTCAGGTCAGAAGTTGGGGGGATGGTCTCAGGTCTCAGGTGATGATGTTGAGCTCAAAGCAGCAAATATACCTTCTCAGGGCCTTCTCCTTCATTTCAGATGGAACTAGACATAGCTGGGCGTAGCCCTTTTCTAGAAGGATCCCTGAAGAACTCTAGAATTGTGCCATTCACTGAAAGCCTACTATATGCTGAGCATTTGCATAACATTATATCAGCCTCAAAAACAGTTCTGTCAGGTAGGGGCTATAT
This sequence comes from Eidolon dupreanum, assembly GCA_028627145.1. NCBI lineage: Eukaryota > Metazoa > Chordata > Mammalia > Chiroptera > Pteropodidae > Eidolon > Eidolon dupreanum. Next base: position 10,076,256 of record CM053504.1, read on the forward strand.
AGAATGGAAGCTGAGGCACAAATAAATTAACGAACTTAACACTTGAACCCAAGAAACCATGGCAGCTGACATTGCACCCCTAGCTGTACACGTCCTCCATGTCTCTGTCTCCAGGAATCCCCATTTCCATCACAAGCATGAAACAGGCAACAGGTTGCTCACCATGGCCTCCTGTCTTTTCTGCAGCCTCACCTATACCCAAACCAAGTTATGCACCCTGTAACTCTATCACCACTGATCATATTGCAGTAAAATTGTTCATGTGGGCATCTATCTCATCAAACTCCCATGAGGATAAGGGCCCCGTCGTGCCCGTCTTTCAGGCTCCAGCATCTGGCAGAGACAAAAGCACTGTCCCTCAGATAACACATGCTTGGTTGGGTCTCTTCCCTTTTTGTGTCTCAGTTTCTCTGTCAGGAAAATTAGAGGGCTAGACTGCCATCTGAGGTCTGAGGGGGCCTCCTTCTCTGACGTGCTGTGAAGTTATGCATCTGGAGGATGCATCTATGCATCTATCCAAAGTAAACACGGTCTTCTCTTCGAGTGACTGTGTTCTCCCCTGAGGTACGGGCATCCTTGCTTCTGCAGTTGGTCTTCTGCATGTGGTGTTATTCTTGAATATCCACCCATAGTCTGGACTCCACTGACAGCTCCTTATGCTCATGGTTGGCAACACTTCACAATGAAAGTGTCAGGAGCAGGAATCAAGAGGGCCAGGTAGCCAGGAGACATGTGATACATATTTACTAAATTAGTGCCTGAGAATGAATGGCTGTTGACGTACTTGTCAACGTCCCCACAGTGAATCAGGCATATCTATTATCCCAAAATAAAAACAGTAATCAATAAGATGGCAATCAATTTATAGAGGCCTCCCTTCTTTCCTAATTTCTGGTGATGCCGTTTTGACTATTTATAATCTCTTTTAACAAAGTAGATAGACTGTCCTTTGTCTGCCCCCATCCATCGGTCACTTTTCAATTATCTTTGTATACTCATTGCAAAATGCTAATAACATTGCAGAACACCTTAGCCTAGCCTAAACAGAGAAAGTTTCATCCCTGAAGAAAACTACTATTGGCTTATTTAGCATATATCAATACTTCCCTAACTTTCAGATTTTGAGTAACCACCGTCCCTAGATTTCAGTGTTACTTCCAAACCAAGGATGGTTCAGGTCTACATGTCACCAACAGGTGGCAGTAGGAGTTATACTTGGTCATTTTAGTCTTAGCGATTAAGTAGTTTGCTTCACTATCTATATCACGTTTCCTGTGTTTTGCGTTGGGTTTGAATGTATGGGGCACTGTGTCATAAGGAAGGTTCTAGGACCATATCTTTCCAAGTGTTTTCCAGGGATCATGGGAATCCAATATATCTTGCCTCAGGCCTGCCAAATCAGAAGCAGTGCTTGTAGGTGCTTGACTTGTGTTACTGATAACTTGAATGTCTGAATTCCATCCTCCATCACTATCGGTCGGCCTCATCTGACAGCTTAGGGTGATGGCTGGACAGGCCAATGGGTCGGAAACAAGCCTTGGGCCACAGGGAGAGCACAGATGTTCTCACAAACATCAAGGGGAAAACAAGATAACACTGTACTCAGGGCTTCCCTTTCCCTTTCCCAAACTGGCCTAGTTAACTTCTCCCTGTAAGTCTGATCCCAAAAGTCACCTGCTCTTTACAGCCTTCCCCAAGATCTCCAAGCTAAGCTAAGCTCCCTTTGCAGTGCTCACACAGCAGTTCATACCTCCCTCAAATATAACACTTCATGTATTATGTTTTAATTATCTGTGTTTTTCTCTCCTGCTGGGCTTCATACTCCTTATGGGCGGAAGCCATGTTGCTCAGGGCCAGGCTTGTGACAAGCATGCAGTAGCTCAGGAATGGATGTCCAGGAAAGTAAGAGAGGGTTCATAGGAGTGCTTGGTTAGTCTCCACATTCTGTAAGAGAAGGCGATCCTAAAACATGTGGTCTTCCTTCAGAATTATTTATCTGGTCTTACTTCAATGAACCATTTCTAATTTCTCATTGAATCTGCGGAAACTGCCCCATCAGCCTATGTACGAGCCCTTTCTTTTCTCAAGATAGACAAAATCAATTGATAACTAAAAGTAAATGGCAAGTTCACATCCTTATAAACTCATCCTGTATCAAAATAGCTCCGTCTAACAAACAGGCTTGATTTGCTCATGGACCATAAAGAAATGTAAGGACAAGAAAACCCGGAGCCAAGGCTGGGGGGCAAGGGGGAAGGAGCTAAATAAACTTATTTTACAGTAGCTTAGGTACTACTATTTCAATAAAAAGTTCATTCTTTGTCCAAATAATAAACCCATTTAGTCATCTGTTGAGCCTGTGTTGTTCAGGAGTAAAGGTGATTTCTTCACAATTTTAAATTTTACTTTGAGCCAGGCACCTAGAAAGTGTTTCCAAACTTGACGATAACCACTATCAATGATAGGTTCTGCCTTCTCTTATTCTTCCCGCATAGTTGTGGCAGTTATTGGGTCACAGGCGTCAGACAGCTCATTGGACTTTGGCGGTCTCAGGGAACCCTCTTCCATGCTATTTTCTGAGGCTTTTCAACCTCAAGATGCCCTTACTTTCCTTGGCCAGACAGATCCTTTAACTAACGTTCTTTGGAGGAATTCTCTTTTGAATCAGCAATTATATTCCATACACCTTTACTGAGGACCTGCAAAGTGCCATGTACCATGCTAGACACTTTCTAACTCTATCTTACAGGTGAGGAAATTAGATGAGGATTGTGTACTGAAACTGGAGCAAATAAATTAAGAATGAAAAAGGTCAGTCTTTATCGCATAGAAGGTTATAAACTTATCTAACCTCTTTCTACAAGAGCTAGGCCTAGCAGGAAGCACACAAGGATTCAAAGAGACAGTTGTGACAAACTGATGACTGACAGGACCACTAATGGATAGTCGCCTGGTTTTATGAAAAAAAAAAATTAGGACACAAGGCCAAAAGGTGAGATGCACTTTGTAAGAGCAAGAGCCCAGTTATTTAGAAAAATAAGACTATCTCAGAAAATTCCAGTATATATGGCCACAGTTCTGTAATGTTTAAGTGGAGACATTTAAGACAATACCACCATAAAATGTACTTGATTTTATATCTATATGTTTATACTCTAGGGATTTAAAAATGTGATCCTGTGAAAACTCAAATAATCAACTTGTTTTAATGACTTTTCAGAGTTGAATATAATCTTAGTAAAGGTTACCTTTAGCATTGGTTATCATGAGGATGAACCTTGGAGTAGTATGTAACATATGTATGATTCCTCTGGGACCCAGAACCAATATATCCAGGCCAGGGACATCATAAATGGTAAGGGATACAAAAAAAAGTCCTCGGTTCCAGGAAAGTCAATTTGAGTTTAAAAGCTCTTGTCTTTGATGCAAAATATTTAATCATTCATGTGTTCATTCATTTAACAGTTCTTTATTGGATATCCATTACATGCCAAGCATTGTGAGGGGTGTCGGGCAAATAGTAGTAAACATAAATAAAGACAAAATAATGTATATACAGAGGAGTTATTTGGCCCGTTTTGTGATATATGAAGGCTACCCAAACAAATGAAATTTGGGCAGTGTCCTGAAGGGTGAAAAGTCATTGGAAGACAAAATGTGAGGGAAAGATATTCTAGGCACAAGGAACCAAATCTGTGAAGGTACCAGGGCTGGAAGAAGCATGACACATTCCAATAATAATAGCAAGTCCAGTTTGGGTAAAGGTTCAAAAGTCACAGGGACCAACAGAGCCAGATCACTAGACCATGTTAAATATTTTGTCTCTAACCTAATAATGAAGGGAAACCACTGAAGAATTTTAAGCAAGAGAGAGACATAGTTTTACATTTCAAAATATGCTATATTCTACTAGCTAGAACTTGAAATTCATTTTTCTATAGAAATAACTTAATAAATGGTAGTTCTATAAAGCCAGGATAATGCTCTTAGCACAATGCATCCAGCTAAAAAGCCTATTGAAAAGCCGGCCTTGGTTGCCAGCTACCATTTATAACTTAGTTTCTACAAGAAAATGCATTCCAGATTCCAGACAACCTAATTACGAATGACATTTTAGGGGACAGCCTATAATCTACTTAGACTTGTGAAAAACCTTCAACATTTTCCACATCAAAGGTTGTTAAGAAAGGTGAGGAGCAGATTTTTGATTTTGAGATGGCAGAGCAGCGATCCTTCTGCCCCCTCCAGCTCTCAGAAATCACCCCTCCATTATAAAGAAATATCAGAAGAAAAGGAAATGCAAGTGGTAGGGTAAAACTAGGGAGAATATGTCACCTTGGACAGTAACTACGAAGGGCCACAGTGTGCGAAGACGGGGTGTGGTCAGGTGCCGAGAGAAGGCATCTGTGGCTACAGACCTAAGTGACGTCAGCTTGGGAGTGTAACCTAAGGGGCAAAACCAATAATCCCTTTGATGTCAATGTCAGGAATAGAGTGCATAGGAGCAGGACAATCCCTGGATACAACTTGGAGCCATAGAGAAGCAATGAAGGAATGTGTAAATAAGGAACCAAGAAGGTAGTCTGGTAGTGCATTGGGGTAGCGGAGACTGAACCTTGAGATATTATTTTACCTTTCTAGGTAAAATAATTAATGTACCTTTCCAACAAGATACATACCCAACATTTTGCATCATAAGGCATTTTAGTATGAATTAGGGAGAGTTCCTGCTAGCTTAGAACATGGCCATGTCCTACTTCCAGTAAAACCTTCTACAAATAGTTAATGTAAGTAAAACTCAACTCAATAGAAGATTGGCATAATACCTGTGTAAAAAAGGAACTTATACAGATTTTACACAAAGACAATAAAATAAAATTGAGGAAAGGAATGAGGAGAAGGCAAGTACATACCACATACACACACACAAATACACTGCCATAAACCATATTACTATAGATAAAAATGAAAGTTGGAACTAAATGTGTCACCATTAATTTGAAAAGAAATTAAGCCATTACTTCTTTATACCAAAACTCAACAGAGGAAGATCAAACAGGGGATAAAGCATGATCTTGCTTATATTAGGAATGAAGTGGTAGAACAAAATAAAACTATGACAGAAATGAAGGAGCCCTATTTGAAGCATTAAAAAGGATAATGAGCAGTCTTAAAAATATTAAAGAGAAAAATAACAGTGAGGAAAACAAAATGTATTTCAACAAAACATTAAAAACTATTTGAGAGAAAACAATAAATGTGGAAGAGAAAAGAGATCAAATATATATAAAATTGGTGGCACCAAAGAAAAAACTGAAGAAATATAATAGAAAAAAATTTAAAGATAGAAAGCAAGAATATGGTCTAGAAATTAAAAACTTAAATCTTAAAAGTGAAAGATCACATTATGTTTTAGGAAACCATTATCCAAAATATTCGAAACAAAGATGTATTAAATTAAAATCAATGGGTTGAAATTCTAAAGAAAGAGCCATTTATTGGTATAAGCAAACATTTCAAGTGGACTATAAAAGAAAAATTTTATTCATAGAAACATTAAATGCTAAATGACAATAAGATAATATCTTTAAATGTTTCAGAGAAATAAAGTTTGATCCTCAAAGTCTATAACTAGCAAACTTCTATTTACATGTAAATACAAAAGACAGACAACAATCGAACACACAACAATTCCAGGATCACAGTCTCCATTAATAATTTCTTATTAAATTATTAGAGGTAAACTTCAGTAAACAACAGATAAATGGATTCAGGTTCTCTTTTAGCCTTTTTGCCTGTAGCTTCTTCCAAAAAAAACCCCACAACTCTTGCAATTTAAATTACAAAAATGGAAATGTGATAATTACCCAACTGACTTTCACTCAGGCCAATATTGAAAATAAGGTATTTTTTAAAAAATCCTCCCAGAACAATTACCTATTTGCTGGAAAATCACAAGTGTGCTTTTAAGTGAATAATCATGCTTGTGTAATTAAAGGAAATATTCAGGGACAAAGTAAAATGAGAGCCAAGAACAAAGTAATAAGTAAATGTAAAGCACTTCTTGCCCTAGGGGAATTTCCCAGTTTAAACAACAACAACAACAACAACAGCAACAATAACAAAACCCTAGAGCCTGAGTTAATAGCCGCAGGAATAGTTAGACATTAGGCTCCATATTCAAGAAAGCTAACACACTTAAAATGATATACTCTCCTTGAACAGTCAAATAGAGAAAAAAAATTATCTAAAGCATTTAAAAAATAAAAGATGGAATAATGGGTCAAGAAAGCACCAAATGTTGATGAGGCATAGTATAAAAAAAAAATCCAATATAATTTAAATGTAAAATTACAAAATCAATGGACATGTTATGAAGGAAATGAGACATACATGAGAAGAGAATTAATGACTTGGAAGATAGAAATTAATAAACTACCCAAAATGTACACGGGAAGGCAAAAAAGGCAAACATAAAAGAGGAGGAAGGAGCGATGAAACTAGGATGAGAGAGTCTCATATATATATTCTATAACTGGAGTCTGTGGACAGAGGCAATATTCAAAGCGGTATTGCTAAGACTTTCTAGAACTGATGGAAGATGATTCTCAGTTTCAAGAAGCCCAGTTCATCCTAAGCTGGACGAATTCTTCAAAAAAAAAAAAAAAAAAAGATATTCTATACTTATTATAGAAAATTTCAAGAAGGCTGGAAAAATATGCAGATCACCTTACCAACCAAAGCGGCTTTCTCAACAGCAGAAATGAAAGCCATAAAACATACACAAAAAATCTGCAAAGTGGGAAAAGAGGGGGAAAAAAAAATTCTTGAATCTGAATAGAGGAAAGTCAAAGGTTTTAGTTCAGGAAAGGGAAAATTAATCACCCTAGAAGAAAGGCCTAATATGCAAAAAAAAAAAAAAAGTGAGCAAAGAAATTGGTAAATAGAATAGGAAATCTAAATAAACATTGGCTGTATGAAATAATAATAATAATGCTCAATTTGGTGTGTGCATGTGTAGTAAATATGATAGAACTAAATTATTGGATGTTCATATGTAAAATAGAAGAGAGTTGGTTGATATAAAGTGTTCTGACATCCTTGGATTATGTGGGAAATGTGATCTCGATAATATTTAGTCTTTAAATAAAATAAGCATAATAAAACTTTAACTAAAAGATATAGATATGGATTAATATCCAAAACAGTAGAAAGAAAATTGAATTAAAGAGAGGATGAAAATCATTTAGAAATTTCAGGACAAAGTAAAGTACAAAATAAGATAAAGAACTAATAACATTTATCCATAGTAACTAAAAAAAAAAAAGTCTGCTGTACTAAACTCATCTGTAAGAGGAGAAATTGTCAGAATAAGTGGTTTAGAAAAGAAAAGACGAAGTAACATGCTGGAAAATGACAGTGGTGATTTAGTTTTTGAATTTTCCCAAATCCCCTCACACAAACAGACAAACTCAAATAGCAAGACAAAAAACAGTGGATGATATGTACGAAAATACGTAGGTGACGAGCTAGCCTCATGATTACAAATTATGAGTGTAGAGAATCAAACCACTGACAACTGGGATAGCCAAAACTGAGATACAGTCAAATAAAATTTCTGAACTTTAAAAGAAGAGTAAATCTTGTGCTTCCAAGGAAGTTGGTGGGGAGGGGGGATGCTAAATCACTTATCACTTACAAAAGAAAGAAAATCAGATTATTATCAGACTGACAACTATAAAACCTGCATAGTACCAGAAGAAGAAAGCAATGAGGCATCATATATGACTCTCAAAATCAAAAGTAGCCAACAGGTCCCCACTGGAAAACTTGAAAATTAAGAATAGTAGCTGAAAAAAACAAAACAAAACTGAGAGCAATCTTGCATACTCCATTAGTGGATGAAAACAAGGGCTCAACAATGAGTGAACTGTCTAGACCTGATTGGACCCTGTGAACTCTCCAAAGTAACCAGCTCAAACTCCCTTCCAAGAATAAGTACTAGAATTAAGAATTTAAATTGAGCAGCACAGAGACAATAGTGACAGGGAAACTGAAGGTCCAGATAAAAGAATGTGAGAAAAACAGAACTGGGGACTCTTAGAAAGTGAGCCAGCATACTTTACATCATTATACAAACACAACTCTGTAGAGTTAGAAATTAAATTTTAAGCTACATCCTCATCTAAACATTCAGGAAAAACTAATTTCACATAAAAGAGAGGACAGAAAATGATTGGAATCGGAACACATTCAAAGCAGTATCAAGAAAAAGAATAGCATCCTTCCAGACGATTAAAGCATGCCAGATAATGTGGCTACAAGTCAGATGAAAACGATAATACACTATTTCAAAAAGTACTAGACAGTAAAAAAATGCTATGAGATATGAATGAACAGTAAAAATCCGAATTAGAAAAACCCGGAATGAGGCCATAGGACTCTGGAAATAATTAGAAATTTAGGAAAATATATTTCCAAAATGAAGACTAAACCAGAAATAACACAAGAGTAAATCATCATAACACATCGTGCTTGAAGAAAAATAGATTAAAGAGGAAACTTTTACAAATGAAAGAGGTAACTGGGTTAAAGAGAAAATGAAAAAGTTAGAAGACAGGTCAAGATTATCATAGCTGTAGGGGAGCCTCCAAAGAAGAAATCTAAAGCAAGGAGACAAATACCAAAATTATAATTCAAAGAAATAACAAAACAACTAAAAATTATATATACAGGAATGGCCAACACTAGGGTTTATTTTAGTAGGTTTTTTTTTTTTTTTTTTTTTTTTTTTTTTTTTTTTTTTTTTTTTTTTACTTTAAAATAAAATAAAAAGAGAAAACCTTTTGTGCTTCCAGGCAAAATGACTAAGTCATATATAAAGGAAAGAAAATCAGAATATTATCAGACTTTTTGACAGCAATGTTTTGTGCCAGAAGAAAATGGAGCAATATATTTATGATGCTCAAGTAAAGAAAATGTGAGCCAAGTACTTTATATTCAGCCAGATTGAGTTTCAAGCATAAAGACAGCAGACAAATTGCTATCAACATGCCAGAATAAGGAAATATTGTTCTTCTGGGTTCTTCCTGAAGCGTCTACTCAAGAATAAGCTTAAGTCATCCAACATAATTAGAGAGACATCAATGTAAAAGCTGATGGTGAACATTAAATAAATATTTACTTGTATGGAAAAAGTATAATATTAAATAGCTGTAAGATCTATGTACATTCAGTATAATTAAAAGATTCAGAGACATAGAAAGAGGATATATGAGAAAATTGTACTGTTTCAATAATCCAATTAGTGGAGTTAATACTGGTATCATTACTGTGATCCTAAGACTGTTAAATATCCAACATGGGAAAAAGCACTTTAAGATTGTACGATATTGTAATTCTATTTTACTCTTGTCTTTTTGAGAACCAGGATTCTTGGTGAAGAAAGGCGATACAGATGTAAGATAAGAGGGCTAAAGTAAAATCGTTGTAGTCCTGAATTTGAATCAAAAGTGTTATTATGAGTTCGAGAGATATTTTATCTCAACTTCATATGAAATGGCCAGAATAGGTAAGGCAAGCATGAACACTGTTGGATTGGGATCAGAGGTATCAGAATGAACTGATAGACTAGATAAATGATAGATAGATGATAGATGATTGATAGATAGATGATAGATAGATAGATAGATGATAAATAGATAGATGATAGATAGATACATACGTATATACATACATATAGATGTGTGTACATGTATTTCCAAGTTCAGTCTGCTGAGAAGACCTAGAAGCAATGATACCTCGTTAACAATGAACACAGCTGATACCTACCCAGATCTTCATTTCTAAATATCTTTCTCCCATAAAAGGAGTCATGCCTCCTTAGACAAGTAGTTGATTTCAGGACTGGAGCAGAGAAAATATAAGATGAAACCAGAACAGTGACCCAGTGTTTTAACAGATAAATTGCACTGGGAAAAACAGTATAACATGAAGGGAGAAACATGTGGACTAGAAGAGACTTAAGGCATATCTTTTAATATAAGCAAACAAACAAAAATGGGAGGAAAAAAACCACTAAACTGTGGTGTTTAGGGATGAATATTCAGAAAATAAAGCTATAAATAAAAGCAGGAAGTAATTATCATAAAAAGATACTAGTCACTTTTTTTTGGTAACAGCAAGAGGGTTTGTTATTGGGACAGGGCTTCTGGGGTGACTAGCAATTTTATTTGCTGACCTGAGTGTTGATGTCAAGGATATTGCTTCATAAACATTTTTTTTGCTCTTTTTCTTATTATTTAGTTTTCTTTATTTATACAATTAACAATAAAAACATTTATTTTATTCTTTAAGCTACGTACTTTTTAAGAAACGCATCCCAAACATAAGGAAAAGAGGCTGGAAGTAAAGAGATGAGAAAATGGACACAATTTTTTAAAAATACAATAAGATATTATGGACAAAAACTAGCCAAAAGAAAACCAATGTAGCTATATAATATCAGACAAAACAAACCTTAACCAAAGAATCATTATTAAGGAAAAAAAAATACGATGATGAGAGGATAAATTTACTAGGCAGATAATAATTCTAAATTTGTATTTACCAAATAAAGAAACTTGAAACATATGAAACAAAACTTGACTATATTGGAAAAGAAATGTTTAAATGTACCACCATAGTGAGAGATTTTACACATCTTGGTAATTGATAAATCAAGCCTATAAGCCATTAATGAGTATTTAAGTGATTTGAATAACAAAATTAATAAGATCCAACAGAAATATAAAGAATCCTTCCTTTGGAAATTATATACATCTTCTTTTTAAGCACATATAGAAACTGTATACCAAATAAGAATGTAACAAATTTCAAAACATGAATGCAAGCACACATATTTAGAGATTGAGAGAGCGAGAGAGATCAACAACAAAAAATATAACCCTATATAAATGCAGATACATAAATATTTTATTGAAATTCTAAATAACCATTTATAGATTGACAATGAAATTATATTGAAGTATACTCACCTACTGTAAATAAAACTGCTGCAAACATTTGTATACAGGTTTTTTTTAATAAACTGTGTTCATGCAGAAACTTGCCTATGAATGTTCGTTATAGCTATATTCATAACAGCCCAAAACTGAAAACAACCCAGATGTCCTTCAATGAGTGAATGGTTAAACAAGGTGTGGTACCTACATACCATGGGATAGCACTCAGCAATAAAAGAAAATGAACTATTGATACAAACTGTAACCTGAAGAAGTCTCCAGAGAATCAGACTGAGTGAAAAAATGCAATCCCAAAAGGTTATGTATTTATGATTCCATTTATATATAACATTCTTGAAATGGTAAAATTCTTAGAGCAAAGAACAGATTAGTGGCTGCCAGTATTGAGAAGGGGTTGAGGATGGGAGGGAAGTGAGTTTTGCTATAAAAAGGTAGCACGAAGTATCCTGCCTTGTGGTTATGGAAATACCTTGTATCTTGAGTGTATCCATGTTAATAACCTGGTACAATACTGTATGACAGTTTTGCAGGATGTTAAATTGGGAGTGTGGCTGGATACAGGGTACCTGGAATCTTCTCTATTATTTCTTACACTTGCATAAAAATCTGTATCTAAAAATTTAAAAATTTAATAGAAAATACATTTAACACTATAGATTAAAGCATGTGGGGTACCGTGAAAGCAAGATGTATAGTCTTTCATTCTTATTTTTTAAAAAGCTGAAAATTAATAAGCCTGTCTTTCAAAGGGGTAAGCAAGAAAAAAGAACTATTAAATTCAAAGAAAGTAAAATAATGGGGATAATTAACATAAAAACAGAAATTAATGAAACAGAGAGAATACTATAAAGAAGACAGTCAAAAGGAAGAGAAAGAAACACACACACAGTGTTAAAGGAAACAATGATTAATCTACAGATATGGCAGAATTTAAAATATAAGAGAACATTATGGATAACCTTATTCCAATGAATTTGAAAACTTAGATGAAATAAACATTTCCAAGAGAAATAAAACACTAAGACTAACATGAAAAGAAGTACTGAGACTGCATTAATTTTGACCATTCAAGAAATCTAGACATAAAAAACACAAAACAAAATGGTAGAAATAAATCGAGAACAAAAGTACAAAATTATCTGGGAAAACGCCAGTTTTCCAATTAAATTTCTTTTCTAATCTAGCTATATGCTGCTTAGAGGAGTCACAATTTGAAACATAAAAGAATGGAAAGCTTAAAGATAAATATGTGGAACCACTACTTAAAAGAGAGCTTATGTTACCAATAATAATATAACTATTATATATGGACAAATGTTTAATTTGTCTTAAAGACATAATGCAGTCTGAGTATGCCACTACTAATATGACTTTAAAAATATAAATTCTAACCTTACATACAATTTTATAGCGAAGAGAAATAGCAGAAACTTTCCCCAATTGATTTTACATAGCAAATATAAACTCTATGCCCAAAGTAGATAAGGACATGAGAAAAGAAATTACAGCTTCTTTCAAAAACATTTAGAAACCAAAAATGTATTAGCAAAAAATTGTTAGAATCAGCCATATACAAAAATAACATCATGACTAAGGTGAGTTCATTTTCAGAATTGTAGCTTATTATGGATAAAATATTAAAGTAAACATAAGAATTTACCAAGGTTCCTATATATATGAAATATTAAAACGTCAAGAACAGGTTGTTTTCTTTTTTTTTAATTTTATTTTATTATTAGTTTCAAGTATACAGTACATTGGCTAGACATTTATAATTCTGACTGTAATTCTTATATACCACAAGTGAATTGTAAATTACTACAACCACTTTGGAAAACCAGAATCATATGGCAGGATCTACTAATGCTAAACATATGCGTAAACCAGCAATTCTACTCCTGGGAAGAAATTACCAGAAATGAGAGCATAAGTACACAAAAAGACATACCCAAAAATGTTCTTGGCAACCATATTCCTCAAACTGGAAACTATTTAAAAATCTATCTTCATTAGGATGCATAAATTATAGTCTGTTTACACAATGTAACTCTATACAGAAAAGAGAATGAACAAACTTAAACCCACTCAACATGGATGTACCTCAGAAAAACATAATACTGAGCAGAAAAGAAATATAACTAGATGTATAATACATTCTATATGATTCCATATAAACATCAAGAAGATACAACATGGATTTATAGTAAAAAAGGCCAGCATAGCCGTCATTTTTATATGGGACAGTCACTAGTTAGGGAGCAGTTCTCACGTCATAGTGATGTTTTGATTTTTGATCTCAGTGCTGATTACATGGGTATATGCTCTCTGAAAATTCATAAAACTGTACAACTATGACTTGTGCACTTTTCTGTACATTATATTTCAATAAGAAGCTTATAAAAATCAATTGCATTTCTATACCCTAGACGTAAACAGAAAAGGTATTCAAAATGATAAATACAATAAAATAATAACTTTCTAGGACTGAACAACTTTTGTATATAACCCTTATGAAGAAAATCATAGCGTTCTACTGAAAGACATTAAGCATGACCTAAATAAACGGAGATATTATCGCATAAAAAGACTCAATATGTTTAAGGTGTCAACTCTTCCTAAACTATAGATTCAATGGCAATTAAAATACAAATCTCAATGCAATTTGACCAGTGGCTTCCCTAATATATACAGAAGAAGATATCCAAAAGAAGAAAATCATGGAGATGCTGCCCTCCCAGTAATGAAGGTGTACTGTACGTTACAGAAATTAAACGTGTGATGTTGATACAGGGATAACTAAATGGAAAAGGATAGAAAGTCCAGAAATAAGCCCATATACATAGGGAGCTGATAGCGAAAAAAATCCAGTATATAGCAGTGGGATAATTGATTACCCACATGGAAATATTGATTTGGATACAATCTCTCATCGTGTACAGGATCAATTTCTGATGAATTAAGGACTCAAATGGAGAAAGGAAACCTTCATATTTTAAGAGAAATGTAGATAAAATATTTCATGACTGTAGGTTAGAGGAAGATTTCCAAAAGATTATGCAAATATTAATGTTGATAAATTCAGACCTATTAAAATGTTGAATTTTTGCTCCTCATAAGGCACCCCAGATGAATTAAAAAGATGAACCTCTCACTGGGAGAAAATGTTTGCAACATACAAAGACAATAACAAGTAAGTGTCTAGAATAGAATGAATCAATAAAATAAATGTGTTTAAACAGAAAAGGAAAAAAGTGAACACAGAATAGATGTTTCATAAAACAAGAATAACCACAAAGAATTGAAAAGTGCTCAATTGTCCAAAAATTTTAGAAATAAATATTTATTAAAAGTACTATGTGATATGATTTCTCATCCTACAAGTAAAAAAAAATTTGACATCAAACAAGAGTGAGGATATAAAGCAATAGCTAATACGCTACTGGAGGTAGGGGTAAACTGGTAAAACCACGTTACATAAGATTTGATATTTTATTATAAAGCTAAGAATGGGTCTATCTTCCATCCTCACAATTTTATTCTGAACTGGCTAACCTAGACAAACTCTCATTCATGTATAGCATGGATTACGCATAGATTATTTTTAGCAGATTGGTTTGTAAAAGCTAAAACTTGGAAACAATCCAAATGGCTCATCAGTAGTAAAATGAATAAAACGGTTGATATTTACATTCAATAGGATATTATACAGCAGTGAAAATGAACAAACAGTAGCTGTAAATATCAAAATGGGTGAGTTCCAAACATATTGTTGTGAAATAAAGGTAAATTACAGTGGAATGCATTCATTATGATTTTATTGACATAAAGGTAAAATAAATTCATTTTGCATATTTATGTATATAAGTAGTTGAAGGATTAGTACAAAATTAGGAATAGTGTTTGCCTCTAGTTGTAGAAGAAGATATGAATTAGGGGAGGAAAAAATAGAATCCTTCAGAGGTGTTGATAATCTTCCATTCCTTAAACTCTTGGTGATAAGTGTTCCTCTATTATTATTATTTAAACTTTATGTATACCATATATGTCCCAGCTGAACATTTAAAAGAGTAATAAGGAGAGAATCCTCTCCTATACCTCTCAGGTAAAAGATGAAATCAATACTAAAATTACAGAATACCTAGAAAATGACCCTAAAAACAATATATTATCAGAACTGATGGAATATGGCTAAAATGTGCTCATGAACTTAATTTAGACTCCCCCATGCTTAATATGTGTGAATTAAGGACCTAACTCAAGAAATTAGAAACTTTTTTCAATGAAATAAATGAAAGGAAGTAGAAAAACGAAAATATCTAGAAATTTATAACATAAGAAAAATAAATGGTTTCTTTAGGAACCTAAGTAGTAATTGGCAAATGATTAATTTTATTCCTAGAAAACACACACACACACAAATCAATAGAAAGCACAATAACAACAAGGAAATAACATAAAAGACTTAGATCTAAGTGTACTGATATATTAAAAAATCAAAATGCAGACCAATGTATACAATTAGCTTTCATTTGTGTTAAAACATAAAAATTTAAAAATATGTAAAAACAATTTGTCAGTTTCTTAATAAGTTAGACATAGACCACCATAAGACCCAGTAGCCCAACTCCCGTGTATTTATCTTAGAAAAATGAAAAGTTATGTTTACACGAAACATACTTACAAATCTTTATAGCAATTCTATAATTGCTAAAAACTGGTGGCATTCAGCTGAGTTAATGGATAAACAAACTATGGTACATCACACATTGGAATATTACTCAGCAATAAAGAGGAACAAACTATTGATACACGCAAGAAATGGATAAATTTCAAAGGCATTATGCTGAGTGAAAGAAGATGATCTTGAAGGGTTACATATTGTATGATTCCATTTATATGACATTCTCGAAAAGACAAATCTATAGTGATAGAGAAGTAACTAGTGGCTTCCAGAGGTTAGGGATTTGGGAGTGGGGTTTGATTGGGACATTATGACTATGAGGAGAGAGTACAAGCGTATTTTTTGGGATGATGAAACTGTTCCATACCCTGATAGTGGTAGTGGATATATGAAACATATATATTTAGAAAATATATTTAATAAATATATATCTTTATCATACATATATTACATATTACATATCATGAGTATTATATATGTGTATGATCATTTAAAAACATTGCATATATAAAATACATGTATATGCATATATATATAATTGTATACATATGCATATAGTTGTACAGAATGTCTATGGAAGGTCGCACCCAAAAATGCTAAGAGTAGTTGCCTTCAGGGAGAGTTGAGGAATAGAGGTACAAATTTTAATAGAAGGTACAAATTTACTCTTTGTACCTTCTGAATCTTGTATCATGTTCAGTATGATATGCAAACTTTGAATGGTAATGTACACACTGTACAAAATTAAGAATGGAGTTCACTGTGGACTGGGGGTGCTTTTCTGTCATTGGTAGGAAGTTGGCCTATATTGAGGAAACAAGAGGCAGATCTGCAAAGCAACTAGGTGTAGAATATCTAGAGGGAAATATACCTATGACAATAGTCTCTGAAAAATAGACTCCTTACCAGTTTTTGACCATTTGTCACCAAAACTGTGGCAGAAGTATCCAATCCTGATCACCAGATATATTTTTGTGGTCCCCGGTTAAGGGGCTGCTCCAGGAATAATTGTCTCAAATTATCAACTGAGAGCTAATACATTTCACTCTTTAACTTGATGACCATCATTATGTCAACAAAACAACAAATAATGAGTTCTCTCTGAATAAGACATGAGCTCTGTCTTAGCATCACTCAGATTTCTCTTCCCCTGAGTGTTCAAGTTCAACTTCCCCTAGACTTCAAACTGTTCTTGTCTCACGCTGGTCTCTGCTAGGATGATTCTATTGTATCCAGACCTTTAGTATTATTTGCACAACAGGCAAGGTCTTTAGTAATGTTTTTGCTCAAGAATTATTTTAAACTCTGAATTTTTGTCAGTGCTCTATCTAAGGAATGGGGTTTCCCTCTCATTCATTCTGCAGAAGGAACAGAGGAGTGTGGCTTCCCACCTGTTCGCAGGACCCCACAGCTCACCTTCTTGCATTCTGTGGAATTCTTTATTCTCTTGCCAGCTGAGTCTGGATTCTGCCCTTCCTCCTCCTGTATGTCTCTATGCTGAGAACTCCATTTTTTGTTTTTATTTTATTGTTAACGCTGTATAGCAAGGATCCCTAAGCCTTGGGCCATGGACAGTTACCAGTACATGGCCTGTTAGAAACCTGGCTGCACAGCAGGAGATGAGTGGTGGGTGAGCAAGCTTAGCTTCATCTGTACTTGCAGCTGCTCCCCAGTGCTAGCATCACTGCCTCAGCTCCACCTCAGATCATCAGGCATTAGATTCTCATAGGAGCACCAGTCCCTGGTGCCAAAAAGGTTGAGAACCGCTGCTTGATAGGGTATGAATTCATCCACATGGAAGATAAAACTGCAGATGAATTTTAACCCAACAAAATCCCAAGAACATATCTCAAAAGAAACAATCCCGATTATTCAAGGAGAAGGCAAGCTACCAGCTACTGTTTTCTAGGAAAGGAAGGGTCCTGTCCTGCAAACCAATCAGCATTGCTGTGGTCACACAAGCCAGGTCAGGGGGATGAGTGTTGGAAGCAGACAGTGTGACCCTAGGCTTACACGAGTTGATGGCGCTTTTGCACTCAGCACACCGTGTGCCTTGTAGGTCCCTGTCTCTTGGATGTGATAATATCTAGCTAGAAACAGACAACCTCCCTCCTTGTGCCTGCTCTCTGCTCAGCACTGTGTTGCATATTTTCACATTCTTGAATTCTAGGATTTTAGGGCAACCTTGTTTTATAGATAGGGCTCGGAATCTGAGGTGACATGTCCAGACACAAGTAGAGGAGTTATATTTCTTCCTCCAGAGCCTACGTTCTGTTTCTGTTCAGGGCTGTCTCTGTAATCTGTGGACCCTGGGGCTGCTGTGTCATGATTGATTAAAACTAAGACCCTTCCCCCAGGAAAGAAGAGTTGAAGTCCACGGCATGGACGGTACTGGTTATCCTCACAGAGACTTCTCTAAGTGGATACTCCGCACACATTTGCAAAATAATGGAGAATTGATAGCTGGTTTTTTTTCACCCCTTCAGTTTATACAATGACAAATACAGCCTCATTTTACAGAGAAGAAAGCAAAGGTTCACAGTGGTTTGGCTTCAACAATATAACGAGAGAAAATAGACTGTCTGGGTTCTAATTCCAATTCTACCACTTACTAGCTGTGAAACCATGCACAGGTTGCTTAACTTCTTGTGCTTTAGCTTACTCATCTATAAACTAGGATACTTAAAGTACCTACATCAGTGAGGTCATTGAAGATGAAATGAGTTAATATTTTAAATCATTCAGAATAGTTCCTGGTGCATAGTAAAGGCTGTTGAAGTGCTTGTTAAGTAAATTCCTTTTCAAGCATCTTTGTGTTCCTTTCCATCAACTTTATAAGGAGTACGCTATGCCATTTTACAGATTTGGAAATTTAATGCAGGGTGATCATGTGACTAACCTCCCTCACATAGCTGAGATTCAAACCCAGTTAGTACTGAAACCTGACTGTCCCCACCACCATCAATTTCTACATGACACTTGCATTAAAATTCATTCCCTAGAATATACCTTCTCTTCCACTACTCAGGTATGACTAAAACAAAACCAAACAAAAATGGTATTTGGAGTGTTCTGTCTTAGTCTTGCTTTTTTTTTCTTTCTTTCTTTTTTTTGGACATACCTATAAGCCAAAATTAAAAGGGAAATTGAAAGATAATAATACAACACACACACACACATACACATATACACAAAGGGTAATTACTGATTTTATTAAAAACATCTATCACAGAACCACATAACCACAGTTATTTGAGGCCTGGGGATATAACGTACACTATTATATATTAAGCCATTTGATGAATAAAGATAAAAGCATGATTAAATATGTTAATGAAAGTGTCAGGCTTAACTGAGATGTGCACGGCAAGGTGGCCTCGGGCAGGTCACGCTGCTTCTGTGACCCTTTGTGAACTTTCTCTTCACCGGATTTTCTAGACAGTAGTTACTATGTGTTAAAAAAAAATCCTCAGGATAATGAAATTCTGTCTGATCCCTGGGGCCTGGATGGCTACCCTGACCTCTTGCCCCCTAGCTGCTGTCACACAGCCCATTGTCATTCTCTTCTTAGTGGAATTGGAAACCAGGCGCCTGGCATTCTCCTACCAATTTTCTCTGTTCTCAGGTCTGGAGGGAAGGGGACAAAATGCAGGAAGGAGGGAAATATTATTTGTCCAGGCTCAGCCTTTGGCCAGACATTGCATTGGGCATGTCCTATAATGAGACATTAGTTCTAATTTGCTCCATCTTTATCCTTATCACTATCTTGTTTTAACAGAGGAGAGCAGGACTCAGAGATGTTAAATAACTTGGTGGGGTGATAATTAGTGAGGTTCCCGAATATTTTTGATTCTCCTCCTAGGCAGATGATAGGATTGCCTTTCTCTGCCATCTTGATCCATGTGAGTGTAAGTGACATATGTCCCTTCTCAGTGCAAGCTTGAAGAGCTAGGTTATGAATCACCACATGCGCTTCCTCTGGACCCATTATCAATTTGATTCCACATATAATTTGAAAGAACAGAGCCCACTTCTAACCTGCCCATGGATATAAAGCATGAGTGAGAAAGGAAGTTATCGTTTTCAACTCATTAAGATTTGGGGCTTATTTCTCCTGTCCCATTACCTGGCCTGCCCTAATTAATACACACAGTCAGGGTCTCACAATTTGGGTGGATCTGTGTTGTGAGCAAGAAAAGCGGCTACCGAAGTCACACTCTTGAACGCATTTGTGTCTTTCCACCATGCCAGGTTCGTTGAGTGGAATCTTCTCAGATAAGCTGATCAGGTTTCCACGCAGGTTAACACACAACACACAGAGAGGGAAAGTACAGAGTCTTATGCAACAGAGCAAAGGGATCAAAGTCCTTAGCGTCTCCCAAGCGAGCTCTGTTGACTGGCGGTGTGGAGAGCTGCACCTTGGTCCCAAGCCAGTGGCTATGAGTGGCCAGAGTCCTTGTTTCTATCACACTGTCCGTGATGCTCTCAGGTCAGGCTTGAGCATCCTCTGTCTAAGGTGTTCAGCTTACATGGACCTTACGGGTGGGATCCTCATGCTTATCAGCTCCTGCAGATGGGGGCTGATGTTTCTGTGGTTTTGAGGATCCAGTCACACCCTAAGAACATTCCCATTATGTGTCAGTTGCCATTCTTGTCATGGCTTCCCCATGTAACCCATTTTGTAAAGTCCAAAAAGTCCTCATTTCACCCTTATACACTGCTGGTGGGACTGCAAATTGGTACAGCCACTATGGAAAACAGTATGAAGGTTCCTCAAAAAGCTAAGAATTGATTGATCTATTATATGATCCAGCAATGCCTCTACTGGATATTTACCCTAAAGACTTGAAAACCCATATCCAAAAAGATATTTGCACACCAGTGTGCATAGCAGCATTATTCACAGTAGCCAGGACATGGAAGCAACCAAAGTGTCCTATGATAGATGATTGGATAAAGAAATTGTGGTACATATATGCAATGGAATATTACTCAGCCATAAGAAGAGATGAAATATTGCCATTTGCAACAACATGGATAGACCTTGAGATAATCATGCTAAGCGAAATAAGCCAGACAGAAAAAGTTGAAAATCACATGATATCACATATGTGTGATATAAACCTAAAAGTAACAAATGAGCAGGACAAACAAACAGAGACTCATGGACATGGACTATAGGCTAGTGGTTACCAGAGGACTATAGAGACTAGTGGTTACTTGTGGGATGGGAGAGGAGGGGGAAGGTAGATGGGGTAAAGGGGGTCAAATATATGGTAGCTGAAGGAAACTGGACTTTGGGTGGTAAACACACAATAAAATATACAGATGTCAAATGATAATGTACACGTGAAATTGTATAATTGTATTAACCAATGTTACCCCAATAGACTTAATTTAGAATTTAAAAAAATAAGGGAAAGCATAGGACTCAGAACCTCAAGGTCGATTAAAATATAGGTTCATTCTGTAACCTTGCACTAAAACCACCTAATCTCAGTTTTTCACATGTATATTGGAAATAATACCAGGGACCATTCAAAGTCTCTAATCTCCAGGGAGTCCTGATACTAAAGTAGTTCCTAATTTTCTCTTGAAGTCAGGAAAAAGATATTCAGGGATTATACAGATATTGTGCAGTATTGTTCACTATAGTGAATAGTAAAATATTCCGGAAATATCTGGAACTGAGTGGCAATAATCTGGGTCTTAGACAAAGACAATAAGTAGGAAAAGAAGTAGGAAGAAAGGACTCTGGGAATAAATTCAACTGGAAGGTGTCAGTGTCTCCCTAAGAAATTAAGTCAGTAAATCAAGAAAGTAGCAGATATGAGCTGGGATGTATGACTGAGAGAGTCCATAGGGCTATGCTTACAGAATGGTGTGGATGGGCATTCGGGCTACCAAATCTGACCCACAAACCAGTGCACTCAGGTTTTTTTCAATTGCAGATTTCATCAGTAAAATGTTTCTGAGCTCACTTTCTCCGTGCATTCATATATTTGCAGATAAATGCATATATGCATTACTAAAATAATGTCTTGTGTGCATTATATAAACATATATGTACATAAAACATACACCAAGGAAAAATGTCAGAAAGATGAGTAAATAAAAAGAAATGGATGATCTAATGTGTTTTTCCCACACCCTCCAACGATCACTGACCATGAGTTAGGATGTATGTAACCTCTACTGAGTCAAAGGGCTTTGTACTTTTCTTCCTAGAAGTGACTTTGTTGCCACCAATTATAGAACCCATAGGGAAGGAACACCGGCAAGCTTTTCAGCTTTGTGTTTTTGACTCAACTTTCACTGAACTGAATGTTTTTACAATGACAGTGAACAAAGTAAAATATTCTTTAATCACATTCCAATAGAAAACACAGTCAAAGAGCAAGTATAACTCATATTTCTTTTGTCTTTCCAATGTCACAGAGGATTGTGAGCTATCTGTGTCCCTTGGAGACAAAGTAGAAGGGTGGACACATCTTGTTGGTATGCAGAGAAGTGCTAATTTACATATTTAAAGCAGTAGTTCCTGTTGCTCATATCAAACTCACTATCCACCCAGGACCCTAAAAATCTGCAATCTCAACAAATAACTGAGGAGTCCAACAAATAACCTTGAGGCAAGTCACCTAGCCACTTCAAATAATAAAGTCATGAACTTTACCAAGCATATTCCTGAAACTTAAGAACCATTTGATTTGCAGAATAGTATACCTGGTGGCTGAGTTATTAAATAGGGAGATAAAAAGGGAGGACTGACCCTCAAAAGGAAATTGAAAGTGATGACTTCCTTCCTGGGGAGACTTGGAATTTGAATTCCGTGAGATGGTATACTGTGAGTATTCCCTGCCCAGCTTCCAGAAGGTAGGACATGTTAAATGAATGCTATATAAATGTATAAATTTTACAGATATGTCTGAATAATTTATCCCTGATGACCTGCAAAGTCTAGTAAAATATTTAGAAATACAAAAAGGCTAGACTTATAATAAAATAGAATTAAAAACGCAATAAATTTAAAACAAAAAGAAGAAAAAAAAAGCATAGAGAAAAAGACACATAAGATCATAAAATAATTCTTAATTTAACAATATTCTCAAGAAATATAAATGACCTTTCTAGTTTAAACATGAAATTGTTTTGTGTTTGATTAGAAAACAAAATCTATATTATACAATTTTAAAATAGACACACCTAAAATATAAGGATGCAGAGAGATTGAAAGTCAAATGTGAAAAAAATATATCGGAAAACAATAATAGCAAAAGGCTGGTGAACCCATATTAACATCAGATAAAATAGAGTAAAAGTAAAATATAATTTTTTTTATTTTTTATTTTTATTTTTATTTTTTTTTACTAAAAGAGGATTTGATTGACTTCCCAGTTATAGAAGATTCATTTATTCTGGGATTTGCAATGACTCTAAATTTGCATGCACATGATAACATGGTCTCAAAGTATATAAAGTCAAATTTTTAAAAATTACAAAGAGAAAATTTCAGATCTATCAGTGGGGACTTTTAACAGTCATTCATCCATTCATGAAATAAATGTTGACCGAACCTCTATTTTATTTCAGGCTTCCTTCTAAATGCTGAGAAAACAACAATGAATACATCAAAATTCTGCTATGAAATTAAACGTAAGGGCAATAGAAGGAAAGTACACATTCTCCTGGATGGAAAAGATAATGAAAAAAAAGCATCTATTTAATGTGTCAGCTGATGATAAGTGCTAAGAAGGAAAAGATTAATGAGGGTAAGAGGATAGAAAGTGATGGAGCCAGGGGGTTTGTTGTTTAAATTGTGATGAAGGTAGGACCCTTTTGTAAGGTAACGTGAATAAAGTGAAGGATAAAGCCAGGTGCATAGATTGGATAAAAACATTCCAAGTTGTAGAATCAGCAGGTATACTGGCCCTGAGGTGGCACAGTTCTAAGAACAGCAAGTAGATTGGTGTGAAGAGTACAGGAGAAGAATGCCTGGAGACGATATCACACACACCTCTCTGTAACGAACAGACCAACAGGCAAATAATAAATAAAACATTTGCCTGATCCAATAAGACTGATCCAGTTTAAAACTATGCAGTGTTGCATCTGAAGATTAAGGGATATACATTCTTCTCAAGAGCACATAAAATAGTTATAAAAATTGCTAGTCAATAAAACAAGTCTCAAAACCCTTGATTCAGTATCACGCTAATTACATCCTCTGACAATAAAATTAAGTTAGAAATAAAAAGCAAAAGTATAACTTTACAGAAACCCACATGTTTGGAATATAAAAGTACTCCTACAAAATATAGAGGTCATTGAAGGTATAATAAAGTAAATTGTGCAAACTACTTAAAATTGAATGATAGTGAAAATACAAATAATACTCATGAGATTTGACTAAACCCATTCCTTGAGGGAACTTTATAGCTTTAAAGTGCTTTTAGTAATAAAGAATATCCAAATATTTAATGATTTAAACATCTATCTTAAGAAGGTAGGAAAAAAGACAATAGATTAAATGTAAGGGTAATAGAAGGAAATAGTAAATATTAGAGTAGACATTAATGAATAGGAAGGAAAAGCTACAATAGTATATCAACAAAGCCGAAACTCTAAAACATGTTAAAACACATTCAAAAAAAAAAAAAAAGTTGGCATGAACATACAATATTAGGAATAAAAGAGGATACTTTAAAATACAGCTGATGTTAAAATAGGAAATATAAGATTGGCACTAATCAAACATCCAGAATTACCAAGCATTGGTAACTAATTAGAACAACAACTTTTTAACACTTCTCATGAGAACATAATTTGCTACAACCACTTCGATACACAATTTGCCACTGTCTACTAAATTGAAAATGTGCATAACATAATACCCAGTAATTTCACTCACAGGTATAGTCTAGACTAGAGATACTCTCGCACATATACCCTCAGGAGATATACACATGAACGTGCAGAGCAGCTTCGCCTACGATGGCTGAAAAATGTGGCATCGACATAAACATCTATGTCAGGAGAACTGATGAGTAAATGTTCTTTGTGCCTTTTGACAGTTTCCAGAAAATGGTTTAATTTTCCCTTCTCCTTGTTGATTCTTGGGCATAAAGCTTAAGATGCCATGTGCAAGGCCATGCAAAATAAAGAGAAAAGACATAGGGATTGCTTTTCCAATTGCTTACCCCTCCTGATCTTTTCAGAAGCTGAGTAGAAGCCCCTGAGGTGGGAAATATGAATGCAGCAAAAGCAGAAGGCACTGCCCTATAACTTAGAGAACTAGCTGAGAGGTCTGGGTTCCCAGTAAAAATGCTGGACCTTCCCCAAACTTACCCAATGACACAGAACAATTTGAATAAATAAAATATGACATGGAGAATCTAGCATTTTTCTGGATTATTTTTTGCAATTGAGTTTGAATAGGTTGTATCTCTGAATGTCATTGTCTTCCTCTGTAAGAGGGAAAGTTAGACCTCAGGATCTTTAAGGTTTTTCCTGCTCTGGCAGTTTGATTCTTACACTTAGGGACCTTAGATTTCAGTCAGTGAGGTAAGAAATGCATACAAATAATTAGAGTATTAAGATGGCAAAGCCCAGTGTCCGATGAGAAGTACACTCTTGGGACATCAGAAGAGGAAGACTCACTTGCTCCTAAGGAAGTTTTCTAGGAAGAAATGATGCTAAATTAAACCTTTTTTTTCTAATTAGAGAAGTGATTTTTGCTTATTAGAGGAAATTTAGAGATCATAGAAGATTGGAGACAGAGAAAAACCTTTATCCATTTGTCAGTCTATTTATCCATCTCTCCATCCATTTATTCATCAAATTTTCAACTACATATTATATGCCAAGTATTGTTCTACACACCAGGGAAATAGCAGAAAAACAAATATGCAAAGTTCTTGATCTTGTGTAATTCATTTTTCAGGCAAGGCTAGGGGAAATCAGGCAAGTAAACAATGCCATAAATAAATGAATGATGTAATTTCTGCAAGTGACAAGTCACAAGGAAATAAAGATTGATGTGATAGTGACATGGGGGTTGGGAAGCGAGTAGTTTTTTTGACAGAGGTCATGGAAGGCCACTTTGATGCCACATCAGTCATGAAGGAACCCACCACTCAGAGTTAATCATCAATATCTGCGGGGTTTCCTTCCTCTGCATACCTTTCTTTCATAGGTACTTGCTCGCCCATCATCCTCCCCCGACCCTTGCCTTGTTAAAAGACTCTCTTTCTGAGCCCCAGCTTCATTACTCTTTATAACTAGGACCTCCCCGTGCATTGTCATAACATTTGCAATGAGAAAACTTGTTTCCTTAATTTTGAAATAGATCAATAAAAACAAATTAAAATAGAGGATTAGAGGTATGTTTTTACAACATTATTTTTCCAAGAACAAAAGATGCAGTGATCTCATTGTTATTTCTCCAGAGGTCTCTAACCATAATATAAAGCCATTTAGTGAAGCTTAACATGGTAATAACTCACTGTTTCTCTCTCATTACTCCGGGGAACCCTGGGGTAGGAGAAAAACCAGGTAGGTAAAAGGGTCTAGATGAGTGTGAAAAGCCCACTTTTCCACATGTAAAAGACACTGGTAAGTTGTATCTGGCTTAGCAGTCTATTTTAGGGTGGGGCTTTCCTGGGGGAAAACAGGAAAGGGTCAGAAATGTAAGTGGGTGTGTGTCCCTCCCTAGAAAATGGGGAGTTTGGGTGGAGGGGGTGGCGAAGAGGAGGAAAGGAGCTAATAGTGTAAAAGCACTTTGGACAAGAGCTCAGGGCTGCATTTAGGAGTGGGTTAGCACATTTGGAGAATCAGAAGAAGATACTGTGCTTCAGATTCCAAGCAATCGGAAGGGACAATTCCATCACATAAGAGAAGCAGAGAATTTATTTTAAGAGTCCCTGGGGTCGACCAGAGGACCACTGGATAGATGTGATGTGTTCAGGAAACTTTCTGCTTCCTTCCTCTCGGGGCCCTGTGGGACTACATGGAATGTCTATAAAACCCCCAGTTCACCTTGGAGGACCAAGCATTTGGATTAGGAGCATAAGACCCTGGAGTCCTTACCTCTGAGAGGTGTTCACATCCTGGCTGGGAACCTTCTCTGAGCCCTTGTTTCCTGAATTAAGATCACAGATCTACAGTGCTTAGCACAGAACCTAGAACTTATAAAGCGAGAGCTCAATACATGTTAACTCAGATGATGATACTGATGGAGAATTTCTCAGCCTGAAAATGAAACCTCAGGGTCCTCCCAACCCCCTCGTTTTGCAAATGAACAAACTGCATCCTAGAGCAGAGTCATTAAACGCATGGACAAATCTGCATGCAAATGTCAGCTCCGCCATTTGCTGGGTGCATGGTGTGGTCACTTTGCTTCTAGACCCTTAGTTTCCTCATCTGTAAAATAGAGACATTGAGACTTATAATTGTGAGAAGTAAATATGATATAAACAAATTGCTTTGCCAAATGCCTGGCTCACAGATTTTAAAACGTTACATGAAGTAGATAATCATTCATAAATTATGGTGGTTGCTATGATCATCATTTGAGTGAAGGCAAATTAATGATCAAACCAGGATATCAATCTATTTAAACAGAATATCAAGTAGACAAAAAACATGTTGCAGATTCCAAATATATCATTCATAAATTCAATCTTATTAAAATGTTGAAAATTAATATTAAATAATGTTAATACATAGAACTATACATTCAAACAGAGAAAACACATTGTTTGAGTACACACAAAATAGTCACAAAAATAGAACAGGTATTAGGACATAAATGAAGCCCAATTAAATTCTAAAGAATCCATATCACACAGACCATGTTCCCTAACTGTTATACAGTAAAATTAAAAATTAATAACTAAAGGACAGCTTTAAAAACCTCATGAATTTAATAATTAAAAAATTTTACTAAATAACACTTGGACTAGAAAGGAAATCATAAAGAAATCATGAAGTGAATGGTAACAAACAGAAATAAAACAATACTTAAAGGAAAATCTGGAGTTTTAAATTCATTTACTAGGAAACAAAAGTTAAAAACTAATGAGCTGGATATACAGATGGCAAAAAGCACATGAAAAGATGTTCAACACCATTAGCCATTCGGGACATGCAAATTACAACCAGGAGCCATCACTATACACCTACCAGAATGGCTAATGTAAAAAATAGTGACAGTACCAAATGCTGGTGAAGAAGAAGTTGGATCTCTCGTGCACTACCTGTGGGAATGTAAAATGGTCCAGTCACCCTGGAAAATAGTTTGTCAGTTTATTTTAAAACTAAAAATGAGCTTGCCATATGACCCAGCAATTACTCTCTTCGACATTCATCACAGAAAAATGATAACTTTTGTTCGTACAGAAACTTGTACTTGAATATCATAGCAGATTTGTTCATAATAACCCCTGCTGTGTTGTGATTTATGAGAAGAAATATGTATTTGGTCTTTGTCCCTCTTTCTGGCACAGAGCTCCCAAAACCCTTGGAATTTCCTAAATAATGAGAGTGAGAAAGACATCTTTTATTACGTGAATGTGGTGAGTTGAGTGCACCTAAGAGTGGGGGCTGGTTGACCGGAGAACCAACCCTGTTATTAGCGGGTTGGAACTTTCAGTCTCACCCCCACCCTCACCCCAGCCTCTGGAGAGGGGTGAGAGGCCGGAGATAGAGATTAATCGCCCATGGACTGTGATTTCATTAGACACGCCTATGTAATGAAGCCTCCATAATAACCCACAAGGACAGGGTTTGGAGTGCCTCCAGGTGGGCGAACACATGGAGGTGCTGGGAGTGTGGTGCACCCGGAGAGGGCAAGGAAGCACCACGCCCTTTCACATGCCTTGACCTATGCACTGGTTCTCTCTGGCTATCCCCGATTTACATCCTTTTCCATGTAAGTTGCTACATTAATTAACTAAGGGATAGGAATCAAATGATTATCTCGATCAATGAGACAAGGCATTTGATAAAGTTTGTCTCCAAGTTTTGATAATTTGAAACATTACTAGAAAAATAAAAGAAATATTTTTTGAATTAATTTTATTGGAGTAACATTGGTTAATGATATTATATGAGTTTTGGGTATACAAGTCTATAATACATCATCCGTATATTACATTATGTGTTCACCACACAATCTAGTCTTCTGTCAACATATATTTGATCCTCTTTACCCTCTTCATCCTTCCCCTAACTTCTTCCCCTCTGGTAACTACTATAACTGTTGTCTGTATCTATGAGTTTGTTTGTTTTGTTTGTTCCTTTGTTGCTTTCTGTTTTATTTTCCACAAAGTGAAATCATATGGTTCTTGTCCTTTTCCATCTGACTTATTTCACTTAGCTTGATACTCTCAAGACCCATCCATACTGTCACAAATGGCAATATTTCATCCTTTTTGTGGCTGAGTAGTATTCCATTGTACATATGAAATATGTACCACTTCTTTATCTAATCATCTATTGAAGGACACTTAGGTTATTGCCATGTCTTGGCTATTGTGAATAATGCTGGAATGAACTTAGGGATATATACATCTTTATGAATAAATGTTTTCATAAGTTTCAGTAAGATACCCAGGAAAAGAATTGTTGAGTCATAGGCATATTTATTCTTAATTTTTTTGAGGATCCTCTGTACTGTTTTCCATAGTGGCTGTACCAACTACTTTCTCACCAGCAGTGTATGAGGGTTCTTTTTTGAGAAAAACTGTTTTAAATTGGCAAAGATTAAAAGCCAAAATCCTACAGCAAACATTATATTTAATACAGAAAATTTAGGTGCATTCATTTTTAGATCAGGGAGACAGAAGTGCCCTCTTTCACAGCTTCTATCTAACATAATATCAGAGTTTCTGGTCCACACTCTAAGGAGAGAAAAGCAAATAAGAAGATGTAAGGATTGGAAAGGAAGAAATAAAACTCATTTGTAGATAATATGATAATACTCTTGGAAAAATAAAATATTATGAAAAATAATAAGAAAGTTCAACAAGGTTGCCAGTTATAAGATCGACTTACAAAAATCAATAGCAAATCTCTATACCAACAATAATGAACTAGAAAATCTAATTTAAAACAACCGTAATATAAATTTTAAAATATTTAGGATTTAACTAGCCTAAGAATATATAAAATCTCAATGGAGAAAACTTTACAACTAATAAAAGACTTGAAGGCAAATCTGAATAAATGAAGAAACAGTACCTGCTCATGGATGTAATGATATTATTACACAAATGAAAAATTTCCCCAAATTTATCTGTAAATTTAATGCAGTGTCAAGAAAAGTTCCTGTTGTATTTTTAAGGAACTTGATAAATGTTCTCTAAAATAGAGAGGAATAAAAATCAATAGTTGGCAATTGAGGGGAGATTTTTTTTAAAAGGACTTGTCCTACCAGTTGTAAATATATGTACTAGAAAGCCATAATTATAAAAATAGTTTGGTATTCACGTTATAGCAGGCAAATGAACCGATGGAACAAAATCGAGAGCTCAGGAATCAACACACACACATATAGAAACTTTAGGTGTGATACAACTGGCTCTACCAATCAACTGGATGAACCTATTTAGTAAATGTTTTTGAGGAGAACTTTTTCACTATGTGGAAGAAAATAAAACTGAATCCCAATGTAATACCTCATACCAAGGTAGTTGACTCCAGAAGATCTAAGATGTCAGTGTGAAAGATTAACTCTATAAAATTAGAAAATAATACTGAAGAATGACTTTATAACCTAGCATTGGACAAGGAATTCTTAAACGAAATTGTATGTCTTTCACTGGGAGACAGAGAGGGATATGACAGTGGTTGTTCATCCTTGAGTACCGCATAGCAACAAGCAGCAAGAGACTTCATGTGTATATACAGCAGCGTGGTTGGACCTTAAAAATATAGTCCTGAGTAAAGAAACTAAAAAAAAAAAAAAGAAAAAGAAAAAAAACACAAAGCCATTTGTCTAAATAAAAAATGCACGTATAACAAGATATATTTTCTAAGAAAGCAAAATAAATGTATTAAAATGGCTACTTAGGATAGGAGAACGGGGAAAGGGGAAGAGAGAAACAAGAAAGAACATGATCAAGATAAGCTAGGTATGTTCAAGTAACTAACAACTCCTAAATCTCAGTGGTTTTAACCACAATAGAAGTTTCTTTCTTGTGCTTATAACTACAGGGATTGGCAGGATGGCTCTGCTTCCTCAAGTTTTCAGGGACCCAAGCTGAAGAAAGCTTCATTGCAATAAAGCTTCACAACTTCTGTAGCAGGGAAAAGTGAAACAGACCAATCACAAAAAGGTTTTAAAGCTACTCTGGAAGATCTCTTCTTACATACCATTGGGCAGAGCAAGTCCCATGGCCACACCTAATTTCAAAGGATCTGAAAAGTGCAACCTGACCATATGTCTGGAACAAGGGAGAAATTTGAGGACAGATGTCATGTCTACTATTTGAGAGACATTTTTTAAAATAACAAACTATCATTTAAAAATGTGTTGATTTCACTGCACCAAAAACAAATGATTTTTATTTATCACAGATCACCATGAAAAGAGTTAACAGAACAAACAATGTAAACTATATCAAGAATTCCTACAAATGAGTAGATAATTGAGTAAAGGATATGAACTGGGATTTAACAAAGATGAAAACCTAAAAGGCTAATGAAGAAATTATCAAACTCATTAGCATTAAAAAAAGTAAATTAAAATAGTGATGAGAAAAATACTTTATAGCTATAGATTGACAAAAAAAAAATTTTTTTTAATTGGATAATGCTAAGTGTTGCCATGGACCGAGTCCACAGGAACCTTCACCTACCAGTAGGAGTTTTGATGCAACTATTCTAGAAGCAATCTGGGAGTATTTTGTTGAATTAAGTGTACACCTACTCTGTAAGTCAGTACTTCTGCTCCTAGAACTACATTCTCCAAAGAAATTCACACACATCTAGAAGAGAGCATCCCCGAGAAGGTCTAATACAGCATAGTTCCTAGTAGTGGTGAGTTGGAAACAAACTACTTGTCCATCATTGGGGCGGCTAGATGGGTAAATTATAGAAGACATACATACACGATGGCACACCGTGCAATGGTAGGGAGTAATGGACTAAGGGCACACAGCAGCATGAGTGGATGCCAAAAGCAGAATGCCGAGTGATGAAAAGGTAAAAGAGGTATAAGACATTCCCATTTACATAATAATATGCATGCATACTAAGTAATTCCATTCATTTTACAAGAATTCATTCATGCAGAGGAACATATGTGAAACATATAATGTGTGTCTACTGAGGAAAGGAAATGAGAGTGAAGAGTGGATAAAAAATATAGAAACAAACAGAACAATACTTGAGGGTCGTATTAGCTTTCTATTGCTGCTGTAACAAATCAACACTAACATTGTGGGTTAAAACAACATAAATTTATTATTCTGGAGGTCAGAAGTCTCAAATAGGTCCGCAGGGCTGTGTTCTTTTTGGAGTCTGTTGGGGAGAATCTGATTCCTGCCTTTTCCAGTTTCTCGAGGCTGCCTGTATTCCTTGGCTCATGGCCCCTTCCTCTGCTTCAAAGCCCACAGCATAGCATTATGTCTCTTCCTCTCTGTTATGCTTCTCTCTTATGAGAATCCTCGTGAGTATGTCAAGCCCTCCCATATATTTCGTGATAATCACCCTTGACTTAATTTCAAGCCCCTTAACTTAATCACATCCACAATGCTTCATTTGCCATGTAAGATAACATAGTCATAGGTCCTGGGTATTAGGATGTGGACAAATCGCAGGGAGGCGAGGGGACGAGGGAATTTTTTTGCCTCTCACATGAGTTTTGATTGGAGGCAGAGGTTAGTGGTGTATGTAGAGGGGGATGGTCTGAGCCAGCATTTGGGAGGTGAAGACAGGGATGACTTACTTGACGAGTTTGGCTGGTGGACAGAAGATTTCTGTTGAGACTGGGGAGGACTTCGAATGCCAGGGTGTTTTCTTCAGGCCTGTTAGACTTCTGCTCCTCTTTCACAAGGACAAATTACATAATAGTCCAAATGGAGGTAGATCAGGCAACTGCCTACACCTTATGGTTATGGCAGAATCTTCTGGCTCCCCAGAGACCTGACTCAAAGTCAGCAGACCAAGTCTGTGCTGTGTGAAAAGTTGCTGGCTGGTCATGTCAACCAAAACATAAACTCAGAATGATCTATGGCAGTTTGGGTTATCATTCAGTACATGTCCAGCCCTCCCAGCCCCACTCCCCCACTGTGCAAGGCATGGCATGGCCCCAGTGATGTCGAGCTTGCTCAGTGACTTGCTTTGACCAATGTGATATTAGTGAACATGACATGAGAGAGGCTTTAAGAGCTCTTGCATTGGTTGGCTTGGCTCTGGTGCATCCATCATGGAAAGAACATGCCCTTAGAGATGAGCCCTGGAATAAACACACACGGAGCCGGCCTGAGCACAGTCTGGAGCCAAGCCTGGCTGAGCCCAGCCCAGATCAGACAAGCAGATGCATGAGGTCAAGAATAAACACCTGTTTTTGTAAACCAGTGACTTTGGGGGCGATGTATTACACAGCAATACCCTACTAATATATGAGCTCGTGTAATCTCATTTCAGCCTCACAGGAATCACAGGAGGTAGGTATCATTGATTCCATTTTACGTCTTATGAAACTGGGGCTCCAAAAGGGTAAAATGATTCATTCAAGGTCAGCCAGTTCATCAATAAGTTTTGGTGATCAGGAGAGAGAAAGTGCGAAAACGTCGGGTGAACATGAGCAACACTATTTGCAGATGGAGGGGAGATAAAACATGGGGACAGCATGGAGACCGATGACTCTGAAGGGAAATCTCACGTTCTAGGGCAGCTTTAGAAAAGAAAGTTATAATTGCAAGTCAGGGAGAAGAATGTTCTCTTCACAATTCTGATGTGAAGGATTGTCATTTAGTGGTTTATGTAAGAGCCTGTGCTAGGATTGTGTCTCACAATGTCATGGCCAGAGGCCACGCTTTATTAGATGGGTAGGCCGGGAAACACAACATGTACATTTTAGCCCGTTACCTTTGCGGAGAGGTGCTCAGCAAGGCCAGACCGTGCTTCACAAATGAGCGAGGCGGACAATCAGGGTAGTGGGTCTTCTAGCTACTGTTCTGCTCCTGCTTCTCTTCTACTGTGGTTGTCTTCTTGGTGTTTTGCCCTGAGGTGAGTAGAAGAGACTGCTTTTGCTTTGTCACGTGCCCTTCCTCATTGCCCAGGTAGGTCCCAAATGAGACTCGACAGAGAATAAGCCTCCTTTAACTGACGGTGTTTTTTTGTTTGAAATTTTCCCCTCAATTTAATGATACTCTTGTACATTTCAAAGAATAAAGCTTTGGACATCATAAAAAAGCTTGGTAGGCATTTCTGGGGCTGCTGACACAGCAAGGCTCTTCAAGGTCCAGCAGTCCTGAATAGTGTCTATAGATTAATGCGATTCCTTGGGAGATCAAGGATGTCCTGAAGTGGTGGTGGTGGTGGGGGGTGTTCTCAGTTATGAGCAGCCTCCGCTTTGAAAAGCCCCAGATCTGAATATAAAATGCCAAACCCTCTGACTAGATGGCGAGGTAGTTGTTCGGGGAGAGGGGCTGTCAGCGTCCACTCAGGAGGTAATACTTTCGGTTGTTTGTTTTACCTATCCTAGAAATAATTCGATTTACACATGGCTTTTCATCCACCTCACAGTGATGGCAAATTAGCCACACTGAAGACCGTTTCCTAATTCCAGTGCCCGTATCATTCACAGCCAGCATTTCCCAAGGAGAAGCAAAGTGCTCGGAATGCTAAGTACCTCACCCGGGCCCAGGGCGAGGGGGCTCTTGAGCATCAGAGATGTTCCAGGTTTAATTCTTCCTCCAGCTTTTTTTTTTTCTCTCTCTCTCTTTTTAAATAGACAAGGAGATTTGCTGTGAACGAAGTGTGAATCGAAGTGAAGGCCAGATGATGTCATGGACTCACCTTCTCCTCCCCACCCCCTACCCTGAAACTCTTTCCTTTTCTCTGAAAACTGAAACCATGTCATTTAGAAATTGCTTCTCTCTTTCCAACTCGATTTCGTCTGCCGCAAAAGTAATTTTTAAACATTCTAAAGCTTTTATTTCCATGCCGCAATCTCGTGCCTGTGTCCATTTCATTCTTCCTGGCCTTTGAGCAGTGGATGTGGCAGGAGGCGTGGCCAACCACTCTTCCCAGCTCAGCAGCAATCCAGGTGGCTGCTTCTGGATGGGGCTGAGAGGGAAAAGCCAGGTCTGAGTCAGAGCTGGGAAGCAGAGTGTGGTCAGCTAGGGCATCAGATAAGTGGGCAGGGCGTACCAAGCAGGATGGAGTGCTGGGAGGGGAAGGGGGGTGGGGGATGCAGAATGTTTGTGAAGTTCAGGCAATGGGGACCTAGATGAATCAAGGTCTAGTTTGGAGATAAATCACACCATGTATTTCAACAGAGCGGATTGCCTATAAAGGATCGTTAACAAGCCTCATTCTCAAACTGTGTCGAGGCAGCTGGGGATACCACCATGAACTCACAAAGGTACCATGCCAGGGCTTTTACACTTTTAACTTGAAATTGTCATGAAACAGTGTCATCTGTCAGTCACCATACAAACTGCTAAGATGAGGTGGTCTGGAGTTTCAACATTAGGTGAGCCATATTCCTTTCAATGATACCATATCCTGCCAAGCTGGGCTTCTGCAACGAAAAGCAAGTATTGCAGTGGAGCAGGTGACAGGAGTGGTGTGTCTCACCTGAATCCAGCCTGAGAAGTTGTTCAGTGCTCAGTAGATGCATGTGACCCATTAGGGAGTAATTATGCTTGTTTAAAATGAAAGTAAACTATTTTTCCTTTGATTTGTGTGCACTGTTTTCTTAAAACCACTATTAAGTTGCTAAGATATAAATACTTATTACGTTGTTTGGTCTAAGTGATAAATAAAACAATTAGGTACTTCTTTGGTTAGGTACTCTGTGGAAAAAATTTTGATTTATTCACAGGGAAAACATTTGCTCCAGTTCTAATAGTCAAGGTTAAAAGATAAGGATCTGAATGAGAGAAGAGGACAGAGAGTGGCCCATGTGTCAAAACACCAAGGGTACTGTGAACCAAGAAAGTTTGGAAACCTCTGGTTAACTATATATAAAAAAAATTACTAGGAAACTGAAAAGGTAAAAAGAGAAAATGAAGGTGTTGCACTAAGGTAGCAACTGTGGGAAGCAGATACTGCTAGGGCTGGAGGAAAAAATAAACAAAGAAGGCAGGCAGAAATTTTTTGTCTCTGAGGTTCTGCAGTGAGACCGCCTCTTTGAGAAACTGCAAAATAGATCCAACAGTTGTGACAGAATGTCTTTCTTAGGACAGAAGTGATGGTGGAGTGATGCCTACAGGAAGAAGAAGTAGCTTCTTTCTCCTCCTTACAGACCCTTCTATCGCCCCCCTATGGGCAGGACTAGCATGGAGCCAGGTGGTGGAGCAGAGACTGGTTAGGTTGAACCACATCTGTTTTTAACACTATGTCCAAACACCAAGCTGCCACCCCATCGGTGCTCAATAAATATTTCAAGCTAAACCATGTTATACTAAAGTTAAGAATGTCAGTGTAAATAGAGAGTAGAGATCAGAAAAGATCAAAGAGCTGGTGGTAGAACTTGAAATCAAAGAAGTAAAATTTTAGGCAAGAGGCCCACTCATCGCCCTTCCCTGCTTAATTTTTCTCTGGATCACTTACTGCCCTCTGGCATGCTGTATAATCTTCTGATTTATTTTGTATATTATTTAATACCTCCTCCCCACCCGAACATAAGCCCTTTAAGGACAGAGAGAATTTTTTGTCTGTTTTGTCCTCTTCTACATCTAATAGAGTACCTGCAACATAAGACCTCAGAAATATTTATTAAAAGGTGAAATTTTTCCAGTGCTTTAGCGAAGAATACTTGTATCACACTGTCACCACTGCCTTGGTTGCTATATTTACTCACTTTTTAGGGATAGTAGGAGGGACCATTATAATGTGTAACACCCAGACCGGTCCAACTTGTCACCGTGTAGGGGTGTGAATGTGTGGTGGAAAGCAGGAGATTGCTGCCACGATGGCCTGTCCACTCCTGCATCAGAACCTTGATGGCCACTTGCTCCTTTATTCTTGTCTCTTGGACTTGAAATGTGTTGCCTTCTTTGCCTGGAGCTTAACCTTGCTAGTCCCTACTCTCCCTGCCTCATCCCTCCACGCCTTGCACTTTCTCCTGGTTAAATCTTATCCATCCTTCATCCAAGGCCCTCTTCTTCAGGACAGCCTTCTTGGCCTCTAGACTCCGCATTGTCGTTGGTGATTTACTTTCAGATATTTAACAATGGAATGTTGTAGTTGAGTTACAGGTTAAGCTATAGCCCAGTGCTACCAGTCTTCCCATTAAGACCACACTGGTCAGGGGCAGTCCCCCCTGGTATTCTAGTCAAGAGCCTCTACTCTAGAGGCAGCTCTACATTGCCCAGGTACCTCTGATACATCTTGATCAACAACCTGCATTTTGCTAATTAGCATACGAACTGTCAGAAATCAGTTGTTGGGTTTGAAATCAGGGACCTGTTGCCTAGCATAGTAATGTCATAAATTGACTCTCATTGGCACAGTGGAAGGTGTTTGAAATGTGTGGGTTGGCTAAATTTTTTAAAGCACTTTCTAGACATATGTATTGAAGAAAAACCCAGTAAGACTTGTGGATTTTAATGCCAGGGATGGTGTCCAAGCTTTGATTCCTAAACAGGCCCATGTCACCCATTGGATGAGGGGGATTCCTGGTTGTCTGATGTAACAATGAGATCATTAGTTTTGCTCCTAAAACAAGAGTAGGCAAATTACAGTTCATGGCCTTGGCTGGCTGGTTTTGTAAATAAACTTTGATTGAAATACAGCCACACTCATTTGTGCTCATATTGTCTATGTCTGACTTTGCACTACAACAGTAGACATGAATGGTTGCAACAGCATCTGACCTGCAAAGCTTAAAATATTTACTATCTATCCCTTTACAAAAAAAAAAAAAATCAATACCTACCTGAGAATACTGTCATAACTACTTTAAATGACCCTTTCATGCAAGATAGTAACCAGATCACCAAAAAGGACAGATTGCTGGGATTTTTTTGAGCTTTATGGAATGAATTGTTTGACCTGTTTTGTACCTGCTTGCTAATAAACGGTTGTGTGATAAATGCTTATCTGTGCAGGAGAATTTGGCTTGAGACTCGCTTTTATTATAACCTCATAATGCAGTCATGAGAGAATCATTAACCTTTACTCACCTCAAATTTCTTTCAGTGGCTTCTGGTTTCTATGAAAAAGAACGTAAGGGCTGTGCACAAGTCATGATTAAATTGGCTCAGATGAGTTTCGAACGCTGGGCCGCATCTTTCTGCCATGTGCTGCCTGGAAGCCCAGCACTTCTTCTGCAAAAGACTCATCAGGCACCATCATTTCATCCTTTACAATTGTTGTGTCTGCATCCCCCTCTAGAGCATGAGTCTCAGGAGGGCAAGAAATGTCTGTCTCATTCACCTATATCTCTAATACCTTTCCTATCTCAGAGGTCCAGGACATGTTTGTAGAAAGGAAGGAATAGGTACAGCAATATCTGAATGTACATTAATGGAAGGTTGCCGAGTCCAAACTATAGTTGGTTGAAAGGATGAACCTGGCAGTCAGCTAGATTGAGAACCAGGCGAGGGCTCCACA
>CM053504.1:10115254-10156363 GCA_028627145.1 Eidolon dupreanum
GATCACCATCTGTTCCTCTCAGTTTAACAGACATGAACCGGCCCCTCGACAGACCCTGTGCCATGTCCTGGGGTGGCTGGACAAACAGAACAAGGTCCCTTGCAGCCTGGAAGGAGTGATAAATAAATGCACAGGCAATTCTTAGAAAGCAGGACAAATGGCGAGTAGGCCAGACAGCTCTGCAAAGTGCTGTGGGCATTGAGGGCCGGGGACCTGGCTGTGTGGCCCTGGGTAAGTCACATCCCTTCACTGGCCTCAATTTCCTCTGCCAGAGAGCTGTTTTCAGTCTGCAAGTGCCTAGCCCAGAGTGACTACTCAAAGGTCACTGCCTTTCCCTCTCTGAATGGGAGTTCTCCAACTTAAAAAGCACTGTCTGCTGCCAATATCTAACCCATGAGTTGAGATCTTCTTGCCTTTTGCATATGAACTGAGATTTCCTTGAACCTCTTAATTTCCAGTGTGGAGAACCCCCGAAATCGTCTTTCAAGGTGTCGATAACACACAGACATCTTTTCCAAGTCCCCTTTGCCCCTCGTCACTGTGTTCCCATGTGGTATGTGACTTGGCCCAAGTGAGTTATGCCAACTTCAGCCCTTTCTGGAATCCACAGAAAATCCAATCACGGCACGCCATTTTGTGGTATTTCAAGGACCTTGTTGAAAATCTAGGAGTCACACAGAAAACAGTCACATTGGGCTCCACCCAGCCTTCTGCCATCTTGTTCACCCCCATCCTCTCCTAGTCAGTCCCAGCAACCAGCGAATTCATTCTTCAATTCCTCCCAAGATAGCACCACTGATCCCGGGGCTCTGGGAGGGTAGCTTCTACTCCAAACAAGCGTCTGAAGGCATTTCTCCAAGAAAGGCTATTCTCTCTAAAAAAAATGCCCACTATTAGAAAGAGGTAGTCTCTCTCTTTGCGGTTCATTTTATGCTCATTAACAGCCCTCTAAGATTAGTGAATTAGTTTTTACTTTATAGATGAGGAAGTGGAGGCTCAGAGATGACATGCCCTTGCCCAAGGTCACACAGCTTGTGAGAACCACAGTCTGGCTTCAAGCTGTGCTTTGTCCAGCTCCACTGTCCCTGTGGCCCATCTGATGACAGTCAGTCACACATGCTTCAGAGGGAACAAGTGACTTTTCCTGTGTCCTGACCTTCCAGCTCTGGGAGGGAGTCTCTTTGCTCTGTGGCAGGCTTACAATATCCCTTGCCCTCTTCAGAAAGATGCCCCTGCCTGCTCCTTGCTTTAAGAGAAGCAGAAAGGTGTTTATGTGCCCACCTGCACAGGTGAGCTATGGGGAGAATTTTGTAGTAGCTAGAGACCAGGTGAGAAAACAGGCCAATGGTCAGCTTTGCTCTAAATGCGATTGAATCTCCACATCACCCTCTGCAGTGGGCCCCAGGCCCCTCAAGGTCAAGCAGCTTTTGCCTTACAGTACTGGGCTTTCTCACAACATTGTCCCCAGGTCGCCCCAGGTCCCGGTGACTGTGACATGCCTGGTGTTTATGTCCTTTCCTTGGTCTCAGTTCCTCGCGGTGTCATAGTGCAGAGCAAATGCAGAAACGCTGGACCCTCAGGGACTGCAATCCTCACTGTGTGGCTCTCACAGAACTTTGCTGTCCTCTAGGATGAGGGCAGGACAAAGCTTTCCTCACAGGCTGTGCTGAGATTTACAAAACAGGGCATCCATTCAACTGACACTCACTGAGTTCCTCGTCTGAGGGTCTCTGGGCCGAGCGCAGCTGGAGGGCCCTGGAGGAGAAGCAAGAAGCACCTGCTCTCAAACAGCTTGCATTCTAGTGGGCGGGGCAATTTCTAAAAAGCTGTCACAGTGGAAAATGATTAATGTATTAGGAAGCAATTAACAATAGGGGAAAACAATAGCCACTGAGCTCTGCCCAGGGGCT
Organism: Eidolon dupreanum; assembly: GCA_028627145.1. Taxonomy (NCBI): domain Eukaryota; kingdom Metazoa; phylum Chordata; class Mammalia; order Chiroptera; family Pteropodidae; genus Eidolon; species Eidolon dupreanum. The sequence goes on from CM053504.1 coordinate 10,117,165, forward strand.
CAGAGGAGATGTCCCAAAAGTGAACAGGGATTGAAAGCCAGAGAGGGATTGCCAGACGCCAGCGGGAAGGGAAGGGCAGACAGCAGAGAAGAGGAGGGTGGGGGAGCCAGGATCCCCTTTCCTGGGGTGCATGCGCAGTGCAGTTCTCTTTCCATGCCCCTCTGGTCGTGCACATCTTCTTTGCACACGAGGTATGGAGTCAGACAGACACCACTTCAAAACCCTACTTTGTCACTTGCTAGTCCTGCTACTCTGTTCAAGGTCCTGGACCTCTCTGGGCCTGAGTGTATTCATCTGTAGAGAAAGGTCAGCAGTCCCTCTGTTACAGGGTCATGAGGTGATACAGATGATTGAACCCAAAACATAGTGTTTTGTTTTTATTGTTTCATTTAAGGACATATTGGGATCCCCAAAATTACATTTGACATGGGCTGTGATACATCTTAAGATATTTGACAAAACGGGGTGTTAGCCTTGGACTTCACAGGGGCTTAAATAAATGTTCCTGCTCTCGCTCTGAGATGAGGTGAGAGACCGTCAGGGCCATCATGCTATGGGAGCCCAGCGTCAGCTTTGAAAGCACACCCAGGGGCGAAGCGACGAGGTCCTGAGCAGAACGGGCAGCCTCCTGGTCAGGAGGGTTCCGGCATCTGGATGAACAAAAAGCCTCCTGCTGATGGAAACACTTGGAACTTCCTAGGCAAGCAGTTTCTCGCCGTCCCTGTGCGTGTACATTTGTCCTTATGCCTTTGTGAGTTGTTAAACCAAGCAACGGTGGCAGCCGCACCAGATCATAACCCCCCAGCTGTGGAGACCACACTTTTCACCTTCTGTTCCATGCGGGCTCAGTACAATGGACTCTCAGCAACAGCTCATTCAATGTCAGATTCAAAGTCATCCGTTTGCTTTGGGAATGCTGGCTCTTCTTTACACAAAGGACCTGTGAGCATGAATAATCGTGCTCTACCGGTGACCATGAACTCCTCAGTTGATCTGTGGCCAGGCTGCCAACTGTCCCCAGCACTGTGTGGGCTGTCTTGCTAGGCCCCCGGACATTTATCGGTATCTTTCTCAAAAGAGAAGTGCTTTGAAGTGGGTTTTTTTTTGTTGTTGTTTTTTTGTTTGTTTTTTTGTTTTGTTTTGTTTTTGCTAAGGCTCTACACAAGTTGTAGGACATTTTCTCCAGGGGGAAAGATCAGGGAACTCAGCTAGCATCAAGACCCACACCCCTTCTTCTTGCTGCATTGGCACAGAGGCAGTCTTACCCCCTGTGCTTTGAGGGGACTGGAGAAATGGTAGAATCCATCATTTTGCATCAGGATGCTACCCAGCACTGCCACTTATAAGACGATCTGAATAGATGCGGCATCTGAAGCCTTATTATTATTTTTATTACTAGTCCTATTACTGCAAAAGAAAAACCACTATGTGTGGCATACTTATTAAGTTCCAGGTGCAATTCTAACTGCTTCGCAAACAACATCTCACTTAACACCCCCCTCCTTTTCCCTCCCAATGAAGTTAGCTGCTATTTTTATCACCATTTTACCAATGGAATAAAAATGGACCCAAAGAGATTACATAACTTGGTAAAATCCTGTAGGTAGACTAGGGGAAAATATACTGATTTAATCTCTAGCTGATGCTTAACAACTCCCAGCTAAGAGAATCTGACAAAAGAACTTATGGGGATGCTGATCACAAAAGAAGTTATGTGTCTATCATAACAAATGCATAAACCTTATAGAATGAGCTTTACATGTGGGGATTAAGAAAGAAAACATTCATTGGTCGTAATCTGTTTTGTACAAAAACATCTCTTGAATTTATGTAAATTACAAATGGAATATTCATAATAAAATAACACATAGCCCATGTTATATATGGGGTTCTGGGAGCAAGATCTATGGGGAGGGATGAGGGGAGACAGCGCTACGGTGAGAATGCATGATCAGATCTGCTTTTAGAACGATGTCCCTGGAGGAGCCTGTTCACAAAAGAGTGGAGAGGAGAGAAAGAGGGGTTACAGGCTGTCTGTCATAGGAGGCTAGGAAATGATGAGAGTGTTGTGAATGAAAGGAGGGGATATTCCAAGGTGTAGTCAGTGGGTCATGTGACCACCCGGATTTCGTAGGTGCTGTGTGGCAAGGATGCTGCTCCATTGCCAGCCTGTGCACCTCAGTGCAATTAACTGAAGAGAGGGGTCTGATTTCCAAAAGGAGAGGATGTGGCCTGATTAAACGTAACGAGCTAGGTCTCCAGCACCTCCTAAATTAGTACATCCCGGAAGTGGTGTGCGTGCTGTCGTTGGTACCCAAGATGGTTTTCGCTGGTACCCTGGTGAACCTTTAAGACTTTAACAATTTTGCATTTATTTTTATGGCTAACATTTATTTATGGCAAACAATTCAGGTTTTCCCTTTATATAGTTTTCTATCAGATGCATGTATTTAAGTAAGAAAAAAGTTTGATTTATAGAAACATATTCAATTATACTCTGTTTGGCTAAAACCAGGCAGCGGTGGTTGAATGGCTGAGGTACGCTGGAAGAGCTGTTCCCCACCGTCCTGACACTCTCTTCTTGTATCTTGCATGTGTGCTCTGCAGACCCGGTGCACGGCCCGCAGAACGTGGAGATTGTGGACATCCGGGCCCGGCAGCTGACCCTGCAGTGGGAGCCATTTGGCTACGCCGTGACCCGCTGCCACAGCTACAACCTCACGGTGCAGTACCAGTACGTGTTCAACCAGCAACAGTACGAGGCTGAAGAGGTCATTCAGACCTCCTCCCACTACACCCTACGGGGTCTGCGCCCCTTCATGACCATCCGGCTGCGGCTCCTACTGTCCAATCCCGAGGGCCGGATGGAGAGCGAGGAGCTGGTGGTGCAGACAGAGGAGGACGGTGAGTGAGGGAAACATGCTTGCTTAGGAGTGGGGGATGTTAGAGCCATACCTGTCAGTTCTGAGGTCTTTTATTCTTCCTGCTTCTGTCTGCATCTGCCTCTTTTCTACGATCTTCAGTACAGGCTATGCATCGTGCAACTCCAGGGGGCGCTGTTCCCGTAGACACAGCAGCTCTTCCCCAGACATGCACTCAAGTTTGACCTTTCTACACCCGTCCCTCTTCTCGCTTTATACCACCTTTGATGCCCAACCTTGAAACACATTGATGCCTTCGAAACAGAAGCTATATATTATATTGTTTATACATGTTGAATTTGAGAGTCAGACAACTCTGGATTCTGAAAGAATTAAAATCAGAAAATACATATGAAAAGCTTAGCACACACACTGACTGCACCCAGCTTAATACTCACTTGGATACTCCCACTTGACTTAGATTTGCCTTAGATCCACAAGACAGAACTTCTAACGTAGCAATCCCGTCTAGTACTCTTGTTTCATATGTGCAAGTCCCAGGACCCCTGATTGATGGCCTCTGGTGGGTCCAGACCCACATTCTCAGATGCAAAGTCTCAAAAAGAAATAAAGGAAGAAGTGCCAGCCTCTTCTCACCTTGTCCCCCGATTCTCATTTCCCTCAAGTAACATCCTAGAACTGGAAGTTTTACACAATCCATCTTCATGAAACCCTTCCTGATACCCTTTAAATTCACCTTTTGCAGCGACTCACTTTGCAACCCCTGAAGACTGTACTTCTAAGTAGCAGTGTCAGTAGGGACCCAGCCTCTGTCACCTTGGCCCCCACCTTCTTGCCTGGCAATGAACCTCAATCCTTTGTGGACACAGCTCTCCACCTGGATCAGCTTCTCCAGGTGATCTGAGTGCTCTGCTTCCTGTGAATCTGTTCCCGTCAATCTCCAACACAGGGTTTGGGCATCTCATCTTAGCTTTATTCTGCAGCCCTGGATTTGGCTTCTGATAAAAATTTCAGATGTTTTCCTAGATCTGGCTCATTGTTTCAAAAATGTACAGCCCCTTCCTCCAGCAGGTAGAATAATGCACTGTTTCAGCCAGATACACCTGGGACAAGATGCTTAACCTCTTGGTGCCTTACTTTCCTCAATTATAAAATGGAGATAAAAATAGTACCTGCCTTATAGGTTGGTGTGTTCATTGAAAGGAGTCATATATAAAGAAACTGGATTAATGCCCAGCAGATTGTAGGTTTTCAATAAATGTAGCTGCCACATTTGCACTAAGTCACGTGAAAAAAAAGGGTCTATTGACAAAGGATCCTCTAGCACAAGCAACCCAGACACCACACACCTGCCCTAGGAAACCTTTCCAGAGTTCTAGACACCTACTCCAACTGGCTGTCGAAAATATGACAGAGACTCTCAAGGAATTGTCACTGCCTAATTGGAGAAGCAGAGTCAGGACAAGAAGGGTAGTTGAGTGACAAGTGGTCATGGGTCGTTCTACAGGGAGGAGCCCCTACTGAAACCCAGCATGAAAATTCAGGACTCAGGAGCTGAATGAGAGTGTTTGGACCCAGAAACAACTCAGGATTTTTTTCCCAGGATGCTCTGCCCACCCTAGGCTGTTTTCTGAGCATTACCTACATGTGCAACGGCAAATCCCAAGTCCAGCTTCAAGGCATGCCTCAGCCTCTCCATTTCTCTTTCTTATCTCCAGGAAAAAAAAAAAATCACAAAGACTTCAGTCAAAACAACGTGAGAGCAGCAGTGTTTTAAAATTAAATTTTAATTAAGCACCATTAATAAAACATCAATTCCTACTCTACCAAGATGTGCGGACATCATCAATTTAAAAACACCAAAGGCTATGAGACACTAGTCCTCAGTCTTGTAGCTATCCTGAGGCCCCAACTCAGCAACCGCTGGACCGAAGGAAGGTCTCAGAAGAGCCCAGGGCTCCTCTGTGTGCCAGGATTAGGGTCCATTTCTCCTAAGGCAGGGAGGGGCACCATTTCTCGTGGCTAGGAACTCACTCACCTCAAGGCCAACCTCAGGCTGGAATGGGTCTCTAGTCCATTATTAACTGAATCCCCTCGGAGAGCCAAAAGCAACCTTTTAGACTGAGCTGACGGGACTCATGCTGCTTTCATCCGAGCTACAAAATTGTCTTCAGGAGAATTTGTAGAATTTGTAATCTCAGCACCCTGGTGCCTTTGGGGGCCTGCAAACTAATCCGCTGCTGGTGAGAGAAGCTCACGGCCACTGAACCCCCATTGCTTCATCTGAAAAACAGCTGTTGATAGGAGACTGAACAGGTTCTTTACTTTTCCCCTTTTCACACATGTCTCGTTCAAAATCATAGCTCCCTTATTTAGTGGTTACTTCTCCACCTTTCAACAGACTGTAGCCTAGACGGTGAGATGGGATATATGAGGCCTTGAAAGACAAAACTGAGGTTGACGATGGTCTCATTTGGGCTGCCATTTACTGAGTGCCTACACTGCGCTAGACACTAATAGGCACGTTTTATAAAATGACTTGTCCCCAAGATTTCAAAGGTGTAGAAAAATTGAAACGATAATACAAAAAACACCTGCAAACCCTTCACTTAGGATCAACATTTGTTAACACTTTGCTACATTTTCTTAGTCATGTATATGTATGATAGATATGACATGGAAATACCATACCTAAAAATACGTATAATATATATTTTAACTATTTAAAAGAAAATTCCAGAAATCATGACAGCTGACCTCTGAACTCTATAGTACAGGTGACCGAAGGATAAGAACATTCTCCTACATATCCACAAACTATGGAATATCTAAGAGATACAGCATTAGTTTAAAAATAATCAAATAGGCAATCCACATTCACATTGCCAGTAATCACTAAAACCTGATTTTATATGACAAACCATAATATGAGGCGGTTTTGGCAAAAATGCTACATGGGTTGATGATGTATATTTCTCACTGTACCATGTCGAGAGGTATCTAATGCAGGGGGAGCCCCTCTATTGGTATGCTGCATTTGGTCACTCAGTAAGATGGGTAACACCCACTCCTACCATTGTAAATGCAGTACCCTTTTCCTGTTGTAATTCAGCTAATCTGTGCAGTGATATTTGAGGTTCTGTGAGTATCCTGGTCCCCTAGAACTTTTCACCCAGTGGTTTTAGCACTCCTTGATAATCTTCACTTGCAACCATTATTACATTGGCATTTACAAAAGGGCGAATTTTAAATCTATCGTTTCCTCTACATATATCAATTAATATTCTTCTTTATAGAAGAGCTTTTCTCTCCTCATCCCCGTCCCCATTTTTAATGTCCCTTTTGATGCATAGATCATTTTTTGACTCAGTGTATTAAAATCCAGCATTATTTATGATTCTTTTCAGTGCTCGAATAGTCTCATATAGGCTAGTGGGAGTCGCTTCAAGTTGGCTCCTAGGCCCTTTTGCTATTTTCTCATTAGTCTTCCTTGCTTCTGGCACAATAAAATATTTAAGATTGTCCATGTAACCGTCTCTGCCCCAGACCTGAAGTCAGCCACTTACCTGAGGATTTCTGGTTGCTTTCAGTGGGAGTGGTAGTTTGGCACAAAGATAAAACAATATAAGTATGCTCAGTGGGTGTGTTATTGCCCCTAGACTCTTCAAGTAGGTAGAGCTGGGGAATATAATTTGTCTGTTTTAAATCATGAGCTAATGCTGATTCAAATTCAACACCTCAGGAATCTCTCACATATGCCCTCTGTTGTGGCGCATCTGAATCTAAGACCCATGGAGCCAATTGAGATTAATTATGAGCCTTTATTAGTCAGCCGTCGACTGACTCAGGGTTAGAGGGGATCAGTGCCGGGGTCTTGGATATAGAGACAGTTTATAAAGCCTCTGACTATGTCCTAGAACACAGTAAGTAAGAAAGTTAGAAAAAGCAGAAGTTGGCCTTTAAGTTACTTCACAAAGATAAATGTATCCGGGGAATTGCTAGATCAAACGTAGCCTGGTAGACAGTCTTGTTATCTGTATCCTGGAATGTTGCGCCCTTCCTGGGAGCTATAATGCCTGGAGATATCGCCTCCCTGTGACTGATTTACTGGGAACTTTTCACCCTTATACCCTCATCCCATATAAAAATAGTTTCAGAATTACAATACCAATCCCTTTAACCAACAAAAAAGGTACTAAATTAGGTTAAGATTTTCTTTTCAGTCTTTCGCTCCTTAGGCAGTCAAAATACTGCGTTTGAATTCAGTCTTTTCTCTGTGGGGTTATGTTATCAATTGGATACTTAGTTAGGTTCATTTGTTTCAGTTTTAAGGTTTGCTTCCCACTCATCCTTTTGTCTTTAGTGTCATTATTTTAACATCAAAACAGGTGCATGAATCAAGTCAAAACTGACTCAGAGAGGCATTGCCACCATCCCTATCTCTTTCACACTGTTCCTATCCACACCTGAAAGATAACCCATTGTATTCATTTTGGGTATATCTTTCCTGTAGTTCACTTTGCTAAACAGTAAAATCTATTTTTCTTTCTCTTACTTTTTATATAAAAGGTAACATAATAGATGCATTCTATATCTTGCATTTTGGTTCACTTAATATATTTTAGAAACTACTCCACGTTGGTTCTTGATTGGTAGAGGCTTGTGTTGTTCCTTTTTAGAGCTGTGTGGGACTTCATTATGTGGATATGCCATGGTTTATTCACACAGTGCCCTGTGGATGCTTAGGTCGTCCCCATTATTTGCTATGACAATTGATACTGTAGCAAATAGCTTTGTGCACATGTTGTTTGGTATTTATGAAAATGCAGATTCAGGGGAAATTCCTAAAAGTGGAATTGCTGGGGTCAAAGGGTAAATGCATATGTAGTTTTGTTAGATGTTGACATACTCTTCCATATATGTTGTATCATTCTACATTTTCACCAGCAATATAGATTCATTTAATCTTAACCCCAAACGTAAACAAGGAAATGCTATTATTTTTCTTATTTTACCATAAGGAAACTTAGGCTTCCATATAATTTATAATAATTATGTAAAAGTCAAACTGCTTATGATTAGTAACAGTTCATAACATATTCATATAATTAACATATAATATTAATTACATATAACACATACATTATTTCATTTAATATAGTGAATGTACTTTAATTGTAGAGAAGGTTGTCGTATCTCAGGAATGAGCTTGTATTCTCTATACATTTCTAACAAGCCTATCATCTGGTTTCTCAGGTCACCGGAAGCTAGAAGGAGGCTGCACGTTGGTAGGGATAGGAGCAGGTATAGTAACACGATGCAGCACGTAAAATCAGGAAAAAAGTCTGAAGAAAAGTATAAAAGGCAGTGACAACAAGATGATAAGTAATGCAGCCCACAGTCATTTAGTGGGAGGGTAAAACGCAGTATACACCTTAGTAAGTCCTGAAGGCATCACTTAATGAGAGCTCAGTACATTTTTGATGTTTACAATTTGTCCTTGAGATATTATAAAGGGTAAGGAAAATGCAGTTATGGTTTCTAAATGCTCACTATAAGCTAGGCATTGTGTTGATATTCTTCATTTGGACAATTACCAAATACTGTGATGCAGGTGCTATTGATACAGATGTATGGAAGAGAGTTCCATGGCTCAGAGAGGTTAAGGCACCAAGTTACCAAGTAAAAATGGCAGAGCCAATAAATAGATCTCAAAATCTTATTTGTGATTTTTTCCCCCTGATCATCTAATATATAATCTCATACCTAGCCAAAACCTCTCTAACACTCTCTTTGCTTTATTTTTTTATAGCACTTGTCATCATCTGAAATAATGTGTGTGTATTTGTCTGTGTGTAGATTAGATAGATAGATAGATAGATAGATAGATAGATAGATAGATATAATTATCTGCTTGGCATATAGTAGGTGCTCATTAACTGTTTGTTGAATGAATGAATATCTGACATCGAAGCCCAGGCCTCTTTCACGATAGCACAGGGCCCTGTTTATACACACAGTTTAATAAGATGAGGCTATATATAGTATACTTTATCTATAGTCTTACTGGCTTGCTGGAGCTGGTCATTGGTCTTTCTTCCCACCTCTGAGTTCCATGGTATCACATTTTTGCTTGAAATTGGCCACAGTGGAGATATTTACACCATATAAATTGGCAAACATTGGTGTTTTGTTTTTCCTGGAAAGCTGTTTGTGAAACATTTATTAACACACTACTGTATTGTTCCATTAAAAAGATATATATGACTTAAGATGTAAAAGTTTATCCAGAAAAAAATATCTTTCTTCCAACAAAACCAAAAAATACAAATAGATTGAAATTATCTAAATATATCTTGTCTCCATGAGACTCATTTACAGTCTTTTGTAATGGTGGTCTCTGAACCATTTTCAAATTATTTTTATTTTTCTTAAGTTAGTTCTGGGTATGTTTATAATACACCAACTAACCAACAAATATGGCATCTGTAATGGAGAGACAAAAAAAAAAAAAAGAAAAAAGAAAAGAAAAGAAAAAAGACCTAAACAAGATAAGCAGGAAAGGAAGCTCTTGTTGACGATGAAAGCAAGGCTCCATGCTTTTACATAAGCTGACTTGTCACTTCCCACAACTGCCCTCAAAGTTCATCATTATTAGCCCCACTTTTCAGATATGAAAATGAAGGGGAAGTAAGAAGAAAGGAGAGAATAAGATAGGAGAGGAGAAAACTTCTCTTGATTACACTCTATGTTCCTTTATGTTGAAATGAAAATTTCTCTTAAATTACCACCTGACTTTTAGGCACAAGAAAACATCTGGTTTAATTGCAGTGAATTTACATGAACCTACTGACAAGAAGCACAGTTAAAATTAGCAATTTTAGCGTGCTTTTTTTTTTTTTTTAAGAGAATGAAATTATAAAGTAATTAACCTTTGTTGTAGAACTCTGTCAAAAGGATGGAAAGTTCCATGCTGTTAGATAGAAGAAGAAATGAAATTGTGGAAAGGGAATATGTGGATTCATTAAAGAATTATAAAGAGGGAAAAAAAAGGGTAAAGCAACACAAAATTAGAAGACAAAAAAAGAAATCTTTCTCCAAGAAGTCTTTTTACAGTGAGAGAGAGGGGGGTGGGGCAAAGACCCAAATGAATTAAAAGGAAATAAGTCTGCTTCCTTTAAAAGGACATCTTGACCTATAGAGTGGGAACTTGGCCTGGGCCGAGATGACCTGGCTTTGCCTCTAATAGGTGTTGTGACTGCTTTTCAACCTTTCTGAATGCACATGTCTCCCAGGAAGAAAGGGGTGATTCAGAACATAACTTTGGAGACCGAAGGATCTGAACTACATCTAAGTTTCATTCACTAATTTTTTATGCAAGCTCAGTTAGGTTACATTCTGTACACTTTAGTGCCCCCATCAGTAAAATGGGAATAATACCACCAGACTCTTAAAGGTATAGTGCATGAAATTCTATATGTAAAGTACTTAACTCACTCTCTATATTAAGTGGTCTGTGGCCATTATTAGACATGGCAAACAGCTTTATAATCAAGGGTATATAACTAGGAAAATCCAAATCAAGAACCTATGCAGAACTTCTATTAATCATGGGCAAGGGACCATTTTAAAATAACCTGTAATACCTCTGTAATCTTGATTTCAAAAATCTCACTCTGACCCTAGAAATGAATGGGTGTGGCAGTGTTTTAATAACATTTTATTTACCAAAGAAGAAGCTGGTTGCATTTGGCTGCAGGCATAGTCTGCTAACCATTGATCCACACTCATTCCTTCTAATTATTTTATCCAATCTCTTGGCTTTAAAATCCATCCATATGCTAATGATTTCCCCAATTGATATCTCTAGGCTAAGCCTCTCCTCTGCCCTCCAAAGTCCTTTATCCAACCACCTGTTCAACCTAGCCACCTGGGTCGCTAATGGCCTCTGGAATTAAAGATGTCCAGAGTTGACCTCCTGATCATCTTTCAACCACCACCAAACTCATTCTTCCCCCAGTCTTCTCCATTTCAACTAATGGTAACTTCCATTTTATTAGTGACTTGTGTCAAAAACCTTGATTCCTGACTTTTATCACATCCATGGGCCCAATTACGCAGTTCCAGACAACGCTCTTCACCCTGTGTTCGCTATGATTGGCGCTCCCTTGCCCTGTGCGAAGCAGCAGCCCTGCCCACTCCCACATCCCAACCACCAGCACTTCTCTTAACTCATGATTCAATGGATAGCAGGACCTTGACCATTTTTTACAGCCTCTTCTATTAGCTCTTTGATTCCCCCAGCCACTGTGCTCTCCAACCTGGATTATTGCCTCAGTCTCCTAAATGGTCTTTCAGCTTCAGGCCTGGCCCCTGCTCTCTTTTCAACACGGCAGCCAAAACGATCTTGTTAAACCATGAGGCAAATCACATCATCACCCGTAGGCAGACTTAAATGGGGAAAAAAGGATAGAGCTATGAGTTCGTTGAAAGAGACCCCTCCCTCATCCCCAGATCACAAAATGAAAGCCTTCCATACCCAACTGCATTAATATCTTCAACCTCTGACTAACGAGGGCTGGTGGCAAGATGGGAGGTGGGGGCGGGGGTACGAGCATGGAGCTGGTGGGAGGGAGAGGGACGTGGGAAGATCTCAGTGTTGTGGGCATGTTTATATGCCAGTCCACAGAGCAGAGGAGGCTAGCTCTCATTCCTCCCAGCATTCTCAGGCAAGCAGACTCCTCCTTATCTGGCCAAGTAATGGATTAGAAATATGTAAAACAGGATCTCATGTAATCACTAGCAGAATATCCTGACCCACCAAACTAGACCATCCCATATCACTTCTTATAAGGCTGCATAAAGAAAGGTTCCTGGACAGATGAAAACGTACTTTCACTCTTATTAAGGGAGACTAATCTGATAATGCACAACAAATGTCCCATAAGAATTACAGCAAGAAACAAGATTTAAAAACAAAACAAAACACTAATCCACATTCTCGACAGAACAGATAAATAAATGCTGGGAGAAAACATGTTCATGGAATGTAAGTTAACATAAAGAGATTCATTTTCTCAGACTGATCTTTGGAATAGAGTTCAGCACTATTTATTATCTTTAGTGTTTTTATTTAATAACAAACCCTGTAATGCTTAGAGATGTATGTTTACAGAATAAAAACTATAATGAAAAGCAAGGACCTAATTATTATGAAGTTAAGAAAGTGGTTACCTTTCGAGGATACAGAGTTGACAATTAATAAATTAGTGACATGCATATTTGTTTTATATACTTGTATGGTGAGATTTCACAATAAAAAAGATAAAATAAAGATACTAAATATCCTTTTATACTAATAAATTTGACATTTATGGGATATGGAAGAATTCCAAACAAAATATAAATGAAAAAACTTGACTAAAGAAAAGAAATGTGTATAATTCTATAACAAATAGAGACATAGAATCAGGAGTTTAAACTCTTCCAACAAAGAAAATGCCAGTCCCACATGGCTTTCTAAGTGCAAGCAGACAAACAGTCAGGGCGATGGAACCCAATCTTACGTGTAAACTTTCAGAAAGCAGAAACAGAAGGAATCCCCCCTCCTCATTTTAGGACTCTGGTGTAACCTTAATATCTGAACCAAACAAGTTTATTATGAGAAAAAAGGCAATTAGATGCAAATGCCCCAAACATAATATTAGCAAATAATCCAGCACTGCACACAACTAGGGAAAAAATTGGTTTATTTTAGGAAATCAATATGCTTCAACATTAATAAATCTATTAATGTAATTCACATTAACAAAGAGAGAGCCAAAAGCCTATCGCTACTATGATAAATACTGAAAAGCATCCGTTAAAGCTTTGAAACAGGGTAACTATAAGAAACCTACGAACACCATACTCAAGAATGAAATAATAAAATCATTTTGTTTAACATTGGAAAGCACAGATGCTTATCATTCTGTTCACTAAATATTATATTAGTGGCTCTTGTTGCAGACAAGAAAATTAAATAAAGAGTTAAAAGATTGGGAAAAAAAACCCAAAACTATCATTAACTGCAGATGCTATGATTCTTTACATAGATAATCAACAGAAATTAGCACACAAATTGTTAGTATTAACAAGGGAATATAACATGTTTGACAAAGAAGGCAGCATTAAAAAGTCAACTATATTTCGATTTAACTAACAAGTATGTGATAGTTTTCTAAGACACTATTTAAAATAGCAATAAAAATATATGGTGTTTAGGAATAAACCTAACATAATATTTTAATATGTATAGTATATATAAATCTATAAAGCACTGAAAGATGTTAAAGACCTAAATAAGAGATATACCATGTTTATGGATGGGAAAACCTAATATGATAAAACCCAATATTATAAAGACATAATTAATGTCTTTAAAATCAGACACTTTTTGGAAATTTACAAGCTCATCCTAAAATGTATATGCAAGTAGAGAAGGCAAGAATAGCTAAGACAAGAAGTACAAAGAAGTACAAAGTTGCAGGCCTTCCTCTACCAGATAAAAATTTACAGAACTTTCTTATGTAGAAAGGTACAGCATCAACACAAGGACAAAATAGAGAGAACCTAAAAACAGACCCATACATATGTGGAAATGTGACAGACTGGCAAAGGCACCATGGCGAATTACTTGAGTCAATAACTTTCTTTTCTTGCAGTAGTTATGGGATAGGAAGGAAGAATTGCAATTGGATCCTTACCTTATCCTATACATGAAAACACTGTTGCAAATGGGTTGAAGACATTTTATAAAATGCATAACTTTAAAACTCTTCAAAAAAAATTGAAGAAAATATTGTTATGACCTCAATGTAGAGAAAGTAATTTTATATAAGACTTTCGTTTAAGTATATTATTTTTGTTTGGTTTTGTCTCACCCTGAAGTATACAAGCAGTTTATTTAAGAGTTGGTCTAGGGCACACTGATGAGAAAGAAAGGAAGTGAGTCACAGAAAGGAAGCCAACTAATAATACAAGGTGTGTTTTCAAGAAAGTTACCATGTGAATAACTGGATTTTAGAACAGTGCCACTCCAAGTATGATTCAAGGACCAACACTGACTCATTCTGGTCCGTGACAAGATATTTACAGAAATAGAGGTTACAATTTTAAAGGAGGAGCTTGCCTTTTCTGTTTTTATTTTCACTTTTACTATTTAATTTTACTTTCCTATTAGTTTTTTCAAGGTTATATGTATTTTATGACAATATTGGTCCACATTGCGTTGGGAACAATAAAAATAAATAATAATAAGCAGCGCTGGGGTTTCAGGATTAAGCTAGTTCAAGAAGTATTAGCAGAACATGTCTCAGAGTTAATCCAGCTGAGTTGTGAGGACACTGGGATATTTATCCATCAACGTCCTATTTGTCATTGCTTGAGGGATTTTGGGGGGCATTAATTCCCTGGCATGTCTTACTTGCCCTGTGGAGACCAGGTTTGTTTGTACAGCCTTTAGGTAGAGTAGCCAGTACTTCATAGTAAGTATTAGTAGGTGGCCAAGGCAACAATAGCATCTGCTTCTAAGCCTGTCTCTTTTTTTTCCAGCTTTATTTATATATAATTGATAAGTAAAATTGTATATATTTAATATGTACAACATGATGATTTAATATACATATGCATTGTGAAATGATTACCACAAGCAAGTTACTAAGTCTTTCTTTCTGCTTCTTTCTCCCATTATAAAAAAAGAAAAACTCTAATAAATTGATCTTTATCCAAAGGTAATATAAAGAAAAAAGAGAAGATACAAACCAAGAGATTTTTATAACACATATAACCAATAAAAGAATCAGTAACAAGAATATGCAGAGAACCTCAAAAAAAATAAATAAATAGGAAAAGGACTGTGAGGATTATTGGACAGAAACCTCATTTAGATTGGTGTTGGGAAAACCTGTAGAAGGAACTCTCATGCTACATTGATTGTGGCTCCAAACAGAAAGAACTCCTTGTTTATAATACCTCTCCCAACTTCCTGTTCTCCTCTATAAAGAATTTCCTTTCCTGTTTCTTAGGACTTCCATGTGGTTCGCCATTAGACCGTATGTGCCAAATTGCAAATCTGTGTTTCCTGAATAAACCCATTTTGCTGGAGAAATATTGGCTGTTTGTTTAAGGTAAACAGATTCCAGATAAATTCAAATATTAGATTTAAAAAAGAAAACAATGAGAATAAATAATAAAATAAGTAGAAGAAAATACGGATGACTATTCACCTAATCTGGGGTAGGTAAGAGAATTTACTTTAAACTGGAAAGAAAGGGGGAGACCAGGTGGCCTAGTGCTACAGCTTGATAGTCACAGTCACAACCTTCATAAGGTAGATTCTTCTTAATGAGTAGTATCTGCATCTTTCCATTCAGCTCACTTTCTACCTCTTAAAGCTTCTCCAAATTCTTGATGAAACTTCTCCACTACACTTTTAATAGATTGTTTCCTCCTCCCTTCTCAAGAAAATAGGGCCATTAGGACACCTCAACTCCCCCCTCTCAAAGCATCTGTACATTTTCTTCCTCTTCTCTTATCTCATGGAGGGAAAGGTGCTTTCTTTCCACACACTCCTGCTCCTGCCTTTTCAGGACCCAACAAATGTCAGTTATTTCCTCTCTCTTTCCCGCCTTTCTACCTCTTATTTCCATTTTGGACTTTTTCTGGTTGCCTTTAATCATACCATAACCTTTCCTGTCTTTGAGAGGTGGGCGCTACTTTGGCTCCGTATCTGCATATCGTCTTGCATTCTCCTCGCATTCACAGCCCAAAGAATTTACTTGGCTCAGCACAATTTTTCACCTTCCACTTCCCTCTTTATTCACTGCAGGATGGCTTGTGATGCCAACATTCTACTAAATTGCTCTTGTATGAGTTAGAAGCAACCTTAATGACACTAAATTCAATGGGAAAATATAAAGTCACATTCTATTTGACCACTTCGCCAAATATCTGTCCCTCTTAACCCATCCCTTCTTGATCCTCCCTTGGCTGCTATGACAACAGCTCACCATCCCAGTTTTCCTGTTGCCTCTCTGAACATAGCCTGCTAGTTTCACAGTTTCTTTGTCTGCATCTTAATTGTAAATATTGGAGTTCTTGGCTTAGTCCTAGACCTGCTTTTTTTTCCTTCATGTTGTTCCCCTCTACACTCTTGCTGCAAGATCTATTTCCCGTCTATGGTTTTAGTTTCTAAGCATTGGCCCCGGCCTCATATATCCAACTGCTACTCAACATTGCCACTTGGGTGTTCTATACAAACTCAAATGAAATACGAATAAACTGAGCTCACCAGCTTCTTCTCCAAAACTAACCCTCCTCTAAGCTTCTTCTCTATGAACAACACTCTGATCCACTCCAGTTGTAAAAACCAGAAGAGCGGGGTTCGTCCTGGACACCTCTCCCCTCCCTTCTCTTTTATCCATCACCACTAAATCTCATTAGTTTAGCACCCCAAATCTCTTACACAGTCCCTTCTCTTCTTCATAATATCACCTTTGTTTAAGCTACTATCTTTTCTCCCTAGGATGATTTTTCTCCTTCTACTATTACCCTCACAAAGCTACTCACCACACCCAACGTTTGCCCTCCCTGCCTTTGCCCTAGTAACTTCTGCTTATCCATCGATTCTAACTTATTTTCCACTTATTTTCCTGACGTGCCAGACTAGATTTTCTCTGCATGTTATAATTCTCCCAACACCTTGTGCCTTTACCTCAAAGTCCTGATAACAACTTTAAAAAATTAATTATGAATGTAATTATTTATTTAATGTCTGTCTCCCTTTCCAGAATACAAGCTTTATCAAGGATTTGACTGTATCTTTCTTTGTCACTGGTGCACCCCTAGTGACCACCACAGTCCCTTGGTCATATTAAATAGTCAATAAATATTCGTGGAAAAGATGAATGGATAAGGAAAAGCCATAAGAGATCTGACTACTTAAAAGCTGCGACATGCCTAAAAGATTTAAAAAGCAGATGAAAAAAATGACAAAAATATTTGTAACTTAGGCAAAAAAAGCTCATGTTCTTAAAAACAGATTATAATTACAAGCTCATAAAACAATGGTGAACAAAAGGGAAGAGCCATACAGAAAAATGAGCACAGGGTATAGAGAGCATGTTCATAAAAGAATCAATGCAAACAGTCAATTAAACTGAAAAACAAGTCTGCACTCTCCAGTATGCTAAGAAAGATACACACACATACATTTATTTTTTTAATAGCGGTGGCAAGTGTTGAGAATAAGCATATTCTTCTGTTGGGGATCCCAGAATGGTACAAACTTTCTGGGAGGCAATCAGTTTATATGTGTCAAAGCCTTAAAAATAAAATAATTCATCTCCTTTGGACCAATACGTTGATTTCCAAAAATTTGTCATAGGGACCGCAGGATGGCTTGTGGTGAAGCAAAGTTTCATGCAAATACTTCTTTACAAGAATGCTCATTACAGTGTTATTTATAATCATAAAAAATTTAAGGCAATTTTAATGCCCAATATTAAAGGATTGGTGACTATAATGGGGCATATTCTGCTCTAAGCAACCATTAAAATACATGGCCCCAAAGAACATTTAAGGACTTTTTTTAAATCTGTGATTTGTTTAGTGATAAAGGGTCATAAAACAATATACACAATAGTAGTTTAATTTTTAAAAATAAAATATGTATATGCATGGGCATAAAAATATCTCATTAGAGGGATTATAAGTGATTTTGTTCTTTTCTTTTTTTTAATCATTTTGTATATTCTTCATATTCAACAAATTTTGTGGATCATGTCCATAATGAGAAAAACTAAATATACTTTAATTTAACAATAGGGAACTGATTGCACCATATGGCCGAGGCTATATCTAGAGAGGCATAGTATGATGATTAAGAGTATATGCTTTGAAGCTCACAGACAGGTGTTCTCTTCCCTCTTTACAACTTAAGAGTGATATGACCTTGAGAAAGTCATTTAATTCTCTTAGCCTCCATTCCCTTATCAGCACAAAAGCTGTAATACATACCGGGCAGTACTGTTTGGTGGCTCGAATGAAATAATGTATGTAAAATTCTGATCAAAGCATAAGCACTTAGTAAAAGTACCTCCTTTTATAATGCCAAAATATAAATAGATCCGGTAATGATTTACATGAATTCATGATTCTCTAGGGGATTGTAACTGGAAGTTTGGGGAATTATTTATTTTGTGGTTCAGCATCTTCCAGACTGTCATACTGGTGGTGGAATCCAGCGGGAGGATGCTGGAAAGAAGACTGACATGGATATGAAAGCAGCCCAGAAAGGATTCACTCGTTAGGGCAAAATGCTGGCATGGGTCATTTATTTGCCTGCTTATCCAACCAGCAAATGGTTATTCAGCATCCACTGTGTTCCAGACATTGGAGACTCAGCAGCGAGACAAACTATCTGCCTTTTTGGAGTGAGATGAGCTTCTTCAAATCGGATTGAGGTTTCAAGGCACATAGTTCCTGTTGGATCCAACTGAGGAAGCACTTCTTATAGTTGGAGAAACTATGGAAGGGTTAAAAACGTGATAGTGAAGCTCACTTTGCCTTCCTCGAGTACCAATCCTAAGTCCAGACTCTAATTCCAGAATCCCACCTGCTGATGTCCTTCCATGTTTAGTTCAAGACCAGACTTGATCAGTTTGCAGATAAAAACTACTGGCCTTCCAGGGAAGAGGTGACAAACTATGGCCCATGAGTCAACTCTAGCCCATTGCCTGTTTTTAGAAATAAAGTATTATTTGAATGCAGCCATGCTCATTCATTTATGGATTTTCTACAGCTGTTTTTGTGGTACACTTTCAAAGTTGAGTAGTTGCCACAGAGATGTATGGTCCACAAAGCCTAAAATATTTATATCTGATCCTTTATAGGAAAACTTCGCCAACTCCTGTTTTAGGTGGATGAGGCTGGGGAAACGAGATGGAAGATGGAATCCAGTTCCTAACTTTTCCCTTCTGTAGTTCCAGGAGCTGTTCCTCTAGAGTCCATCCAAGGGGGGCCCTTTGAGGAGAAGATCTACATCCAGTGGAAACCTCCCAATGAGACCAACGGGGTCATCACGCTCTATGAGGTAAGGCGGCCCCTTTTGCTGTCACACCATTGTGGTTTTATTCTATTGACTTCTTCAGCCTGAAGGTGGCAAATGCTTATGATGTGCAGATCTCCACTGAGGACATGAAGGCGTGTAAGACACAACTACCAAAAGGTTTCTGACAGTGGGAAGAAAACCCAAGGGCATACAGTTGCATTGTCTCGATAGCCACCGATGATGAAGAAAATTAGATATACTATGCATTGTAGCGATTACCGATCTCTTCTGCAAAGAGGTCAGGGCTCAAGGAGTCAGATTGTCCTGACATAGCCAAGAAGACCCAGGCCTGAGAAATAGTAGCTATAGTTCATGTGCAAAACCACACACTACTCACATGATGTCCAGCCTACCCATGTCAGTCCCTGGCACACAAAAAATTTCAATGTCATTCTCTCCCCTCGGGGTACGTGGTTCTTGAGCTTTACCATTGTTCTGCAGCCAAGGCATATTTTATCGTCATCCAGGTGATGGTGTCCCAGGAGTAACAGGGATGGAGATGAAGCAGAGCCACTTTAGACAGGAGTGCCCCCATAAGCCAATGCACTCAATGTAGCTTCCTGAAAACGTTCAGAATTAGAACAAATTGTATCTAAGTCCATTCCAAAACAAAAAAACAAACAAAAAACTTTAGTAGGGTGGATATAACTAAATTTTAGTATTGGGATATGGAGAAGATTGACTCTCTTCCCAAGTCTTATGTTCTAACACAGCAGGAGATTCTCATACAGGGCACAATAGAAAAATACAGCAACGCAGAGGGAGTTCAGGGAAGTTCCTTAGGGAAAAGAGGGGCTGGAAACTCAACTGAGACAAAACTCATGCATTTCAAGCTACCTGCTGTTTGTTCTTTGTAAAGCAGAAGCCACAATCACACACACACACACACACACCCACACACACACACACACACACGAGATCTATTGTGTATGGCAACCCGCTCTTTGTAAAGCAGAGAGAAAGGATTCAGGACTCATAGACTTGAGTTGCTTAGTGTTGTTATGTAAATAGATTGCTACACCAAATGTTCAAGATTTTTGGAATGCACAGGCCAGTAACATTTCAAAAGGTTTGGGGGACCAACACGAGTACTTTACCATCTTTTATTAACTTCATTTCATAAGACATAATTTTAAAAATATAGAAAGGACATGATTTCAGAATAAAAGGAAGTCCTTCAAATTGAATAAGTTTTGCTTTATGAATAACCCATGAACAATCTTATTTTTTCTCATTTTGTTTTGAATTGAGGACAATTTTGTAATGAAAAGACCCTGGTCCTTGTAGCTCACTGCACTTGGAAACCGCTGATTTAGACCATGTTGCGGATAGAGTCATATCTCTGCACAGTTTTTTTTTTCTAAGGAGCAATAGACTTCTTCCTCTAAGAGGATTTATGCACTAGGTTGAGCTAGGAAACCCTTGATTGCTATTCCCTGATAAGAAGAAAGAAATAGATGGAGAGAGAACAAGGGTGCAAACACAACTCTGAGTTAGACACCCTGTTTGAGCAATAGCTCCCTGAAGTGGAGGCCTCATTACATGGTACAGTCTCTGGAGCTCTGGGTACCAAAGTGGGCACAGATTGGGACAATGTACCCTGCTGCTTCACTTCTGTGTGAACTCAGTGCCTTGTAGATTTTCAAAGACCAACTGCTAGGGTTGTTGGCATCCCCATGATGGACTCCATTGGATACAGGTATCATGAGACACCTTTATGTAGCTTCTTCACTGCTACTTGGGCCACGATTACAGAGAACCGGAGCTTGAAAGCTGCAGCTGTCTAACTTTTTGTGACATTTGAGGTTATCTTCTGAGAATATGCCAAAATTCTTGGATTATGCTGCGAAGGGAGCAAAGGAGGTTGTATTTCAAGCATAAGCATGGCCATGACCATGTGTGTCACAAGCTAGTGAGGCCTCAGAGAATGAGAATGTTGACTTTTGGGGTCAGACCGCCTCGTTCTGAATGCCAGCTCTGCCACTTACTTGCTGAGTACCCTTAAGTTCATCGCGTGACCCAAGTTGCACGTAACCCGTGAAACTCATTTGTATTTCTGTATAAACATAAGCATATGTTTTTGTATGGTGTTTAGCATTTAGAAATCTCATTAATAAATGTTAGCCCTTATCATTACATAAAAAAATGAGAAAATGGAGACTCAGAGAGGCGAAGTAAAAAGACCAAGGTCACACAGCTCAGATGGCAGAGTCACAGGTCGTGAATTCAAGGGCAGATGTCTTGCTTCTTACTCAGTGTGGTCCATGGACCAGCAGCATCCACAATACCTGGGAGCTGGTTAGAAATACAACATCTCAGGCCCCACCAGGCCTCCTGAATCAGAGTTTCCATTTTAACAAGGCACCTGGGTGATTCACATTGAAGTTTGAGAACCACTGCTCCAGATCACACTACTCTTTAAACAAAATTTTGACAATTGATAAAAAAAGAATATGTTCCCCCGAGCAGAGAGACAGGAAGTCTCTTCCATGCTGAGTTCAACCAAATCCCACTTTAGACAGTAAATAGGAGACCTTGCTTTTAAAGACATTTATATGAGACTATGTGTTTATGAGGCAATTTTCTAATTTAATTAGATGAAACCAATTTGATTTTTTAAATTAGGTTCTGGTTGTAATTTCTAGAGAGAAATCCATAAATTACAAATTATCCTCTCTGGCTCCCAAAAATATATATCGTTACAAAGAAAAACAGGATAAAGTGAATGAAAAAGAAATTCAGGATTGTCTATCGCTTCCTATGTACAAACTTGGACTTAGCAAAGTCAAAAGCCAAAAAAGGAGGATAGAGGGTTAGCACTGTGTAATATTGTAAATATAGGTAAACCCTGCAGGTCCAAGTACCACGTAGTATGTTAAGATTAAGTTTTCTTCCCCATATTCATGGATCCAAGTCACAACCTCTGGGTCCATCCTTGTACAGTCTGCTCCCAAAATTTGAGTGGCTTTGATTATGTCTCATTCTCTCTGGGTTTCAGTCCTCTCTTTGTAACATGAAAGTATCAGACTGTTCCAGGCTTCCACTGGGTAAGAATCAAGAGAAAAATAAACTCATATCAAACCTGTAAAATCAAAGGTTTATAGCTCATTTTTAAGTTGCTCTGCTCTTGAAACCTGGCCTGTGGCCAGCGTCTTTGAAGGCAAAGCAATGATGACATGTGAAGGAAAACAGCTAGTGCAAAGGCCCTGGGGTAGGAGTGACTTTGGCGTGTTTGACAAATAGGAAGAAGGTCAGAGTGACTGAAGCTTTGTAAGCACAGAGTACAGTGATGAGACTATGGGCAGGCAGGGTCAGGTTATGCAGGGCTTCTAGAGTTTGTGCTTTATCCTGAAAAGAATAAAAAGCCCTAGGATTTTAAGCAGCGGAATGAGTGAGTTGGATTTACACTCTCAAAAGATCACCTGGCTGTTGCGTAGCTAAAGCGCTATCGCACAAACATCTCGAGGACACCTGGAAAATGTGCCAGGAGGCGGGGACGTTGCCATCACCTGCGTTGCTGCAAAGAGGGCTTGGTTTCTTATTGGAAGACCTCATGCCCAGGTAGAGATGTGAAAATTTTGTCACATCTGCCTCTTTTCCTGCTGCTAATGAGTTAGGGATTAGATCAGGGTCTCAGATCCCCAGGGATCTGTACTTTGGAGGGAGACGCAGGATGTACTTCCGTGATCACAGATGGACAGAGAGTGCAGAGTTGAGTCATGTCAAAGGCTTCACATCCACACACTAGCAGATCAACATCAGGTACGTGGAATCTCAGGTCCCAGCCGAGACCCACTGATTCAGTCTGTGTTTTAACGAGACCTGCAGATGACACAGGAGCACATTCAAGTGTGGGAAGCGCTGCTCTAAGAGACATTTCTAAAGTTTCGATCTGGACCTGGACAGCTCCGCTTGATGAAAACACTGCAGTCCTCAGATGAATAATGTGGCCATTGAATCAACTGAGTAATGTCCCAGCTTGTATGGGGTCCAAAGCGCTGAGTATTTTCATCAGGAATGTGGAAATCGGGCCACCCCCTTAGACACTTACAGAGCCCTACGTGAGTTTGAACAAGATATCAGGGTGCCCCAGTCGGGGGCTGTATGCGAAGAAGGTTGGGGTGGTCTCTCCCATTCTGACTGTGCTCTTGTGAACAATACAGCTCACCAAAAACAGACTGTCGAAACTGCAGACAGGCACTTACAGCCCAAATGAGGTCACTGGGGAAACAATCCAGCCAAACAGTGGTTTAAAAACTCCTCAATAAAATCATGCACAGGCAAGCTGTTCAGAGTTCATGAAAAACAGTAATCAATATGTGTCTCGATTCAATTAATTGTTCTCGTCTCTGTCCAAAAATAAAAATCACGCAGTGTGAGGGAATTGGGCCAGAAGATGTTACACTAGCAATGAGGTTAACGAAGTATGAAAATATTTAAAATTCAGACATGTAAAGCTTCCCTGTAAGCTTTTCTGTTTAGCAGTCAAAATCACCAAGTTTCTAATTACAGCATATAAATCTGAGAAGCTTAAAGGGAACGAGAGGACCCTAATGAGGCAGGAATGGGTGTCTTGATTATGCTAGAGTTGATTGACATTTATCTTGCAAGCTATTCTAAGGCGCCTGGCGTTCAGAGTTAAATAAAACACAGACTTTGCCTCAATAAAACAAACGGCATTCCTGTGTGGGAGTGCCTTTGAAAGGTGCAGTGGGGTCGGAAGGGTGTCAATATTTTTCCAGCATACAGATGGTGTATGATATATTGCAGAAGTGCATTGCAAGAAGGCTGGGCACGTGTTCTGAGACAGGCATTCTGCCTGGGATTGGAGCAGGCACACTGATGGAGAGAAGGGCCAGTGGCCGGCATGTGCTCGTGAGAGAGGCCCCTAGGAGATGCTGGCTCAGTGTGGATGTTCAGGCACACCTTCCCCCAGTCCTTTGACTTGGCCACTATGGCCACTCAAGAGCTCACTGACCGCGTACACACGCATGGCTCTGGTCCACAGGAGCAGCGAGGAGTGTGGCAGGTGGTCCTGATGGGCAGGAGGTAGAATAGGCAGGAAATGACTCATACAGCCCAAAGCAAGAATTTGCATAATTCAAACTGGATCTACATTAATTAGGATACACAATTTGCATAATGCAGGCAGCTATTGGGTATAACTTGAGCCAGACTGGTAACTATGATAAAAGCTCTTGTTTCTTTTGAATTGTTTAAGCCGTAAATGTGGGGTTCATCTATTCCCCATCCCTGCCTGCCACACATCTAATGCTGTAGAAGGTTTAATTTCCTTCTCTGTTAGGTCACATGGCCCTGTCTTCACCACCACCCGGTTCTGAGCACTCGTCAGATGCCCAGACTCTTAGAGGACCTCCCTGCCCATCCCCCATTGACATTTCCCCTGTTCCACTTCCTCACATTACAGCCAGACAGAACATCTTAAAGGTAGATCCAATCATGGTTCCTGCTTTGGCTTCACCTTAACTTTAGGGCTCTGAATAACCTGGTCCCCACCTGCCTCTCTAACTTCCCCTCTGCCTTTCTTCCCATTGTTTTCCATGTGTCAGCCCCTCTAGCCTTCTAGCATTTTCACAAGCTCACTCAGTTCTTTGCAGCTCATGTGACTCTGTGAACATCATTTCTTCTGCCTATAAGACTTTTCACTTTATACTTATCATGGTTGGCTCCTTTCTGTTCTTCGCCTCCAAGAGGCTTTTCCCCTCTATGCTCCACTTTATCCAGTCCTTCCATACCATTTTCACACTCTGCACTTGTTTTTTTGGTGTACTTTACTATAATCCAGTCCTCTTCTGGACTTTTAGCCCATAAGGGCATGGGCTGTGTGATGATTATTTTACATGTCAACTTAGCTGAGCCATGGTGCCCAGATAGAAAGTGAAACATCATTCTGGATCTTTCCAATGGTGTTTTTGGATGAGATAAACATTTAAGTGGACTTTGAGTCCAGCAAGTTGACTTCCATAATGTGGGTAGGCTGCATCCAAATCAGTTGAAGTTCTGAATAGAACAAAAGACTGACCTCCCTTGGGCAGATGACCTTCAGACTTGGCTATAATGTTAGATCTTCTCCAGCTTGATGGCCTTTGGGCTTGAACTCAGTACTGGCCATATTTGTTTTTGCTCTTCAGTACATCCTGGAGATGTAAGAGAGTAGCTTGCTCATGTATGTGGTCAATAAATATTCCTTGGGTGAATGTGTGAATTTGTGCTTTATCTTAACAAGGAGTAATGATGAAAGTTTTGTCTAACCAATTTAGTGGTTCTGAAGCTTGGTTAAGATTGGAATCATACCTTGAGAGCCCCCAAAATATAGATTAATAAGTAGGAAAGTAGGCACATAAATGGATGGATGGATGGATATACGGATGCCTAGACCTCATTACAGATTCAAATAAATTAGAATCCCTGAGGGAGAAGTTCTATCCAGGTAGGGTTTTGTTTGTTTGTTTGTTTGTTTATTTGTTTGTTTTAAACATTCCTTGTAGGAATTCCAATGTACATCCAGGATTGGAAAGTGCACGGTATAAAATGAAATCCAGTCAATCCAGTCGGATATGTTAACCTAGCCAGATATATGCCAAATAAGCAGTCTTAACCCTGTCTTCATTCTAACTCTGTCAAAATCCAACTCTATCTGATGTTACACTATAGTTAACTTGCTCAGGCACAGGTTGGCGCTAAGTGCTAATTTTCTAAGGATCAAATTCAAGAAGTGTTGGTCTTTTTTTCCTCATGGTTGCTAAACAAACAGTTTGTCGAGTAATTGAAGACACACAGGGCCATGTTATTCTGTCAATATCCCTTTGCATTTTGCTAATGGCATCTTGTAACCCTGATGCTGGAGCCCACTACAAACCTTACCTTATAAATCTCTTTCTCTCTCCTGTATAGTAGAAGTAAGTTCTATTGTTTATTTGTGAGATTAAAAAAGATATACACACACACACACACACACAAAACCTAATAGATTTGCCCAGAGGCCTTCCTTAAATCTTAAGAGCCAGGGCCCTGAGATATCTAGGAGCCATTTTTCCTAATCCTCAACCCATCACTCAACATCCATAGGCTGTTTCTCTTCCACAGATCTGAAAACTGCAGGCATCCCTGGGTAGATGCCATATACAGGTCTGTTGTGCTGACAGGTACAGGTTGACAGGTGTTTCAATAGAAACGCCTCAGGTTGAAAAGAATGATTTCTGGCACTCAGAGTCTGGAAGGACAGGAAGTTGTGTTCTGAAATAAGTTGCATTTATATAAGTGAGGCCATTAGAGCTGCCTGTCATCCACTAGTGAAATATCAAGAACGCCTATATATTTGCCTCGGGGTGCCTTTTTTTTTTTTTTTTTTGCTATTATAACGTGGATATTTGTGATGGAGCCAGGTAACTTGATAGTAGGAATCAACAGATGCATACTGCTTGTTGCCTAAAGAACAGCGAATCATGTTCCCCTGCAAGGAGAAGGTTTTCACACTGAACATTATTCATTCAGTTCCGTTGTAGGAAAACAGTAGTTGCTGCTACACGAAAAAGGTTCCTGCAGGGTGCACATGTGGATAAGTATGTTTGTCTTGTGGGTTGTGTGTGTGTGTGTGTGTGTGCGCGCGCGTGTGTGCATAAGCATGTGTGATTGTGAGTTTATGTAGTTGTACGGTGACACGTGTATGCGCATGTGTATGCGTGTGTTTGCTGGCATGTGTATGTGAAGCTTTCATCCCCATTCTCAACTGCATCCTCAGAGTTGCTCTATTTCTTTGGGGAGTTAACTATAGGAGATATCAGAGACATGAGGGCGGGTGGGGGTGCTATATCTGTTTTGTCCGGGACTAGAGGAACCCAGTCCCCTCACATCTTCTGTTATTTCAATAGGCTCCCCGCTGTTCCTCATGAACTTCTGCCATAATTCCTCTCTAGAACATTTGCGAAAGGAAAATTTTGCATTAAAAAAAAAAAATCCACGGGTTAAATTCTATCCTGTTTACTTACTGTTGTCCTAGGGGAGCGAAGGGAAGGAAACAAAAAGGTAGTTCTGCATCGGGCATAGCGTGGCCACTACTCTGTTTTCCTTACCTGGGCGGGAACTGTGTTTCGGTGCATTGTACGCCCAGCAAACGTTGTGGGGAAACGGCCTGTACACCCAGCCACGAGGCCAGAGATGGAGCCCTCTCTTAGGCTTCACGGTCCTTTTAATTAGTGTGCCCAGAGGCAGTGTTTAAGCGGCCGAGTGTCTCTTTAAACGTCACAAGTAGTTCTTTCAGATGTTTTACGTGAATAACATGCTCTTACTGGAATTCCAGGACTGGGTGTGCAGCACTGATCTGCTGCTTTTAACTGGCCAGCTCTTCCCTGTCTGCTTTGGTCAGAACAGCTCTGTGTCTGGGACCCAAATGACGGGGAATTTCAAGTTTTCATCTATCATCAGGACATTTGGGGCCTTTACTCTGAAGTCTCTGGACACTGGAATTCAGATTTGTGATTCAGATTTGTGATTCAGATATTCAGATTTGTGATTCAGATTTGTGATTTCATCGGCCTCAGGAGATGGCCAGTGGCTTTCCTTCCCTCCTCCTGAGCCAATGGCCCCTTTGACTTCCTAAAATTTACACCTAAGTACAGGGCCGTGGCCTACATTATTATAGACTCTGCATACATGCATGTATACATGTGTGCATGCACATACATGCATGTATGCATGTGTATACACTTGCATGCATACAAACATACCAGGTCTTCTTCAGAGCCCTCAAAAATATATGTCATAAAAATCATTATTGCTTTCTTGGTCTCCCTTTTATACATATTTTTAGTATACACGTGTCATTACAAGTCAAAGAGTGAATCATGTAATTAGGAAATTTATTACTGACTTTTAGTTTGCCATAGCTGAGTAATGTATTTGAGTGAATTCCTTTCCCTGTCTGGGCCTTGATTTCTACATCTATGACCTGGGAGAATTGGACTAGGTAGACTCAATGGACCTTCCCACGCTGACCTATATACTCAGGTGCCCCAAATTGAATTAATCTTATTCCTAGTTTCAGGAAACACTTTCCGCATGAGTCTGTCCATGAACCTCTTTTGCATTTGTTCATTATTTCATTTTCATAATAGCATACCAGCTATCAGAACTACCAGAAATTTAATAATATCATATATCTACTTATGAACCCCTCTCATCCCAAGCTCCTAACACCCCCTGCTATCCCAAATCTTGTATATAATTCATTGTTATATAGTTTTACTACTTGTATGCATTCCTTAAGGGTGTATTATTTTTATTTTATTAGACTTTTAACCTTAATGAAAGATTTTAAGTTGTATATAATCTTTGGAACATTTTAATTTCATATTATGTGCTAACAGTCATCCCTATTGATGAGTGCAGCTGTAGTACATTCATCTTGACTGCTATATTATATTCCATTGTGTGAAGATATTACAACACATTTATCCATTGACCTTTGATAAAATTTGGGGTCCCTTCCAGATGTTGCCTTTATGAATGGTGATGGTATAAGCATCCTTATACATATCTCCTATTGCATATATGCAAGATATTCTCTTGAGTTTATATCCAGAAACTAGGTCATATGGTAAATGAATGTTCAACTTTAAAAACCAAAAAAGCCAAGCTATTTTCCAAACTAGTCTTATCATTTTATCCTCATTCCTCCAAAGTATAAGATCTCCTATGATTCCAAATCCTCCTCAATATTTGGTATTGTCATTATTCTTAATTTTGTCTAGTTAAATAGGAATAAAATGGCACCTTGTCTCACTTTTTATTTTCTCTATCGTTAATGATTGAACATATTGTTGTATATTTGTTCCTCATTTGTATTTCCTTTTCTGTGGAATGTCTGTTTATGTTTTTTGCTCATTTTTCTACCAGATTATTTGTCCCCTGATATTTAGTAGTTCTTTATATATTTTTGATACTGTTTTGCCAATTACATGTATAACTTGTCATTTTTACTTCCTGTAAGATATCTTTTGATAACCAAAGTCTTCAGTTATAGTCAATTTTATCAGTCTTTGCTTATATGGTTAGCAGATTCTGTGTCCTTAAGACGCGCTCTTCCCTAAACCAAGGTAAGAAAGATTATTTCCTATATTTCTACTCTAAGTATAGTTTTGCTCTCTAAATTTAAGTCCTTGATCCATCTGCAGTTGATTTTTGTTTATGATATGAGATGGGGTACAAAATTCACTTTTCTATATGGATAAATACTGTTCCCAAGTTCTTTTAGGAATAGTCCTTCTTTTTTCCTTGATCTACCAGGCCATATCTGACACATGCCAAAATTACTTATATGCATTAATTTGTTTCTGAGCCATCATACATCAGAACCACACACAGTCATAATTATTTTAGTACCCAGTTAATCCTGATTTCTAACAGAGCAGATCCCTCCTTCTCATTCTTCTTCAGAAATATCTTGGTTATTCTTGCCTTTGGCTCTTTCATTTTAGAATCCACTTATCAAATTTAATGAAAATCCCAGCTGTAGGTTTGATTAGAATTGCATTGAATGCATAGAGCAACACAGGGGGTAACTGAAATCTTTACACTATTACATCTCTCTATATTTACTTAAGTTTTCTTTAATGTCTCCCAGAGTTTTATTATCTTACTTATAGAGATGCTGCCTTTCACATAAAATTCAAACTGCTAACTTAGATTCGAAAGACCTTGCCTCTTGCATTCTCTTTTTCTCTCTAGTCTCACTGGTCTTCTTTATGTTCTTCAATATGCCAAGTTCTCTCCTGCTTCAGGTTCATTGCACATGGACATTTTAGTTAGCAGAAAGCTCTTCCACCTTCTCTTCTGTGGAAAGCTCATTCTTATACTACAGGTATCAACATGCAAGCCACCTCCTCAGAAGGACCCTCCCTGACAGTCATAAAGTAAGACTCCACTCACCATTATTCTCTATCGCTGCTTCCATTTCCCGAATAACATGTAATTATATATTTAATTATAAGTGCCCCCTCATATTGTAGGTGCCGTGAAAGCAGGACCCACATATATGTTACTCACGAAGGGAGAACCCAGTACCTTAGACAATGTTTGGAAAACAGTAGGCACTCATAAAAAATAAATGAAGATTGGAGGGGTTTCCTTTGATGTCCAAGGCACAGTGATAGTCAGGAGGAGTAAGTGTTGGTTTCAATTAGTGCACAAATATGATCTGATATGACCATATAAAATCACAAGATTATGTCCTAAATCTGTGATAGACTACATGAGGTTTCAACGACCAGTGGATTGACATTTAACTCATAGAACCCAACTGCTAATGGGTAAGCATGTCAAGGTAAGGGATCTTTTTACAGCTGTACCCCATGCACCTAAAACAGCACCTGACATAAAGTAGATACTCAGTACATATTTTTTTTAATAACTAAAACTCAATTCCGCACTCAAATCAAGTTAAGGCAATAGCTGTAATAGATATTTAAATATCTACTTCCTTATCAGATTGCTTGATTAAAAAAAATTATTCTTTGTTAATGTTAGTGACATTGCAGCCACATTTACATGGTGTTAGGAAAATAGGGAGTAGAGAGTAACCCCTATCCCACTTCCTCCCATACCAACCCTTTCACATAGCTTTGTTTTTTTTTCCTAGTCATTTTTTGCATGATTATGACCACATTTCAAAATTTGAGTTTTCACTAAATCAAACCTTTTTCTGTTTCGATGTAGTCTACTTAACTATTCCATTTAATGGCTCTCTGATGTTTGAGCACATAGACCGTAATTTACTTTCCAATCATTCTGTTTTGGAGTGTGTTGATTGATTTTCCTAGATGTAAGACAGAGTTTTTAGAGTATGATAAGAGTGACCTGGATCTCTTTAAACAGCTAGTTAACAAAGTTTGAACCTCTGCTTCCCTTTTCCTTCTCAATAGATTTGTCAATAGCAAGCAGGGGCATTTACATGCCTTCCATTGATTATAGAACCATGCTCAAAATAATAGCTCTCTCTGCTCAACAGGAATGGATCTAAGAGAAGGGAGTAGAACAATATGTACAAATTTGGGTGGAAATCTATAAACCTGAAATTAAAAGTGGTAGTCATATTTTCCTCCTTGTTTTGAAATTTAAGTCTCAGTTTGCTTATTTCCTAATAAATACAGATGAGTATGAGGCATGTGTGTACCTCTACTCCTCCTTAATACCAATCCCATGAAAAATCAATGATCAGTCAGGGCACGTTGTTCCCCCGAACTCTTACATGGCCTCAGAATCCCTCTCGTAGCACACTAGGGGGTCATTTCTAATCAAATTGAATGGGATGGCACTCAAGACAAAGCCTATCTGCCATCCACAGCCTGTTTTCAGAACACTGACATGGGTGTGGCTGAAGTTCTGTCCTGCAGAAGCTATCTTTATGGTAATTTGTTGGTATGTTTTCCCTGCACTCTGAGCATGTTTCAGTTTCAAACATTTTTGACAAGAGTTAATTCTTAACAAATGCTGTTGCAGTGCTCACAAAGACCTCAGCATTATGGGCCAATAAGAAGATACAATATCTAGTCTCAGGTTCCGGGGAAACTTTCCAGAAACTCTGGTCCCACTGGTTAGCTGAGTGTCCGGTTGCCAGTAGATTAAAGCAAGGTTCAGACATGTCCATATCAGAGTTGCTCCCACCTCATGGCTGGACTCCACATGGCAAGTCAAGGGGACTATTGGTGTTAGACATTAAGACAGCAGCAAGCTTAGGTTCCTGATATCAGCCTATTTATAACAATGCTATAGGCATGTGTAGAGGTACACAGAAAGTGTGAAGGCCCTACACAAGCAGGTTTAGTTCCGCAGCTTCCCAGGAAGGACTGTTAGGTACACTGGTGGCTATGATTCTCCCCAGGCTCCTGAGAATCAAGACGGCAGTAGCTGAAGCCGTTGCTATAGCCTTGGCCTTAGGTGAAACTTGGACTTCAAAGGACCTATGGAGATTGTACGTAGGAAGGTGTGGGGAACGAGGGATCTGAGAATAGCCTTGGCAATTCCCTTCTCTCCAGCTGTTTTTTCTCTTAACAAGATGCACTTCTTCTGCTCTCCCTGGAGCCCTCAGGAACTGGTCCTATGAGCCATAGCCTAGGAGACGAGCCCTTTCATTCCCAGCATCAGCCATGTTGTCAGCAGTGATGCTTAACTGCTCTCTCTGTCCTTTCTCACCTTCTGTGTAAATGTGCTATCTGAAATTCTGGAAGGCAGTTCTTTTCAATGGCTGTGCTGCTACTTGGAATAAGGGACCAGTGCCGTGGAAGCCTTCCTGAGAAGGATGCCAGAGGTGAGAAAGTTCTACACCAGGACAGCTCACCTGGAGAGTTTTCATAACTGTGACTAAAACTAAGAGCCTCATGGAGACAGGAGCATGTGTAGAGGTTTTGAGACTGTTTTGGAGCATCCCTTAAGGGTCTTGTATATATTTGCCAGCTGTGTGCACTTCCCACCAGCACATGGATTGGTAATTTTAGACTTCCCCAGCCAGTTTTTATAATAATATTGCAGAAAGTCTGGCTGTAGGAGAAAACCATAATCTCTACCCTTAGCACAACAATTATTCTGCCTTGTATTTTATCTTTGTTACTGTGCATACATCTTTTACCTAACTATAATTACCTAAGATTTGCTGCTGCAATTTTTCATTAAGCATTTTATCACAATCATGATGCTTTTATAGCACCATAGAAACAGCTTATCTTTTTTAATGACTGCATAATTGTTCATTAAGTGTATATATACCCTAATTTACTTATCTATTCCTCTATTGTTTTTCCATATTTCTAATAATGCTATAATGAACCTCGTGTCTATGGTGGTGGTATGTTGTGGTGGAAAGAACATGGGCTTCGGGTCAGACTGACCTGGATGCAAATTCCAGTTCTGACATTATATGGATGGAAGACTTTTGGGCCGATTAACCTCTCTGAACCTGAATTATCTTATATGCTTAAATTTAAAAAAATAAAACGCATGTAAGAGAAGTAATATTCAAGCCTGCAATTCAGGAGTGTTGTAAGAATTAGATATACGGAAAGTCCTCATTTAACATCGTGGATAGGTTCTGTGCCTTTAAGAGAAATACATATAACAAAAGCAATCTTATCACAGGCTAATTTATATAAACAAGAGTTAAGTTCCTATAGCAGCTGATCGACATTGTAACAAAATGACATTGAACAAAAGGAAGTCATTTAAGGACCTGCTATGTGTTGCAGTCATAACCACCTAATAGCCATTTATTGTCATGGTTATTTTACTTTGTCTTCTATTTGGTATATTTCTATTTTAGATATTTCCACCACATGAAATTACGGGACCGAATAAAATAAACACTTTTGTAATCCTTGATGCATATTGCCAAATTGTTCTGCAAATGGATTGTACCAGTGCGAGCCTGTGTTCTGAGTCTTGCATTGAGCCTTCATGCCAATCACTGTGTCTGGGAAGCAGGCCTTTGGCAGCCCACCAGAGATTTAGGTTAGCTTTCATGATACCCTCAGAGCAGGCTGATGTGTGAAGAACTCATCATCCATGTTGGCAGATCCATTTGCACTCTCCAAGGACAGGCCAGAAGCACTCTTGCCTCATCAACTCATTATTTACTTCTTCTCCCCTTTGCCCTTACATAGCAAGTGGAGTGCCTGGCCTCCAGCACTCTCCCAGAAGGTCCTGAGGTCCCATGAGAGCTCCAGACTACAGGACTCAAAGCAAGGTTCCTGTAGGCTCTGCTACCAACTCACTCAGATACACCACCAGTTACACCCTCCCAGGGCTTCAATTAGCTCATGGGTAAAAGAAAAGGTTGAGGAGGTTGGCCTCTTAACCACTCACGGCGTGTTCTTCTGTCATCGGTATCATCTGGGAGCTCTTTAGAAATGTGCCATCTCAGGCTCCACCCCAGATCTGCCGAGTCAGGGTCTGCTTTGTTACAAGATCTCCAGGTGATCCCTATGAACATTAAAGTTCGACAAGTACAGCACTAAATTATCTGCTGGTCAAGATGTTCTGTTTTGCTGGGAACATTTGCCAGGAGCCCCAGTTTTAGGATTATTCTCTCCCTGCACTATGTCAGGATTTCCCTACATTGCAGTGAGAGTCCTCCCCTGCCCAGCTACAATGTGTACCTAGACGCCACTTCTTATAAGTCAGGGTCATAACAACCAACACCTTCCTCCCTGAGGTGACCAAAGCCATTATGCCGAAACACATCTTACTGGTCACTCTACTGTTTAAAATCCAGCCATAGTCCCAGTGGCTCTCGGGATAGAATCTGAACTCCTCCTTAACTTGACCAGCAGCAGGTCCCTCTTTGACAGACGCAGCCCTTGCTGGCCTCCCTGGCATCCTGTCCTGTTTTTATACCACCCCCCCAAACCTACAGGCTTTCCTTTACATCCACACCACACTCTCCTTGTTCTCATTTTCCCTCTCTCTCGGATGCTCTATCTCAATGCCTTCTTTCTTGCCTTTAAAGTCTCTACATCCTTCAGCACTCTGAAGGACTCAAGATCTTTTCAGAGACACTTTCTCTGAACCACCTGGATTAGAGGTTTCTTCTTGTTATAATAGCACTTACTGCCCTATACTGCGATCGTTTGTTTCCTACATCTGTCGACAACGAGGCTCAGAATTCTTAGACTTTCAAACATATATCGGGTTCTCTGTCAAGTTCCTAGGACCTGGCATATGGTAGGTCTTCCGTGAATGACAGTAGTGCAGAGACATTTCCTTCCATCCTTCAGGTCTCTCCACCTTTTTCTACCTGCTCTCCAGCTCAGGAGATTGGGTCTCAGACATCACCGAGCTGCCTCACCTTCTTGCCTTCTGTTCAGCAGGAGTTCCCTGCAGCAGATAGAAGGTGGGTAAGAGAGGGAGGGAGAGGTCATTATTGCTCCAGCTCCTCTCAAGATGGCCTTCCAAGTTTTGGAAACTGCTCCCTCTCCACCCAGTCTCCCTTATTAACCCCTCTCCATTGCACCATGCCTTGTTTTCCTTGTCCCGTCTATCATGTAAATAGTCACTTTATTAATTTCTCCTTGAATTGTCCATCTGTCTCCTGCTAGGACCCCATTAAGACCCCTATTACCGTTGCCATGTACCACTCAGAGTGCTCATCATCATATACTTTATCCGAAGTCTCACAATCCTGCTAAGTGAGGATCATCATCCCTATTTAATACCGAGGCTTAGAGAGAGGGTATAACTTGCCTAATATCACACAACTAGTAAGTGAAACCTGGATTCCTACCACATTAGGTTACATAACCTGTCCACTTAACTAGTTAGCCACAGTGCTTCCTCCACAGGCACTTGATAAATGACCGTGGAATTGATCTGAATTTCCCAGTTATGACCAGTCTATCCGGGGTGATTATAAACTTGCAGATGTGAGTTAAAGGGGCAGCCTTAGGGCAGAGAGGGAGACTGAGGTCTGGGACCAGCCTTGTTGTGTCTTCCCAGCTGAACTGTCAAACCCTGGAGGAGTGGCGTTCAGCCAGGATGAGGACTGGCAAAGGGGGGTGGATGCGAGAAAGCAGGTGAGGAGAGGTCAGGAGGAGGAGGCTTCATCATTATGACTCTGTCTGCAAATCCCAGGCAACCTGAATATTTCTGCAGCTGAATATTAGAATATATTCGAAGCCCCCTGTCCCTCCCCTCTTATGCAGCTGAATGGCGCACATGACCCAATGGTTTTGGGAGGGTTCTGACGTCAATTTCTGACATAAATATGTACTGTGTGGCATGTCAGCCTCAAAGGAAAATTGCAGAAGGCAAATGGGGATAATATTTCTCAATACTGGAAAAAAGCTTCCCATTCCAAACCAATTTTGAAAAAAAAAAATCCTTTTCAAACATTTGCATAGTGATGTCAAAATGGGCAGGACTCCCTATAAACAACCATGGCAGTTTATGAAGCTTCACATTTTTAAATCAATTTTCATCCTTAAATAAAAAAAAAAAAAATGAAACCTATCCTGGGCCACAAGATGACGACTTCTATAATCAAACCGTGGACAGGAATACCCAGGAACCGTGTTCGGTTTGCAGTTTCAACCCCCGGGGAGGACGTCTGGCCCCTACATGGTGGTTCACGACATCTGAGGTAGCACTTCTGCAGCTGGAGCCTGTCACATCCTGTGGCCTCGGGTGTCCACACGTTATACCTAGGGCGTACAAGGGTTTCATTTTCAGAAACGCTAAAAGGATGAAAAGCCTTTTCCTTTTTCTTTAGTCGTCGACTTCCAGGGTACTCTTTTAACCTTAATAAATTCTTGCTATGTAATAAGCGCTTAATAGACAATTCTATAAAGGAAGTAAGGGGAAGAGGGAGGACAGGAGAGAGGGCAGATGTGACCATCCAGATCAGCTGCTTTTGAACCTGACTGAGCTTTCAAACCCCAGAGTTTCGCAAAGACAGTCAGAGTGGGGGGTCATCCTTAAACCTATTGAATCAGAAACATCAGGGGTGAGGCCAGGTAATACTTACCGTTGGAGTCCAGAGGATGCCCTTATGCAGCCAGGTTTGAGAGCCACTGTGTAGCGTGTGCTATACTGCCCTTCTGTACCCTGCCTTAGTCCTGATTGGAGTCTTAACCTTCTCTAAGACTCCTGCCTCCAGCACCTGCTAGATCTTCCTGCCCTTTTTCATCTCTCTCCAAGATCTACCGTCCACATCAGCCATCAGAGTAACTAATGAAACACACAGGTCCAGGACACATGAATAGCCTCTCACCAGTAAAACACACTGTGAGCTGTTCGGTGTGACACTCGGGATGTTCCCTGAACCTACGACCTCTTTAGCCTCCTTTCTGGACATGTCCTGCTTCCATCTCTACGTTCCAGCCTCACCAAACTGTTTGCTGGCCGTTCCTTACAGAAGCTGCTCCTCAGTGTTGATACTTTGCCTTCGAGACCCTCTCCACTTCCCACTTCCTGTTTGCTGGGGTAATGCCTGCCTCTCAGTCATCATGATCGTTACCTCTTTTCAAGAATTTCCTCTCACTTCCTGCAAATCGTTTATGTACTCCCCCATGCACTATTCTGGAGTATATTATCATTGCATTATAGTGCGGGGGGTTGTCACTGGACCCCAAGGCAAGGACTTTGTCTTATTTACCAACGTTTCCCTAACATCTAGAACAGTGCCTAGCACATAGTGGATGCTCATTGGATGTTTCACAAATGCATGACTTTATTTGGCTTTTCTTTTCCCCCCAAGTTGACCTATTCAGTTTTTAGCTGGAGCAGTAAGTTACTTAATATCAAATAAATATGGAAAAGGAAAAATGTCTCATACTTTATTCCTCCAAGTTCTCTTCTAGTCCTGTCTTTTTACCTAAATCCATCCTTTCATGCACATATCACAGACATGCACCTCTCTGTAACTTAGGGTTTTTACTAGAATCCTCTCCCTGTGTAATATCTTGATGGCATCCTAGATTCCATCCTGCATTCTTGTCTTGGGAATAAAGATGTTCCTAAAGGCTGTTGTATATTTGTGTCCTCACCTAAAACAAAAACAAAAACAAACAGCCCCACAGCTGCAATGGCAAAATTTATTTCACCATGCCCAGAAGCACTGCAATTTGCTATAATCGCACTGCACTTGGTGTGGTCTGCTGGCTGTCACCTCATCCCCATAGACATAAATCCGGTGACACCAGTTAATCATGCCAGAAATTTAGTCCCATGTGTAAATGAGAAAATCATCCCCAAATTAGACCTGAGTAGGTTATCTTGCTTGGTAAGGCTTTTGTGACACAGAATTCCCCCTCTACCACCCTGTGACTTCCATCAGACCAGTATCACTCAGGTGGAGAGTGAGAGGAGGTATGAGCTGTCAGTTACTAACCCTGATGTTTTCTGCCAGGGGCTCAGGAATCCATGGGAGGGAAACATATATCCTGACCTATGGGAGTCCTAGGGTGCCCTTGGTATAACCTTGAAAGCTGCAATCCTGGCTTTGTTAAGTTTCTGACAGTAAATTGAGAGTATTTGTTTGCACAGAAAAAGTGCACCTGTGACATTGGATTCCAGCTGAGGAAAGCAAAGTTTTCTTTGTTGAGGTTTGTAAAAAGCCTGAGCATTCAAAGTCATGGATATGGCAGCAACAAAAATGTTTTCTGGGACAAAAAGCCACTTTGAGATTGGTCCCTTCCGCATTTCGATGATATTTGGTGAGTTCAGCCAATGCCAAAATAATAGAGACTAATAGGGGGCTATTAAGTTGGAGTTTAGCACAAACTTTAAATTTGTTATAAAAAGTTAGTTGTTTATATTTATAAAATGTAATAATAGCAACAGAAAACAATTTTAATTACTCAGAATCTCACATTTTGCTTTTTCCATAGTTTCTTCTAGTCCCCATCTATATGCGTATGATTCTTATATAGTTATAATTATTGCATCTCTATGATTTTAAATTCATCTTCCTCACTTAACAGTATACCATAGTCGCAACATTATTAGCATTTTAATGACTGCATACTGTGCCACCAAGTGGCACCACCGCAGTTTATTTAACCACCCCACGTGATAGTCAAAATCTCCAATATTTCTCCGTCATTAGGGAGGCTTCAATGTATTTGCTTCACGTATTTGCTTTTTCCTGTCTTCACGTTATTTCCTTTAGTTAAATTTCCAGACTTATGATTACGATGTCAAGAACGTCGCCACTTGGCATCCTTCTGGGTTTATGCTGCCTCCTTTAGTGGTGTATTACATCAACCCATGCACTAGTCAAAAGGACCATGATCACAGAAGCCTCGGCTGGAAGGAGGTCAAGGCCAGCGCAGTGCCTGGCACAGGGTGAAGGCCAAAGCTTAGGATAGACTAAGAGTGTGGTAGAAGGAACAGCGGACTGTGAACCACGTGGAAAAGAGGGACCCAGTCTGACTTTGTCTCCCGCCCCTGGGTGATGTTGGGTAAGTCAGTAAGTCATTCTTTGGGGCCTGATACCTTGCCTGTAAGTGGAGAGGAAGTGATGAGTGACTCTGGCAGGTCGATAACGAAGGTCATCGCCTGTAATGGGGAGAGGAAGAACCTGACGTGATCGCATTTGGCGTGAAGTGGGCTCCTCTCTGAGTCCCTTCGCTTCCCACTCCTCTTCCCAAACACACGCCCAGCC
>CM053504.1:10156863-10222144 GCA_028627145.1 Eidolon dupreanum
AGGACTAGGGAAGCTGGTCAGTCTCCAAGATTCTGAGCTCCATATGGCCTCCTGGGACAGAGTGCATCTCTAGAACTCAGTGTCCTCATCTACATAAGCCAAAGCTTTCTTCTGGAAGCATACCAGAGGAACTGGCCTGACCAGAGAAATCCCCAAAGACTTGAGGGATGACCAGATGTTTTGTTCATTCGAAAACAGGAGAAAAGATAAGAGAACACTGCTTTTTGTGTGTGTTTGCAGGGAAGAAAACAAGGGATGTTTAGGAAATAAGGAATATTCACAAGGAGCAGCACAGGTGTTTGGGGATGGGAGGAGGTTAGATACAATAAGATCACATCCTAGAAAGTCTGGGACATGGCATTACCTACAGGTTATGTCATACCTAGTGATTGGTAAGATTTACTAGGAATTCAGCAGTGGGAATTTGCACTTCATTCAAAAACACAAGACTCCATGCTGTAATATGCTCAATTCTCCTTCAGGAAGAAGTTTGGTAGAGCTTCTAGACAGGGCCCTTTGCCTAGTGATCTGTTGCTACCTTTTCTCCTTCTATTGCTTCTATGGCACCCTGGGGTAAACTGTAGGCTTCAGTGACCTTTTTGTTTTCTGTTTTACTATAGCACAAATACCATTACATCCCTAAGACTGTTGATGAAAGAAATAAGAAACACACCCACACTCCCACAGTACCCAAAATTAAACTGTTTAAGTCCTTGCCCATCTAGGAAGAATTTGTTCTACTTATTATTGTATTGTAGATATGATCTGATAACATACTTTCTTCCACTTAGTGTTATGTCAAAACCTTTTTTTCCCCCATGTTGCTAGTCTTTATCATCTTTAATTCAGTGACTATATAATATTCCATCAAGTTGATGGATCCTAATTTACTTACCCGTTCCCCTATTATTGGGCACTGTTACTCTAATACAGATAACACTATTATCTCTATAACCAGCGGATCAAAAGCTGACAAAGCAGACAGTCCTAGTCAGCCATGAATTATGCATAGGGTCAGGTTGCAAGCATTTTTTTTTTGTTTAACTTAGGGGCAGCAAATAGAAGGCCAGCGAGTCGTCGGAGGGTGCAGGTGGGGTGGGAAGGAGCTGAAGGACATGGTGAATGAGAGGGGATTTTTCAAAGATAAATACTGAGATTTGATGAGATTGGGAAGTATATTAGTTTCCTGTGCCTTCTGTAAAAATTACCTCAAATCTGGTAGCTTAAACATAGCAGAAATTTATTCTTTCCCAGTTTTGGAGCCCAGAAGTCCAAGATCAAGGTATTGGCAGGATTGGTTCTTCCCGGAGGCTCCAAAGAGAATGTGCTCCAGGCGCCTCTCTGAGCTGCTGGTGACTACCTGCAGTCCTTGGCAGTCCTTGGCTTGCAGCTGCCTCACTCCAGCACCTGCCTCTACCCTCACCTGGCCATCTGTGTGTCTCCTGCCTTTCTCTTCTTTTATAAGGACACTTGTCATTGGGGTTAGGGCCCACGCTAATCCAGTATGATCTCGTCTTGAAATTCTTAACGTAATAACATGTGCAAAGACTATTTCCAAAAAAAGAACACACACCTTCCAGCTTCTTGGTGGAAATATCTTTTAGAGATCACCATTCAACCCACTATAGGAAGAGAATGAATTTAAATCCATAAATGCAGTTATTAATTGCAGGTCACCCTATAATCACCCCCTAGTCTCTTGTCTGACTCAGTAATATGTTAGGAATACCTTTTCACTTCAGTGTACTGACTAGAGACCTCTTGTGTTCATTTTTATTGACTGCTGAGTACTGCATAGCATGCCGTTCACTGTATGTACACTTATCACACTTTTCTTAATCATGTGAATTAATAATGTTTCATCATTATAAATAATGGTGAAGATGAACACCCTCGTGCATACATCACTACCATGGAACCAGTTTGCCCAAAATAGCTAATCGATCATCTTAATTAATCAAATGTCTTTTCTCTACAGATGTAAATATATGTATATACATATACATATATATATATATACACACATATACACACACATATATGTACGTATATATGTGTGTGTATGTGTGTATATATAATTATTTTAAGTCGATAGAGAAAAAATGTTTGATTAATATACGTATACCTATGCATTATATGTGTGGGTGTGAACACTAACATTTATTGAACATTTACTAAATGTTAGATGTCAGGCCTTATGGCAGCATTTTTATACATTGTCTCATTTAAATATAACAAAAACATCTGAGGTAGTTACGATTGCTGTCCTATCTTTCATCCACCACCCAGGAGAATAATGCTTTCCAGAAAGGCTAAGGAGCTTGCCTATAGTTCCATAGCTAGAATAGGCAGAGCTGGGACTTCAACATATTTCCAGCCATTTAACCACAAACCTCTACTGTTGCCTTTTACACTTAATTTATTTATATGTATAAATAAATTTATAGATAAATTTATATATATACATATGTAAATTTTTATATATACATATAAACATACATATAGAGAGAGAGAGGGAGGGAGGGAGGAGGAAGCAGATATTCTGTTTATTATTTCTGGACTCTATTCTGCTGTGTTGTCTACTCTGCCTGTTCTACAGCATCAACACATGGTTTTAACTTTGTACTTTAATAACACATTACTAATATCTGATTGATCTATTCTCCTCTTTTTCAAAACCTTCTTGGATATTCTCACCTATTTATTTTTCCAGATAAGTAATAGAGAATTTTGTTTAGTTACAATATAAACCCTATTGGATTTACATGGTACCTGTGTTGAATTTATATGTTAATTTGGAAGAATTGATACCTTTACAATATCGAATTGCTTATCTAACATTATAAAACCTTTTATATTTCTCTATCAAATTTCATAGCTTTATTCATAAATATACTTCACATTTCTAGTTAAGCTTGTTTCTAGATTTTTTTTTTCCTGATAACTTCTATGTACAGGATTTTTCTTGTATTAGATTTCAAAATGATTATTACTTCTATTATGTTTTGTTTGTTGTACATTGTGAACCTATTGGCTTTCTAAATTTATTTAAATTAGTTTCAAGTATACAGTACGTTGGTTAGACATCTATATAGTTCATAAAATGGTCCCCCCAATTGCTTCCTCCCTCCCCTGGCCTTCCACCTAGCCATCATAT
Organism: Eidolon dupreanum; assembly: GCA_028627145.1. Taxonomy (NCBI): domain Eukaryota; kingdom Metazoa; phylum Chordata; class Mammalia; order Chiroptera; family Pteropodidae; genus Eidolon; species Eidolon dupreanum. The sequence continues at coordinate 10,160,021 of CM053504.1, forward strand.
TAATGCTAACTGCATTCCCTCTGCCATGCTCCCCATTACCATGACCAACTATCAACTACTAACTTGTACTTCTTTAACCCTTCACCCTATTCTTCATCTCCCAACCCCCCTCCCTCTGTCTCTCACCAAATTATCCACTATATTTGTATGTTTTTGATTAGTTTGTTCTTTTTGTTCCTTAGATTCTGCATATAAGTGAAATCACATGGTATTTACCTTTCTCTGTCTGACTTATTTCACTCAGCATAATAACCTCTAGGTCCATCCATGTCATTGCAAATAGTAGGATTTCATTTTTTTAATGGCTGAGTAATATTCCATTGTATATACGAACCATAATTTCTTTATCCAGTTGTCTCTTGCTGGGCATTTAGGTAGCTTCCATATCTTGGCTATTATAAATTGTGCTGCCATGAATATTGGAGTGCATAGATCTTTACGAAATATTGTTTTGCTTTTCTTTGGATAAATATCCAAAGTGCAGTTGCTGGGTCAAAAGGCATATCCATTTTTAATTTGGGGGAAAACCTCCATACTGTTTTCCATAGTGACCGTACTAATTTGAAATCCCACCAACAATGTATGAGGGTTCCCTTTTCTCCACATCCTCGCCAATACTTGCTGTTTTTTTGATTTATTGATGATAGCCATTCTGACAGGTGGTTTTAATTTGCATTGTGGTTTTAATTTGCATACCTCTGATGATTAGCAACCTTGAGCATCTTTTCATATGTCTATTAGCCACCTGTATTTCCTCTTTGGAGAAGTAGCTGTTTCGGGTCTTCTGCCTATTTTTTAATTGGATTGTTTGTTTTTGTTATTGTTAAGTTGTATGATTTCTTTATATATTTTGGATATTAACCCCTTATCAAATGTATCATTAGTGAATATCTTCTCCCAAACAATTGGTTGTCTTTTTGTTTTGTTGATGGCTTTTTTATATTAACTTTGTAACTAGCCACCTTAGTACATTTTTTTCTTTTTCTTTTTTTGCTAATAAGTTTTTCAGCCAATTAGCCAAGGCTGACTTGCAAATAATAATAATTTTTACTTCCATTTTAACAACAGGCAAAACTTTTATTTCAACCTCTTATTTAATTTATTTGGAATTATGTCTGGAATACAGGACATTCTCACCTTGTTCTGAATCTAACGAAAACCCTTGGATTCTTTCAACATTAAAGATGAAGCAAGATTTGGATTTGAGATACCCTTCTCTTTTATCATGTTAAAAAAATAGCCATTTATTTCCACTTCACCAAGCCTTTTATCAGAAGTGGATGTTAAATTTCTTTAAAAGGTTAGTAGGTAGCTATTTGACATTCATGCAACAAGTTTTTATTGAGTAGTGCCTAGCAGTACTGGAGGCAGACAACAAAGTCTTTACTCTCATGGAGAGGGATGTTGCTGGGCTGAAAGAGAAGCAAAATGTCAAAGGATGTAGTCCCAGAAGGCTACTCTGAGAAGGTGCCATGTAGGCAGAGATCTGAATTCAGTGTAGGGTGAGCTGTGTGAGATCTAGGGAAAGGTATCAAACTGTGGTTTCAGAAATGATCAGGGGATCTTCTCTGACTTCTTACTATTATAAAATGAATGAAGGCAATTTTCTAATATTGAATCATCTAGTACAGCCAGAATCAATCTCATTTCATCATGGTGTAGAGTTATTTTAATGGGCTGCTAAGTTGACAGTATTTAATGTATAATTTTTGCATCATATTCATAAGTAAGTTTGGCCTGTGGTGTTCCAGTCTATCTTTGTAAAGTTTTGCTTTGTCTGTTAGATTGGCCTCAAAACAAGAATTCTTAAGTTGTCTTTCCTTTTCCTGTGGCCTAGTACCATTTCACTGATGGAAGAACTATGTGTTTCTTAAAGGACTGAAAATATTTTCTCATAAAACTAAATGTCCTAGTGCTTTGGGGAGGGGATAGGGAGGGGTACACTGGTCATTTGGAGATTCTTTTGTGGTTTAGTTTATTTTATGGTTATCTATTTATTCAGAGTTTCCTTTCTTTTCTAGTCAAATTTGTTAGTTTCTGATCACTTGGACGTTCATTCAGGTTTTCAAATAAAATGGTGGTAGGGTTGGGGAATATATTGTGTTAATATTTTAATTTAGTCTTTGTCCATGATTATTTTATTATAAATAATTTTGTGTGTATTAATTTAATCAAGGGTTTTTTAAAGTATTATTTATATATAAGTTACCCTTTAGCAGGACGATTTAATGAATTTTGACAAATATGTACAATTATATAACCACTATTACAATGAGATGTAGAATATTTCCATAACCCCAAAAAGTTTCTCCACGCTCCTTTTCCTGTCTTTCTCCATGCCCTGGGAACCACTGATCTGATTTTTGTCCCTATAGTTTTACTATTTCCAGAATGTCATGTACATAGAATCCCACAGGATGTAGCTTTTTTGAATCTGATTTCTTCCATGAAGCATAATGCTTTCAAGGTTTATTCATGTTATTGTATATATCAGTAGCTTGTTTCTTTTTGTTTCCTGTCTTATTGAGATATAATTGACATGTGAGATTGTATCAGTTTAAGGGGTACCACATAATGATTTGATATATGTATATATTACAAAATGATTAACATAGTAAGATTAGTTAACATCCATTACATTTGTTTCCTATTTACAGAATAATATTCCATTGCGTGAACATACCATGGTTTATCTATTCACAGATGACAATTTAGATTGTTTCCAGTGTTGTTTTTGTGAATAAAACTGCTGTCAATATTTGTGTACAAGTCTTTCAGTAGACATACATTTTTATTTCTCTTGGATAAATATCTAAGATTGGGCATAATGGGTCATGAGTAAAGTATGTGCTTAACTTTCTAAGAAACCACTGATATGTTTTCCAAAGTGGCTGTACCATTTGCATTCCCAGCAGCAATATTTATGAGTCCCGTTCATTTTATATCCTTGTCAGAACATTGTACTGTCTTCCCTTCCCCCTTCTTTGGCCATACTAATAAGTAAGTGGGTAAGGGCTAAGATCTCATTATGGTTTTAATTTGGGTTTCCCTAACTAATGGTGTTAATTTAAGTGGTTTTTTATGCGTTATATCTTCTTTAATGAAGTATTTGTTCAAGTCACTTCCCCATTTAAAAAAATTGAATTATGTTTGTATGATTATATTTCAAGAGCTCTTTATAGATTCCAGATATAAGTCCTTTATCAGATATGTGTTTTTCACATATTTTGTCCCTGGACGCAACATTTCATTATTTCTTTGGATATAGTGTCTTTTAAACAGTAGAAGTTTTTAATTTTGATAAGCTCCAACTAATCAAATATTTTTTGTTTTGTGGCTTTTTGTGTCATATTTAAAAAATGTTGGTCTAACCCAAGGTCACAAAATATTTTTTCCATGTTTTGTTTTAGGTTTATTTTTGTATATAATGTGAGGTATGGTGGATCAAGTTTCATTTTTACATATGGATATCTATTCCAGAACCACTTATTAAAAATACTACTCTTACTCTTGTAATATATTTTTTTTCTTAAGTTTTTGGTAGAATTCTTCAGCAAAACCATTTGGGTCTGGATTTTTCTTGGTGGAAAGGTCTTTAAATTACAAATTCACCTTATTTAATAGACATGGGGATAATTTGGTTATCTATGTCATAAGTAAGTTTTTGTAGTTTCTGTCTTTCAAGCAATTTATTTAATCTATGTTATCAAATATATTGGCATAGAGCTGTTCATAGTATTCCCTTTTTTTTTCCTTTTAATGTCTCAAATATCTATTGTGATGTCTCCTCTCTCACTCTTGATATTAATGATTTGTATCTTTTTTATTTTCTTTCATGATCATTCTGGCTAGACTGTCAATTTTATTGATTTTTTTTTAAGAATCAGCTTTTGATTTCATCATTTTATGGGTTTTATGTTTTCAATTTCACTGTTTTCTACTCTTGTTATTTCCTCCCTTCTGTTTCCTTTATATTTAATTTGTTCTTTTTTTCCCCCCAGTTTCCTAATGTGAAGCCTAAATTATTGACATGAGAACTTTCTTATTTTTTAGTACAGGCATGTTAATGCTGTAGCTGTCTCCTACTATTCCACATAATTGAATGTGCTATGTTTTCATTTTCAATCAATTCAATGTACTTTAGTTTCCTTAGTGATATATTCTTTAACCCAGGGATTATTTATAAGTGCTTTGTGTGATTTACAAATATTGGGAGACTTTCAGGTATATCTTCCTGTTATTGATTTTAGTTTAAATTTTCTATGATCAGAGAACACACATTTTCTATGATGGCAGTTCTTTTATATTTGTTGAGTTTTGTTTTATAGCTCAGTATATGGCCTATTGTGGTGAATGTGTCAGGTGCACATGAAAATAATATATTTTGCTATTAGCTGTAGTATGCTATAAGTGCTAATTACATCAAGGTGGTTTATAGTTTTGTTCAGCTCTTATTCTCTAGTCTTAATGATTTTCTATCCACTGTTCTGTCAAGAACGAGTAGAGGAATATTGAAGTTTCCAACTACAATTGTAGATTTGTATATTTCTCTTTTTAGTTCTATGAACTTGTTTTATGTGTTTTTGTGTTGGGTGTATTTTTTTGTTTGGTTTATGTAGCTCTCTCGTTAGGCGCCTTTTAATATGTTTTTATATTCTATTTTTTATTGATTTCATTAGCTGTTGGTTTATCTATTCTATTATTGTTTTTCTCCAACAAATTAAATCTTAAAGATATCTTTCGAATTTACTTTTTATTTCTTTTTACTTTATTAATTACTCCTTCTTACCTCACATAATCATGTTGTAGTTTTTTCTTTTTTAATAAAATGCCTTCAATAACTTAATTTCACTGTTTTTGTATGTAACAAAACAATGAAATATGCAGTTTGGACAGCATTCCCTAAGTTTTTGTATGAAACATAATAGTTATCGCTGTTTTTTAAAATATCTGTAACAAACTGGTTTTGATTTCTTTTTTCAATTTAAATTGTGATTAGATTTTTAAAATTTCTAAATGGTTTGGGTTTTTGTTTCTTTGTTCCTATTTGTGTAATGTCTTTATAAATGTATTGAGTTGCCAGAGACTATACTCTGCTCTGTTTTTAGAATTAAGTTTTCTTCTAATCCAAGTAGGTGGTGTAAAAGTAGTCATAGACAGTAGGTAACAAATGTGAGTGGCCATATTCCAATAAAACTTTAGTTACAAAAACAGGGAAGGCTGTGTTTGGGCCATGGACTGTGCCAAGCCCTGTCCTGACAGGAATAATAATACACTAACTTGCATTATCTTAATTTCCTTGTATTTCCTTTAACATTTTCTTCTGCAACTCAGAAAACAATACGGTCACAAATTACTTGAGGCTGCTTCTCCTTTCAAATATTTTGCCTTTCAACAACCTATTAGTGCTTTTATTGCACAATAATTTTTAATTCAACAATTTGTATAAATACTACATTCAATTTACTACATTCTTCGTGATTTGTTATTTCTTTTTTTTTTTTTTTGCATTATAACAACTCCATTTTAGAACAACAGCAACTTAGATTTAATGAATCTATCAGTTATCATCTTTTTCTCTATAATTTCATTATTGTGTTTCAAGATAAATTGGTCTATTATCAGATTTAACTCTCTGGTCACCCATGAATAGGCAGCATATAATTTTCTCTTTAAAAAATTCAGGCTGGGTTTAACAAAAGAATTCTCTTTCCTATCTAAAGGAGGAGTTACTTTTTTTGGAGAGATCATTCTTGATATGCATTGCAGATTCTCTAAATGTAATTCTTAATTTTGTTCCCAATAGACTAGTTAGTTTTTTCCTTTAGTTTATCAAGAAAATATCTTACATGATAACTGAACTTCTTCAAACAAAATACATTGGTATGTTTCACTGAATTAAAGGTTAGCCTTTGTCACCTTTATGTACTCATATACAGTTGGATCTACCCTGGAAATTCTGTTCTGTTCCACTGAATTATTTTCTGTTTCTGGGGCAATAATATACTGTTTTATTTATGGTGACTCTATTATAAGTTTTAAAAAAGGAAATGGTGGTTCCTTTTTCTTTGTCTAGTTGTTTTTGTTGTTGTTGGTTTGTTTGTTGTTTTTTGTTTTGTTTTTTAGATTGATACCATGCAGTATTTGTCTTTTTCTGTCTGGCTTATTTCACTTAGCATAATTTTTAATTGTTTTTGTTGTTGGATTATATGAGTTCTTTATATATTTTGAATAATTACCCCTTATCAGAAATATCACTTGCAAATATCTTCTCCCATTTGTTTGGTTGCCTTTTTGTTTTGTCGTTGGATTCCTTTGCTGTGCAGAAGCTTTTTAGTTTGATGTAGACTCATTTGTTTATTTTTGTTTTTGTTTTTCTTGCTATTGGAGTCAAATTCACAAAAACGTCACTAAGAATGATGTCAAGAGGCTTAGTGCCTATATTTTCTTTCATGTATTTTATTTCACTCAAGCCCTTAATCCACATCGAGGTTATTTTTGTGTGTGATGTAAGATAGTGGTCTAGTTTTATTCATTTGTAAGTGGCTGTCCAGTTTTCCCAACACAATTTATTGAAGAGACTTTCCTTTTTCTATTGTATGTTCTTGGCTCTTTTAACATAAATTAGTTGTCCATATATATGTGGGTTTATTTCTGGGCTGTCAGTTCTGTTCCATTTGTCTGTGTGTCCGTTTTTCTGCAAATATCATACTGTTTTGATTGCTGTAGCTTTGTAGTATTGTTTGAAATCAAGAAGTGTGATACCTCCAGCTTCGTTCCTGATTCTCAGAATTGCTTTAGCTATTTAGGGTCTTTTGTGGTTCCACACAAATTTTAGGATTTTTTGTCCTATTTCTGTGAAAAACATCATTGGGATTTTGATAAGGATTGCACTGAATCTAGGTTCCTTTAGGCAATATGGATGTTTTAACAATGTTAATTATTCCAAACCATAAGCATGAAATATCTTTCCATCTTTCCATTTCTTTGTGTCTTCACATTCTTTAGACAATATCTTCTAGTTTTCAGCGTATATGTCTTTCACCTCCTTTGTTGTTTATTCCTAGATATTCTTTTTTTTTTATTTCCTTTTCTGACAGTCCGTTGTTAGTGTATAAAACACAGTAGATATTTGCATATTGATTTAGTATCCTGAAATTTTACTGTATTCACTTATTATTTCTAATAGTTTTTTGGTGGAATCTTCAGGATTTTGTATATATAAAATCATGTCATCTGCGAATTGTGGCAGTATTACTTCTTCCTTTCTAATTTGGATGCCTTTTATTATTATTATTATTTTTTTTTTTTGGTAATGACTTCCAATATTTTGTTGAATAAAAGTGTTAATAGTGGGCATCCTTGTCTTGCTCCTGATCTGGGAGGAAAAGCTTTCAGTTTTCCATTGTTGAGTATGATGGGAGATGCGGGTTTGTCATATATGGTCTTTATTATGTTGAGGTACTTTCCTTCTATACCTATTTTATTGAGAGCTTTTATCATAAATGGATATGTTATCAACTTTAATATCTCTTCTTTCAGTTCTAATTTTATTTGAGTCTCATCTCTTTATTAGTTTGTCTAGCTAAAAGTTCATCAAGTTTGTTTATCTTTTCAAAAAGAAAATTGTTCTTAGTTTCACTGATTTTTTTCTATTGTCTTTCAAGTCTCGATTTATTGGTTTCTTAGTCGTGTAGTCTTCCATATAAACTTTAAAATAATTTGGTGGTTAATTTTATGAGTTAAAGTCATAATGAGTCTGAATGAAATTGTGTTCCATTAACATATTTTTTTGGTAAGACTAACATAGTTACTATATTAAGTTTTCTTATTCTGTGTATGGTATTTCTTTCTATTTGTTCAGGACATGTTCTTATGTCTTCAATAAAGTATATTGTTTACTTACTTTTTCAGAGCATAAGTCCAGAACCATTCCTGTTAAATGCATTCTTACTTGTCTCATAATATTTGTCTCTTTTATGAATAGGACTTATTGCTATTGATTTTTATGTATTTAGATCAGTTCTGGCCAACTTAGCAACTCCTATATAAATTCCAATAGTTTTTAAAATAGTCTTTCAAGTTTTCTGAGTTTACTATCTCATGATCTGCAAAGAAATTCAATTTGTTCTTTTTTTCAGTATTTTTCCTGAATACTTTTTTCCTTAACTAAATACATTGCTTAAATAATCCACCAAAACAATACTAAATAGAAATGGAGATGGTGAACATGCCTGTCTTATTCTTGATTTTAAAGGAAATGACTTCAGTATTTTACCCTTTAATATGAGGTTTACTGCGGTTTTTATAGAACCTTTATTATATTTAAGTAGTGTGCATCAGTTCCTATTTTAGTTAAAGTTTTCATTAGGATGTCTACTAGCTTTTATCAAATGTATCTTAACATATATACCAATGACAACTTGCTCCATAACAAGTACCAGGAAATCTTAACTCAAATTTGCTTAAGCAAAAAGTGAATGCATTGGCTTTTATAACTGGAAATGCTCAGGATAAATGTGATGTGAGGCTAGGTTGATGTAAGGGCTCAAACCATGTCACCAAGATCTGGTGTCTCTTACAGAATCTCCCCCTGTGGCCACCCAATAGGCTGTAGCAACTCTAAAACTTGTACATTTGCTTCAAATCCAGTGATGGTGAAAATGATAAGTATTCTAAGGATTCCAGAAAATATCTTATTTCATCTCACTGGCCTTGAGAGAGCCAGAGATTTGCCCCTGAATCAGAGAATCACTATAACCAGGGTCATGTAATGTGCTGACTGGCTCAGATGTAGAGCACAAGCTTCATTCACCCCTGAACCAGGGAAAGTCCCATTCAATACTGTTCGCTGAGAGGAGAGAAACAGGTGCATCCCCAGAGAAAAGCTTTGGTTTCAGTTACCAGAATAAGAGAAAACAATAATGGTGGCACAGTAACAGATGTCTCTTCCACATCTGTTGATTCAACTATATTGCTTTTTCCATTAATTTCTGGTTATAATACATTGTCTTAATATATTCACTGGTGATGAATCATCCTTGGAATAATCTTTGCTTAATCATAGTTTATCCTTTTGATGCACTGATTGATTTTACTTGTTAAAAATTTTCCACCTGTATTCATAAGCAAATTGATCATTGGTTTTATTTTTTTGCATCACTTTTACCCTTTTTGGCATTAAGATTGTGTTTGATACAAAATACGAATGGGAAAGGGTTATTTTTATTTTAACATGGACCAAAATAATTTAACTATCACTAGAATTATCTTTTGTTAAATGCTGAATTAAAAAAAATCAGCTGGAAAAAGAATCCAGACCTGATAGCATTTTTATAACAGATGTTTAAGTAAATTTATTAAACTCCTTTGTGGTTTCCTACTCCTTGATTGCATTTAATTTTTTTCTTAGAAATATCATCACTCTCTAGATTTTAAAATATAGTGCTCTAGCATTATACATAATAATCTCTTTAAAATTATATATGCATTAAACCTCTTTTCTATTTATGGTTATATCATGTTTCTTTTCTCTAGTATTTTGTATTATACTTATTTTACCTTTATCTGCTTCACCAAATGTGCATATTTATTTCATTTATTTTATTTTGTTACATATTACTAGTTTGTAAAGTTAAAATTCTTGGGCCACTTTACACTGAATATAGCATTAGCTGCTGCTACATGTTTTGTTATGAAATAGGCTCTCTCTTTTCCTTTATTCTTTACTTTCTAGACAGTTTATAATTTTCATTTGAAACTCCTATTTGACCTAAGGTCTGGGTATTAAGATAAAGTGTCTTCACTTCTAAGAAACTAAGATTTTCATTTTAATTGGATAAAATTATGTTTAGAAATGTTAAAAAAAATGCTCTTCTAATAGAATTAAATAATAAAATAAATATAGAGTTAAATAAATAAATAAGAAGAACAAAATGATTTTTTTAACATAATAAAATTATATATAATTACTTGGCTAAAAGAAAATCAAAATAAATAAATAAATCATATGTAAAATATTGTGTGTGTGTGTGTGTATGTGTGTGTGTATATATATATATATATATAAATCAAGGACATAGGAAAGAATTCACATTCAAAGGATTTTAAATTCTATAAGTGCAGAAGTATGCCACATGATATTGTATGTGTGTATACATATATACATGTATATGATTTATTTCTATATATATGTCAAATTCTGAAGAAATATATTAAAATCTAATGCTTCAATTGTGTTTAGCACATTCTGTTTAAGTTTTCAGGAATTTTATGTTTGACTTCTGTGTTATTTATAACTGTTATACCTTATATTTTTCAAGGTGTCAAATTCAAATGTTTTTTCAAGCCGTTACATTTGAAGTTTTTGTGTCACTCGCAATTTTTCAAATGAATAAAATGCTAGGACTAGAAAATTTCTTATGTTGATTTAGAATAGCCGCCTGGTTTTACTAATGGAGAAACCAAGGTCAAAAAATGAGAGGGGTCTTTTTCAAAGTCACAAAGTGAATTTGGTGACTCTGAGCTCTTAGCACCATACCACATCCTCCAAGTGTTCTGTAACTGAATTACTTCTATATGAAAGTACAAAAATAGATGACCTGATGTAGGTGAAAAATGGAAATGATGACAAATATTATACACACACACACACACACACACACACACACACACACAGAGTTCCTGGTCTAAGATGGATGAGTGCATGGAGGGTGTGTGGATGTGAGATCTTTACTCAGCTGTTCAGATTCTTTCTATTTGGTGTCTCCATCATTTCCTTGGGCCTTCAAATCATCTGTAGGACCTGGCTGGAATACAAGGGGACAAAGGAAGGAATGGATCCACATGGGTTTCTATGAGCCAGGAATAGGCATGACACACATCACTTCCACCCACTTTCCATTGCCAGCACTCAGGTATACTCCACAGCTCAGTTTATAGTCTTGTCTAGCTATGTGTCCAGGAAAACGGTGAAGTTTGTTGAACATCTCACTCGCCTCTACCACATCTTGTCCTCAGGTGGCAAACAGCATTGAATTTGGATGTTACAGAGAAGCTCGGCCCAATCTAGGCTCCTCCTGTTGCTCTAGGGATTAGGATAAGGTTCCACATTGTGTTTGAAGAACTTTTTTTTTTTTTTTTTTGGAAACTGGGACAAAAGCCCAGAGGACTTAGAAGGGTAAGAAGGTGGATTCATATATGAAGGAGACAAAAGAGCTTGTCACATCCCAAATGGTTCAGGATGACTCCCCACACCGCCACTTGTGAAAATACTTTACCCATCCCAAACAGACTGGTTTGAATGTGGCCAGGCCAGACAGGTAAAGGTGAGAGAGTGAGGTGGGGACCAGTGTGAGTGATAGATAGGTTTCTAGCTTCAGACCCTTTTCTGTAGGATTTTGTTTATGGATCCAGCCACTGAATGGGGTAACTAGTCCCAAGGCATCACGGTGTTTTAATTTTAAAGGGAGGAATTAAAGATTGAAAGTCTTCAGGGCAGAGAGGAATTAATCTCTCTAATATTAAATTTTAACCCTGAAGTTATTTTTTTTTAAATCTCACAGTCCTAAAAAGGTCATCCACAAACTGTATCACCTATTGCTAACATGTTGCTAGTAAAAGTAACCATCTGTGAAGCACTTGAGAGAGGTCATTATCTGTGATACACTCATTAATACAAGTCCAGCCTACAGGCTTAAAAGAAAAAAAAAAAAAACACTTATGCTAACAAAACTAATCAATGTGATATCATTTAAAATTGTAAAATAAATAAAACTGCTGAAATATCAAGAAATAGAGAATTTTTAGGTAAATGATGGTACTCGTCATGATGGAATATGAGTCATTAAAAATGTTAATTAAGAGTTTCAAGAATCAAGAGTACAGGGTTATATAATAAAATAAGTCACAAAAACAGAATGACAAATTCTATATCAAGAATGACTGAAGCAATGTAAAAATGAATAGGGAAAAAGAAAAAATGTAGAGGGAGATGCGTGAAAATATTTAGAGTACTGTTTTGAACAATAGGACCAAGGCTTTTTCTCCCTTCTTTTATGTATTCTTTAATTGTGTCATTGTTGGAGCTTTTGATTTTAGCTGTTTATACAGTCAAATGTTATTGCATTCCTTGTAATACCCACATCTTCATGCATAAATGCATATAAGCATATGCACATTACAAGGACATGTGCGCATGCGCACACACATACTCCACAGTCCTCCCGCGAGAGCCAGGACCCAAAGCAGCGTGAGTAGCAGCAGATGTTCTTGCAAGCCCGGCAAGTTTCTCGAGATTAAATTCTTTGTAATCCGCACTGTGCATTATTATCTCGTTTGCTTTGTTGAAAACCAGAATGTTGAGTTCCCCTCTCTCTCTGTCTTTCTGGCAGCATATCATCAGATATAGGTCATTGGGTCAGTCTCAATCCCATTCACAACTGGCCTAATACTGTTACTGACTTTCCCCTCTTCCACTGCTCTATCTTCCATAAGCAAATAGGGCATCTTTCTGAGAATGAATATGTAAATTTCTGTGCATTTTTCACAGATACATTGGTTGTGTGCTTGCCTCCAGCCTCTTGGGCCCAATTATCTGAAAATAGACCCTCATCTGTTTTAGCCTAGGCTTGGTTGGTTGTGAATAATAGAAACCTACTCTACCTGGCTTAATCAAGCGAGGAAGATTTGCTGGAAAGGTACAGGGATAACTCATAAATCTCAGGTCGGTGAAGCTTTGGTGAACCAAAACCCACAACAGAAACTGAGGCTGCAGCTGGCTGTGTCTCTCCATCTTTCTCTCCCTCTCTCTTCACAGCTTCTCTGCTTTCTCTGCAAACCTGCTTCATTCTCTCTACTAATTACCTCCCTCTGTTCTCCACCTATTCCTTCACATTTGCCGTTCTAGCCCCCTTATAATTCTTAGCTTGATTAGAACTGGAGGGACCCAGTTCCAGATTCTCCACAGGATCTGATTTATAGGCCAAGTGTGTACCAACTGTGACCAGCAGGGTGGCTAGGAGGCTCTGGTTAGCAAAGATTCCCCCACTGCCCAGGCAACCAAGAACAACAGTTATGAAATATTTTAAATATGATCTTAAGAAGTAATGCTAAGACAGTTCCAATGGTTTCAGGCTTGTTCCAGTGATCTGCCTGCATTGTTTGGTGATCAGGATGACGGTGACAGTGATGATGACTGGAATTTGAACATCCTTTAGTTAAGCCGTTACTGGGCCCATCCATTATAGCATGCGATCCTCATAAAACCACCAACCCCATTCCACAGGGTCGGGTTCGGGGCTTGGAGAGAATGATGATGTATCCGAGTTCATTCACATGCATCACCTGTAGAGATGGTGTTTGAATTCGCTCTGACTCGGTCCAGTCTTCTTTCAGCACTGCCTTTGTGCTATTCTGTGTGTGTGTGTGTGTGTGTGTGTGTGTGTGTGTGTGTGTGAGTGTGAGAGAGAGTTTCCCCATCAGTGGTTAAAAATAATACATGTGTTTTTCTTACAGGCTTGCAAATACAGTGAGGTGGATTAGGTAGAAACATTTTTTAAATTACAAAATACAATACAAATATTATTATCACTTTATCCATTTACCTAGCTTCCTGTCACCCATCAAGGTTTACATTAAGCAATGGCTTGATTTGGCAGGACATCTTTTGCATGTTGTTTTGTTAGCAGGTGCTCAGGAGGGATGGTAGGCAGACTGTGCATGTGTGTGGGAGGTGCGGGCAGAGGGACTAAATCAAAAAGCCTCTGTGATATTAAGTCTGCAAAACATTAAGATGTTAACCCTGATAGATTTTTTAAAATAAAGGTTGGGTTTTTTTTTAACCATCTTGACATTTTTAGTAATTCTAAATTGAAATCTGAATTATCAAAACTGCTTCTGCTCCTGTATTTCTGTCTTGATGTAAAGTAGACCCACCATCCACAAGCTGGAAACCTGTAGGCGTCTTGAGTCCACCCTCTTCCTCAAATCCCACATCCAACTGGCCACTAAATACCTATTCCCTCAGTATAGCCTCCTCAGTGGAAAATCCAGTCATTCTTTGCCCCAGCTACCAAAATGACCCCACATTGTTCTGTTTTCTTCTTTTAACTCATCCTCAGTTGCTGTCAACTTTCTAAGTTGTGCATTTGATCGTGCTGCTCCATTCGCTCAGACCCCCTCGGTAGTTACCATTCTCTAAAGACCAAGCAGGGCCCTTCCTTTCTCTTTTCGTGCCAGACACATCAGAGTGCCTAGCATGCCCTGAATGCACCACAGAGTTTCCAGCTCTGGCCTTTACAAACACCATTCTTTCTGCAAAGATGTGCCTTCATCCCCTCTCTCTTCACTGCACAGACTTCCTCCTCCAGTGAGTTGTGGCTCTGTGAGGGTGTCTTTCCTGACCCACTCAGAGAGGGATAGTCCCAAGCTCATCTGTGCTCCCCTGGCCTCCCCTAGTTTTGCAAAGATCTTTATGGCATCCCTTCTCACAACACACAACAGTGATTTAAATATCATTTCCTCTCCAGACTTGTGCTTCTTGAGGGCAGAAATTATAATAACCATACTTGTATCCCCAGGACCTAGCACAGGGCCTGGCAAAAGGTGTGTTATCACTAAAAAGATATTTGAACAAATGAATGAATTAACCAACAGTGCCCATCGATAGTCATTCTTCTGGAGAGGAAAAGAAGCTATAAGAGAGCCCTCTTTGATTCTAACAACGATGGCCCCAAATCGGACACTAGAAGTGTTTTGCCTTCAAAGTCAACGATCAGTTTTACTCTACACTGCTGTCTGAAATTAAGAGAAAAACATAATCCAGTTTGAAAAATGTGCATAACTCCGAATCAGGTTGACGACTACATGAGATATCTTAGAACTATGTCAGATGTTGATGTGGACAGTACAGATGGGTACATTCCAAAGTGGACTGAGGCCATTTCTTGTCTTCCTGGAATGACCATCTGGATTCAAATGTTAATGTTCAATCTAATTTGTTGCTAAGGCAACCAAGTTACAGGTCATCTTCAATTTGCAAAAGGTGATATTGCCAAAGTCATTTTATAAGTCAGATATTTGAAAAACACATGACATTTTTCACGGTGAAAAGTGATAAAAATGGTGGCTAGAAGCATTTATATTATGGCTACAGAACTGTATTAAACACATATTGTTGCGGTCTTTGTGCAAGATGAGCCTGTAAATATACACGTTCCCCACATCACAGCAACAGTCTCAAAGTAATCTGGCTGCACGCCCAAGAACTAGGGGAAAAGCAGCCTCCCTGCAGTATCCCCTGTGTTTAGTCCAGAGATTTTAAAACCTGCTCCAGCATCTGGATTACCTGGGAAGAATTTATGTAAAATTTCATCGGTTCAACTTTAGACATTCCATTAAAATCAGAATACTTAGTGGGCTCTAAGAATATATACATATTTTTTAAGCCCCGTAGGTACTTTTTGTGAACTGCTATTCAGAATTCTTGGTTAGCACTGCCGTTTTCTTCCTCTCCTGCTTTGACGCTAGAGGTGGCTTCTCATATCACTTCCGCAAGGTCAAAGTGATGTTGGCAATGCCCTTCAGAAAGGATGGTAGGCAGAGTGTGAGAGCAGGGGAGGGGGGTGCTAAATCAACAAGCTTTGGGTACCATAATTCCTATGCCAAAGGATAGTCTTGGATATTCTTGGAAGGTACTGACACCAAACTAATCATGATGTTTGGACCAGCACTGATGATGCTTGCAGGGAAAGGCCCTTCCATCCCTGCTAAAGGGGAATAGCTGATAGCTTTAGCACTGAGACCAATGATGTTCGAGTACCAGCAACATTACCAATATCATGGGAACACATTTAAAAATAACTTAAATTGCTCTTTTTCTCCCCTATCCATCTTATCTTAGGACTCAGGCATGAGTCTCTGGGACAATCTGAACGTGATGCTTTACATCACACTCAGGATAACTCCTCCCCAGACACTAATCCATGGTCATAGATATTACATCATTGTTGTGACTATCTTTGCTCTTAGAATAAGCTACAATAATAAATCCACTCTGCCTTTTGTGTATAACAAAGCACATCATCAGTCTGCAGAAAATCTCAGATCACTAAATCCAAAGATGAACCCGAATTGGGTTTAAGAGAGGATCCTGAGACGGCCTGCTGAATTAGGAGAAAATTGAATAATTTGTTAGAGTTCATCTCTTAGATTAGTTAGAGTGTTATAATAATGATTCCCAGTGAATCACACCTTCCTGTGCTCATAACCCTTTGAAATGTGACATTGCCGTATTGGTACAGCAAGAAGTAGAATCTAGTTTCTCCATCCCCTGAAATCTGTGCTGACCTCCTGAATTGATTTGACCAATAGAATGTGGTAGTAGTGTTGATGAGCAAGTCTGAAAGCTAGGTCTTCAAAGGACTGTGCTTGAAATGTTCGTTCTTGCCCACTTGGCCCCTGAGGCCACCATTCCATGAAGATGCCCAGTCTCGTCTTCTGGAAAATGATAAACCAAATGAGAACCAAAGCATCCTAACCAATGGCAGCACTAATTGGACCTCCAACCCCAGCTGATCCTTCCTTCAGATGCCTGATTGACTGTAGCCACATGAGTGTTCCAAGCTCATCCAGCAGAAAAACAGTCCAAATTGCTAACTCACAGAATTACGACAAATAATAAATCATTGCTATTTTAAGCCACTAAATATTGAGGTACCAACAGACATCTGATTTGGCAGTATGTTTTTATACTAAAAAATACATATATGTTAAACTGAAAATTATCATATGTATCTCTGTGCAGAGGTAGTTATTAAAAATTATATCCTTCCAGAATTTTAATATACAGAGTGTTTTTTTTCTTGTTGATGCATAATTGGAATTCCACTGAACATGCTATTTTGTAACCTGCATTTTTCATGTAATAATGCACTCATTTTCATATCTCATGAATAATCTCTTACATCATTTTAATGATTACATAATACTCCATCTTTAAGATGTGCATAATTTACTTAACAAGCTCCTGTTACTGGATATTTTTTCATTGTTATAATCAATTCTGTGATGAAAATCTTTGCACATAAATCTTCCCACACATAAATGATCATTTTGTTAGAAAATTGTAGGTATTATTGCTTAATTATCATTGCCAATATAATAAAAAAGGAAGACTATCTCACTGTTTTAATTTTCTTTCATTTTACTAACCATGAGATTAATCAGAATTATACTTGTCTGCTGGTTATTTCTATTTGTCTATTGTTTTATTCAGGAATGGCTCTTTCATGTATGCAAACATACATTTTTTTACAGTTTTTTTGGTCATACACACACTACATACACACACCTGGAGGCCATGTACCACAGAACATGTGCCTTCATACTAAATAAAACTGGGTGGTACTACTTTGGTACTTTCTAATTATCTAACACAAAAAATAAGTTAACTCCATTTTCCAAACCTCAGTTTCCTCATGTATAGAATGAAGATACTAGTGATATTGGTGACATATGAAAGTGCTCAACAAAATAGCTGATACGAAGTGTTCAATCAATATTGTCTTTCATATATACTTGTTTTACAAAATCAAGACCATATATGTGTAATTTCTTATATTTAGTTTTGTGGGTTTTTTTTTTTTTACTCACTATCCATTTTTTTCCAGCTTTATTGAAATGTAATAATCAGTTGCTCATATTTACATTGTATAATTCAATGAATTTTTAAACTATAGTTGGCATACAATAATATATTAGTTTCAGTTGTACAGCATAGTGATTAGAGATCTATATAACTCACAAAATGATCACCCCACTAAATTGGTTTTGTGTTTAAATTAAATCAGCTAATACTTTATTTTTTTAATTTTTATTTATAACATTCCTTTGTCAAATGTATCTTTTGCAAATATTTGCTCCCATTCAGTGGCTTGTCTTCTAATTCCCTTGATAATTGTTGTTTTTTTTAAGTTTATTGGGGTAACATTGGTTAATACAATTATATAAATTTCAGGTAACACTATGGGTCCAGCATTGTCCTAAGCACTAAAATACTAGTGTAAAAACAAAATACCTGCTGTGTGGCGCTTACATTCTAGTGGAGAGAGGTACGTAATCAACAGGTGATTCAATTTATAGTATACTAGATGGAGGTAAAGCTGTAGAAAAAAAAAACAGAAGGCAGGTAAAGAGGATAGGGTGTCTGTGTGGGAGGATCTTGTTATTTTAAATAAGGTAAAGGAAGGTCTGGCTTCATAAGTGGCTTTTGAGCAGAGGCCAGATGGAAGGCAAGCATCCATCTGGAAGACAGACTGTTTCAGGCAGATTAACAGCAAGTGCAAAGGGTCTTTTAGGAGGAGCATGGCTGGTATATTATAAGAATAATAGGACTAGTACAGTTGGAACAAGTGAGTAAGGGAAAGAGTGGAAGAAAATATTTGAGAAGGACCACTCTGTCTGCTTTATTAAGAGTAGTCTAAACAAGGTAGAACTTGGGTAGAGGTAGGAAAACTGATTAGGAGACAATTGTAATAATACAGGTAAAAGATGATGGCGTCTTAGACCAAGGTAGGATGAAGCGATGGGAAGTGGTAGAATTCCAGGTCTATTTTGAAGGTAAAGCCAGTAGAATGTGAGAAACTTCTACTGAGAAAAAGAAAGGAATCAGGTATGACTCCACATGTGATGGCTGAGTAAACAAAAGGATGGAGCTGCCATTTACTGACATGGGAAAGATAGTAGAAGGAGCAGGATTCAGGGAAAAGTTTCAGAACCATGTTAGATATTTTGGATGCTATGTCAGGTAGGTAGTTGGATATGCTAGTCTGAAGTTCAGGGAAGTGCAGGGTGGAAATGTCAATTGGGGGAGTCAGCCTGTAGATGGAATTCACAGCTATGAAACTGGAGGAAATCATAGGCTATCTGTGTAGGTATAACTGAGGGATCTTAAGAATGAACTTCAAGATAGCTGAGTTTTGGAAGTGGAGAATTTGAGGCAGAATAATTAAATCAGACTGAGAAGGATCAGCCCATGAGAGAGGAGATCCAAGAAAGATCAGAGTCCAGGAAGTCAAATGAAAAAAAGAGTATTTCAAAGAGGGAGTGATGAACTGTGTAAATGCTGTTGATAGTTCAGGTAAAATAAGGACTAAGAATTGACTGCTGGATTCAGCAACCTGGAGATCATCGGTGGCTTAATATGAGCAGTTTCTACAGAATGGTGGGTACTGGAACCTGATTACAGGAAGTCTCTAGGAGGACAGGAAGAGAGGAAAGATGGGATAGAATGAGTGCAGAGGGGGGTCAGAGATATGAGATGGTAGCTGGAGCTGTTCTCTGGTCAAAAGGGGAGAGTTCTGTGTATTTTCTTTTACAGGGAAAAATATTAGAGGTGGTGAGAATGATCCAACAGAAAGAGGAAAATAATCTTGAAGAGGTAGACATTGCTGTTGAATGTCTTTTGGCAAGTGAGAGGGCATGGGGGTCTCCCGCACATGTGGAGGTGGCCTTAGATATGGCATAGACTGTTTCTCCAAATAAGACAGGACATAGAGTATGTGGAGATGAGGCTCTTACATTGACATATACCACAGTTAGAGCCATGGAACTTGTATCATCTCAGTGAGATAGGAAGCAGGGCTGTCAGCTAAGAGTGAGGAGTGAGTAGACGTGGCGAGGGTTGAAGAGACTATAAAGTAGAAAATGGTTTGGGAATCTAAGAAAGTGACTCAAATAGAGAAATGTGGAGAGACCACTAAGAGTTACTAAAGGGTCACTTGAAGTTAGTGGACAAGAATTATAATGAGACCAATTAGCGTGGTTCACTGTTTTTCTCACAGTTGTTCAGCAGGCTCAGGATAGGTGAAAGGTTGAACTTCCTCGGAGTGAATATTTTGACGAGTGATTTTAATGAAGAAAAAGGAAACAAAAACATTTTGAACATTTTCCACTACTGATATGTTTATATCATCATATTTCTAATGATTTCTTTAAAATAGAAGATTCTGTAAAATAGCCTCATCTTATTTAGCCAATCACCTAATCTTGGACATTTAGTTTTTCTAGTTATTCATTATTATAAATAATGGTTCATTGAATTCCCCTCTATATCAACCTTTGTTCATATTTTCAGTCCATTTCTTTGAAAATAGTATTGTTAAACAGAATAATAATCAGGATACCTTTGGCTGTAAGTAGCAGAAGAGTCAACTCAAAAAGTCTTAAACAATGTGGAAAATGCATTACATCATATAAAACATCCTATGATATCCTTTGGAATTGCTTGATTCGTTATTTTTAAAACAGCATCATTGAGATTTCTGCTCTGTTAACTCTTCTCTGCCAGCTTTGTCCCTCAGGCAGGCTGTCCTCATAGTGAGAAAATAACTGCCATGATCTCACAAATCACATGTGGACATGACAATGTTTCTTCCTCTGAGTCTCTTTTTATAGGTGAGCAAATGTTCCCAGAGGCTCCAAGTGAACTTCTCACATCTCATTGACCAGAACCTGGTCACATGCCCACACAGAAGCCAATTACCGGTGAAGGAAATAGAGTTACTGAGATTGGCTGAGATTATTCAATATTTATCCCCGAGATGGGCATTAAAGTCCCCTTTGCTGAGCTAATGGCCTTAACAGAGAAGAGCAGATACCCAACCAAATCATCTTTGCCAGAATGGAAGAAAAGAGGGGAGAGAAGGAGATGGAGGTAACATAGACAAGTGTGTTTTCTGCTAAGGAGATATATATCTTTGTGGTCTTCAAAGGCACATTATCAAATTTCCCACCAGCCTTGTACCCATTTTTTCTGTCCTCCAACTTCGACTACTTTAAATTGTTTTTTAATTACTTGTAACATCTTCACAGACTCAGTGCATTTTTACCCTCTTGAGTATTCATTTGGGGGCCATCCTGCCCAGCTGGGCCTCCTGAAGGTTATTGTCACAGCTGTCGCCTTCCCTGACTCCACCAGTGGCATTCTGTTGATATCTTACCTGGCACTTGGGAACACAGTCAGTTCTGAAATAATGTGACTGATGCAGTCTTAAAAATCATCATATGATGCAAAATTGTGCAATAAAACTACAGGGATTACAGGAAAGTTGAGGTTAGGGACATAGCACTCAAAAACTTTATCAGTAACAAAAAAAAATAGAAACTTAGTAAAAAATGGTAGCATAGTTTTATACATCGTGAATGGTTATAAAACATTCAAGTACTACCACGTAAATGGCACTCTACCTTAAAAAAGACTTGAAGTTTGCATGTGGAAGTGAGCATCAGGTTGAAGTTGGTGAGTTATTGTGAAATGGTGGAAGGTTGTCTAAAATCAGAGAAGTTGCAACACCAGATGTGGCTGATAACACGCAGTGAACTGAGGGAGCCAGCAGATGTTTGAGGCGTGTGTGTGCATTTGGTGTATTCCTACATGATTCGGCTCATTTATGTGCAGTTTTCTGGATCACCTAGTGCTTCTCTTGTACGAAATGACACATAATCAAATACTTGGGTTATGTTCAAATTATTCCCTAATATGCAAGTTTGCATTTTCAAAACAAGGGCTATAACAGAACTGACTTTACCAAGTTTGCCATCTATGTCCCTTTCAATCCTGTTCCATTTACTTGCCACCTCATGAAAGTTCTTCAAAGTTCTTGCATGCGGATGCTGCATCTTCCACGTCTGCAGGGCGTATCGTTATATATTGTGAAGCCCTAAATCTCTGGGGGACAAAAGAGAAAACTAAGTGGCTGCGAATATGTTACAATCTTTTCTAGAAACCAAATCCATTTTTGTCTAACTCTGTAGCTCCTCACTTCCTCCTACGCTAAGCCAAGTGAACTGTAGGTCACTGCACAGTGGCAGTTATTTTTTTAAAAAAGTAAATATGTGGGTTAAGGAAAGAAAAATAGTGGATTTTTTTTTGAGAAAGCATTTTTTTTAGAAAGATTTGTAAAGTAAACACCCTCCACCAGAAGAAAATGTCAACCTCTATTTTCTTATGAAAAACATCTTACTTCACTTTTCTTCCCTTTTTCTTGATCTATGTTAACAGGCCTCTTACCTTTCAGATCCTTAGTTGACTCACAGCTAGAACAGAGGGTGGGAACAAAGACATTTCATGCAAGGTCTGAGAAAAGGTAGGGGCAGAAATGTTTGTCTTTGTTAGAAGCAAATGAGTTTAAGTAAGTTTGTCGCTGTTGGAATTAGCTAAAAGGGAAGCAAGACACGAGGGAACATGCAGAGCCTGTTGGGGACAAATTAACCATGAGAGTGATGAGGTGGTACCAGGTGTAAGAGTGAGACAGAACCACTCGAGAGCTACTAGAGAGCAAATCAGGGCATAAGGCAGGTGGGCAGAGCAGGACATAGTGTGGTGGCAAGGGCAGTGTGCCCCACCCCGGCCATCTCCCATCGTGACAGGAAGAGAAATAATAGCCCAGTGAAGTTTTTGGCAATCTGTTCCTGACACATGTAGGACATCAGACAATTAGAAGCTCTTCAATTGAGAACAGCTTAGACGGTCTCATTAATGATTAACATGCTTATGCTCAGCATCTGAAGGAAAAAGAATATCTAACTGGTGACAAGGCACTTAAATATGTTTTCAGCATTTATGACTTGCTCAGTGATAGCAGGAACAAGACATATCATGTTTCTTCTACTTTACTGAATTGAACAAAATGTCCCAACTTCCACCAGTGTGACTGGCAGCTTATCTACCCTGAATCATCATTGCATTCCTCTCCTTTCATCCTTTAGGATCTTAAAAGAAATGTGGGCTGAGCTACTTACTCCAGGAAGGTCCAAGAAGGACCTCTGGTCTTTGATGACTCTGGGTTGCCTCTGAGCTATGGGTTGTGAAGGCCCAAGGTGCCCTGGAACCTTTGCTTACGGTGTCTACTCCCACCTCACCAAGTCAGGAACCTCAACATTTGACCGAGGCTCTAATTCCTGAGGCTGCTGAGCTGGGTGCTCAGAATGTCTCCATCCTCACATTAGGAGACGGTATCTGTGTCACGGCACTCAGATAACCCTGCTCTAGGTGTCTACACTTGTGTTCAGGATCAAGCTACATGCTTCCCCTTTTCCTGCCTTCTTCTCCCTCTCTGCGAAGTGTATTAAATAGAAACTTTTAATTCTTCCCTGGGTTGAGGGTGCCCAGAACTCACAGGTAAAAGGACAATTGCTTTTAATTCTTATTTTAAAGCATTTATAGTTAACCCCTTTCTGTTTTCCCTCCCTAAAACCCAAATACCTCTTAATTCATCCATAAGATACCCCGCTAAGTATTATTTAATTTATTTCTAATTGTGACCCTTAAAAGTGAGTATCGTTCTTATTTTAAAAGCAATGGGAAGATCTAAGTAATTTGCTCAGGACCAATTATAATGCAGGAGTAAATCTAAGTTTTCAAACTCAGACCTGATACCACAACACAAGTGCTTATTCCTATATGATGGCCCCTGCTCTTGGTTAATTTTTTTTTTTTTTTTTTTTTTTACCCCATGTGAAACAACAAGCATCTATGATCTTACAGAGTTTATGAGGTTCAGGAATCTGAGCACAACTGAGCTGAGTGGTTCTGGTTAGAGTCTCACGAGGTCACCATCAGATTTCAGTGGGGGCTGCACCATCCAAAGGCTTGACTGAGGCTGGAGGATCTGTTTGCAAAATGCTGCACTCACACGGCTCAATCAGGAGGCCTCCGTTCCTCATAAATATGGCCCTTTTCACACCAAGTGGCTTCCACCAGAGTGAGCGATGAAAGGAAAAGAGGGAGAAATCACAATATATTTTATGACCCAGCCTCAAAGGTGGGAGGGCACTACACATGGCTGTGAACACCAGGAGGAGGTATCACTGGGAGCCAACTTGGAAGCTGGCTTTGGTTAATTTTAGTACCATGCATATCTGTAGTACCAGGATGAAAAATGATTTCTAGTTTATAATTTTTAAATTAATTAATCACATAATAAATCCGTGTGTATTTTCCATTAATTTTTCCAACTGAATTAGTGGAGATGTGGATAATTTCAGAGGTATAATTCACCAATGAATTGCATTCCATTTTTCATTATGCATTGATTCATTGATCAACTCTTTATTGGTCACTTACCACATGCTCTAGGCACTGTACTAGTTTCCTGGATATGATGAGAAGGAAAATATGCTGTCTTGACCCTCAGAGAGTTGTCAGTTGAGTGGGGGAGAAAGTTGTCAGTTGAGTAGGGGATGAATAATCACACAAATTGATATATCACCATAATACGTGAAGACTGCTGTGAAACAAGAGTTTAAGTTGCTATGAAAACATATATCAAGGAGATCTAATTTAATTTGAAAATCAGGGAAAGCCCTATCGCAGGATTTCTCGACCTCAGAACTATTGACATTTTGGATTGATAATTCTTCATTGTGAGGGCTGCCCTGTGCTTATAGGATGTTAGCAGCATCCCTGGCCTCTATCTACTAGATGCCTCTACCTCTCCCTAAATTGTGACAATCAAAGATTTCTCCACTTATTTGCAAATGCTTCCTGGGGCAAAAAAATCTCCCCCAGTCAAAACCCAGTGACCTATAGGAAGTTTTCATATGAAAATTATAAGTGGAGGTGTGCATTTCAGGAGGAAAGATGTTAGCGAGATTTTTGTTGATAGATATTTCCAAATAATAAAAAAAAAAATCACACACACACACACACACACACAACCTAACTAAACAAATTTTAAAAACCTGGTTACCTAACTCTCAAGCTTAAATTCAGATCACACTCTTGCCTGCATGACTTGTTGGTGTCCCTTTAAACAGAAATTCATACTATAGCTAGGCTGCTTGTGCTGAATAAGGTGTCTCCATATAATTGCCAAGGAAAAAGACATGTCTGGCCTGAAGCTGTCTCCTAAAATGTATTTTAACTTATTGAATCTCTGGGCTGGCTAAAGTTGTTTGGCCTTCAGCCTGCTGGTTTATATCAATGCCCGAAGCAGGGTCTTATCACTCAAAAATACATGGCCTCACTTTTATTAGAAAGATATTTATAGGTATTACTTATATTCTATATGAATATATTTAATGTGGAAAGAGTATATAACCACGCTGGGTATATAGTCAGAGACCAAGACTTCCCTTATTTCAATTTTGACCAGACAAGAATTAGCTGGTGTGCTTAGAATTCTGAAAATTTGAGTGAAAAGGGAACTTAGAGACTCTTATGGGAAAAGCATGGTTCTGGAAATGCAGATACTTCTGGGTCAAATTTGGCCTCAGTTTTATGATCCTGGACACATAAAATAGTTTCAATTTCCTCACATGTAATGAAGATAATAATTCTTACCTTGTAGGTTGTTATGAGGATATGTAAGATCATAGCAATGTTTGGCATTCAATAGACAAAATGTCCCTTTCTTTTAGATGATCCAGTTTAGCTCCTCTCATGCATCCCCTACAGACAGTCCCCTAGAAATGTGGGAGCTAGCCTATCCTCAGCTCTTTCCTCAACCTCTACATTCAGAGTCATCAAATTTCTTCAGTTTATCTCCATGTTTTAGTTAGGACACCACCATTTCTTTTTTGGACCCTCACAATGATTTTAAACAGAACAATGCAACTCACCACAGATAAAATCTCACAATGTCACTGCCTGATTACTACCTTTTATTAGTCTTACAGGCTCCCAAATGGGATTCTGGCTCACCTCTCTAGCCTCATCTCTCTTACCATTCATCCCGTACTCCAGCAATGCCAAACTTCTGACAAAGTCCTACATGCTGTTTCGTAACCTCATGTTGTTTTAGATGTTGGATAGAGGTCCGTCCCTCTCTCACGCTTGTCCACCCCTTAGACCTAAAAGAGTCACCACCCACCACAGCATCTTCTGACTTGCTACTTGCCTCCTCCCCACTCCATCACCTCTTTGCTTTGACACAACCTTGTACATATTTCTTCTCTGATGAGCGTCATACCTCATTGATTTAAGTATTTGTTTATGGGTGTCTTCTCCACTAGAAAGTGAATCACTAGAAAGCAAGAACCACATCTTATTAATCTTTATATACTCAGCTATTATCACTGACCTTGTACTCATCCATGTTTTATAAGCATTTGATGAATGAATCCACATTTACTTGAATCCCCACAGTAATGGGAAGTCATGACATAGCAAGGCAGCAAGCTGATTTTGACCATGTGCCCCATGTCAAATCCAGATTGATCATTCTTCCATCTTTATTGTCATATTTACCTCTCTACCCCCTACACCCACTGATTTCACTTAGAAAGAATACATAATTTGATTCGATTACTAGAATGCAACCAACACCATTCAGAAATAAACTTTTCTCTTCTTGGAAAATTCTTCTAATTATTCCTAGTGTGATATAATATCCAGGTCCCATACCACCTTATCTCCCTGATGGTGATCTGTCATGGGTCACCAGTGCCATGTCTAGAGCTAAACCCAAGATTCATGATGACTTCTGTTCTAACCATGATATCCTATTAAGAAGAAGATATGATAAAATATGCTTGCATTTATTCCTGTATTTTTCTATAATTGGAGTAAGAGTAGCTAACGTTATTGAGTTCTTACCACATACCAAACACTGTAGGAACAACTGCCTGAGACTGGTTATTTTCTCTCTGGCCCCTGAACTCAACTATTTAACCATTCTCCTGACCTCCTGGTATACTAGAAGCTCCCTGGTGAGGCATTGCTTCACAATTATCAGCCAGGGTGGTCCAAATGAAAGGGTTGGTTTTTGTTTATCTTTGCTTAGCAGTGTCCTATTTTCAACCTGGCAGGAGGAAAATTGTGTGAGCTCAAGGTACACACAGTCCCTTGAGCCACAGATCAGAAGTGCCCTCACGTGCGCTCTCTCTCTCTCTCTCTCTCTCTCTCTCTGTGTGTGTGTGTGTGTGTGTGTGTGTGTGTGTGTGTATCACTGGGATCGGTGACTCCATATTCTATTTGCCCATTGGTGTTCTGTGGTTTTCAGAATGGTTCTAGCTTCAGATATCCTGTGCTCCCCCAAAATTGCTAGTCTTTTAAACCATCCATATTTACATAATTGTCTCATAATCACTGGCATGTATTGAGCACTTTTTAGATATCTGGAATTGCATTTAACTCTTCACATGTATAACCTTGTCTAGTCTTTCTAACAACCTTACAAGCAGATAGGTTTTTCAGTTGAGGAAACTATTGTTCAGAGAGTGACTTGGCCCAAAATGCAGGGCTGTTATTTAGAAAAAAAGAGTTAGAATTTGAACCCAGACATAACTCCTAAACTTTATACCATACTACCTCCTGAATGAGTTTATCCTCATACTAAAGGAATGGGGGGAAGGGGCATGACAATGTGCAGCTGGAAGCCAGGACCAACAAGAATCTTCAAGAATATGTGTGAGTGAGACCATTCATGCACAGTAGAGTGGGGATGAGACAACTGGAATAGCAATTACTGTCCTGTAGGATTTCATCTGGGTGTCATGCTGGCATGTCTTACACCCACCCTGATACCCCAATTATCCCTTCACCCCACCTTGCATTTTTTCTGTATAATTGATTGCCATTATGTGTGGGATTTTTTTTTATTCTGCCTTATCTCCCCTTTGTAACATCTTTCTAAGGTCAGGAAGCATCCAGTTGTCCAAGAATTCTGTCCTCTCACCTTTAACCCTAGACATATTCAAAACCTGCCTCCCTTCTTTTCCTCGACAGACCTGGCACCACGTCCATGACACTCTTCACCTGGCCCAGGCAATCTGTTCTTCTGAAATCCATTCCTTATATGCCAATTCTAAGGACCACAAGCACCCATGAGAGATATGTCTGAGTGTCGTGCAAGGATTCAGAAGTAGTCTGATGATGGTGTACCCACACGGGAGGCAGTGTGGGCTTCTGGAGTTAGAAACATTTGGAAAACAATCTCTAGTCCAAGGAAACGGGAGAGCCATTTCTCATAGTCACAAAGTCTCTCTAAACCCCACAAAGGCCAGCTCAGCCCCAGAGTCCATCAAAAGTTCAATTTTATCACCATCTCCTCTATAGATGCCGTTTTATATGCTATTAAACAGAACAATGCAACTCACCAGTAAAATCATCTGCAATAACAGCCCATTAAAAGCTTTCCTTAATATGGAACTTTCTAATTAATGTAAATGGGGTGCAAAGCTTGGAAAGCCAAGTTGATTCTAATGTTCAGAAAGTAGGTAAAATAAGAAAGGGTCTTATTTTTTCATTAGAAATCTATTAAGGAATCTAATGAAATCTTTATGGCTTGGATATATTACCAAAATGTTACAATTGCTTTGTTTCCTGCCTCATTTCTCTGCCACCTTTCTCTATAAATATGGCTATGCTCTCAGGTTCTTGGAGTGTTGGGGGGTGGAAGGGAACACACTAGATTAACCTTAATTCTCAAATATCTAAATTGGAAACTGAGCCCCAAAGAGCATTGACGACTAAGGTAGTCATTTACTTCTTTCTCTGTCCCTCCTTTTTGCTTTCTTTTGTCTTTCCTTTTTTTCCTCACTCTTTCTCCTCCCCGCTCCCTCCCTTCCTCTCACTGTCACTGAAATATTTATTGATTACTCTATCAGTCAGATTAGGTTTGGTTACACTACAATAACAAACAAACTCTCACACCTCAAAAGTTTAAACATCAAACATCAAAAGGTTATCTCTTACTTGTATTCAGTGTCCATCGTGGGTCAACAGGGGAGCAGTGTCACTCAGATCCTACTTTCTGCCCTGCTTAGAGTCCAGTGGGAGAACGAGAAAATAAACAACTCAAGACAGAGCATGACAAGTGGTATGTGAGGCTCTACCAGGAGCCCCTGGCCCAGATGGCTCGTTCTCACCCCAGTTAGCCGACCTCTGGGGCTTTGCTGCAAGTTGTTGTATAACCACCTTCCTCTTTCTAATTGAGGTCCAATGTCCAGGAAGGAAACTCAAGCTCTGATCCAGCTCCCCGAGTACTTATGTTCACTTTTATAGACCCTGGATCCAGGGGCTTATGAGACCAACCAACCCAGGCAGGGCTGAGGCACAGGAAAGAGCCCAGGGAGGGAAGGACTCAGGTCCCAAGGTAGAAGTAGAGTGGGCTAAACTCAGTTTCATCACTGGTCAGTGCCTGTTGCATCTCCATGCCAGGAAGTCAGTCCTTTCGGAGGACAGGGCTCTATCACCTGGAGGAGGTAGCAGAGTGATTTTGAGCAGGGACCCAGACCCCACAGGAAGTTGAGGAGTGGGATAAGGAAACTGAGGCAGGGATGGGAGAACCAAGACAGGAACCCATCTGAGAGCAATACTAAAGTTCTAAGGTTTCCTCATTCAGCCCCAAAACTCTCTGCTGAAATCAAACTTAGGTTCTTAGAGGACCACCCAGCATACACACACCCCATACAGCAGGCCTTGGGCAGGACTGGCTCTGGAACTCAGGGGAGCAAGTGATTAAACCTCAGGGAATGAAGTGAGCCCTTGGCTTTGGTGGGAGTGCCGTGGATATCCAGACATCATACACTTTCTGTCCCTCAGCAACAGGACTTTTCAAAGCCCAGACCAAGTGCTCTGGCTGGCTTTGTAATCACGTTCCAATCAGCTTTACAGAACTGTGAAATTGATTATCGTGCTGGTCTCACACAGGCATTGGAGCAAGGCAAAGGGGCGCCTTAATTCTTTGTTGAATTCCACACACTGATTGGAGGAGACTTTAGCTTTTCCATGCATCCCCAAGAGGAAGGAAGTTCAAATTACCTTGAAATTACAATTTAGGGGCATCAAGGCCTGACCGGTCTGTTTCATTTTCCCAGTCACCCAGCCAGGGCCAAGGCCAAGATGGGAGGTACCTGGCATATTAACTCCTCTTTTAGGAGCTTGAAGAAGAGGCAGAATAGAAAGCCTCCAGATGCCTCACGTGGTCTCAGGGGGCTGTGGGAATGGCAGAGGGAGAGGACCTGGGAAGCGTGGCTCTGGCCACTCCGAATGTGGATCTGGTAGTTCTAGGTCTCCCCACAAGATGGTGTGATCGGGGTGTCATTGTCAAGTGAGTTATACCAAAGCACTCCCACTAGTTTTTCTTTGTTTTCATATTCTGTCTTGATGAAATATTTGGGATTTTTTTTTTTTTATTGCTGCAGGGGGGAAAAAAATAGAACATTGTCATGTGTTTCAACAGTCTAGGCATTAAGGGAAATTTTATTGCAATAAAGGGACCTGTCCTGGGTCTCGAACAATGACCAGGAGTTAGTCAGTTGGAGAAAATGGAAAAGTCCATTACAGAGTGAGGGAGCACCATGGGCCAAGGCCCCAAGACACTGGATTAGGAGAAGAGTGAGGGCGGGAATGGCAGACATGAGAATAGGAAGGTATGACATACTAAAGTTATTATACTCTAAAGGCAGAGGCAAGGCATGTACATTAGAAATGAAATGTGGGGTTCCAAGTAGAAAATGGAGGTACCGATGGCACATCAGAAGCACAAAGTGTAGAATGGTCACCTCAGAGACTTGCTAGAGTAGGTTGACTCAATGTCACACCTGTCAACTCATATCTAAAATTCACAAGAAATTTCATTTTCCTGTAAATTACTTAGGTAAGTATTAAGTGATGACAGTCCTATTAGAGGAGCTGGTAAGTAGTGAGTGCTTATTATATGTCAGGAGTATTCTAGACTTTTGTGGGAGTTATTTAATATTTTCACAATCTTATGAGGTGACTAGCATTAGTATCCCCATTGTACAGATGAGGAAACTGAGCCTCAAGGAGCTAATCAATTTGCAGAAGATCATAGAACCAGTAAGTGCTGGGATTGAGGTCCAAATGTAGGCAGTCTGAACCTAGCCCATATCTTAATCATTATACTATGATGTTTCCTGTAATCTTAAGAGAGATCATCTGTCCCTTCATTCAACAGATATTTAGCAAGTGCAGATATGCAACAAGCTTTGTGCTAAGTTTTGGGGAGACAGGAATGAGCAAGGTGGCAAGTTACATTCTTACATGAAGCATACAGGCTAGTGGGGAGACAGAAACATTAGTGAACAATTAATGAAAAAGAGAATGTCAGGCTGCAAAACAAAAGTAAAATAGAGCATTAGGAGAAGAAAATACCAGAGCTTGAAAGGATCTTCAATGCCAGATGAAGGAATGGAAGCTCAGAAAAGGAGAGTGACGTGCTCAGAGTCGCACAGGAAATTGGTATCAGGGTTGAGAAAAGAATCCAAAACTCCTAATAAAGTCAGTATCTGTTTATCTGCTGCCTGCTCCGTGCCTCCTGGTGTTGTAGGCACCAGACCAGGACAGCGACAGTCCCATCTCTCGTGGATCTTACATCCTTCTCCTCACACTGTTCTGCCTGAGTATCTGACACTTCTCCATACACACTTTATTTCATCAGTTGTTGGTTCTACCAAAAAAAAAAAAAAAATGGCCTCCACTTTTATTTCTTCTGTGCTCAGCTCAGGACAGGAAGATCTGAACAAGAGCATTTCCTTCTTTGCATAGCCCAAATTCTCCTTCCGTGTGCAGAACACTAGAAGAAAGAAATTAAAGGTCTCATGCCTTCTTCCAACTTCCCAAAGAGGGAAAATCTCTACAGTTACATAGAATAGGTTGATTTCTACCCTGCCACACCATGCCTTTAAGGCAATCAGCACACACAGAGTTGATTACCAATTTTGAATGGGGAACAGAAAACCCCAGAAGAGCAAAAGGCCTTTGGCTGATACTCCAAAGATTTCCCCTCTTGAAATCTTCAATTCTGCTTAGTAAAGGCAAAAGCCCTGCTGAAGTCCCATAGCCCTGAGACTCCCTTCATAGGGCAGATTGTCAAGGCAGAGGAAAAAATGGTTTTTTCTAGATATAAGTCCTACCATCATGGCACTGGAGACTGGCAAAGGGGAGTCTATTTTAATAGCCTTCTTTGGGTATAGAATAATCCATATCCTGTCTCTAAGAGCCTGGCCCCTTCTCCTACACCATGATTTCTCCTGTATGTGTGCTAACTTATTTAATCTTCACTACCAAACTAAAAGATTGGATGCTGTTACACAAAGAAACTGAGGCACAGAAACATTAAACGACTTTCTGAGAGTCACGCAGCTAGTAAGTAGAAGATTTGGTATCTCAGTTCAGGAAGATAGGCTCGAGTCTGAATTCTTCAGCAGTGAGATACACCACACCTTCTCCTCCTTCTATTCTGCCCCCACTTCTGCTGCTGACACTATCAGCACCTGCTATCAGCAGGACCCCTAGTACTTCTGTATTATTAGTTATGATGATACTATTTTTACTGCCGCTACTCTACCGATGCTGCTGTGGGATTTGTAATACTATCGCTGCTGATTCTGCCTGCATTATTATTATTGCAAATAATAGCACAGCCTCTACTATTTCATGCTGGCTTCTTCCTGCTCCTCCTACATTTCTTCCCTGCTCTCTTCCAAATCTTCCAATATTTATTGCCCTAGTCCTAGACCTTCTGCCATGCCTTCTACTGGCATTATTTACAGATGGGGAATTGAGGCTCAGAGCTAGGAAATGTCTCATCTACAGTCATGAGGCTGAGAAGCAGCAGCACAAGATTTTAGGACTGGGTTATTTATTTTGAATTCAATACCACTTTCAAATTGATTCGAAGAACTGGCAATGTGCCTGTTAAAAGCTCTCTATTCCATGGGTGGTCCGTGGATCACCTGGGAATATATTAGAAATGCAGAATCTCAGAACCTACCCCAGGCCTACTGAACCAGTCTGGTTCGGTTGCATGTTAAAGCTTGCAAAGAAGTGAAAATGCCCACAGATCCATTGTGAACTTAAATATTTACAAGCCCATAGGAAATAGCATAGATGCTACTGTTCCCATTTAGGTTGGGCAAGTGATTCGGAACCATGGGTATAAATGGCAAGTTAGTGCAGGAACTCCCTGTCTGTGGAGGTCAGAATAAAGATGTGAGAGGCAAGGGTTTGAAGGGAATCATGCGGATCTGTCTAGACAGGTGACAGAGGTGAATCTGGATTTGTAGCTTTTCTACATAAACTTATGGAAGAATATTGGTTGATGTTATAAATACCTTGGTGGGGGTGATAGGTGTGCATGCATGTATGTGTGTATGCACGTGTGCACCTGTATGTGTGTGGGCGTGAGTGTATGTTGGGGAGCAGAATGTGGGACAGCAGACCAGCATCTGCCCAGAGGGACTATGGCTTGGGCATCTCTGTCCCCTAGGAACACTAAACTTGAATTCCATGGTGGGCCCCTTGCCTGAGGATTTCTGATGTTGACACATACCCTGAGCCCAGGTGTGCCACGAGCCCACCTGGGCTCACAGACAGACCTCGTTGGCTTCCTACTGCTGTGCATGCACCTCCACCCTGTGCCTGACTGCTGTCGCCTATGAGTGTTTCTGGTGACGGCCGTTCAAGCACAGGTGAGGGATGTTTACCATTAGTGCCCTTGGAAGCTGTCTCTCCATGGTCTCGTGCACAGGGAAATGTAAGGCTTTGCTGAGAAGGAAGCACAGTGATGAGAATGGCATTTGTCCAAGTTGTCAAAAGGAAGGAGACGATTACAAAACAAACTCAGAGACAAGCAGCCGACAGCCTCACTTCCTCTCCTGCTATGTACCTTTTCTTTGCACAGATCCACGCTATTACCACTGTGGTCTTTCTTTAAAAAGGAAAATATGATCATTGTCACTCTGATTTAAATCCAGAGTTGGCTTCCCACTGCTTCTGTCATAAAGCCTGAACCCTTCATCAAGCCTTTCAAGGCCCTTTACTATCTGTCCAACACCAACTCCTCCATGCCAGCCAACATACACTACCCAGAATCTCACCATTCTTCAAGCTCCCCAGGGTTTTGTGATTTGGGATTTTTTCTCTGGCCATTCCTTCATATGGTATTCCTTGCCCCAATCTGCTCAGAAACTTCTTACTCCCATTTCCTGTCATAAGCAGTGCCAGGTCCATCCAACACAAAACTCTGGGCTCTTAACCCACTGCACCTCCTGAAACTTCTCTTTCAGAAGGGATGAGGGTGTGGTGTGAACTTACCCCAGAGAGGCTGTTTGTGGCCAGGCACACCAAGCAAGTGTGTTCCACACAGGCAGCTAGACCGTCTGGTGGATGAAATGGAGCAAAACACAAATCTACCCAATGGGGCCATCGATCACTGTCACAACATGCAGCCAGCTGTGGCCTGGCAAGGATACATTTTTTGGAGACGTTCTCCCGGGGAAAGAGTATTCGTTAATATGGGGCTCTTAAGAGTATGGCAAGGGTTAGTCCGTGTGAGGGATGACATTTCGGAGGCCGTTTTGCACTGAATCAACTTAAAATGTCTCTTTTCTGCTCTTGGAACCTGGGATTGCTATTTCTCCCCTGCAGAGTGAGAACATTTCCATCTTTCTTAAGGCAACTGCATGTCTTTTCAGCCCTGTTCATCAGTTTTCTAGTGTAATTAGGGGGCGGTTGTGGGGGGCAATTTTCTCCATCCATGGTGATAGTTGGCTGTTGACAAAATTCAGTCTTTACGTTCTGGAGCTTTTTAAATTTTGTATAGCTTTCACACTTTTGCTCCAAAGAAGTTTGCAGTCTTTACACCCTCACGTGCTGCTTTATGTGTGGCTGCTGTTGTTTGGACGTTTAATTCTAAGTGCTCACATCTTGATAGCAATGTTGCATAATAGAGGTCTGAGTGTGCACCTCCTTCATCGTGTCTAACTGTTACGGGTCTGTCCTGGCTCTTTCCCCATGAAATGGGAGTTGACTGTCAATCATTCTCTAGGCCTTCATTCTGATGTTCTTTGTAGCACCTATCACTCGCTCCTTTAAAAAATTTTTTTATTTATCTGTTTACTTGGTAATCAACTGTCCCCCTCCTCACCCCCGCCCTCGCTGGAGTGTATCCTTCACGTGGTCACGGTATCTGTCTCACTCTCCATTGTGACTCCTGGCATATAGCAGGTACTCAGTAAATGACTGTGGATAAAATACATGATTTTTTCCCTCCCATTAAGAAAGGCTTCTTTTCCTGGATTACAAATACATTGCTTTTCCTTCAAGAATTGATGTTGAATTTTGTCACATATATTTTGACATCTTTTAGGATGAATTTTTACCTATAGATAAGATTAATTACATTAGGGGAAATCTTAATTGCAATAATCTTTGAATTTCTGGCATAGGTTCCTCTTGGCGGTAGTACATTACTCTCTAAAAATGGATGCGCTGGTCCGTGTTGGTTTTTGGGTTTGTTCTGGCTCTGCTCTCTGTGGCAGGGTCTGGTCTTACTAACTTCTCGTAGGAGTTCATGACATCAGTGCCCCCTCTCCCCCCAGAGATTTACAGTCTCACCAGCAATGCATGAAACTTCCCATTACTTTCTCACTAGCAGAACTCTGCATTATCATTTTAAATTCTCTCTACTACTTAGAAAAGCAGACCTAGAGATCTAATTTACATTTGTATATCTTGATCTCTAGAGAGGTTGACTCTCTCTGCTCTCTCTCCATTCATGACATATATCTTTGTGAATTTCCTATTCCTGTCATTTATTGTTTTTTTTTTCCTATTTTGTAGTTCATTCTTGTTATTGACTTGCAAGAACTTTTTATATATTATGGACATTGATTTTCTCTGCCATGTATATTTACACATTTCCCATTTTGTTTTTTCCCTTTTAATAGCATTCAGTAACATTGATGGTAGATTTTAACATTTTTAAAACCTGATTTTCAACTTTGTCACTCCGTTTTTTAAGGTCTATTTCCTTCATTTGCATGCTTAAAAAAGTTCTGACCAGAGATCAAATGACTAGCCACATTTGCTTGTTTCTAATTAGTTTATTATTCCATTTATTTTACATTTGATTGCTTTGTTGACTGAGGTTTGTCCATGTCCACAGATCACACCCAGACTTTTCACCTCAGAGTGCAGCAGACTCTGCCCCTGTAAGATTTAATAAACCTTTATTTTCCCTTATTAGAGTGCTTAGAGTGAGACAGATGAGGCAAGGCTATTGCATGGATATTCTCTGCTCAGGGAAGCGGCAGGAGTTCCCTAGGACTGGGCATG
Source organism: Eidolon dupreanum (assembly GCA_028627145.1). Taxonomy (NCBI): domain Eukaryota; kingdom Metazoa; phylum Chordata; class Mammalia; order Chiroptera; family Pteropodidae; genus Eidolon; species Eidolon dupreanum. The sequence continues at coordinate 10,196,106 of CM053504.1, forward strand.
AGTTGAATCCCTGCCCTGGAGTCATGGCATTCTCACTCAGATGTGAGAGACTACGTGAGCCAAGTGAGCCACCTATGGCACAGAATTTAAAGAGGTGCTCACTCTTTGGTGCAGACTTGCAAGAACCTTCAATTTTACAACCTGGGCTGTTGTTTGCCCCCCTCAAATCACCATGTCTTGGGGTAGAGTAGCTCCCCAAACAAGGTCATTGGCCCCTCTCTACTACCCCTAAGGTACCCCTCCAGCCTCAGCTTAGAATTCTCCCTGAGTCCTGTATGACTCATGCCGCGAGGTAATCTCGTTATCACCTTTGTCTGCAGTTTCTTCTATCATGGGTTCCATCAAAGGTAGGGTGGTGCAGTGAGCACTGAACTTGGAATCAAATGGTAACCATGTGAGCTCTGATCACTCACTTTCTGGTCGTGGCTCATCTGTGGCTTTATTCTGCCCCCTGAACTCTGTAATAGGGTGTCATACCTGTTCTGCCTGCCAGCGAGAGTACCAGTCTGGGTCAAGTTGGGTCTGTACATTGCAAATGGGAAAGCTTTCTATACATGTCCATAGTTTCTATTATTGCTACTGAAAATTAATATTTGCATCAATGGGTTTATTTATTGTCAGAGGCTCCTGGTATTGGCCAGTGTTAGCATCAAGGCTGTTAGAAGCATTGACATAGCAGAAAGGTCATTTGGGGATGTGACAATCAAAAAGGAGTGCATTCCGTTCCCTCTGAGAGTTCCCGTCAGTGGCAGGATCCTGTTAGTTGGCAAATGAAAATCTAAGCCCCTGCCTGAAAGTAAGAATTAAAATGAATATTTATGAGCTGATAGTTCTGTAATTCTGTCCTCAAATGCTTCCTTCGGTGACATGTACAAGACTGCTGTTGCTTCCTCTTTGGACAGGAATCAGAGCTCAGCCAGGCAGTACACCACCACCTCTATGACCTAGATGAAGTCACTCACCCTCTCTGAGCCTGTCTCCTCAGCAGCAAATTGAAATAGTAATACTAATCTCATAGTGCTTCTCTGCAAATTAAATACTACAGTGCAGACTGGGGTGCCTATCAAAGTACCAGGCACACAGTAGGTGCTCAAAAAATGTGAGTGTCCTTCATTTCCAGATGCCCTGCCTTGGCTAGGATCTCTGTCATTTTTTCTGACCAGAACATGGCTGAAGTTTCAGTGTTTGGGGGTTTTATTCCCAATTTTTTTTTATTGTGGTAAAATACACATAACATAAAATGTACCATCTTAACCATTTTTAAATGTGCAGTTCAGTGGCTGAATACATTCATCACTATACCATTTATCTCCAGAACTCTTTTTGTCTTGTAAAACTGAATCTCTGCACCCATGAAATGATAACTCCTCTTTCCTCTGTCCCCTCAGCTCCTGGCAACCACAATTCTACTTTCTATCACTATGAATTTGACTACTCTTATATAAGTGGAATCACATAGAATTAATCTTTTTGTGACTGGCTTATTTCGCTTAGCATAATGTCTTCAAGGTCCATTCATGTTGTAGTTTGTGTCAGAATTGCCTTCCTTTGTAAGGCTGAATAATGTTCCGTTGTATGTATATATCACATTTTGTTTATCCATTCATCCATTGATGGACACTTGGGTTTCTTACACATATGTCTCAATGTATTTTTAGACTCTATTTAAATAGAGTCTGAAATGGATTAAGAACCTTTTATCGAAATTGAGCAGACCCTGTCTTCTTTTTATCACTCCACTGTTCCTATTTCTCTGTAATCCAAAATTCCTGTTTCCTGACCAACTCTCTGGCTGATATGTCTTTAACTGTCCATTTTCAGCTGGGAGGATAGCCAAGATCTGAAAGAGTGTCTACTCTTCTAATGTTGGGCCCTCTATTCCTTTATTACATCTTGGATTCATAGGGAAGCATGGGAGCCACCTGGTACAGGGTCTCTCAACTATCCTCCCCTCCCCCAACAGCCTGAAGACTGACAAAATCCCAGGAGTAGGAGAGGCTTGCCCAAAATGCTGATCCCTGGCCACATTCTAAACCAATTTACTTGGATCCTTGGCCTTAAGACTATCATCTGATCCTTCTAAGGTGATCCCAGTCTTGCCCCCTGGTTTGCATAGGTAGGGATAGGAAGGCTCAAACCCAGCAGTGCACCTGGACACAACTGTCAATACCTGCCTTGATGAGAGGACTGATCCTCGAACTTGGTAGCCAGTGAGGTTGAGGCTCCTGCCTCTTCTTCCGTTGAACGAGGGACTGGGCTGGAACTTCAGGCACTGAGCTTGGCATTTTGGGGCTAGAAGACAATCCTGGCACTGCAACTGAAAGATACTGCAGGGAACTCAGCAGATATGGCCCCTGTTTGCATGTTACTTAGTCTGGTTGGAGCAACAGGTATTAATCACAGAGGCAAACAAATAAATGTGAAGTTGCATATGTAAGATGGGCAGTGAAGAACTACTTCCAGGGTAGCTGTAGGAGAGGATTTGAAGTAGAGTATGAGTTGCTTTTTCTTTGTGTCTTCTCTGTAAGTGGTTCCTTAGCTGCAGGTTTTTAGACTATAGTGGAAAAGTGGAAGAAGAAGCCTTGTGAGACATAAGACTGAGTCGTCAGTGCTTAGACTCTGAGTCACAAAGAAAATATTGGCAAACGTTCATGTCATTTTGTTGTTTTTATCCCTTTGCTATCCAATGGTGCTGATCCTGCCCCCCACACCCACCCTCGTCTGCCCTCCCCCACCTGTCGCTCAGCCCCCTGCCCTGCAGGGCTGCCACCTTGCACAACTCTAGGGGACATTATTCACACGGATACAACATGAATAATGTTCCCTAGAATTGTGCAAAATGGCCCTGGTCCTCTCAGAGCCAATCATGGCACATTAGACTTGGACAGAGAAGGCTTGCCTGAGGAAATGACAATAGAGTCCAGAACTAAAGGAAGAGAAGAGATTAATCAAAGAAGAGATGGAACAGAATGCCATGCAGGGGGAACAGAATGGCCACAAGCCCTGTGGTGGGAGATGTAGGACCAGTACCAAGTACAGGGAGAAGGCTATTGTGGTCTGAGTGTAAGATCGAGGGCACATTCAGTCATTGAGAGGGCATGGGAATGACAGCAAGGGCCAGAACATGCAGGATCTGTGGGCCAGTATAGACAGTTGTTTTATTCTAAGGGCAAAGAAAACCCATTGAAGAACTTTAAAGTTTTTACAATAATAGTGGCAGATGCATTTATCGAGTGTTTACCTTGTCCCAGGCACTGTTCTAAGGGCTTAGCAAGTGTTGTCTCAATCATTTCCTCACCCAGACCTATGACATAGGGACTTCATTATTCCCATGTAACCAATGAGTAAATCCAGGTACTGAGAAGTCAAGCAACTTGTCCAAAGTCTCATAGCTATTAAGTGGCAAAGCTACTGCAGGAGGCTGTCTTCACTACTGCAGGAAGCTGTCTCATAGTATTGAGAAGGGGTGAGTAGCAGCTGGTACTCTTTTAAGTATAGCGGTAGAAAACCAGCCCATCTCTCGAGGGAATGCCCAACCCTCTGTCATGGGCATGGCCAGGTGGGTCTGTGTGGTGTGCCTGTGGCTCAAGGGGAAGACTTATCACCTGACACAGGTGCTGCCCTTATCTGGAGGTGGTGCCTGAAGAGTCTGACAAAGCAGAGAGCACCATATCAGCCCACACAGCTGCTTCCTGGGCTATTTCCCCCAGGGAGTTATACGGCAGCGAAAGGCATCACGTTCAGCTCTGCTTCCCGGACAAGCTGTGCTGCCTTGGGGAGCACCAGGTGCCCATTTGAGTTAGTCTGGTTTGCAGTCTGCACTTTGGGTGAACTCATAGCTCATTGTGGGCAGAGTCCAGGACTTGGGATGGACAAGAATAGATTGTGGACACGGACTGAGGAGGAGACATGGAGGGAGCTACTGGGCTAGGGGAGCCATTATCTTTTGTCTGTTTGCTGAGGGAAGAGCAAGGAATAGATTGAAGATCCACATGAGGTGAGTATGTAGATGAGATATTCTCATCAAGGAAATATACTTTTAATAATAAAAAGAAAAAGTTCCTCAAAATAGCTCACATTGGCTTGACAGACAGTCCTGGGCAGTGGATGAGAAATGATTTGGTGTAGTGGACATATCATCAGAAAGTCAAATACCCACATTTCTTTTTTTTCCTCTTCTTTTTCGTCTTGTTTCCCGCTTCCTTTGGTTTGTCCACCTTTCTTCGTGCACATCGACTTTTCTCTTGGCTTGACTGTTGGTTTCTCTGACACCTGATTCAAAGGGCATGTGTCTCCAGCCTGCAGTGGACTAACTCTGACTCCTCCCCCCACACCACCTCTGGGTCATTATGCTCCAACCCAATCCTTTTCACTTAGCACAGTCTCTGTCCTCTGAGCAATTGAAGGCAAGTGGCAGATGTGTCCGTGGCACCCTGGACTTCATTGACTCAGAAATGGAAACTGAGGCTTAGGGAATGGGGAAGGGAGCTTCCAACCCAGATTCGAGATGGAACGGCATTGAACACTATTAAAACTCCCCAGGGGAACCCAGGTTTGGAAACGTGTAGTGCGCCCCTCCTCCTAGCATCTCATTTGTTGCTGGAACGCTCTCGTGCATCCTTAATTCTCTTTTCAGAGGAAAAACCTGAGCTCTTAGATTGTTTAACATGGAAGGAAAAAGCCAGACCCAGAGAGGCAGTAACTGATAGATAGAGGACTCTCCTCCCTCCCCACAGGTTGGGCAGCCCAGGTAGTGTGGTTGAGCCACTTCATCGCCCCATCTGAGGCTAACAGTGAACCCATAATACAGCGATGAGATGAGAAGCCATTCTAGACAGGTCTCTGTGTGCAAGAATTTCCATATTTATATTCAGAGCACTTCACAGTGTATTTCAATTGCTATTACTTTAGCAAATGTCTTTCATGCAAATTTTGATATTTTTCAATGGAGAAGGCTTCATCTGAATCAATGGAATGATTCTTTCCACCTCCCACATGAAACAGCCAGTGCCTTTTAGTTGCAAACCTTGTACATGCTAAAGAGAGAGTCTCTGAGTTGACTTCTGCACGTTTGAGGGATCTGTGAGTTCTTCTTCTTGATGGGAGGCTGGAATTCCAGAAGTGGACCCCATCATCACTTCGTGTTACTTTAAATATTAGCCTAGCACTGTATCTCATCTCTGAAGCTCTGCTGGGCCCCCAGCCTTAATTCCTCTAGCAATTGGTTGCAAGATCTCCGGCTTCCTAGGAGGCTAAAACCAAAGCTCTGGAGCGCCCCCTTCAGGAGCACAGCTTACGACAGCCTTTGACCTCTTCGGGTCCGCTCCACACTCCTGACACCCATGATGGACAGGCAGCGGTCATTTTCCTAGACACTTCTTCAACATGCTGGATGTATGTTTATTTTTCCTGCACAGGGCCTGGCCCATGCCCCCCGTTGTCCCCTGACTCACCCAGCAGGGGCCCTCGAAGAAGCCTGGTGCGGGGTCACTTTGCTGGGCAGGTGACCAGGAGGCAGGGCCCAAACACTGGGCTCTGCAGCATCCTGTGGACTCAGTGAGCATGAAAGGAGGCTGCACGCACCAATCTGCTCTCCCACAGCCTTGGCGGAGGAGTCCCAGGGAGTCAGTGGGTCCCTGTGTCTGTTTCCTGAGTCACAGCAGTCATTAATCACCTCGAAGGACAAAAAGTGCCATCCTTCTAGGCCAGGTCTGTCTCAGGGGCTGGTTCTCAGGCTGATGCTGCTCATGACTTGCAGTGGCCCCACTTCCTGCCAGACCGGAAGCCTACGTCATACAAGGACTCCCAGGGTCTGCGCGAGCCGGTTCACTCCTCACCCCACCGCCCACCCTTCCCCGCTTTGCTCACTGACCTCCAGCCACACTGGTCTCTCCGCTGTTCCTCAAATCAACCGGATTTGATGATCCTAATTAGGGGCCTGTTTTCAAGCTGTTCTCTCTGCCTGGAACGCTCTTCTCTTGGGTATCCACTTAGCTAATTCCTTCTTCTATGTGAAGACCTTGCCTAGATCTCGCATTCCTGACTAGGCCTGCCCAACCTGGTTAATACTGCAACCCGCCTCCCTCTCCTCAGCACTCCTCTACCCTGGTCTGCTCCGTCTTTTCTTTTTCTTTCTTTTCTATTGCACTTATGTTTTTTTTTAATTTATTTTATTTATTTATTTTTTTTTTTATTTTTTTATTTTTTTTTTTTTTATAATCATCTTTCTTCCTCTCACCACCCTAGCAACCAGAAGGTAAAATCCAGGAGGGCAGGGATTTTTTTTTTTTTTATCAGATCTTTCATTGACATAGTTCAAGTGCCTACAATAATGGCAGGTTTATATTACTACTCGATAAATAATTGTTGACTGAAGATGAATGAGTCTGTGGTTTACGCAGAATATTCTTGAAAACCCTCTCCAACGTTGCAAATTCAGGTCTGACCCAACCTACTTGATAATACTACTAAGTTGTAGGCATTTCCAAGAATTCTTGTATACCTGAACACACTTCAGCTTCACAACAAGACTATTCTGTTGATGATGAATCTGAGTCTGCTAAGCGTGGTGTCTGAAAAACAGCCCTTGGGTACCCAAAATGACAGCCACACGGTTAAGTCTTTTCGATTCAGAGTTTGTCCTTTTGTTGTCTTTGAATCTTTACTGATAAGATTCAAAAACCATTTCTATTCTGCACCCCCTCCCAAATGAAAAGTAGGTGAGGGGCTATATCTATAAAGAAACAAGAATCTGAGAAGTACAATTTACTATGAGGCAAAAAAAAAAAAAAAGAATAAATAAAATTTTAGAAAAGAAAGAAAGAAAAGCAAAGAGGCACAATCCTAAAGCCAATTTCCTTTCCAGTTTCCAGCCAGGCTTCTCCCTATAGTGGGTGCCTAATGGTGTGCAGCGACAGAAGACCGGGCAATCAGACTGTTCCCTAAGTCGTGGGCTTTACTCTGCCATCCCCAGCTTAGGACACCAAGTCATTTCTTTGCAATAAGCCCCTCTCGCATGCACCAGGTCGAGTCGATGGAATCGCGGGAGGAGCTGAGTGTGGAAGCTGGCCTGGGCTGACTCCAGCACCCATGTGCTCACAGAACTGCCCAGAGGCAGAATCCCAGAGCAAGTGAGAGGCACTGAGGTCCCTGTCTCCAAAGGTATTCTGGATGATTCCCTGATGACCCTGGCATCGCCTCTAGAAGCATGTCTTACTCAGATGGGACAGGAGGAGGAACTGGATAGAGATGAGAGAACTGTCGATGACCAGTTAGAGCTCCTGGAGAGCCACAGGTGCATAGATGGACCCTATTGCAATGCCACTGAGAAGGGGGCCGGGGAGGGAAGAAGGTGCCAGAATCTCTGAAGAGATGGGGCATCAAATCTGTATCTTCATTCACAAAAAGTGTGGGGCCTTAAAAAGGGGAACCACCTTAGTCCGCAGTTAGCAACCTCTCAGATCTGAGGTATGCTGCAAGGGTGGAGATGAGGGCTTGGAAAATACGTGGCATGTGTTTCTGCAGAGATTATAAGCCTGGGCACCACCTCTCTGCCAGTGGGTGCCCAGGGGGAAGAGAAGCCTGATCCAGGTATCAGGAGACCCGAGCTACCCCTCAAGGCTGCCCTCTAGCTTTTCAGCATCAGTTCAGTGTCCAGCAGGGAAGGGAAGGGTTTGAAGCTGTGATCCACAAGGTCCTGCTGCCCTCAGCTGAGCTGCAGTCAGTCTGAAGGACAGTACTCTTGGTCTCTCCCTGTAATGGCTTGGTGAAGTTCCCTGAGGCAGGAGAGAGGAGATGGGTAAATAGCACATACCCCTGTAACTGTCTGTCTGCAGGCTGAGGGGGCCCCTGTCTCCTGGGTACCGCGTGCTGCGTGGGAGGGAATAAGGCATCGGAAGCACTGATTTGACTCAGTTATTCACATCGGTGGCACTGCTAGATGCTCTCCCATGAGAACTGCTGTGTCTGCTCATGGATCTTCATTTTACTGATAAGAACCAAAAGCTCAGAGCTGCTACTGCTTGTTCTAGACCATGCATTCTTAACACAGGTGCTGTTGCCACAAGAGGTGAAAATCGGTTCTTGGCATGGGGGCGAGGGAGGGGAAGAGGTGTAGGGAAAAAAAGCTTCTTCTTATGCATATGCGTAATATTTATAAAGTACATACACAGTTATGGAGGTATGTGTAGAGCCAATACAGAGCTAAACAACATACCTGTAGAATTAAAATCTCATGGTGGAAATTTTAAAAATGGTTGAAGAGGCTTCTTAGGAGGTGATAATGAAAAAAACAAAGAAGGTCGAGAAACCATGGTCGAGACCAGCACTGTCTAGCCACCAGCTGCACATGGCTGTTGAGCACTTGAAATGTGACTAGTCCAAATCAAGATGTGTAAGAAGTTTAAAATACACACTGCGTTTCAAACGCTTAGTAGGGAAAACAATGTAAAATATCTCATTAATTATTTTGTGTTGATTATATGTTGAAATAATGACATTGTGGATACCTTGGGCCAAAGATATTATTAAAATCAGTTTCACCTGTTTGTTTGTTTGTTTTTTAATATGGCTCCCAGAAAATATAAAATTACAAACGTGGCTCACATTTTATTTCCAGTGGGCAGTTGCTGCTCTAGACAACCATCTGCTTATCAGAATTTGTACTGGAGTTTTTTTACTTCCTCCCAGGCTGTTTTGCTATTCCACAGCTGTCCCCTTAGAGAAAATCCACTTACCATGTGACCTTAGGCATGCCTCTTAACCTCTCTGAGCCTAGGTTTCTGTTGAGTGCTTTGCAAATGAAGAAGCTTTTACCAGCTGCAAGATTCTGTTCTGGACCCAGCTGAAAGCCTATGGTCACTGCAGATAGGAGTGTGTGGGCTTCCTGATGACCTATTTCACCAGAAATGACAGTTCCCTAAATAGCAATGTCACCTGCTGTGTGTCTGCTTCTGGGGAAATGCCACATTAAAAAGATTAGAAAAAGAGAGAGAGCTTCTACCCTTGAGACCAGCAGAAGAGAGTGTTAGAATAAATGACCATTTAACCAAGAAGAGAGAAAAACAAAAGCTTTTATTTCTTGTTGGAGGGAAGAGCTATAACCAAAAAATTAGCTTTCACAAAACCTTCCCACAGTAACAGGGGCGAAGAAAATATCTTGCAAATGTGCTCTGCTGGGTTTAATTGATGCTCAGATCGCTTCTATGCCCATCTTTTTATTCCTTTCCTAATGCCTAATTTAAGAGGGGTGGGGATCAATTCTATTTTAATTTCATGAGAAAAAATGCTGAATGAAAGAAAAATTCAACAGAAAAATGAAACTTCAGACTTCAGCCCTCACTGACCCAGAACGTGATCAATGGATTTCTCAGAAACGCTTCTGGAATCTGCCGCCTTCCTCAGCCCTCTGACAAGGAGGCAGGAAGTTTCACGCTGGAAAGAGAAAGTTTCTGGGGTGCTGGGGAAGTGCAGTCAGTGGCAGGACCCATGACCTCCCTCTACTTTCCAAATTCTATCCTAACTCTCCTTAACTTTGGTTTCCATATCCCCACTTCTCTACCCAGAGGCTCTTCACATTCTTCCAGACTCTAGGTATTTCCTTTTACCCCAGCTAATCCAGCAAACAGTTCCTCACAGTACTTTTGATCTCTCAGCCCCTGGCCACTCAATGATGACCACAGACCGAGGTTAAGTAGATAGAGTCTGGTTCACACTGCCTGGGTTCCAGGCCTAGTTCTGCCTCTTACTCACTGTGAGAGCCCTGGAAAGTTACTTATTCTCTCTAAGCCTCAGTTTCCTCATCTATAAAATGGGGATAAATATGGTACAAGCCTCATAACCTTGTGATGATTAAGTGAGTAATGCATGGAAAGTGCTTAACATGCATGGCTCTTGGCAAACATTGAGTGGCAATAAATAATAACTCATATTATTATTATTATTGTAAAGAGTTTCTATAAGGTTGTGGGAAGCAGAGAGTAGAGCCTTTGGCTTCTGACCTGTGGTTCCACAATTCCAGGTTAGCCAATCAATGTGAGTTATCACACACTTTTTTTTTGTCCTCCTTTTCAAAAATATTTAGCTTAGAAATAATTTAAGACTTACAGAAAAGATGCAAAATTAGTGCAGAGTTCCCATATACCTATCACCCAGCTTCCCCTTTAGCATTGTACATGACCATAGTGAAATGACTAAAACCAGAAATTAACGGTGATTAATATTATAAACAACAACATGAGGAATACAGACTTTATTTGAATTTCACTTGTTTTCTAACCGATGTCCTTTTTTAAAAAATTCATGACTTAATTTAGGATCCTACATTGAGTTTAGTTGTTATTAATCCGCTGTCTCCCCCAATGTGGGACAGCCCCTCAATCTTTTTTTGTCTTTTATGTCGGTGGCACTTTTGAAGAGTACTCGTCTATTTTGGTCTATTCTGTAGACTGTCCTTTAACTCCAGTTATTCGTTTTTGGCAAAAATATCACACAAGCTATATGCCTTTCTCAGAGCATCTTAGGAGGCGCCTGATATCAATATTTTACCGTCCTGGAGTTGTTCCTTTGACCACTTGAGTAAGAAGGTAGCATGCATTGATTAAACATCTACTATGTTTCCTCTTTGGGATACAAAAGTGAATAAAATGTTACCCATGCTTTCAAGAAACTTTCAAGTCTAGTGGGCAAACAGTGTTCTAGTTATCACTGCTGTTTAAGAAACCACCCCAGAATTTAGTGGCATAAAGCAGCAACTTCGTTATGCTCACAGATTCTGTGGCTCAGGAATTTGAAAGGGCATGGCAAGGATGGCTTGTGTTAGCCCCGCTATGTCTAGGGACTCGGCTAAGAAACCTCAAGTGGCCAGAAGTGACTAGAGAGCTGAGAACCAGAATCATCTGGGGACTTGCTCACTGACCAGCCTGGTAACTAGGCAGGTGTGACTCAGACTGGATGCAGCTAGGGCTGTCGACCAGAAGCATGTGACCTCTTCGTGTGCCCTATGCTCCCCACAGTGTGCCAGCCCAGGGGGGTCAGACTTCTTACACAACCGCTTAGATGCTGTAGACATGAATGTCCTCCTGTGGACAGGTCAAAAGCTGCATTGCCTTTTCTGACCTAGTCTTAGAAGTCACACAGCATCATTTCCTCCATATTCTTTTGCTCAAAGCGGTCCTAGTCCTCTGAGACACAAGAGCTTATATCCCCCCTCAGAAGCTCTCCCTCTGAGTGGGAGGAGTGTCAAAGGATTTGTGGCCATTTTTAAAAACCACTAAAAAATGGGAAAGCACTGAAGCATCTTTCTGGCTTTGTAGGTTTGGAAACTCAGACCCAAGAGGACAAGAGTTTCATCAGCTAAAGCCTCATTAATTATTAAATGCATCATTTAATTGAGTGTCAACTATGTACCAGACAGGCGTGGACCCAGCTGCCAGGGATGCTTACCAAGTCCTTCCTGGGGGTGGCAGGCCCAGACAGACCCACTAAGAAGCCCTGTGGTCTGATGGTTGTAGGTACCACCAGTCCTTCCCCCGGCAACTGGTCACCTGTGGACATGCGCAGAGGGCAGTTGACAGGGCAGGGTAATGCTGGACTCTTCAGCATCAGAACTACTTCATGGCAAAGTCTGGTGTATCGCACTCTGAGTCTGCTCCATTTTCACATCTAATCCTCATTTATTCAGTAGAACTCATTGACTCCTACTCTGTGCCAAGCTTGAGAGCTGGCAGCCAGAGCAAGGAATAAAGAGAATGAAGGCCTTGCCCTTGGTGAAGGATTTTCCCAGGCCGTCTCTGCCAGAAAGGCCGCTGGTGGGGCTGCGAGGTTCCAGAGAACAGGGTCAAGGGATTTTTCAACTTCTCTCGAATCTCCACACCCAGAGCCAACTGGAGAGGAATTGGTCACGCAACTTAGCAATTTAACCAGGTTAAACTCAGCAGAACAGAAATCAGCTGAGTGTGAAGTTGGAAGGCAAGCAGCTTACATTTTAAAAACCCAAGAAATATTGCAAGGCAGACTAATAGCAATTGGGAATATCACTAGACAGACTCATTAAGCAAGAAAGTTTCTGTGAAAATAACAAAATCATAGCACCCAGGACACCCTGGCATGAGATTAAAAGCTGAAAGGAGGTTTAAGCTTCATATTATTAAACTGCATTATGACAGTTTAGTGAGAGAGAGCTTAGAGCCATCAGAGTCGATGGTGGCCCTGTTATGGGAATCTGACTGCGTCTTTGAAATTCAGAGCAGTTTGAAAGAATGAAACTGTCAGAATATCCCTCCCGTGTGGGGCAGGGGAGGAGAGAGCGGGAGACTGGGAAGTGGCCTGTGGGAAGGACTGGGGGCAGGGAGGGTTGTTGGAGGAGTGTGTACTGACAAGAAGACACTTCCCTGAAGTCTGTCCGGGAGCTGAGGGCCAGGGTGGTGATTTGGGGAAGAGAGTGGGGCCCACATGGTAAGTGCTCAGCAAATGTTAACTCTTATTATTGTCACCCACTGGCCGATCTTGCAGTGTGGGTTGCTGGTTGGCAAATACCAATGACTCTGGGCCAGTTGGATTCTGAGCTTGCTTTCTCCCTGTGTTTGATCCCAGAGCCACCAGGAAACCAGCCAAAGTCAGAGAACAGGGTGATGCCTAGAAATCAGCAAAAGTCACATTGGGTAAATGAGCCAATGTCCCTTCCACAATGTCTCTTTGATCCATGGCGACACAAGATGAGAACAAGCTCTTGCAGGGCGGTGTAGCAGGTGTGTCATGCTCAGCAGTTGCAAGCATCGTGCTCTGTGCTGGCAGCTCTGGGGAAGGCGCGAAGCCCAGGCTGCCCGGGCACAGCAAACCCCACTTATGGTCTGGGCTTCTGGCCCTGGAGCTCGGCTTTGGGGACCAGGAAGCCTGGCAGGCGCTGCCCAGGTGTTTGCTGCTCTGTCCACTTGTTAGTAGAGCACTTTGGCTGGCGAGGTTCCAAAATATATTCTAGTCACTCAACTCTTGGAAAGCGGTGGATCTGGGCTTCAACTCGGGTTCTGCAAGGCTAAGATCCAGTGGTCTTTACTCCCGGACTCTTCTCATTCCTGAATCTCACATGGCCCCAGGATCAGGCTAGTGGACATTCACAGCTCTCGCCCAGTGCTTTCCAGCCTGAGAAGACTCGTCCCCCTTCAGGCCTGGTGCCACGTGATAGCTCTTATTCCTACATTTCTAGGGACCTCATCCTGCACTAGCCAAGACTTGACAGCTCTCAAATCTACTTCTTCGTCTCCATCCCCTCAGCTTCCTGTCTGAACCAGGGCTTCTTTGTCACCTGACATCTGGGTGGGAGTTAGACCTTCCAAAGATATCCTGTTCCTCCAGTCAGTTCAATCCCCTTGCCAGAGAATGTGTTCCCCAAATTCAACGTGCCTGAGAACCACCTGGAGAACTTGTGAAAGCACTTGAGTCCTGGTTCCTAACCCCAGACATTCGGATCAGTAGGTCTGGGATGGGCCTTTGAATCTGCATCTCTAACAAGCTACCAGATGATGCTGATTCCCTCTTGTCTGCAGACCACAATTTTAGTAGCACTGTTCTTAAATTCATAATGACTCTGTATCTCTTTTGAGAGCCTGCTCTCTCCTTTAATGGTTCCATATTACCCTCAAGATAAAATCTAAGCACTTCAGTATTCACATAAAGATTTCCATGACCTGACTTCAAAGCAAGGTTGCCACATACTGTTGCATAGTTTGTGCACAGTTAAAAAACAGCACCAGAGGGATGAAATCAGCTAAGCACCTGGCCGTGTCTATCAGGAGGAATACAACTAGGCACGAGAAAGGCATATCTTTTTCTTCTCACAAAGGCTCCCGGAGCTCACTGAAGTGCGGGGGACTGGATTGAGGGGGGGACTCTATCTGCCTGGAAAGGTGCCTTTTTCTATTTTGTACAGAGGTGTTACAGAAGCTACTAGTCACTCTGCCCAAGAATTGCTTGGGCCTCCTCATCCTTCACTCTCTGTCGCCCATCACTTCCTGTCACCCTTCTCCCACCCCCCTCATCTGGTTAAGACCTTCTCACTCTGGGGGAAGACTTCCTGGCCCCAGAAGTCTTCTCTATCATGTGCTCCCAAGATCTACATTTCCTTCCTTCAGAGCAGTCATCTTGATGTGCCTTCACCGCTCATTCCTGGGGTCACCCCTGACCCCCTCACTGGACTTTAAGTTTCTGGTGGCTCCCCAGTGCTGAGCACAGAGCCAAGTCAAGAGCTCATAGTATCTGTTATAGATGCTATTCTGTAGCCACGAGCACCCCACAAGTGCCTAAACCCAGCCTGCCATTTTTTGTTGTTTCTTAAATGTTTTATTTTGAAATAATTCTAAATTTACAGAAAAGCTGTGAAAAATAATACAGAGAGTTCTCTAGCCTTCACACAACTTCGAATGCTAACATCTTACATAACCATGGTATATTTGTCAAAACTGAGAATCCACGTCTGAATTACAATTGACTAAACTCCAGAATTTTTTTTTCAGATTTCCTAACTTTTTCTGCAGGTGTCTTTTTTTCTTTTTTTTTTTTTTTTTTTTTTTTTTTTTTAACTTTCGCCCTTCTAGTTTCCTGCATAGCATTTAGGTGTCATGTCTCCTTATTCTCCTTCAGTCTATGACAGTTACTCAGTGTTTCCTAGTCTTTATGACCTTTACATTTTTTTAAGAGTGCTGACCAGTCCTCGGTCTGGGTTTATCTGATGCTTTCTCATTAATGGACTGAGATTCTGGAGAAAAATACCACAGAGGGTATGTGCCCTTCTCGCCACAGCATACCACTGGGGCATTGTTCTCAATATGACTTGTCACTGGCAGTGTTGACCTTGATGACTTGCTTAAGGTGGCGTCTGCCAGATCTCTGCACTTTAAAGCTATGATTTTGCCCTCTTTATTCAAAATGAGTCACAGGTCCAGCTCACACTCTAGGAGAGAGCAATTAGACTCTGCTTCCTGGAGGGATGGATGTCAAAGAATTTGTGGCTTTATGGTGAAACCACAATGGTAGCTAGGAAATGTGGGGGAAATAATGTTTTGCAAATATTCTGTTTCTCCTTAATTTTACCCACCAACTTCATCATTCATCAGTGAATCCTGCCTGATCCATTATCACTGCATTGTTCCATTGATGGGCTTCTAGTGCCTTCCAGCAGGCCACTTTTAGGACAGCTTCCCTTGGCACATGCTTCATTTCAGAGTTCTTTATGCTTTAGGGCCCAGCTCCAGCATTCTCTGCCCTGGCTGCCCAATCAAATCTCCTGGAGAACTTTAAAAATGTCTGATGGCCATTTGTACCCAGAGTGTTTGATTCAGTTAGTCTGGGATGGGGTACAGGCATTGGTACTTTTTAAAAGGTCTTTGGGGCATTCTATGCCCTGGAGTCCAGGCCGAGGACCACTGACCCAGCCCAACGCTTTGGCAGCTTCTTTGGGAAGCTGTCCTCACTCTCTCCAGCAGAGCCAGTTATGCCCAGATCAATGTTCCTGGAGAACTTGGTTCCCTGCAATAGCCATCAGTGCTCTGTTTGCTCCCAAAGTCAGGAACTGGGTTTTCTTCAGCAGTGTTTCCCCAGAGCAGAGTCTAGCCCGAAGTGGGCTTTCAGTGAGCATTTGGTGATAGAGAGAATGATTCCATCACAACAGAAGCAAAAGCACTAGCTGTCTGTGCACACAAATGGCCAGACAGTCCCTGCACTCTCTCACTGGCTCTGAAGTGCTGGAAACACTAGGGATGTCAGTGTACATGTCGGTCATAATCGTTTTTTCGACTGTTGTTGCAATCTTCAGTTCTCTAGAGACTCAAGGGCTCTGTGGCCAAGAAGTCACTGGCACATGCATAGCTTCCATCCCTGCATGCTCACTGTTCTTCGAGAGTGTGTTCCTATGTTATTTTTGAATTGCCAGGAAACTAGAGTCCACACTACACTTCCAACAAGAAAAGATTACCTTGAACCTAGTCTCCTTTTGTACGTTTGCTTTGGAGGCCACCAAGATGGCAAAGCCCATGCCTTTAAAGACTTTATAGTGGGAGTAAATATTTTAAACAGCTGTTTTGAGTTTGAAGAAAAATTAAATGAATTTAACTCTTTATTCAATGAACTGAGAATGTTGGTCTATTTTACCTGTAATTTTGTTAAAACTCTGTTATATTGAGACTTCCAGAATATGAGCTGGAAGCCATTTGGAGAGAGTCAAGAACAGATGAGATGGGTAACTCAGGGTGCTGACTCCCCCTCCCCCAAAGGGTTTGGGATGAAGACACCATGGGTATAACAGCAAGAGGAAAGCATACTATAAGAGGATGCTTCTGGAGCATCAAGCCGTAGTGGCCCAGTTTATACTGTGACCACTGACAACTGATGCTATTATGGGTTTCTTCAATATGGGGTCATCTATTTGGGAGTGAGCTCTTTGAACAGCCCTGTGGCCCTTCTAGAGTATGTCTGCATGTTCAAAGAGACTTACCCAAGTTCTTGCCATGTCATGGCACTCACTGTGGTGAAGCCAAGACTGCAGAGAACACTTCATGAGCTGTGAGTCAGCATCTGTTCTTTTAGGATGCGGCCCAGTCACACATATAGCTGCCCTTACCCCTGCTCACACTTTGAGCATGTTGTCTCTCTTGGCCTTAGTTTCCTCAGCTGAGGAATGGGAATAACCGTAAAGAAACCTTAGCATTTTTTGAGGATTATATGAGGGGATATTTTGTGAGCCCCCTCTCACAGTGCCTGGCACAGAGCGAATGAATGCTCCAGAATAGTGTGTTTGTCATGATCGTGTCTTCCGACCATGTGTTTCTATGTCCTTGCCACTTCTATCATCTTGCTTTATCTTATATCCTCCTTTAACCCCCATGCCCTATCTCATGCTCAGGACCCAGATCTTGTCAGCTGCTCTATCTGAACTTGGAACTGCTGGGTCTTACCCCGTACCAAGCCCAGTGCTGGAGCACAGCAAGGCTCAATCTACACATGTTCAAGAAACAGACAAGTCCTTTGGGATGGGGCTCTTCAAGGGAAACCATTTCCTGATCTCTTTGCCTCTCTTATCTCCTCCTCTTCAGCTCAAGGTAGAAGGCTGTTTGTTCTTTGCAATATGGCCCCTGGTCCATTGCAGCTAGAGCCTTGATGCAAAGGCTAAAATAGCTCACGGACTCCCTGAAGCCTTACTCCCGAACAAAGCAGTTGCCTTCCAAGAGTATAAAAGCTGAAGGTCATTCTGCAACACAAACCAAGACAGAAACTGAGATTAGAATTATTATTTAACCCTTGAAGAACCTGAGGCTCAGAGAGGTTAAGCAAATTGCTTAAGCCACACAGCTAGTTTGATCATTTCCTTGTACATGAAAGAGGAAGAAAGGTTGGAACAAAAACCAGATAAGAACCTTGCTCTCTTGGAGCTTAAATGGGGTCAGAAAACTCTTTCTAGTCAGGGCCAAAGAATAAATATTTTAGACTCTATGGGGCACAGGATCTCTGTCACAAGTACCTAATTCTGCTGTTGTACTGTATGAGCAGCTACAGACACTACGTAAGTGAATAAAGTGAATAGTGTGGTTGTTTTCCAATAAAGTTTTATTTACAAAAACAGATGATGGGCTGAATTTGGCTTTTAGGCTTTACTTTTTAAACCCCTGGGCTGGTGGAAGAGGGACTCATTAATGAAATAATTGCATGGCTAAATGTAAAATTGGTGGTTCCAAGAAGAGAGATGTGATTCTGGAAACATAAAATAGGAGGACGTGGGAGTCAGAGAAGGTGCTCATGAAAAGTGTCATTTTAAGTGCAGACTGAGGATGAGGGAGGAGTCTAAACTAGGCGAAGGGGAGGCATGGGAAAGAAAAAGTGTTCTGAGTTGACAGAATAGCTTGTGCAAAGGTCCTGTGTCCAAAAGTACCATGGCTCTTTTTAGACACTGAAATAAAGCCTAGAATGCAAGAAGGAGGTAAAGAGAGGCCACCTCATGCAGTGAGCTGAGGAAGACCATCGGATAAGAACGTGATCTTAATTCCGAGAACTGTGGGAAACCGTTCTCTTTGGATTCTAGGGTGTGATGCCATTGGATTCTCATTTTGAAGTCCTCACTCTGGCTTCTGACTGGGGATTCCACTGACAGCAACCAGAAGAGACATGGTGGTCTCTTGATCACTTCGTTAAAGCCACAGCCCAGTCCCTGGAGCCCAAGGTGGACATGCAGCTCGGCACCATTCCTCCACTTTGCTAACCTAACACATCTACCTCTTTTTCCAAAGATTCACGTTGCATTATGCATTTTATGGCCACTGCTCCGTCCCATTCCATTTTTCTCACCTTCCTTCTTCCCCTCTCCAGCACACCCTCCCACAAGTTGCAAGTTCGTAAAACTTGCAAGCTAAATTTTTCAAAGACTGTTTCTGACAAAGCAGTAGGGATTAGATTTGGTGAAGCCCTTCATAAAAAATTGAAGACACGCTATATTAACATACATTGATTTATTCATAGTGTTTCATTACAAGTAAGTGAGGATCCTGTAATACCAGGAAAGGTTAGGAGAGCAGGGGAACACGGTATATTATACTGACAGCTCGGTGGAAATTGAGTTGCTTCTGGATTGAATTTGGAGTGCAGAAAAGGAATTGGCTAGTAAATAAGGCATGAGTTTTACCTCCCAGTGCCTGTATATCAACATAGTTGCCACCAGTTCAGGCAGGGATGCTGGGGATGAATTTCAAAAGGATGCATATGCATGCCTTCTCCACTGGTGGACAGCGGTTAGCTGCCATAGGCCAAGCTCTTTGAACGTGTCCCTTCTTCTGTCACTAGGTAAACCTGAATGCTCAGCTCCCCCATTTGCTCAACACTCTCCAGTCACACTGGATGTTTCTCAGCTCTCACAAGGCTTTTCCCAGCCCAGGCCTTTGCCCAGGGAGTTACCACTACCCAGAAGCTGGAAGGCTCTTTCCTCATTCTGAATCCCTTATCGTCCTCGAATATTAGTTCAGTTCTCCCCTGAGATGCTCCGTGAGCACATTGTCTTAGTTGGGCATTTCTCAGAAACAGACCCCGGGATAAAGTTTTGAATACAAGCGGATTATTGAGAAGTTTAGAAAACACTAAGGAGTGGGGAAGAGAAAGGAAGGTAGGCAATGGTGAGTGTGTTTTCCAGCCAGCTGCCTCTAGAGGCAAGGAAGTCCCATCCTGGGAAATGTATGCATCAGCTCCCATAGGTCCAGTTACTGGGGATATTAATTACCGAGCACTTTCTGCCAGCACCCATGTGAAAAGCCCTCAAGCAAAAAGAGGCAGGTGTCTGCAGACTTGTTTTTGAGAACGGCTGGAGTGGACAGGAGTAGCCAGAGGAAACGCTGTGACCAGGCCCACCAGGGACCAGTGGGAAGGGTGCCCCTGCCCAAGCCATGCTTGTGAAATGCCCACATCCTTAAGCTCCACGCAGTTCTTATCCTGGGCTCACTCTGCTCGGGGCAAAGTCTGGCCTCTGACATGTGGCGTTAATTGCTACACTGCTACTGCTTAAGATAGGAGAGAGAAGTTAACTTCTTTCTCCAAAACACTTGATACCCTTGCCAGGAACAGCAACCTGCTTATTTTTTAGGTAGTTTCTGTGTTCCCTTTTTTTTTTTTTTTTTTTTTTTTTTTGCCTGGGTTTGGCCTTCCTGTCAAACATGGGACATTCCTGATGGAGGACGAAGTGATACAAGACACCTGCATAGTTGACGTCCCTTTCTCTAGAAGAGAGACACTTAAGGACAGG
Source organism: Eidolon dupreanum (assembly GCA_028627145.1). Classification (NCBI taxonomy): domain Eukaryota; kingdom Metazoa; phylum Chordata; class Mammalia; order Chiroptera; family Pteropodidae; genus Eidolon; species Eidolon dupreanum. The sequence continues at coordinate 10,215,874 of CM053504.1, forward strand.
GCTTAACTTGTATTCATTTGGGGGGCCCCAGCAGCACACAGCACAGATTCTAGAGTACAGGAGTGAAAGTTGGTATTCCCACGTCCATCACAGAACAGTGACTAACCATGAGACTGCATGATCTACAGCTACACGTGACAGCCTGCATGACTCTCACAAGCGTAATGTTGAACAAAAGCAGCCAATCGCGAAAGAACACAACCTGTGTGACTCTACATAAAGTTCAAAACCAGGCAAAACTAGTCCAAGTTGTTAGCAGTCAGGATGAAGGTATCCTTGCTAAGGGAGGAGGATAAGGATGGGAAAGGGCGTAGGAGGAGGATTATGGATCTGGTAATGTTCTCTCTTGATCGAGTGCTAGTTATATGGCTGTGTCCAGTTAGTAAGAATTCAATGAGCTGTATAGTTTACTGTTTGCGTATTATACTTAATAAAACTTTTTTCAGTGGAACAAACTAGGTAAAACAAATAAATGAAAAAGCCTGTGTTTGCCACTTTAACAACTGTTTGATTTAGAAACGTGGTACTCAAGAGTGTAAACCATTGAAGGCCGGTGCCGGATTGCCAACTGTTTTGTTACTTTCAGAGCAGGATAAATGCAGAAATTGAGAGAGAGCACCCAGAAACTTCTACAGTGCCTTGACGTGCTGTGACACCTGAGTGCATTGGTCAGTGGACACGTCTCCTTACATGAAGTATAGACTGGCTTAGTTATTGCCAAACTCACATGAGGTGGTCTATGGAGTATTAGGGTCTGCAGTGGATTGGGAAACCCCAGACTGGGCCTTCATCATAGATATTTTGAAAAGCACTGATTTAAAGAAAGTTGTTTCCAGTTGAGCCTCAGTTTATCCATCATTAAAACGAGGATAAATATCCCGATGCCCCCAAACACAATAATGCATGAGGAAGCAGCAGACAACACCATGTGGAGTAAGGGGCTGATGAGCGGCATTTTTAACTAGCCTTCCAGGGGATTCTAACTGGTCTGCTATTCTTGATCACTGCTGTATACAGCTGCCCTGTCCAAGGTGGTGGCCCGTAGCCACACGGGGCTGCTGCACGTTTGAAATGTGGCTAGTCCCAGGGAGGATGTACTGTAAGGGCAAACTACATACAAGATGTCTAAGACTTATAGGATACATTTATTCGTATTATAAAGTATGAATCGAAAATATCTCATTAACTTTTTACTTTGATTACAGGTTGAAATAATATCTTGCATATATCGGCTTCAGCAAGATATATTATTTAAATTAATTTTACTTTCTTCTTTCGTTTTCTTTTGATGTGACCACTAGAACACTGAAAAGCGTGCATGTGGCTTACAAGCTCTAGGGCATCGGCCATGGAGTATTAGGAGGCTGGGATAACCTGTAGGGTGGACAGCAGCAGCAGAGCCTGCTGACCAAGCTCGCGTGCCCCCTCCCCGCCTCCCTGAAGTGTCTTCCAGATAATCTCCATCCAGCTTCCTGGGTGAGGTATTTATTGGTTTGTTTGCTGGCTTGTTGTGCAGATCAACTATAAAGCTGTTGGCTCGCTGGACCCGAGTGCCGACCTCTCCAGCCAGAGGGGAAAAGTGTTCAAGCTCCGGAATGAAACCCACCACCTCTTTGTGGGTCTGTACCCAGGGACCACCTACTCCTTCACCATCAAGGCCAGCACAGCAAAGGGCTTTGGGCCCCCTGTCACCACTAGGATCGCCACCAAAATTTCAGGTATCTTTCTTAGAAAGGGAAAAGGGAGAAGATTGTTGCTCCTCCCCTCCCCCACATCTCTTGTTTTCCTGGGAATGAAAAAGGTCAGAACCAACTGCCACTGTGTGATATTGGAGCAGTCAGGACAATGCGGTCTGCTCATGCGTTACCACTGTCTCGTGGAGAAATCCAATCCGCGAACTTCCCAAAGTGTAAAAAATATATTAATTAGACTAGACCAGAGGGAATGCTGAGTGATTCACCAAATAATGTACCACACAGTTGCATTAAATGGTACTTTTTAAAAAAAATACAATTTGGTTTGTAAAAGCGTGATTTACTTTCAGGAATATTCCTTTTGAACCAGGGCAGCAGAATTATCTCAGAGTCCTTTTTGCAAATTACGTTTTTTTTCAGAATACCTATGCAGTTCTGGTCAGCACACATGCGTGTTTTGAATACACTAACCCATGGTGTTTTTGTAGCTTAATGTTTCCACTTATCTTTATACCATCAACATTTTCCATGTTGCTGTATTGCTTTCATTATAATGTTCTGTCAAGTGGATGGACGTAATTTAATTAAACATTCCCCTGTGGTTGGATATATTTGGTGCTTCCACAATTTTATAAAATAACGCTTCAATAAACATGTTACAGAATAAAGTCTAATTTGTTAGTTTGGATTATAACTTTAGGATTAAATTCCAGGAATTGAAATACTGAATTAAAAGGGATGTGGATTTTAATAGCTCTTAATACAAATGGGTAAATTACCTTCCTGAGGGATTAAAATTAGTCACATTCTTATCAGTTGGGGATGAGAAAGGGAGGGTCTCAGATGAGAAAAAAAAAAAGATAATAGGAATTACTTCATCACTGCTGTAATTTACATTTTAAATGTGTTTAACAAGGTTGACTGCTTTCACATCTTTGTTAACTTATATTTCCTGTGTTTATCTGTTTATTTGGCGTGGAACTTTTTGATTCGTGGGGGTTACTGGCTACATCACAGCAGCCCTTGTCCAGACGCTTCTGCATTTTGAAGGAACCCATGGGCAGACTGGACGTCAAGGCTGACTTTGTTGAAACCACAGGGGTGCCATGTGATGATCAGCTAACCCTTTCCCATATGTCCCAAGTATCCTTAGGGATGGCATCAAGGAAAGGCAGTGAGCGCAGTTTAGGACCTGTGCTGAGCTCCATCCTCTCTCTGTTCTCTGCCCAGCTCCGTCGATGCCCGAATATGACACAGACACCCCACTGAATGAAACGGACACGACCATTACGGTGATGCTGAAGCCTGCTCAGTCCCGGGGAGCCCCTGTCAGGTGAGGAGGGTTCTTCACCTGGAGTTTACGCTTTTCCTTCTCTGTACCATGCAATCTCCCACTGAGTCATGCCACTGTCGGTGCCCATAGGCAGGACTGGCCAGGAGCAAGGCTTCCTGGAGGAAGACGGTCAGCAGCCAAGCCCAGTTCAAAAGCAGTCACTGAGCCAGGATCCTCTCTCTACACAAGGGGGTGTTAGGACTGGTTCAGAGGGAGCATGCTCATGAGGACCTAAGGAGGGCTGGGAGAGGACGTCCTGAAAGACACATATGGTAAATTTATTTAGTGGACTGGAGGCCTGGGAACACACAGTCTCTTGACCAGATCACCTTTCCATGTCTGACTGCCATTAACAGACAGATGGACAGACATGCTGAGTTCTTTTAAAAAAAACAAACTTGCTCAGAGTTGATGACCGAAACAAGACCTCTGGGCTGGTCCAGGTTAGGGCGCTAGTGTGCTAGAGTCCCACAGAGGGACTTGTGGTCAAAGCCATTCTGCTGATTTTCACAAGAGGCTGCTGGGGATCAGGAGCACACTCACGACCCAGGCCATGAAAGCATCTCAGTAGCTAAGCTGCCCCAGGGCGAGTTCATGGCTCATGGCTATCAGGAAGGTGGGCATCTCTTTTAAACAAGCTATACTTCACAGAGGACAGCAGCTCCTATGTTGACTGCTGGTTTTGCTCAGAGATCAAGGAACTATGTAGTCTCTTGAAATCAAGCAGAGTGTTGGGTGGAAGAGCTTTCACATCAGCTCAGTTCAGTTCAACAAGCATTCACTGAGTACCTCATATGCCTGGAATTAGGAAGGGCACAGGGGATAAATATGATTTATTTTTTTATTGAACATGCATTTATTTATTGAATATTGAATATTTATTGAGCACTCACTCTGTACCAGGCACTGTTTAACTCATGTTCTAAAGAAAGTCAGACTCCAGCTGGGGAGACAGAAACATGAAAACATAATTACAATACAGTGCATGCTCATGGAAATAGGCAGAGGTCGTTATGAGAGCTCAGAAGGGAGAATTCCCAGAGGAGGAGACACTGAGCTTTATCTTAAATGTTGTATAAGATTTCACCAAAGTGGTACGAGGGTCCAGCATGAGCAACGGCATGGAGGGGAGAAGCAGCCTGCTCTCCTGGGAGCAACCGAGAGTGGCTGTGTTTGCTTTAGCATAAAGATGAAGGCAGAATTGGTGGGAAAAGAATGGGGGCCATGTTTGAGATGCTCAGGCTTGTTTGAGGGGTCATGAGGGGCCACTGGACAGCCACATGCAGTGTCACTTTTATGATACTGGAGACTGGGAGACCAGCCAGGAAGAAGGCTATTGAAATGGTCTAGTTATCTGTTCTCCAAACTGGATCCAACTCTACCCAGAAATTATAGGCAGTGGAGCAGATAGAATCAACTGCCAGCAATTGGAAAGTTCCCCTCAATTCTGCAGACTTTGAACGATGTTCTATCCCAAGTCAGGTGAATCGTCAGGCCTTGCAACAGGTGTGCATAGTATTTGCGGAGCACCTGAACTAAGAACTATTCTCTTATATTCTACACATAGGTTATTCCAAGACTGTCCTAGCTGTAATGGGCCAAAGCAGATGAGGTCTCTTACATCAAGTACTTATTCAGTTACTGCTTTTATTCTTGTGCAACTTTGTCATTTAATTCTCTCTATACACCAAGATATTATTATCTTAATTGTCAAATGAAGAAACCAAGGCTCAGAAATTCCCAAGAGCGTACAGGCAATAAGTAGGAAAGCTGAATATTGATGTGGGTCCTCCAGGTGCCAAATCACATGTTCCATTTTGGCCACCGATGCCTTCCTCCCTTTCACAGCTCCTGCCTATTTCATACAGCAGCGTTGGTCATGTTTCAAAAGCTTTGAAAGCATTCCAGATGGCAATGCATGGCCCAAAAGGGAGAAACAGCCTACTCGGTATGGTACGGCAAGTCAGCAGCTGACCCAGGATCATAGGCCAGATCTTATCCAAAGCCCATAACCTTTATAAGGTAGACCCAGGAATCCCTTTTATTACTGCAAGCCTACAAAACTACTGGCAAAGGGACCTGATCAGCTGGCATCCACTGTGTGGCACCCTGGTGAGGGCGGATTCAGTCCAACTCCCTACAGTCTTCTGGCTGCTGTGTGGGGCAAAGAAAAGGATGTGAGTTTGGTGGCGATGAACTTGGGTTCAAATCCTGCTCTAACACTGCCGTGTGACCTTAGACAAGAAGCTTAACCTCTCTGAACCTCAGTTTTCCTTATTTGGAAAGTACGGATGGTAGCTATTTCACAGAAGCGAAATAAAATATAAAAGTGAGCCAAAGCCAGGCAGACTGTCAGAGAGTTCCATCGTTAGCTTTGCTTCTTCTCTGTGGAACTTAGGAAGTTTTGTTCAAAACAGTTTCTGAAAATCTGTCCTACTACAGGGTCACAGTGTTGCCTGCTTCCTTCTGACACAAATTTCCAAAGATTTTCGAGACCCTGATTCCATGGTCAGGAGAGAAATAAATACTTTGCTTTTTCCTTAGGATCCGCTAACGTCTTTCCAGCACTGTTTCAGAAAAAAAGTCATTTTTTAAACTACATTGAGAAATAAGCAGTCTGGGACCTAACCTCAAAATGAGTCAGATTATATGCCTATGAACCTCTGGAAATGCTTCAAAGCCAGCTGAACACAGATGGGAGTAATTACTACCATGTTTTATTGGGTAACTACTATGTTTCGAGAATTTAACCTTAACTAATCTGTAAGGATTCGTATTATCTTTCTGTTAAAAATGAGGAAACTCATTTTGATAAAGCTCAATCACAGAGCCTGTCAGTGATGAAGCCAGAACTTATACCCAGCAAGGGGGTTTTCAGAGCAGCCCAAACCAACGTTCTTGGGAAAGCTTCCTACTTTTCCAGTTCCTATGAAGAAAAGCCCTTTGCACTTTCTCTGAGCCTACATACCCTTAGTTTGCATATCTGTTTGATAAGCTCATACATTCTAAGACTGTAGTAAATTAGGAGATGGGAATGGAAATGCTCCAGTAGCAGTGAAAAATGACAGTTGGCAGGGAGCGAAAAACAGGACAACCCTACAAAACTGACACAGAGACTCAAGAAATAAGGAGATCCATATGCTGCAGTTCGTGCAGCCCCTCACAGCCATGGTTGTTCATTTATTATTCCCAGCTCACCCCCAAAAGTGTAGCATTAGGTTCCATGTCTTCAAGTTAAAAGGGG
>CM053504.1:10222644-10313899 GCA_028627145.1 Eidolon dupreanum
CAGTCTTATTTGAGATCCATTGAGCAAACCAACTCCCTTTATTCACATTTGTTTACAATTTGAGTTTCTTTTTCCTGCCATACTAGATTCTTCTCCTGTGACCATTTTTAGTCTTCTAGAATTTTGTTGAAACCTCTTTTCCACTAATGGCCCTTTTCCTGTTCTCTCCTTTTTCTTATGGATTTATATGCTTTTTATCATTTATTGTCATATTAGTGGGATCTCAGGAGAGAGGAAATAAATGGAGCACATTAAATCTTCCACTTTTAACTAGAACTTCACTTACATTATTATCTAAGCCAGTTGTCACAATAATCGTTTGTGGAGACATTATTATTGTCTTCAGATTTTCAAATATCATTTAAATATTTAAAGGGAGGTCACAAAGCTAATAAGATTCAGAGCCAAAATTCAAATTTATTACAGATTTTAGAATCAATGCGCTTTCCACTTTTAGCTCATAAATGTGTTTATGAATCTTGAAAGTCATTGCCAAATTATTTCCTCAGTTTGATGAATCAATTTACAATGCTGCTGGAATCATATAGTCCTACCAGTTTCACCACAACTTCACTGAGATGGCATGTTATAATGTACATTTACTTTGGTAATTTAGTGTTTTTTTAATGGGAGCATATTACCATTTTGGTTTGTATTTCTTCATTTACTGGCAAGGCAGAATCTTTTCCCTTGTATCTTTATACTATTGACATTTCTTTTGTTGTTAGTTGTCTTTTGAAAAAAACCCTTTTACCCTTTACTAATGGCAGTGGTTCTCATCCAGAGTTCATTTGTGCCTCAGAGACAACATGCGGAGATATTTTGGGTTGTTATATCTTGGGAATGGGGACTGTTACTGGCTTCTAGATAGTGGGTAGAGGTCAGAGATCCTGCTAAACTCCCTGCACTGCACAGGACAGCCCCCCACAAAGATTATCCATGCCAATAGTGCCAAGGTTGAGGATCCCTGACTTGTGAGTATCTTGATAGCCTTCTTATTTTCTTTTATTTTTCAAAAAAATGTGTGATAGAACAAATTCTCCATTGTTTTAGTCACAAGACCCCTTATCATTATTAAAAAATAATGGAAGTCCCAAAGAGCTTTTGTTCATGTGGGTTTTGTCTATCAACATTTACAGGATTAGAAATTAAAGCTACATTTAGAAAATGTTGTAATTCATTTAAAAAATAATAAGCCCATTATGTATGAACATAAATAACATATTTATATTTCAAAATAATAAAATTATGGAGAAGAGGTATATCTTTCATATTTTTACAAGTTTTTTACCATTTGGCCTATTAGAAGGTAATTGGATTCTCATATCTGTTTCTGCACTTAACAATCTGTTGTCATGAATTGTTTTGGTTGAAATATGTAAAGAAAATCCAACACAGATATGTCATTAGGAAAAAAGGGAATATTTTAATAGTCTTTAAAATAATTGTGAATATTCTGCTTTGATATTACACCAAAACTCAGAGAGTGGTAGTTTCCTAAAGTTCAATTGCAATGAAACCATATTAGTTAATTTTCCATATCCTGTTACATTAAAATATATATAAGTTATGTCACACTTAGAATGGATATTTTATCATTGATTTTATAACACTATTCATGGGTCATTTGAAAAAATTCACTGACTTATAAAAATCTTCCAAATGTTGACACAATTTATTATATAATATCAAAATATCACATTTGCCCATATCACCAACAATCTCATCAGTAAAGTTTTAAAGTATTGAGATCATGTCAAATTTACAGTGACAGATGAGTTTTCCAAATTTTAATTTTCATTTGAAAGCTTAATTATGAACAAATATGATCAGTTTCCCTAGTGACAGATGAACTTCTTTATTTTGGAGAAAATGTTTATCAAATATCCAGTGAATAACCACGATGTGTCAGTCATTCTTTCAAAAAAAATTGTGTTTCATTAAAAACGTGACTAGTTTAGCATGCAACTCAAACAATAGAAATGTTTTTCCTTAAGAAAACATAGTACTTCAGTAAGCAGGAGACATGATTTATTCATACTTCCCATTGTGTCACATGAATATTAAAAAGACATGTACTCAAGGGTTGAAATTAACACGTTTACTGCCTCATCAAGGACATTCTCAAGTAAAACTGTTATTTTTGTTTTTCATCACATGTTTTTATATGGTGGTGAAGGATACAATAAGTACGGTTGGGTGCCTTGATTCAAGCTAAGGCACCAGCAGTTTCACCCACTGCTGCATTTGCACTCGAATATCAACACAGCGAAAAAAAGCAAATGAAGTCTTAGCATAATATTAATATCATTTTGATGTTGCAGAATCAATGACAGGATTTTGGGGACCTCAGGAGTTAATAGACCACAATTTAAAAATTACTGAATTAAGATGATGATATTATTTATATTCAAGAGTCCTGACTCACATTACAAATTGAGGGCAAGGCTTCCACATTTGGTGTATATAATAATATCTTGGTGATATTCAAAGTTTTTATTTCCCAGCCCAGCATTTAGAGAATCATAAGGAGGCTCTGGACTTCACAGGTGATTCTGTTGTCAGATGGAGACCTGGCACTAACAGTTCTCTACACATAGGTGATTTTCAACTCACTGCATTCCTGCAAAAGAAAAAAAAAAAAAAAAAAAAAAAACACACCTCATCTTGGTTTACATTTGCCCATAGGAGAAAATGTTTGATCGGTGTTATAATGCTGTGGCATTTGTTTGCCTTATCTGGCATTAATATGCCAGTTATTGTGATTAATTTAATGGTTAATTAATAACCATTCCCTATACCTTTTTAGAGCTTAGAAGGGCTTTTTGAGGATAATTGGTTTCAGATGGTCTTATAGAGAAGCGCTCAGAGAATTTTCACCCAACGTTTTCCTTTCCTTAAGTAAATGTCTTTGTTGCACGTAGAGACATCCAAGGCACCCTATTGATTACTCTTAAAAACAGCCACTGGAGCATCTTCCTCTGTAAAAGCATCACTATGGATTTTAATGGCAAAGTTTGGAGCCTGAATCCCTATTGAAGCTAGCCTTTGTTCACCTTTTTTTTTTCTTTGCTCCTCTCACAACATACAGTGACTTTAGAAAACAACAGTGACATTTCAACCAAGAACTTGGCAGGAGGGAAAACGGTTGCTTCCCAGGACATCTGAGGAAGAAGGCAGTATTGGGAGGCCTGGGGTAAGGGAAACAGCCTGGGTCTCCACATAGGAGCATATAAAATGCCTTAGAATGTTTATTAAAACACAAAACAAAACAAAAACAGGAAGATTTTCATTCCCCTAAAGTGTTACTTTATTGCTTTTCAAAATGTAATGTGTAAATAAATTAACCTGAGACCTTTCAAAATACAGATTCTAATTCAGTAGATCTGGGATGGGGCCTAAGATTCAGCATTTGCAACACATTTCTAGGTGATGAGGATGCTGCTGGCTCATGGACCACTGAGTAGCAAGGCCCGACAGTATTCTGCTTCTCCTGACTGTTGATTGGTAACTTTGGCTCTAAACACTCTTTATTATGTCTACATAAACTGTTTTAAAGTTATTTAAATGAGCTACTAGCATTAGCTAATAGAACTATTGGTCAGTGAATTATAAACTGAGTAAACTCTCCTTCATACATTACTGGATTCTTGATTGAAGTGACACTCTTCAACAAGAACTTGGAATATCATATTTTTGTAGTTAGGTAGGGTTGGGATATATTTACTAAATATTCAAAAGTCTACATTACTCGGTAAGCTAGAAGTGCCATGCCACATATGCACATAAATCCTCCACCAATTAAAAACATGATACTACAGCTATTTATAACATGTAATATGAAACAACCATTTTTAAAGTATTTTCACCATCCTAATTATCTTTGATCCTCATCAAAATACTGAGGTAGTTAATATAGCTTTATCTTATCATTTTGTTTTAAATAAAGTTTAATTTAGATTAAAGACAAACATAATATGGCTTTCACAGAAATTATAGGAAAATAAAAAGAAAAAAGGCGTCTATAAATTCGTCATAAAGTATTAAAATTTGTGGTGGGTTTTTTCTTTTCTTTTTTTTTTTTTTTTTTACTAAATTAAAAAATGAGGTTGTACATAAATCTGATCTTCCCTGACAAGATTTTATTCTGCTTTTGCCATATATCATAATAGCCTTTATCATTTTAATGATGTACTTATTCTTTTATTTCTCCAAATAGTGAGCAGATTTTCTCCATACCATTTATTGAATGCTCCTTGCATTCCTTCTGACTTGTGATGCTTCCTTATGTGTGTGTGTGTGTTGTGTGTTTATGTTAGTGTGTATCCCACTATATTCTTGGTTTGCTTTTACTGTCCTATTAAATCTTCCTCTCTGATGGTCACTGTGTCTGTACAACACATTTTAATGATAGCTTTCCAAACATTTTAATATCTAGTTCTAACAATTCTGTGTTCCAACTGTTCTTAGCTATTTCACCCATTTATGTTCCCCTGTGAATTTTAAAATCACCTCATCATGTTCCCAAAATAATCCCCAATGGAATTGGTTTAAATTGTATTAAAACTGTTACTTAACCTCCATTGGTTACATAACACAAGCTTTTTCACACCAGAAGAGGGCAAGCCTATCCATTCAATTTGACTCTTTACCATTTCTCAGGAAAATTATGCAGATTTCTTAGTGTAGATGACATCCTCGGCTACTTCATTAAAATGGATGCTTTCTTTGTTCATATTAAGCTTGTGATGTCTTGTGCTCTCTTTCCCCTTTTATGTTTGCTAAGTGGATTTTGCTGGTATTTAGGGAAATTCTGTGTGTGTGTGTGTGTGTGTGTGTGTGTGTGTGTGTGTTACTCATTCAATTTGCTGAAACCTCTTGTGAGTTTCTTTAATTAAATTTTATTGTCTTGGTTTACTAGTCTAATAATCACATCATCTGTGAATAATGATAATTTTGTGTCCTCCTTTTCAGTTGCAATAGCTCTTATTTTGGTTTTACGTTTTGTCGCATTGGGTAGAGCTTTCTGGGAAATGTTGCCAGATAACACTGACAGTTGACCATGCTGTGCTACTCCCCACCTTAAAGACTAGCCTGCCAGTAAATTTCTCCTCTGTGTGATGTTAGTTGTAGTTTTGAAATAGATATTTTAAAGCATGATAAGGAAAAATATCTCTAGCCTACCACTTATCTTTGTGACTCTTTTTAAAACAGAAGAGGGTGTTAAAATTTATCAAATGGCTTTTCGGCATCTATTTATACAATTGTATTGTTTCCTACTTGGACTTATTTATGTATTATTTTCCCAGATTTTTTATTACTAAATCAATTTTGTGTACCTGAGGTAAATGATTTGCTTATGGGAAACCAATTTAATAGTATATTAGAGAAATAATTCACAACAATTTGAGATGCTTTTCCTCTTTTTACTGTCTTATGTAATTGTTTATATAACATGGGAATTATCAATTGTTGAAAGATTGAAAGAACTCATTGGAAAAGCCATCTGGCTCCAATGTTGTTTATTCTAATTATCTTTTTATGGAATGCTTAATTAATTTATTGTCATTGTTTTTTGTTTAATAACAAAGGCTTTTCAGATTCTAAAAACAGGTTTAGTCCTATCCCCTAAGCATTAAACATCAAAATAGTTTCTAAAGAGTATGAAATTATGGTTTTGATTTCCTATTTGATATGAGAGTTACTTAGGAAGATTCTTATTTTCCCCAGCTGGTAGTTTTTATTTGTTTAAAAGTTTAGTTTAATAATTTCTAGTTCTATCTCATTATACAAAGAGAATATTGTGTATACCTTTACTTATACACAGGCATAATTGATTTTTGTCTATGCCCCTTGTTATTTTTATCCTCCATACCAAAATAGATCCCTTAAACATTAAAATATTGTTTCCTTAGTCATATTTTCTTGGAGAAGCTTTTCTAATTTATTTTTTATTCTTATATTCAGACATTTCAAATTTATAGACACACATCTTTTTTCTTTTACCTTTTGTGAGTTGTTCTATTATTAAAGCTAAAAACGATTTTCTACTCAATTTTTTTTTATTTCAAACCTACAAGGTATTACAAGAATGGTACAATAAATATCCACGTATCATTCTTCCAGATCCACCAGTTGTAAACATTTTTGTCATATTTACTTTCTGTCTTTTTTTTCTTATCTCTCAACTGGTTTCTAGGTTAGTTGTAATCATCATGACACTTTAAAACCTCTGGTTTGTATTTTCTAAGAAAAAGATCAGTCTCGTACGTAGCCATAATCATCACACTCAAGAAATTAAGAATTGGTATAATACTAGTATCTAATATATAGCACATATTCAAACTTCCATAGTTGTCCCAATTAATTGTCCTTTAAAGTTTTTTTAAATCCAACCAAGGATCCAATCAAGGATCACGCATTGCATGTGATTGACACGGGCACCTGAAAATTTTCAATGTATAAATTAAATTTTGAACCATCAAACTATAATGTGGTTTATCATATGTGGTAAGGTCTTAAAGTTATCTTTTTTCCCATTATTATGCAGTTTTTTCCTACACTATTTATTGACAATTTTTTTCCTTTTTCATTGATTTGTGTTGCTCGTATTTCTATATAAAAATTCACACACACATATCTCTATCACATTTTCATTTAATCATGCTGCAGTACCCATGGTTTCATTATGTTAACTTCCTAATATGCTTCAATATCCAGGAGTGGTTTTTAACCCTCATTTCTTTGTTTTAAAAAAAGAAATTTACATTTTCTATTTTAAACAAACAAACACGCCAGAACAATCCATTAAAACTATTGGAATTTACAAATTAAGGTTATCCTCACCTTTAAGGCTCCCAAATGTCACTTAACTGGCTTCATATTTTATATAACTTGCTTTCTTCCAATGAAAACACATCAATTTGGCAAGAATTGACATCTTTTCAATATGTGATGCTTTTAGCCAGGACGTCAGCATTTCTGTCCATTTATTCATCTTCAGTTCAGCACAATTATTTAACACCCACTCTGCCAAGCTTTGTGCTAGAAATGAGAGATATTCCTTTATATCGCTCAGTAGAGGGTTTTTTCTTCCCATGTCAGTCCTGTACATTTCTTATTTGTGTTATCCTTAGCTATTTTTAAAGGACTCTATTCTAACAGAATTTTTCCATTATGTCTTCTAGCTTGTTTTTCATGGTCTACAGTTTATTTATCTCTATCTTCTATCAAACCACTTTACTGAATTCTTTTATTAATTTTAAAAGTCTTTCAGTTGATTCTCTTCGATATATTAGGCCACAGTCATTATCTACAAATGATAAATTGCTTTCCTTTCTAAAATGTGTATCTCTTCTGTTTTGTGTCTTACTGCATTGGCCAGAATTATCCCATTTTAGACACAAGTTCAAGAGGTAAAGTGACTGCTCAGTGTGTCAGATAGAGCTAGTGAGTGGTAAAGCTGGAATTAAAACCTCAACCTTGTTTTTCACTTCGGTGTTACTTTAGAAAAAGTCACCAAATCAAGGTCATCTATCCAAATAGCAGCCAACTAGCCCCATATCTGTCCATCTATCCAGTTGCTTTTTCCCAAAGGAAGATTGACATTTGCGGTGCTTACAGCCCTCTTTTAAAATGATTTAAATTGTTTGGTGCACATGCGCACGCACACACACACACACACACACACACACACACACACACACAGTGCATGATGATGATAAATGCTATAGAGAAAAGCAGGGAAGTGTAATAGGCTATGCTGCTGCTATTTTAAATACAGTGATCAGGTAAGACTTCACTTGCAGAAGTGAAGAGGCAAGCTTTCCAAGGGTTACGTATATCTTAGGTAGAGCGCCCCAGGCACAGGGGATAGTAAATGCAAATGCCTTGAGATGGGAGCATGGCTAGGGTGTTCAAAGAATAGCAAAGAGGCCACTGTACCTAGAGAAGAATGAGAAGAGGTGAGGTTGGGTAGTTCATAAGAAAAGGCCTTGAAGATATTGTAAAGATGTTGCCTTTTACTCTTAAGTGAGGTGGGAGCCATAGGTGAGCTTTGAGCACAGGAGTGTCAGGGTCTGAGTCATGTTTTTAAGGGGCCACTCTAGCCACTGTTTTGATAATAAATTGTTGGGCGCAAGAGTGGAAGCAGGGAGACCAGTTGGAAGGCTATTGCAATAATCTAAGAGATGATGGTGGCCTGGACAAGGTGGTAGCTGTGGAGATGATAGAAGTGTCACATTCTGGATATAAATTAAAATTAGAACCACCTGAGCTGCTTATGGTATTGTCAACAAGGGAGGACCCATGATGGAGAGAAAATACACGAGGTTCAATAGCCATGTCTTTGGCGTTTCGATTTAAAATATATCTCAACCCAAGTACAAGCTCAGTTAAAGCTAATTAAACATTTTTAAATATTGAAAAAGAGGATATGAAGCACTAACCATCATCAAATGGTTGTCTGGTTTCTCCTTATAAGATTTTAGCTTTCATCTGAAAATAAGTAAAACTTGAACTCTTCAGTTGAATTGTTATAGTTCTTTTACACAATATATATTTCTTCCTCTAAATATCTACTCAAAATTCACTTTTGTTAAATGTATCAAGTACAATTCAATCACAGAAGGGTCCAAATTGAAAACTAGGCAAATTTCTGTTGTCTAATTTGATAACACTAATAATAATGTATGCAGCACTTGTCTTAGCTCCATCCAACTTTTATAGAGCACTTTACACTATAGAAAGTACTTTCCAAACACATTTTCTCATTTAATCTTCATGTTGTTCTTCTTCTCAGAATCCTTCCCTGCCCTCATGTCATTGGATTGTGGTGCACAGTTAATATCTGTCTTCCCCATCTCAGTTCTGAGATCCTGGTGCCAGAGGCCATGTTACAGTCAAATTTACATCTGCTACACAATAATCACATAATAAATATCCGATAAATAAATGAATAAGTACATGATAGACAGACAGAGAGGCTGATAGGTCACGCAACTAGTTGGAGGCCATGTGCAAAGAAGCACATGCCTATACTCTGACTAAATTAAACAGCACATATGTACCTCTCCCCATTTCCTTGCCTCCTCAAAGGGCTATTGTGACTAGGTGAATAGTGAGTAAAAACAGGAATTCCCAAAGCCTTGGAAGAAAGGTTGGCTAACTAAGGCATACCATTGTAAATTTCAGCTCCATAGTTCTGAGTGACCTTTAACATGGGGAATATAATTGCAAACTAGGTTCTGTTGGGTATTACAAAGCTCACACTTGCTTTTTAGCTCATCTTGTTCAATAATGCCAAAGGTTTATCACAGCATTTTTGTATTAAAATGTGCCCACCATTGAATACTAAAACACAGAGTTTTTGAAGGGAGAAAGAACATCCAAGATTATTCAGTCCATTTCCTGCATTTCTCTAACAGCTTTATTGAGATATAATTTACATATCATAAAGTTCACCTATTTCAAGTGTACAATTCAATAGTTTTCAGTAAATTTATAGGCTTGTGCTACAATCACCGCAATCTCATTTTAGAATATTTCCATTACACCATAAAGCACCCTGTGCTTGACTGCAGTTGGTTCCTGTTCCCACTTCCAGTCCTAGATAACCACTAATCTGACTTTTGTCTCTATAAAATTGCCTTTTCTTGATGTTTCGTATGAATGGAATCATACATTATATAATGTTTTGCATATGGCTCCTGTCATTTAGCATAATGTTTTTCAGCATCATCCATGTTGTAGAATGTCTTAGTAGTTTGTTTCTTTTATTGCCAGATACTTCATTATTTGTTTATACCACATATTATTTGTTCACCAATTGGTGGAAATTTAGATTGTTTTAATAAGTTGGCTATTGTGAAAAATAATGCTATTAACATTTGTATACAAGTTTTTGTGTAGACATATTTTTAAATTTCTCTTGAGTAGAAACCTAGGAATGTAATGACTGGGTGAAATGTAGTTTTATGTTTATCTTTTTACAGAACTACCAGACTACTTTCCAAAGTGACCGAACCATTTTATCTCCCCATAGCAATGTATGTTGGTCCAGTTTTTACATATCTTTACCAACACTTACTATTGTCTGTCCTTTTACTGATAGCCATTTTAGTGGGCATTTAATCTTTAGTAAAATGTCTAGTCAAATCTTTTGCTAATTTTTTAATTAGATTGTCTTATTTTTATCAAATAGTAATGAGTCATTATGTATGTTGGAAATGTCTTATCATACATATGATTTACAAATATTTTCTCTCAATATGTAGCTTGTCTTTTCACTTACTTAAGGGTGTCTTTAAAGCCCAATTTGAAGCCCAATTTAGAAAGAAAACCTAATGGCATCCAACTTACCTTATTTTTTCTCTCCATTAATGGATCATGCTTTTGGTGTTATATCTGTACACCTTTTTCCTAATCCAAGGTCATGAAGATTTTCTCCTATGTTTTCTTCTAGAAGTTTTATAGTTTCACATTTATACATTTATAGTTTTATAGACTCTTATATTTAAGACCATGATCTATTTTCTGTTAGTTTGTATGTATGGTATGAATTTAAATTTAGATTTTTGTATGTGGATATTCAGTTGACCCAGCATCATTTGCTTAAAAGATTAGCCATTCACCATCAAATTGTCTTGGCATCAGCCAAGAATCAATTGATCATAAATGCAGTGGTTTATTTCTGGACTCTCAATTCTCTTTCATTGATCTATAAGTCTATTCTATGCCTATCACTGTATTGATTTTCATAAGTTATGAAATCAGGAACTGTAAGTCCTCCAACTTTGTTCTTATTTTTTAAATTGTTTTGTCTGTTATGGATTCTTGCATTTCTAAATACAATTTAGTGTCACCTTGTTGATATTTGCAAAAAGTAGCCTGGGATTCTGATAGAGGTTGCATTAAATCCATAGTTAAATTTGATGAGAATTGCTATCTTAACAATGTTGACTATTCCAATCCATAAACATAGAATTTCTATTCATTTAAATAATCTTCAATTTTTTCAGCAATGTTTTGTACTTTGCAAGTTCAAGCATTTCAATTCTTTTGTTTAGATTTATTTTTAGGTTTCTTTTCTGATAATATTATGAATAGAATTGTTTAATTTTATTTTCAGAATGCTCTTTGCTAATGATAAAAATATAATTGATTTTTGTATATCGATCTTATATCCTGTGCCCTTGAATGTGTGGTATATATAGATAGTAGATTATGATTTGGGCTTTAAAAAGGAAAGAAATTCTTCCATTCGTAACAACATGTATGAACCTGAAGCATTGTATTCTAAACGAAGTAAGTCAGACACAGAAGAACAAATCCTGCATGATCTCACTTACATAATGGAATCTTTAAAAAGTCGAACTCATGAAAGCAGAGTAGAATGGTGGTTGTTGGAGGCTGGAGAACAGCAGAAATGGGGAGCTGTTAGCCCAAGAGTTATGAAGAATGAATAAGTTCTGGAGATTTGTATAATACTGTATTTTATACTTGAAATTTGCTAAGAGCATAGATGTTGAGTGTTCTCACTACACACAACGGTAACTATGTGAGGTGATGGATATGTTAATTAGCTCAATTATAGTAATCATTTTACAATGTTACATATATCAAAGCATTACATTATATACCTTAAATATATACAATTTTTATTTGTTAATTATACCTCAGTAATGCTGGGAAAACCAACTCATAGAAAATAGACTCATGGAAAAAGAAAGCAGATTAGTGGTTGCTGGGGAGATTGATGGTCCAAGGGTACATAGTTTTATAAACCTTGTGTTTAATTTATGTTAGTTATACCTAATATTGTATATCAGTTCACTAGATTAGAAAATAAAACTGAAAAATTTAATTGCATGTTAATTTAAAAAATTTTAAACAAAACTATTTTATTTATTATTTTTCAAAATGAAGATGATTTAGTGAGAAATGTAGCATTATTTTACATTTTTGCTAATCTCTAATGCCTGGTGGACTTGAAGTCTGCTAGAATCCAAATCTCCTTATGCATTCAAACTATTGCATTATGTTGCTTGATTGAAGTAAATGAAAAAAATTCATCCCCATACAGTTATGAAGTCCTGTAGCTTTTAAAGAATTCTACAGTACACTTGTGAGACATTAAAAGTACAAAAAGCAAATAATATCTTGGTATTATTCTGAAACAAGTTTTGACCTCACAGGTCACCTGAACAAATCTCAGTGGGTTTCCACTCCCCACACTGGGCCATCACGGCTTCCCCACATCATGTACAGTTGCCTGCCTTGCTCTGCCCTAAGGGCTTAGGACTGAACTGTTTGGGAAGGAGCTGGAGGAGGACAGTACAGAAATCTTGAAATCTATTTATAAGTACTGGGGTTAGTTGTGGTATTGATGAGTTAATTCTAATGATTCTGTGTGCACTCTGTGAGAAAGTATATGAGTAAAAATATTGATTTTAGAAATGAAGTTTATCGCTGTAAGAAAAAGGAAAAATAAACAAGGAATGGGGAAAGTGAGGGAGAATCTTGTGTCAATGGATCTGTATTGGTGCTATAAGTATGAACAATGAGTATGAATTTTTGATGTTTAATAAAAATATATTTTTTTTTATTCTGTACAAAAAAAAGGCATTGAAGCAATGGCACCATAGTAGCAATTAGCTAACTAGGTACCCAGATCTTGCCTTCTAAATTTCTTCTTTGGAGAAATGCCTGATTATAGGCCTGGTAAAGAGGGCATAGGTAAGCCTTGAACTCTGTATGCTTTCAGCAAACCAAGGAGTGCTGGATGACCAATGAGACCATGAAAGGATGTGGGAGCTGCCTGGAGGGACTGTCACTGGACTTAAATGATTTTTATTTTACAATTGCTCAGATATTTTATATTTGTACATATTTATCAATTTCTTGTACCTGTGGCTTTCATACAACTATAAAAGTAAAACAAATTTACAAACAATATTATAAGAGAAAAAAAGAAAAATCAGTGGAGGAAAAGTCACTGTAACTTTAGTTACACTGTAACTTTAGTCACTATAGTGATGGGATATCACTATATGCCTCAGCTGAGTGGCAGTGGACACAAAGGCTCAAAACTACCTTGTCCTACTAGATCTTGGCTCTTATGATAGTCTCGTGTGGTTATTGGTCACAAGTGCCCTGTAGGGGGCACTGTTGGTGCCCACTCAGATCTCGTCATCTCCCCCTTTCTGAAATGTGACCATCCCCCTAGCTTCTATGTGCATTGATGCAAATGATTCACAGCTGTGACCTTCTTTGAAGGTTCACCATTAGTCTACCAGAGCCACCTGTCTGTCCCACACACAGAATTGAGGGTGCCTGAGAGTTAATGTCTCTGCAATGGAGTCCATAATCAATACTGATTGATATTAGAGGCCCAAAAGCCCTTGGCTTGAGATGAGACAAACTCTGGGGTGCAATTTATGCTCCAGAGCTCCCAATAGGAACATACCGAGACTGAGAACTTTGCCTGAAATTTCATTTTTGCTCAGTTTCCTCCCCTCTTCTCTCCCTTATCCCCTTACTGGTTTCTTCTGGATCCACTTACTTAACATATGATTTTCACTGAAACCTTGGCTCAGGCTCTGTTTGTGGAGGGACTTGGATTAAGACAAGACTCTTTCTGGGAGAACATGAGCACAAATGTGCTCTTCTGAAGTCAGGAGGCAGTCTTCACCTGTGAGCTACAGCATATTCTCTATCATTTGATGTCAACATTTTGAATAGACACAGCTCTTGGCTGGAGACTTCCCTAGATATAAAAAGGGAGCCTAGATGTGTTAATGATGGATGGATGGCTCTGATCTGATAGGTCCCTGGCCCTTCTCAGAGAAGCATGAGCTCAAGAATCAGAAGGAACATGAAGGTCTATCTGCAGGGCTCTTTAAAGCCTGAGAAATTTCTGCAAGTTTTGCTCTTAAAGGTGTTCCCCTTCCATGGGTTGGACATCTTGGGACTTTGGACTAGAGTAGAGTATTCTTATCTCAGGAGACACTAAAACTAAAGGATGGACGTTTCTGGCAAACTTGATTCTGAAAAGTTGGGGAGAAGAAGGGTGGGGGTCAGTCACTGTAGCAAAAAAGATGAGCAATAGACATTAAAAGTGGGCTGCAGTGAGGACACAAAGGCCAAGGAGGTGAAAGAAGGTACAAATTCTTGACCTTACAGGTCAAGGTGGGTGAGGCTGCACAGTAGCCTTCAGGGCCCCGTAAGAAGAGATCTTCAAAATAAGTTATGCAGAAAATATTGTCATAAATTGTGTCTTCTCATTGGGAGAAAATGAGGAAGTGTCACAGGAGAGGGGAATGTGTGAGCAAATGCTCTATGTTGTGAGGTGAGCATTTTCAGTTTTTCTTGTACCATCAGAATTTTTCTACTAAAGAAAAAAAACCCTTTTTCCTTATAAATGATCCTAAATAGTTTATTGGAACTACAACTTTTGCACTAGAGATATTGGGGGGTCATTCTTATTTAGGTACAATTTTTATCATTACCAGCAAGCTAAAGGCCTGAGATCAATATATATTTCAAGAGAATGATGATGAAATGAAGTTACTGCAAGAAACAAAAATAATACCCACTTTCTTGTTTCTTCCTAAAGTGTACGTATCAGGGCGAGGAAAGTTGCATCACGTGTGTGTGCCATTTCTTCTCCTCTCCTTAATCAAAGTTCTCTGATCTTTGAGAGAGAGAGGTTGGATCCACCGACAGAACTATTTAAATGACAAAATGGTTTGCAGCTTTCTGGCTTTGCAGATTTGCCTCTGAAAGGACGAGCTGCAAACTTAGTGGACCTGAGGGAAATGCTGGATGTACTTCAGCACATTAATCCCAACTGTATGCGAACCATATGTTGGCAAATACAGTTTAACCCAAATAATGTCCTTTGGTGGTCTTTGTGATTTCAGATAAGGCTGGGTGGGATAGAACTAAGCAGTTTAGGCTGCAAAATAAAAACTGCAGAAAGCCCTCTGCACATTTCATTGGCTTATGGAAAAAGAAGGAAGGTAGAGAAAAAAAGGACAATGAACCATGAATAAAAAGTTTGGGTTTCTACTTTTGCTGCAGCTTAATCCTCATGAGGCACTCAAGCTGTCAGCCTCAGCATCCTCATCTGTAATCTGGCTGTTGAGTATTATTGAATTGACTGGTGAAACCCCAATAATCAGATTGGTAGGAAGGAGAAGGTAGAGGGGCTATTCCTGGAGACACGATATACCTCCCTAGGTAGCCCTTGGCAACTATCACATGTCAGAGCCCAAAGAAGACCTTTTGCTTTGCTGTCTATGACTGCAGTATCTCATGCCAATCATGGGCAGCTGTCAGGCCAGGCTTCTGACTCTTTTTGATCCATCCCATCATAGGAGAGCCAAGGACAAGAAAAAGTGATTCTAGAAGTAGAATCCAGCCTTAAGGTGGGTCCAACCTTAACTGAGCCTTTAGGTTCTCAGTTAAGAGAACAAGAATGATGGAAGGATTCAAAGGTAGCACGAGAGTTCTGGACTGAGAAATCAAGACAAATGTTTCTCATGTGACAGGATTAACTCAAGAGGTGGTTAGGGATAGACTGGGCTTCAGGGAAAAGCAGAGACCCAACTTTAAGATAACTTTTATAAAAGGAGCTTACACATTTGGCATACTGTTGTTCAATAAAGGCATAGTCATCTCTACTCACATAACAGCATCTTCTTACATCCTTCTAAGTTTAAAGCAATGGTATGAGATCACTAGATAGGAGTTCAGGGGAATCACTCTTTATCTTGACTCAAGTGTTTGCATCCAATCAGATGTGGTTTCATACTTACTTTCAATTTTAATTTAATTCAATTTTATTTATTTGAAAAATTATTCATCGGTCACTTGTTGGGCATCAGGTAACCTGCTGGGCAGTGTGTATATGGTGGGGATAATAATGCAGAGTTAACTAAGCCACAGTCTAGCCAGAGATATAGTACTCCTATGCTCGTGTTATTGCAATCCCAAGCTATTAGTGAGCTCTAGAGGAATTAAGGAGGAGAGAAACTCATCCAGATGGAAGAGTCTAGACAGGTTTCACAGAGGAAATGAAAGATAGGGTCAGCCTATAGGGAAAGGCTTCCATAGGCAGAGGTGGGCAGGATGAGAGGGCGTTGCAGGTGGAGGAAGCATGAACTGGTGGTGACACAGCATAGGATCCAAAGGAGGTTTGTGCAATAGCACAGGGTGTGCAGCAGCTAGAATGAGGAGTGCATCATAAGACTAAAAGGTAGACTGGAAGCCAGACACGAAGTGCCCCAAATGTCAAGATGAGGAGTTTCAGTTATGTCTTTCGGATAATGGAGAGCTTATGAAAGTGTTTGAGGAGGAACAGTGTTACATGATTAGAAAGATCAGTGGATTGGCTGGTTACTTGATCAAATAAATTAGAGGCAAAGAGACCCGTTGAGTCCAGATAAGATGTAGGAAAGTGCCCAATCTCAACATTATGAGTGGGTGGAGAAAAAGGTGGAGGAACAGGTGCAAATTGCTGATGCCATGTCAACAGGGCTTGTTGATTACAGTTGCAAAGTGAGAACTAAGGAAGTTGGAATTGAGAATGAGCCCCAGACAAAAGATCTGGCCACTTGATGGGTCGTGCTACCCTTCACTAAGGAAGAAATGTATAAGAGGAGTAATTGGGGCTGGGAACTGAGTTGCATTTGGAGATACTCAGTGCAAGCTGGCTTTGAGGCATCTAAATGGAGGTAGATTTCTACAAAGCAGTAAGTCTGAAGCTCTGGAGGGAGGTTTAGTTGTAGACAGAAGTGATGATGATGACTAACAAGTTCGTCCCTCCAGATGGTTGTTCATCTGCCTTTTCTCTATCCTGTCCAGTGTTTATCAGCTGGTTGTCAAGGAGGAGAGACTTCAGAAGTCACGGCGGGCAGCTGACATCATTGAGTGTTTCTCGGTGCCCGTGAGCTATAGGAACGCCTCCAGCCTTGATTCTCTACACTACTTTGCTGCTGAATTGAAGCCCGCTAATCTGCCTGTCACACAGCCTTTTACAGTGGGTGACAACAAGACATACAATGGCTACTGGAACCCTCCTCTCTCCCCTCTGAAAAGCTACAGCATCTACTTCCAGGCACTCAGCAAAGCCAATGGAGTAAGTATAGATGCCATTTCTTGCCTTTTTGTATTTTTCCCTTTCTGAAATGAGAAGGCAGCATGGCTTTAGAGCTGACATTGACAAACTAAGGTCCATGGACCAAATCCAGCTCCATACTTTTTTTTTAATAAATGAGGTGTTTTATTTTTACTATAACAATGCCTTTCTTTCTCTTTCTTTTTCTTTCTTTCTTTTTCTTTCTTTCTTTCTTTCTTTCTTTCTTTCTTTCTTTCTTTCTTTCTTTCTTTCTTTCTTTCTTTCAATCTAGTCCTATTCCTTCATTTCTTCAGAGGAAAGAACTGAGGCTGAGAAGGAAGCATGGCTTACCCAATGATGTCACCTAGCTGGTTAAAGTAGAACCAGGACTAGGACAGCAGCCTCCTGACTTTCTGTTTAAGGTGCCTTCTGCCATATAATGCCCTCTTAGTGCAGACTCATGCTCAGCTACCAAAGTTTGCAATGAAGTCATCCTTTACAAATCATGGGCTCCCAGGAGACTGGGCCATTTACACAGTCTATGGTTGTTTTGATGCTGTACAGTACAGTTGGATAGTAGTCAACAGAGATAAAATGCCCCATAAAGCCTTAAATATTTACTATATTCCTCTTTACAGAAAAAGTTCGCACACCCCTGTATTTGAGAGTAAAAAAAGTGTTTCACTTGAGCAAATTACATGGCCTAGCTGAGTCTTAATTCCCTCATCTATAATATAATATCTATCAATTTGATATACATGAATGTAGTAAGCATATTTTAGTTAATCAGTAAATACTAACTCCTTTATCATTACTGTTAGTCTTATGAGAAAATATTTTTTCTCCTAAAGACAAGGTAACCTTTTTATGTGTCACATATTTCTTTGGTCAAGCAGAGATGTCAGTCATAACATCAAAAAATCACAGGGCTGGAAAAGATCTTAAAAATCATCCAATACCTCCCTTTTTCCTCCTATACATGAAACAGTGCTTCAGTATCACAGTTAACTGGCATTAGTGCTTATTCTTGAATACCTCCAATGACAGAGAACTCACTTCTTTATGTGGTAATTTTGCTGATCTTCGCAGGGGGCTGTGGCTCTAAGAAAGCTTTTTTATGGTGCTGACTTAAGTATATCTTTAATTGTAATGCCTACCCATTGCCTTTGGTCCATACCCTTATTGCCCAATAGAAACAATGCAATCACCTTCTCCTTTCAGTTACATAAGATCTTTTCTACCAACCGCTTCCCCTCTATACAAACACAACCATCTGGTCTTATTTTCTGCAAGCTGAATATCTTTAGTCCCTCTGATACCAAAATGTTATCATTTTCATCTAGAATGCTTTTGTGTACGTACTCCAGGTTGCCGTATTTCATTTAACAAATATATAATGAACACTAATATATGCTAGGCCCCCACAGTTCATATTAAGGTTATATAGTATGTGCCCTCTAAGAGCTTATATAAATGTAAGGGAGTATGGTATGTACCATGTTCAAAAGAGTATCTGGAGAAGTGGAAGCTCACTGAAGAAGGGAAAGCTGAGACAAAAGCAAGATTTGGTGAAGTTTGTGGAGAATAGCCTGTTCAGGCTCTGGTGGCCAAGATAGAGAGTTTAGTCCATTAGTTGAAGTCATTACTTTGTAAGAAACCTAGTTTGAGGTACTAATTAACATTTAAAATGCCCACAGAACCATTTAAATTCTACACTAGTATTTCAGTTCTGCATTTATTACTGGTTCAAGCAACATACCTCACAGAGAGTATAAAACTACAAAGAGAAGCTGCCAGACTGCCTTCCACCTGTCCATCTGGTCTTTCCTCTGCATGAAACACTGACGCATTTAGAAGGAAGACATAAAAATTGGGAAGAAGCCACTAGGAACCCATCTTGTTCTTGATTCTCTTCATCCCATACTGGCCAGTTTATAGGTTCAGTGCAACTCTGAGAAGGTGTGGCTTTTCCTTCTCTCAGCAACATATCAGGAGGTGCTGTTGGTTTCCATGCTGTGAATAGGAGTAATAGCTGCATTGTGTTCACAGTCTGTCACATTCCTACTAAGATAGTCATAAAAACCCAGCCAGGGAGCAAGGCTGTAGAACCAAAAGAAACTCACAAATGGATTCTTTGGTTGGCCCTGAGCAGAAGAGCAGATGAGGTAGAAGCTGCTGGAGGTTTTGCTCCCCAAACATCACATGACAGACCCCCTTCTCAAGACATAGGGTTTTGGCATTGGGAATAAAGTCACCCCACCCTGAAGCTATCTCATCTAAGAAACAGTTTCTACTACTCTTTCCAAGATGAGAAGGATCATTTATTACTTATGCCTTCAATCTCACACTATGTGTACTCCCATTTTGGAACTAAGATTTGCAGTAATGAAACATAACCAGGAATGGAGTGGGTGCTTATGCGAGGTGCCTTGGTGATGTAAGGAGCCTCACAGGATCAGAGAGGAAAAGCTGTGGAACCTGTGCACTCAGAATGTTGTAGTTTTCTGGCAAGAGAAATATTTCAAATTACTGTGTTTACTATTAAGTTTTCCTGAAAAGAGCTGGGTGAAAGGGTTATAGGAGCAGAAAAGCTATTCTCAGTCTAACAGATCTCTACCTGGCCTCCCTCAGATTTCTCCACATCAAGAAAGGAAGCAGACAATGCAGTTAAGCCTGGAGGATTTTTGAGGAGAAAATGTTATACCTCACAAATTCCTTATCAGCCAAGTTGTTGTTCTTTTGCAAATACATCAGAAAGACATTCTCAGTATCCAGGGGCTCCCACGTACCCTGCTTCTAATAAATCATTCAAAGAGCAATTGGCAAAACAATGAATCAAAGTAAAGAGATCAAGAATAAAGAAATATGGAATAATATGACCCATAGAGAGCATGGAAACTAATTAAACATAGTATTAATGTGAAATAATTGCTCTAAATATATTATGAAAGAGAGGACTAATATAAAAACTAATTACTTAAAAAAGAAGGTGTATAATGTAAAAAATTAACATTTGGGTTCTGGGTCTACAGTTCACTTTTTATCAACAAAAACTGAGAAAGAGTTGGAAGATTGATGAGTGTAAATAAAAATCTGCTAGTTTTCCCTTATAGACAGGATGGAAAAAATACTATTTTATTTTTGATGCCAAGAGTTTTTTAAAAGTATAGTTTTTAAACACAAAAGCAGGCTTTCAACCTACCATTAAAAAAGCCAGAAAACAGCAACCTACAAAGAAAAGGGGATGAAACAAAGGAAACTACAAGTAAACATAAGAATCAGCAATTATTAAACAAGCCAAAATACATAAGCACTAGATTTGATTTTTTTTTAAAAGTGGTGCTTTGCTCCCCTCATGAAAGGGGGGAAAATATGTCTAGGGTCAAGTAAAACCAGAACTCAGCAAACTCATGTCATCAGAAGATTATAAACAAAGGATGAAGCAAAGTGATATTAAACTAAAACAAGTTAAAGCATAGTGGCCATTTGTTGCAGCATAGTTGGTCAGGTTGAATAATTGACTACCAATCACTTTTATTGCTCCCAACCCTACCTGCAAGTTTCGGTCAGAGCAGGGCAAGAGAATTTTAGAGTCCAGATACTTTTATTTCCCAGATATTGGGATGATGAATTAAATAAACATCTAGCAAGCACAAACTGTATGTTAAAAAGAGGTACTTCTTCTAAGTGCTGGGAATAAAGCAGTAAATCAAACAGACGTAAAATCCCTGTCCTCATAGTATTTATATTCTAGTACGGAGAACCTAAAAATAAACAAATAAATATGTGAAATAATATGTCAAATAACTAATCGCTAGATTTAAGAATGTATTGAGGTCACTCATTAAATGTTGATTGTTATTAGGACGAAGGATAAAGACATTTTGTAAACTCTACAGCAATCTATATAAAAGTGGAGTATTTTATTTAATCCAGCCATACAAACATTATGGAGAGTCCAAGTGTGATATGCAATATGAGACATGGCGCTCAGAGTTCTTGCAGGTATTTTCATAAAGTGTGAGTTGTTCACAGGCACTTGTGTTGGAATCTTGATCATATTAGTAAAATCATATTTATCCACTGATGCTTTCCTATAGAATACAAGGACAGTCCCTGCCGTCAGGGTACTGTCCGTGGTGCTGAATTCTAAGCACCTGTCTTTCTTGTGAATCAGACCATATTGTAACAATTTGTTTTGGATATAACTATATTATAGATCTATAACGCTTTAGAATTCTATGGATTTTGAAGTGTCATCTACTCTAGACCAGAAGCCGACAAGAAATCACCAATAAAGCATTCTTGGGAGGGGAGGTCATTATATGCCTTCAACTTGACCACTGAAATTCTCTGGAGGGAAAGTTGATTATTTGAGGATCAGGTAAAACTATTAGAACCTTCTTCTTTATATAAATCCAGGTTCTGTCTCCTTAACTCTCTCCTCTTGAGCACTTACATTGATTTGAACAAATCAAATCTTTTTTTCCCATGTCAGCCTTTTGGAGAAAATATGACAGTACCAACTACCACCCCTGGCCATCTAGGCTATTTCTCATAGATAATAAACATGTAGTTACTTCTATTTCCAACATGACATGATTTCTGTATCTCTTTAATTCTATATATTCTGTTCTCTCACAGACAGACTGCTTTTTCCCAGTGCCCTCCTTAAAAAGGCATAGCGAGAATCCAGCATCGTGCTCCAGATGTAGTCATGCCTGCTACATTTTAACTACTCTTCTCTTCACTCTCTTGACCATTTTCTGAAATATTATTCCTCAAGCATTCTAAGAGATTTTTCTCACTTCAGGGTCTTCATACAAGCTGCTATTTTACCTGAATCTTCTTTTCTTCAATCTTTGCAGGACTGGTACCTTCTCATTTTTCAAACCTCATCATTAATGTCACATCCTCTGGGAGGTTCCCAACTAAATTACAAAAGAATCATCCACACCAGTACTCATTTGCACGTTAACCTGTTCATTTTATTTACAACACTGGGCATATTTTTAATTGCCCTTGTTTTTGTGCAGTTACATGCCTCCCTCATTAGACTGAGCTCTAGAGGTAGGAACTCTTTTGTTTACTACTGTATTGTCCATACTGAATACAATATTTCACGCATAGTACTCAATAATTAATTAATTAATTAATTAATCAGGATGTCTTGATAGTTGTCTCTGAGTTTCAGTTTCCTCAGTGTAGCATGAAAGATGTAGTTCTGAGCTCTTTCACCATAGACAGATAATCAATCCCTAAAGGACTTTCTTTCCATCATAGTAGTAAAACTTTTCCCCAGCTGTCTTATTTGCCAAGCTGCAGGCTCCTGGGCAGCCTTGATTTTCTTCAGATCCTCCAAATGGTACCCAGAGTAGCTGTCTTGGTTGTAAACAGCGGGTGGGTGCAGCTTTGTATTGTTTCTTTCCCACTCTTCCCATAATGAGGTCTGCTGAATCTACTATTCTCTGCATTTCCACTACCATTAGCCGTGATTGTGAAGTTGAATGGACCATAATTAACGGTTGGATGCAAAACAAGTATGGCAAATTCATGCAAATGTCCATCAGAAGCCACCTTTTGTGGGGTAATGCAGTTGTGCATGTTCTATTTATGCAGAGAGAAAACTCTTTCCTTATCATTTCCTTTTTATCATGTGGGGACACATTTAACCTAGATGATGCCTCTGCCAAATAGTGAGCTAAATAAGAGAAGTGGAAGTGGAAGGGCGATTGTTCTTTCTCTCACTGCCTCTTCCAACTCCTGAACTCAATTGCCTCTTGAGAGCAGTTGGAAGCCAGATGCTATTTTGAATGGGTCATCATGTTTGTAATGCAATCACATTAGAATAGTCAGGATGATCTAGGTAGAGCTGGGTTAGGGAAAATTTCTGGGTGGCTAAATGAATTGAAAAGATCTATATTTAGTTGTGTCCAAACACTGTTAAAAGAATGTTTGCACATTCTGTGGCTTGGTGGGATAGAAGGAACTTAGCGTTAGACATCAAACAGACTTGCCTTTGAATTACGGCTGTTCCCAGCAATGTGAACTTAAGCTGGTTACTTAACATCTCAATTTGTATCATGTGATTAATGATATGCCTTACCCAAATTTTAGGAGATTAAGTGGGACAATGCATATAAGGCATCTGTCACAGTTATTGTAATATTTGTTCTCTCTTCCCTTTTGTTGTTTTCCTAAGGTAAGTGGGAGTTAGAGCTTTTTTGCCTGGCATATCCCAATTTGTCAAGTATATGCCACATGGAAGCACATATCTTTCTAACTCTAGAGGACCGCAAGAATCATATCTTTGTCACAGCTGTTGACTGCCTTGACTCACCCATGACTCAATTGCTGTATAACCCTACCTCATGATTTATATGTCTTATTTAAATTTTTCATGCATGGTTTCAAGCCTTCTATCTGTTCTTGTTGAATCTTTTGACATATTGATATTGTCTTTGGGGTATGATCTTGCCCTTCCCAACCTCATTTCCTTATTCTCATTCTAGTTTAGTTATTTTTCACAAGTTTCATGAGGAAAACTCAGGTGGACCATGGAACAAGGAGATGTAGGTTAGAGTTAAGACCACACAGGAGCTCTCATGGCTTGGGTCTTAGATATCACATTAGGGAGTTTATACAAAAACTCCTATATTGGTTAGGATAAGCTAAATTGTGCTATTGTAAGGAACAAACATGAAATCTCAGTATATTATGAAAAAAAAATTTCCCTTCTTCTATATGTCCAAAATAAGTCAACAGAAGGGCTTTGTTTATCATAGACATTCAGGAAATCAGGTTGATAGAAAGTCAATTTTGACATGTGCTTCTAAAATCACCAAAGCAAAGAAAGAGAAATGTGGCAAATAGGGTACTTGTTCTGAAAATTTTCCACACAAAATTATACACAGCATTTTCACATTCTCTTGGCCAAAGCTAGGCAGTGCATTACAGCTATGTGCCTACAAGGAGAACTGGGATATGTGAGAACTTCCTAATGACCACCACACTTTCCCATTACATCCTAAGCTTTCCCTTCAAATTCTAATAATACCCAGACCCACTCTTGAAGCACCTGTGTAGATCCTATCACATATCCAGAGAACACTCTGTTATTGAGCATTGCTATATCTCAGACACAAAGCGTGGTGCTTTCATCATACTACCTCTTGAGTGGTTTCACAGACAAAGTGACTCCATTTAAATCAGTGGATGTATGGACTACCAATGGCACCTTGGAATCTCATAGTCTCAGTCACTTTTTACTGAAGGAGGGATTTCTCTCTTTATTTCCATGGAGATACAGTAAAGAAATGTCTAATGCTCCCTATGACACTGTTTCACCTTGAAAGACAGTGGTTCTTCCAAGTCTACTATGCAGTATGGTGTGAAGCCTCAGAAAACCTTAGATCTCTCCCACAGTCCTTTGATAGGAACATATTTCTAGGTTTATTAGCTCTGTAGCAGCCCTATGAAAGTGGAAAGGAGGACTAAAATGGACATTTAGAATCCAGGATTATCATCACAACCTTTCTGTAATCACTTCAGAAAGTCCTGGCCTGGTAAATGCCCCCTCCCAGTTTTTGTCTGTCAGTAGAGCCTACCTTCTATGCCCTGTTCACTTGCCTAGGAATCCTTTACAGTCCTCCATGCATCCTGTCTCCTGGGAATCACCCAGCCCCTTGAGTATATCTACCTCCAGGCTTCCATTGCACCATCTGAGCCTTATCATCTGCCCCTGAAAGCTCTGAAATTCTGTTGAAGCCTTGTTGGGTCTTGGACTACTCTTTCCAGGTAGGAGAGAAATTCCCTGAGTGTCATCTTGTAAAAATACCAAGATGAGATCTCCCAGGTTGCTAATTTATTTTTTCATTCATATGGTTTCTACAGATTTTATTATCATGATATGAAACCTGAGGGAGCAGGAACATTTTCCTTTCAATACAAATATACTTTAAACTCATCTGGAGAAGGAAATGAAGGTTACACAAATGTTGATGGCTGATAATCTTGTCAGCCTGGGTCTTGAGGCATCAATGCTCCAGACTCCAGTCCCAAAAAGGCTCATGGAAATAGCTGCCTAAGTTTCCTTCTGCAAGGTTTCTGCCTTCATCAGGCCCCTCCCAAACTGAGAGTCTTTGTGAAGTTCATCCCATTTGGCCCCCAAATGGTGAAAAAGTAGGGAAACCTCTGAATTTGGAAACTGGATCAATGGATTTAAGAACTGGCTATGCCATTTTTTCAGCCCATGAACTGAATACTGGCCTACTAAACTTCAGTTTCCCCATTTGTCAAATACGAATAAGGTGTACCATCCCAAGCTCACCAGGCATATGTGAAGAGTAAACAATAGGTATGATTATTCTTTACACATTCCTAAGCACCTTTCAAATGAAGGTGTTCCAAACATGAATATGTGTAAATTTAGCATGTTATATAGACATACATACACATAAATATTTTTAGCATGTGTATATATGTATGCATATATATGTACATGTATATAAGAATATATACCTATTTATATCAGCTAAATTTTTTAATTAGCTCAAGAATCTTAGTGGAAGAAATGTTATTGCACCAGAGCCCTAGTATAGGTGGTTAATGAAATACAACCTTATATATCTTGAGCTTCCTGGAAGCCAAGGCAAAAAGGGGCATAAATCAGGTTTGCCATAGCTTCTCTTACTGGAAAGAAATAAGCTTATATGTTTTTCATGAGCAATCCTAAAAGGAGGATTTATCATATAGATAGATAGGTAAATAAAAAGATAGATGATAGATAGATGATAGATATTCTTATATAAGGGGCCCTGAGGAGATACCAGTCAGTATCATAATATCATCTTTCTTCAATATTCCATTAGTCCCTTCTCCATCAATGTCATGATACAATATTAAACTGGAATTTAATGGAGCTATATTCACTCAAGCATTCTCTCTGTTTCTAGTGCTGTATAATGGTCTTAATGCTATTAATTAATGCCATTAAATAAGATTAATGGATCTCAAAATTTCTTTTCCCTCAGCATTTTTTAATAAATATACTTAGTATGAGGTCTTTCCTATTGCATAGATTGGCACTGACCATCTGTGTGACCTTAGGCAAGTG
Source organism: Eidolon dupreanum (assembly GCA_028627145.1). Taxonomy (NCBI): domain Eukaryota; kingdom Metazoa; phylum Chordata; class Mammalia; order Chiroptera; family Pteropodidae; genus Eidolon; species Eidolon dupreanum. The sequence continues at coordinate 10,248,879 of CM053504.1, forward strand.
AGTTTAACTCTCTTGAGTCTTATTCTAATTTGGAAATTTTCGATCTCAAAGTATCAACTTTATTAAAATGTTTGTAAATGTAAAATGAGAAGATGCATAAAAAATGCTTATTGTGGTGCTTGGCGAGCAATAAACAATTAATATCGGCTATTATTATCACAGGTGGTATTATATTTGAGGTGGAGTATAACTATGCATGAAGGAAAGAGCAAGCAAAATTAATGGGTGTACAGACATTTTTAACCCACTGATAAATTTGAATAGACTATGGACAAGGGGCAGGAAGAGATAATTCAGGGATGAGAAACAAAATTGATGAAGTACAGGGTGTACAGATACACCAGTTGACACACTGGACACATCAAGGAGAGAGAGAAAGTAAGATTTCAAAGGAAGGTAAGAATGTTGTGCTTATAGAAACATGAGTGGAGAAGTGAGACAGTTCTTCTTCAGGCCCTTCCTGGAGGCTAAATTTTGGTCAAGTTCCATCCTTTACATCATCATCCCCAACTTTGCAAACTCTTAAACTCAATTTATCAGGATACAGAGTTGAGAGGATTGTCAAATAAAATAAACTTACAAGATAATGATGGAAATCATAGGCAATGATCTTTTAAAATCATTTCTTCCCTCCAAAAACATCCCTAAGTCTTTCCTATCTCAGAAATCTGAGTTGCCCACCTTCTAAATCCAATTGTCACCAAGTCCTACTGGTTCTATACTCTAAACTTCTCTCCAATCATCATCTCTTACCTGAGAAACCTCAACAGCCTCTTAATTAGTCTTACCAAATCTACTCTTATTTGACTCAAAGCCATTCTCCAACCACAGCAAGTGTAAATTGATATTTTATGTATCTTCATTTAAGAGACAAGCACACCGATACTCAGGCCGAAACTTACTGGAGCACATTCCAGAACCAAGAGACTGAGCTCGGTTTGAACTTGTGCATGTAAAAATTCCATTAGGCAGTCCTATGCATTTAGTGCCATGCTTCATGCTGAGTCATAACCCTACAAAGTGGAATCTGGCCTGCCTGAGACCAGCAAGAGTCCCTAAAAGACCCCAAACTGCCCATACTTCCACATTTGTCCCTTTCTTCCACCAGACATGGCCAGCCTCAATCCTCCTCTCAATCTTGAAACACCTGCTGGCCCTGCCATTAACATCAACAAATAATGAGGAGCTGTACTAATAACAATTATCATAATAAATTGGCCTTTGATTACATCTGTCACCTGAGAATTTCAAAGACTTTACAAACATCAATTAGTAATTACAGCTCCAAGGATTGCTCACAGAAGCAGGGATCATTAAGGTCAGATAAGAGCTGTGCAGGGAAGCATGAAGAGCAGTTCTGGCTTAGGTTGTCCTAGACCTGGGAGTCGCCAATCCTTGGTGGAAGGTCAAAGCCTCTCTCCATGAGGTTCGGAGGAACCACACTTCTGACATCCTGATTAGGGGATAATTTGTACAGCCTCAGAGTCCTGGTGCTGTGGAAGGGAAAACATGAACTGTAGTTTTGAAAGGGAGCTTATAGATTTTGCAGTTTCCTTCTTTTGGCAGAAAAAGAAACCGAAGTCCAGAGTGGGGAAGTGATTTGCCCAAGGTCAAAGCCATGGCTTGACTCTAGTCTCCCACACCTTATCCACATTTATTTACTCTGCAAAATTGTGCCATGATTGGCCATTCTTTCCTCTGTAAGGAGATGACGATGATGGTGATGATGATGATGATAAAAATCCAACAATTATTAAGGGCTTGCTCTATACACAGATAAACAAGATATAGTTCCTGATTCTTACCCTCAAAGAACCCACAATCCAGTGGAAAAGACAGTTATGAAAACAAATGTTTACAATAAAATATAATAGGAATGACATTGTTGGAATACCCAGTGTACAGCTGGAAGCTTGGCAGTGGAAGAGATATGTAAGTGCTTAGGAAAAGTCTCACAGAAACAGCAACATTTAAGCTGAATATTGAAAGATAAGTGGGTATTTCCCATGTAGACAATAGGGCAGAGGACATCACGTGTCATGCAAAGGGAACACCTGGGCAGAGTTTTGGAAATTCATGATATATTTGTGGAGATTTGGTGAAGTTGGTTCTAGGATATGGAGAGAGATGACCAGAGAGAGACAGAGAGCAGATAACGAGGAGAAGGCCTTGCATGCCACGCTAAAAAGCTTGGAATTTATTCTGTTGAAGACAGGGAAAATGATCTTGTCATTGATCCCAATATCAATTTATTATGATAATAAAAACCATTCATATATACCTCTTTGCATCTTTCAGGCACTTGTGCAGTCAAAATTTTGTTCAGCCCAGTGAAATGTGCAGAGTGTTGCCACCATGCTGTAGATGAGGACACTGTAACTCAGAAAGATTAAGGACTTTTTCTAGGGAATAGGTGACTCAACCAATGAGAAATGAAGTTAGAATTTGAATGTCTATCTTCATTCATTTCTTATGGCATAGGTAGTGTGTGCCAGGCACTAATCTATCAATGAAAAGGATGGGCAGGTCTGTTGTTTTCATGGTCTTTACATCTACTAGAGAACATGGAAAGTGACAATTAGAAAGTATCCAGAAATACAAAGGTCCTGAGGATGAAATAAATTCAGCACCTTCAGGGATTCAAAACAAGGTCAACACACCTGGAAGGGGAGAATAATAAGAAACTCGTCACAGAGAGCAATGTTGGCTTATGCAGAGCAATAAGGGTCAAAGAGAGGAGGTGAGATTTTATTCTTAGTCCCCTGGGAATCCATTGGAGAATTTTAAATGGGATGTAGTGGGATCTGACTTAAGAAATTAAAAAATTATCTGGTTAACAAAGGGGACATTAATTATTGGGGTCGTGGAAATCTGTGGATAAGTAGACAAAAGCTATAGAGTCATCCAGGCAAGTTTAGATTAAGGCAGTGACAGCCGAAGCTAAAAGAACATGATGTATTATGGAAAAATATTTATTGTTTCTCTCTCTTTAAAAACATGTTAATATGAAAGTTTTCAAATGTGAACCAAAATAAAAATAATAGATTTGTTTCTGTATCCTCATTACTCAGCATCGACAATGGCCAATCTTCTCTCCTCTCTAACTCACTCCCTCTGCTCTGCCAACTATTTTTAGCCTCTTATTTCAAGGTCATTTCAATCTCACAGAAAAGTGTCATTAGCAGTATAAAGAGCTTTCATAAACTTTCCACCCCAATTCCCTAATTTTTTACAGTTCACCATATTTGATTTACTAGTCCATTCTCCCTGTGTCTGTCTCTGTCTCACCCAACTGACCCTGCCCCATCTGTCTCTCCATTTTTCTATCAGTCAGTTGATCAATCACCTCTTTGTACCTAAACACTTCAATGTGCTTTCCCAATACAACATAATACAAATACTAGGAAATTGGCATTGATGTAATACTCATAGCCCCAATTTTGTCAATTATCTCAGTTATGTCTTTACATTATTTTTTTTTTTAATTTGGTCCAAGATCACATCTTGCGTTTAGTTGTCATGTGACTTTAGATTCCTCGTATCTCCATTTTTCCTTGGATTGCATGACCTTAACTCTTGAAGATTGCAGGCCTGTTATTTTGTAGAATGTCCCCTTGTGTTGGGTTTTTCTGAGGTTTGCTAACAATTAGATTTAGGTTCTGCCTTTCATGATGATGAGTTCTTCTCAGTGGACCATATCAGGAGGCACAGGATATACATGTATTCCATTACTGGTGTTGTTAACTTTGATCACTTAAAGTGTTGCCCACCTAGGTTTTCTCCACTATAAACTACTATTTCTTTTTAATGTAGATTATTGTGTAAGGATATATTTCTAGATGATGTAAACATCCTGTTCTTTATCAAACATTCATCCCTTAGTTTTAACATTTGTTGATGATTCTTGTCTAAATCAATTCTTGGTAAGATATTTGCCAAATGATGATTTTCTAATTCCATCGTTCTTTCTACATGAATTAGTTGTCATTTATTGTAAGGATGAGCTCTTCTTTCTCCCAATTTTGAAGTACTATTTATTTCTCTTAGTAAAAACTCATAGATTCTTATTTTATTTAGTAGGTAATGAGCAATTGCCATCATTATTTATGTTTATAGTGTCTCAGTCTTAGCTAGTGGGAGCCCCTTCCAATTGATTCCTATATCCTTATTTTTTCTCTTTTTTTTTGAATATTTTGCCAACTTTTAATCATATAAAAACCATATATATCTTTTGATTTTTGTTTATATATTTTTTCAAAGTAAAAGGATGGAATAGAATTTCTTTAACAAATTAACTTGATCTATCATTTTAAATATTTAAATAAAATAAATAGTATGGGGCTTCCATTTGTGTCTCTGCCCAGGTCCTGCAAATATAAGGAGTGGGCCTTCAGGGAAGTATTTGTGTTCTTCTGACATGTCCCCATCAGTTCTGGAAAACTTATTTTTGTTCTGGCACAATGTATTTGTGCTTTTTCTACCCCAACCCTATAGTAGAGAATGGTACTTAGAAACCAAGATCTGGAAACTAGTGGGTATCATTCCTACTGGAAGTCATTGCTTCCAGTCCTCTCAGTGGACAAAAACATAAAATATACATATATGTGTCTATCTTCATATATCTATTTATTTATATTAAAAACCAATAGTTCATAATGATACCACCAACTCCAATCCAACATCCCAGTCTTCACCCTCCCCCAACCCATATTTTAACTTGCTTCTCTGACAGTGGAAGACTTGACTTTTATTATTCACAATGCATTTACTTATTTGTTCAACCCTAGAATACCCAGAAAGTATTTTCAGGATTATTAACCTATACCACTTTGTTAAACAAATCCATTAACTAGTGTTAACATGTGCTTGTAGTTTTTTCTATCTTTAGTCTCTTAAGCTGTATAAAATATTATGTTCAGAAGTTACATGATTTAATTCTTTTTCTTTCCCGAGGGTATGGTTAAATACTTATTGGAAACACAATTAGATTTATTTGTTTCCCTTTGTTTCTAACTTTAGATTCACTTCCTCCATGCTTATTGAATTTTTGCCAATATGTGAAACATGGCATGATTCCAAAAACCTTAAAAAAAAAAATGCATACAAAAAAGTATATTCCATTTATTTGACCCTATTTCTACTATCTCCAGTGGAAAAACACTGTCATTGGTTTCTTGAATATTTTTCTTTTTGCAAAATTAAGAGATTCATGTATGTTTTATTTTCTCTTCTTTTTATAGAAAATGTAACATACTATTGATACCCAAAATCCCTTTTTATTAGTTCATAGAGGTCTTCCTCATTCTTTTTTATAGCTGCATAGTATTCTGCTGCATAGATATATCTTAATTTATTCAGTCACTCATTGGGACATATAGATTTTTTTTAATATTTTTCTTTTATTTTGGAAAGCAACTTTATTGAGTTTTTTGAACCTCAGAATTTTTTATTTTTACATTTACTTTCACATATGTTGTTATGAAAACATATCTAAATTTTTATATTTTGGAACTACATAATTGTATTTTATTTTTTATTTCCATAAAAATCACTAAGTACATTTTCAATATTTTTCAATCACAAATATTTCTGCAATAAAGGAATGGGCACATATGTATTTGTTAGAGATGTGTCAGAGTACATTCTTGTAAGAGAGATGGTTGGCTCAAAGATGAACATATACTTTCCAAGGTATTTCTAAATTCCCTTCCTAAAGGGCTGAATCAATTTGCATTTCCTCCAGCAATGTTTCAGACTTTGTTTATCTACAGCTTCACCTACAGTGTGTGTGGTCTAACTTTAATTTTTGGAAAAGTTATACATAAGAAATTTTATCCAAATATAGTTTTAATTCCCTTTCTCTTATTAGAAGTGAAGTCAACACCTTTTCATATATTTAGGAAACTTTTTATATAACGTTTAAATTACATGTGTATGTCTTTTGCCCAATTTTCTATCAGGATTTTTACCTTTTTTCCCCCTTAAATTTTTAAAAGCTCTTTATATATTAAGGATATTAACTCTTTATCTGTGACACATATTGCAATTTTTTAGACTTTGCTTATAGTGTTTTTGCTATGCCAAAAAAAAATATATTGTTGAAAGCTTCAATATATTTTTATTGCATTCAGATTTGAGTCACAGTAAAAAGCCTTTCCTTACACCAATGTTTTAAAGGATTTTATCCAGGTTTGCATCTAGAACTTGTATAATTAAATTTTTTTGTTATGTTTAAATGTCTGCTGTTTAGTGTTTGTTTTCATATATGGTATAAAGAATGTATCTAATAATATCCTTTTACCCCCATATCTATTTTGTTGTCCTAGTAACATTTTTTTAAAGATCATCTTTGTCCCCCAAAAGTGTCATTTCTCATATTTTAAATTTTCTTTTGTTCTTGGGTCTTTTTCTGGATTTTGCATTTTATTTCACCAGCTGGTTTGCCTATTTATGCACTGATACCACGCTGTTACAATTGTAGAGGCTCTGTGCTTTAATATCTGATAAGCCAAGTTCCCCAACTTAGATTTTCTCTTTCAATGATTTCCTAGTTCTTTTTGCATGTGCATTTTCCATACAAGCTTTAGTGTCAACTTATCCAGGTCCATAAAAAGCTTATTACTAATTTTACTGGGATCCTATTAAATTTATACAATAATTGGGGTGAACTGACCTGACATCTTTAAGATGTTGAATTATCTTAGCTGAGAACAAAGGCTGGCTTTCTATTTGTTCAAGTCTACTTTTATGTCTTTCAGAGTGTTGTAAAGTTTTCTTCATATAGATTTTACACTTCTTGCTAAGTTTATTACCAAGTATTTAATCTTTGTTACTATTGTAAATGGGATTTGCTGCCGTGGTGTCCTCTGACTATCGGATTATCGGTTTTATATATGGCAGCTATTCCCTTTGTATATTAATTTTATATCCTGTTACCTCGTATCATTGATTCTCTAAGGATTTTCAGATGTACTGTTAAATAATCTGCAACCAGAGGTAGTGTAAAGTTTATTTTCCATTTTGTATGCCTTTAATTGATTTCTTTTATCCAGTTGCACTGGATAATGCTTGGAGTACAATGTAAAGGGGCAGTGGAGATAGAGAATATCCTAGTCTTGATCTTACTGTTGGTGCCTCTACTGGGTCCCTATTAAGTAAGATGCTGGTTTTAGGACTAAGATAAATTTTTATCATATTAGGAAAGTATTCATCAATTCCTATTTTCTTGAGTTTTGTTTAAAATCAGGAATGGGTGTTAAATTGTGTCAAATGCTTTTTCTGCCTTAATAGAGGCAATAGAATGTCCTCCTTGGATCTATGAATGGATTTCTTAACATCAAACCAACCTTCCATTTCTAGAATTGGAATTCCTTTTTATTATGGAATTTTGCTTTTTACTGTAGCATTGAATTGTGTTCACTATCATTATCTAACACTTTTATACATTCAAAAGTAAAACTGGTCTATAATTTCACCAACTCCGCCCTCTTTTTGTGGTATTGTTTTTACCAAGTTTAGGTGCCAGCGTTATGCCAGATTCATTAAAAAATGAGAATTTTTTTTTTTTAATTTTCCATGCTGTAGGACAATTTATGTTAGTACTATCTTGTCTTTAAAGATCTGATAGAAATTCCCTGTGAAGACATCTGAGCATGGTGTTTTTTAATGGGGCAGCTTCTTAATATCGTCTTGTATTTCTTCAATGAAATTAGATCTGTTTAAGTTTATATTCATGATAGAATCCATTTTTATAAACTATATTTTCCTAGAAAATTATTAATTCCATTTAGCATTTCAAACTATTTTCAGAGATACAAAGACTAGTCTCATTTTTTAAATTTCTTCTTTTTCAATCACTATTTCCCCGTCATTTCTTATTTTGAATATTTGTGCTTCCTTTCTTTTTTTCTGCTATTTTTATCTTCTCTACTTTAATAATTTATTCTTCCCTTTTTTGCATATTTTTTAGATCATTTATTTTTGTTTTTCTAGATTTTTGTACTGAAAATTTAATTTTTTTCATTTATTTTACTGATTACTTTCATCTAGTCACTACTTAGAGGTTTTTTATAGATCCTGGTATGTAGTTCTTATTATATTTTGTTTAATGATATTTAAATTTTTATTTAAAACTTCTTTCACCACGAGTTGCTAAAAATATATATATATTGTAAATTTCTGGATGAGAGGACCTGTTTGGTTTTTAATATTCTTAATAATTTTTCTTTTTATTGCATTGTAATCATAGAATGTTGCTTATAATATTTCTACTTTGTGGGACATAATGTTGCTTTCTTAATTAGCTAATATATGGTCAACTTTTGTGAATGTTTTATAAGCTCATAAGAAGGTTTTTCTCTATTGTCAGCCTGTAAGGTTTGATACATATGAAGATTTGCACAATTATTTCAGCACTTATATATCCTTGCCTATTTTTTTGCCACTTGATTTGTCTTATACTGACAGTAGCCTTCCATTATTCTTGCATGTCCTATAGTTTCTACTTTATAAAGGTAATTATTGGGGGTTTGAGTTCATAGATATTCATAGCTGTTATATTTCTTGTGAATTGTAGGTTTGAGCACTTAAAAGTGTCCTTTGTTATGTTTAATGCTCTTTAAGTTGCATCTTACTCTGTCTGATATCGGATCACTACTACTGCTTTTTTTTGACATTTGCAGTTTCTCCTTTTCTTTTATTGATGCCTTTCTAAATTACTCTGTTTTAGGTGTGTCCTTTATATATAGCAGAAAGTTAGGTCTTGCTTCATGAAATAGTTTGAAATCTTTTTCATTTAATTATGAGTTAAATCCAATAACATTTGTTGATATGACTGATATATTTGATCTCAATTCTGTCATGAATTCTTTATATCATAATTTAATTTATTAATTTTGTAACACTTGCTGAGGTGTTTTTCTTTGTTTTATTTTTAAATCTCATTTGATATTTTAAAAGTTTACATTTTTGTTGTAGTAGTTATCTTTGTTCTTATACTTTTTAATACTATTAATTCTCTTTTCTTATTTAACCTTTTTTTATCTGGTTTATCAACATTTTTCCCAGAATTACTGAGGTATAATTAACAAATAAAATTTACATATATTTAGCTGTATGATGTGATATTTTGATATACTTATACATTATGAAATGATTACTCTGAGCCCAATAATTAACATATCTGTCACCTCACACAGTTATTATCATTGTTTGTGTTGAGAACACTTAAGATCTAATCTCTTAGCAACTTTTAAGTATAAAATACAGTGTTATACAAATCTCTAGAATTTACTCATCCTGCATAACTGCTGCACCATCATCTCCCCATTTCCTCTATCTTCCAGCTTTTGACAACTACCATTCTACTCTCTGCTTTTATGAGTTTGACTTTTTTTAGATTCCATCTCTAGGTGGGATCATGTAATATTTGTTTGTCTGTGTCTAACTTACTTCATATAACATAATGTCCTCTAATTTCAGCCTTTTGTTGCAGATGGCAGAATATCTTTCTTTTTTAAGGCTCAGTAATAGTCCATTGTGTGTATATATACCACATTTTATTTTCATGCTCCTAGCCCCCAGGTTATCAGCCATGCTGATTTCCCCCACCCCCAGTGGTCTGATTGGGACAAGAACAAATGGACCTCTTGGGCAGTGTCTTGCATACTGCAGTGGTCAAGCACTCACCCTACTCTCACTTTCCCCCTTGAAAGAAATCTTGAGTTGAGAAGGTCTCCCTTGGCACTGAGCTGTGCCACATGACATGAGTAAATTAAAACTATTCTTCTTACCTTCTTCAGTGTATCTATTCTCAGACTTTTTGCTCCAACGGGAACTTCTCTGCTGGACTTCTGAGCTCCCACAAAAGTACTTCCATCCATGGGTGGTCGTCAATATTATATTTCTTTGAGAAGATGTGTGCTGAAAACTCTTATTCTGTCATCTTGCAGACATTACTGGTTTGTCAGTTTTGGATAGCATTCATTGATTTTTCACCTATTGCCTATGCAACAATCAATGGACTTATTCTACTCTCCTGTTTCCCCATTTCTCCTCTTTATCATTTTTATTTGCATTATTTCTACATTATCAGAAAATATAACATTTACGTATTCTGCTTTCAAGAGTGTTCCTACTTCATTTTAGCCCTAGATTTAAAATTAAATATATTAAATGCTTACCATCAGTCCTTCTGCTAAAATTTTCTCAGTTATTTCTTTGTTGAATGAAGCTTATCTAACTCTTCTTCAGGAAAGACTCATGAGTACAGTATTATCTGAAGTACTGAAGGTTGATAGTTATTTTTCCATAGCTTTGATATTTGAAAGACACTTGTCTAGTTATAAAATCCTGGGTTCATAATTTCTTTAAGTTTTTTGAAAATGCTAATTCATATTTCCTGGCCTTGTATGTTGATTTGAAGACATCTTATGACAATCTAATTCTCTTGCCCATGTGAATTATTTAATGTTTTTGCCTGGAGTCCTTTTTTTTTTTTTAAATTAAATAGTTTTACTAAAATCTTAGAATTGATCTTTCAGGTCTTTAGGTTCTTTAAATATGTAGGCTCAGATTGTCTTGTGATTCCAGAAATTTTCCTTGGGTTATTGCTATGAATCTGTCCCTATCCAATTGTTTCATCTCTCTCCTCAGGGATATCAAGTATACATATATTGGGTCTTCTTTGTTTTTCCTGTAAGTCACTTTTTCACTTGCCCTCGTTACTGTTCCTTTTATCTCATATTCATTCTCTTGATTCTTTTCTTTTTCTTCAGTGCTCCTTATTAAAATTTTTCTTTGGGCATCCTGTAATTTAATCTTCATTTTTGATGTGCCTTTATTTTTCTTTCTTTCCTGAGTTCAACTACAGATATTAGAAAAATAATGTTTGTGTGCTCCATAAGGAAAAAATACTGAAAAAGCAGGAGTACTGCCAGTAGCTGAAACCAGATTCAACATTTGAGAACTTAAAGCAACCTTAGAATATCCTACATACTTTACCAAAGTAGCCTTCTCTGTTCCTTTTTCTGTCGTTTGTTTGATGAGGAAATTGAACCACAGATAGGGGCAGTGACTTACTCAATATTGCCCAGCACTGGCAAAGCCTTGAGTAAAAGCAGGACTCAACAGAAGCAAAATAGTGAGCACATTATATTCTACCCCAAAGTGAATTACAGCTGTGTGCAGATTTGAAAGTCTGGAGTGGGAAGTGGAACATGGATGAGGTTAAAATGATGAGGAAATGAAATTGTACTGTAGAGACAGAACAGAAAATATAAAATGTTTCTTCTTTTCCCAAAGCCTTATACAATCTAAACACAAGGAAAGTACTCATTTCCTGTTTATTGAGCTCATTGGGGACTTTGGGCATATGCATACTGGCCAGATTTCCCATATGATAGGATGTAGAATTTCTAGCTTGTTCCTGATGGGTTTGCTAACAGTTCTGTCACCCAGAAGGTCAAGAGAGTGACTCAGGACTTTGTTATTATATACTTATTTCTAATCAACAAAGACAAATTGGTTATGGAATTAAAGGTGTCAGAAACTTAGGAGAAAGCATACATGTCAGTGTCACATTTGTGAGAGCCAGAGAGAGTTTAGCATAATCAGATATGCACTGTAGTTTATAGAAAACAAATTTTAATAGATGTGGAGTCTGGGAGGTGGTGTTAGGAGATGGCTCAATTTCATGCATCACTTGTGGAAGGGAAGATGATTCTAAGGAGAATTAGAAAGTCCTCACAAATGATGCAATAGAAATAGAAGGTAGTAGAATAAACCTTTGCAGCTACCCAGGATTCTCTTTGATGTGATACATTTTAAAGAGAACATTCCCACAGAAGCCAGATTAGTGACTCAGAGGGAGGATGAAGGAGAATTCTGAGGTTCTGGTAATGTTGGGTATTTTGATCAGAGTGCTGGTCATAGGTGTGTGTTTCCTTTAAGAAAAGTTCAGCAACCCATATTTAAGATGATTAAACTTGCCTACATATATGTTATACTTCAAATTAATTATGAAACAAATTTTAGGATTTAGCATATTTCCTTCAGGACTTATTTTTTAAATGCTTAGATTTGCATGTTATAATAAAAATTGCACTTCATTCATTTATTTTCCTATGCATACTATTCCACATAATTACATGGCCCTCATAATCATTTTTGTTAACAGCTTTATAATATTCTATTGTGTGGATAGACCACAACTTTCTTTATATGCTTGTAGAGCTAAACATATATTTTGCTCTTAATTGTCACATTTATAAAAAACACCAGAACCAATGACTTTGAATATAATTTTTCTATACTTAAGGTTATTTCCTGAGAATAGATTCTCAGATATAAAGAGATTAGATTGGCTCTTTTTAAAGTCTAGATATATCTTAATAAATTACCCCTAACAGTACTGGCCTTATCAAACTCTTGACTACTGCTCTATTCAACAATCATGTGCAGAATTGGCAAGTTTCTTAATATAGTATTTGCAAAAATCTTTTTTCTTTGCATTAATATAAAGTAGAGATCCTTCTGACCATCTCTGACCTCTTGCACCTTTCCTTGTCTATACAGCTTCTCAGTGATGATCTTTGAGGTGCTAGAAGACTATTTGCACATCTTCTTCAGTTCTCTGGGGGTCATGCTTTCTTTAACCATCTCAGGCTTCAGTTCACTAACCTTTTAAACCAGAGAACAATAATGAAAGCCAACAGGTTTTGAAGAACTTTACTATTTCTTCAAACATGAAAAGAAAACATGAATTTGCTCACTTTCATCATTATTTTTAAAGTTTAACTCATTTGTGACTTAAGCTTTTTTGGCATCACATCTAGAGAGTTCTGCTTTATTTTTATATTTTTTCTCAGTCATTTTTCCTTCTTTCCATCTTCTGAATTAATTCTTTTAAAAAACTCTTTTCCTTGAAAGATAACATATTTCAAATATGTGAATACCTCAATGAATACTCCATATATTTGAACCATAATGTGTCATATTCTTTTAACATTTCTACATTTTCCATTTTATTAAATAAAATAATTAGTTATTTTAAAAAGGAATATTTACATATAAAAAATAGAAAAGAAAACACTTGTTCCAAAGAATAAGTCATCCAACCCAACGTTCTGTTTTAAACAGAGTTCTTGGGATGATAGATACTACTAGACAGAGTATCAGTATCTGAAGTGAATTTTACCCTATTCTCAAGCTCTTTTGTTGGGAAAATACAGCAGTAGCATGTGAGTGCATAAGCAATTCAGGAAGTGAGTAACCCGTTAGATAATCAACCAAAGATTCTGATGAATAGATGAATGTCAGCCTGTAAGGAGGATTCTAGTACATGCCACAAAGCTCTGCCATTGGCATTTGTCAAGTTACTACTTATATTAATTACCTGAAAGAAGTTTGAGAGAAATTATGTCTGAAACCTTGCAGACGGTAGAGAATATGATGATAGGCTGTAGTAATCAGGTGATAGAAGTCAGTAGTGGTCTATACGACTCTGTACTTGGGTTCCAGAAATACAATCACATTTATATCTGTAGAAGCAGGCAGATTATTTTTTTGTTGTTGGAGGAAATGTTGATGGCACATTCATTGTGATCAATGAAAAACTGGGATGTTGGCTATGTTAATAGAAGCCCAGGATAAGTAAGGAAAACAGAAAGCAGTGATGATCTAAGTAATCATATATTGACAAGACCAGATGTAGACTGCTGCTTCATGTTCTAGTCCCTTTGTATAAAGAGAGACAAACTAGAAGATGTCCTAGGATGAGCACCTAAGATGGTTCAAAAATCCTGAACTCTTATCATATGAGGACTTGTTGATAAATAAGAATGTCTGTTAACCTGAAAACCATCTTCCAATATCCAGACATCTTTCCTACATGGCCAAGGGCAGACTTTCTGGTCTTGATTCTGATCTGAGGAACAGAATCAATACCATTGAGAAGTCACACTTGGGTTCTACATCACACTACAAGTGATGATTTCTAGCATTCATAGGTGTACACAAATAAACAGACCATGCTATAGACATTACCATTTCTTCTCTACTTCTGAGTGCATGGAGGACTCCATTTCCTTACCTCACTGATGTTAGGCATCACCATATGACTGGTTCTAGCCCATGAAACCTGAGTCAAAGCAAAAGTGTTGCTTCTGATGCAGAGCATGTAAGTTAAGATTCTTAAGCATTCTTTTTTCCTACTTCATTAAACACTGAAGCCTTATGTTAAAATAGGGGTGCCAGCCTATTTTATGATGAGAGTATCCCCCAGGCACTATACTCATCCACCAGACCCAGCCATACTTCTATGCTAGACATGTAGTTTGAGTGGAAAATAAACCTTTGCTGTTCCTAGCCACTGAAGTCCATGGATTTTATTACTTTTGCATAACTTTTTATCCTAACATAAATGCCTTCAAGATACAATAGTTTCTTATGAGTGAGCATTAGCAAGACAAGCAGTGGATTCTTGAGACTCATACACATTGCAATCTTTGCCTTTTATTTTCATTGCTACGTGACATTCAGACCCCTACTGGGGGCATAACTTAGTCAACTGGAATTTTCAACTTGTTCCAGGGCCTCCTGGGAGATGATCCCAATAAAAAAGACTAAGCTGATTCTCTTCCTAAACAACTCAGCTGCATGTCCAACACCATCACAAATGTATAGATCCTGTCCACTTGGGTAACAACCAGCAATAACTAAACAGTTCACTCAACAAAGATTCTATTGCCACACAAACACACACACAATGTTATCCGCGGATACCATGAGGTCCACCAGAGATCTCAGGGCCAAAGTACTTTTTGAACATGAATTTTACAGTTTGATTCTTACAGATTTATATTGACTGGGCTATTGCCAAGTGTGTGTTTCAGTCTGTGCAAACAGATGCATTATTTACCTATAAGAGAGTTTCCTGAGGATGTCTTAGGTACCATCTACTAGCCCATGGGTTCTCTCAAGAATCCATACAACTGAATGAAGTACATTACATGCCAAAATGTGACCACTTAGTGTTTCTGTTAATGTGTTTCTGTGCTGAGCAGTACCTGATATGTTTATGAAGTTGTTCTGTCTGGGGAAAAAGCTTATGAGGTGATGGGAGCCAGGAAGTAAAAGGAACAAAGTATGTACCTAGCCTCAAAAAGATATGAAGAAATAGAATTAAAATACATATACATACCTATATATGCAGATATATATGTCTATTTTTTTTTTATGTAACAAACCATAATTAATTAACTGGAGCTTCACTTTTGTTGTTCACAGGAGACCAAAATCAACTGTGTTCGTCTGGCTACGAAAGGTATGTTGGCATGTTCTTGTCTGTCTTCAGTCATTCTTTAGCCACACAGAGAGACATAGGCAACGCTGACTAAAATCAACAAGAAAAAATTGTTATTTTCATTGGAGTCATTTGCATCTAGGTGTTACTATATTACCCAACTACATATGTATTAATAACACCAGGCCTGAAGCATAATAAGAGCTCAAAACATATTGGTTGAATCAATGGATGGGTGGGTGGGTGGATGGATGGATGGACAGATGGACGGACAGACAGACGAATGATGGATGGATGGATTGGTACATTAATCAGTTGTAAATATAAATTTATTCAAATATTCTTCTGTTATATATTTTCATTGCATCTGGATCTATGTTTATGTTGATATTTTTTAAGCATGTCTATTAAACCTATATTCTGAGTTTTGTACTTTATACAACTGGTGCATGGCTTTCAAAAATGAGGTGATTGATGTCGGTGCCTTTAACAACAAGAAAAGAAACACTGCTTTGCTTTGTAGTTGGCATTTTCAACTCTAATCCGAAAAACTAAGGCAATATTGTTTGGGCTCATCACTTTTGTTTTCCTAATTATAATTGAATTGCCTAACTCTTTCAATTGTTATATGTTTCTGTTTATTACTCCTTTAAAAAAAATCAATGAATGGTTTGTTATCATTTAACCTATTGTAAGGTTGAATGGTTAGAAATCAGGTTTATCTTTTTGTTATAGAATTGATATTTTTAACAGCTATCCTTCCCATATAAACACACCAAAATTGAGCAATTCTGTTCTGTTCCCTGCATTTATTGACAGCATATATAATTTCATAGGTTGCTTCCATGGAGATGACAATTATAAACATAAATATAAATATAGTCATAGATATAAAGTACAGACAAAAATGACGACCCAGTTATGCATATACATATGTGAATATGTATACACATGCATACATATATGGAGGAAAATGCACTTATATTGTGAGGGGGGAGAAGAGAGAGAGAGAGGAGAGAAAAAGAAGAATACCTATAGTTATTTGATAGAACATGCACCAAGACCTATCATACACAATTTTTATAACTTTGAAGAAAATCAGAGTAATATGTAGGCAGAACAGGGAAGATGCAGGAGGACAGAGAAGACAGAAGCACTAAGGTCTCACTGTGATAAAAACTCACCCTGATTTCACATAAGTCATGAGAATTTGGCATGTCCCTAACTTGTTCCTTCTCAGGAACTCGGGCTACTAGACAGAAAGAGATAAAATATTTTTTGTGGGGTCAGGAAAATTGATGGCCTACAAATAAAAGTGGCACAAATCACAGGCTGGCCTTGGCAGACTTCCAGTGAAGAAAACAGGTAATCTAGAAGGAAGAACAGCGTCCACTAGACAGCACTAGAGCTGTAGACAGCAAGTAGGACAGCTGGGGGTCTGCAGCATCCCACTCACACAGGCAGCTGGGAGAGGGAAGGAAACTATAGAGAAACCTTTACCGTGATGGTGCTCCATGGTCCCCTCTAGGTTTGACCCCTAGACAAGGGAGGGGCTTATGTGGTTTCTCTACCCTCCATGAGTGTCAGGGATTCTAAGGACACCCTCAGAGACATAACCCCCTCGCCAAAAGTAGTTTGTTCGACTATATTTTCTGAATTGAGAACTGGGAACATGTGACTGGGCAGGCAGTAGGTACGCACAGGGACTCTGAGAGAGAGCACCTACGATGGTGCTCTCCTGGGATGTTCAGCAGCCACTGCGCTCACAGACATAGAATCCCACTGTGCCGCGCTTCCCCAGAGTCACACTGCTGGTCTGCAGAAGTGCAGTGGTCTTAAAGAACTAGAGCAGTAGAGCTCTCTGTCTCTTCTTAGCATAAGGATTTCTCCTCTCGTTTGACCTTCAGTAGAGTGTGTGCACCTGTCAGGTGTGAGTGTAGGAATGCATGAATGAATATGTGCCCAGCTGTCCAAGCCCTGGCAGGGCTCGGAGGAGTCAGGAGTCAGAGGCGGGTTCCAAGCAGCCATACCCTCATTTTCCATTTCATTGAGGGCCATCACTTCAGCCCAGAGAAACGGGGCTTCAGCAGCACTTGGGAATGGGGTGGAGAGATGGCTATGCAGATCACCAGTCTACCATAGTTCAGGCAGTCATACCAACTCAGCACCACATCAGATAAGAGGTTGGTGACTGCAGAGTAAAGACAATGGGAAGGAAACCTGTGTTAGGTTATTGTCTGTTCCGTGCCTGGTATTACCCTTGGAGCATCCAGGGTCAATTAAAGGCAAACCTCATCCAAATCCATGCACTGTCCATGGGGACTTCATATCAAGGACTTAAGGCCAGGAATCAATATTTGACCCATCCTTTTACTGAATCAAATTTCCATTTTTGTGGGTTTGCTGAAAATACGACTTCTTTTAATAGAGGAAAATACAATACTGGGAATCCTGCAGGCATCAGGTGTATATAAATTCCTAGTGGCAGATTCCATGGGCCATCTGTCTCCCTCCAAGCTGCTCCACCGCTCTGTCATTGCAGCACATCCCTCACATGTCTGCCAGTGGGCATCCAGCCCCTGGAATGTGACCACATGTGCAGGCTTAAGGCCAGTGCTCTCTCTGGTGATAAAGCAACTTGCTGATGGCCTGCCCCTGACCCTTATGACTCCAGACAGTGTCTGCAGTCAGCTATGTGAGTCCCGCAGAACTGGGACTGCCACTCAGTAAGGGCTGCCACCCAGAATGGAACAGCCTAAACACTCATTTAGGATCCTTCTGACCTGACCCCAAGCCCAGTGCATCTTCTGTTAGATGCCACACCCAGCTCCAGGGTGGGGCGCTAAACCCTCATCTGTCTACATCGCTGTTAGTCACCCAGGCTCTAACCTACTGGGTCTGATTTGGAGGGTTGCAAAGCAAGAGACCTATGTCAGATTCCTGTGGCTGTTGTACTAAAGCACCACAGATTGAGTGGCTTAAACAACAAAACTTACTGTCTCACAGGTCTGGAGGCTAGAAGTCTGAGATCAAGCAGGTTGGTTTCTTTTGAGGGATGTGAAGGCAAGACATGTTCCATGCCTCTCTCCTAGCTTCTGGTGGTTTGCTGGCAATATCTGGTGCTCCTTGGCTTGTAGAAGCATCACCCCGATCTCTACCTTCATCTTCACATGGTGTTCTCCCAGCATGCATCTCTATGAGCAAATTCTTCCTTTTTATAAGGACACTAGTCATATTGGATTAAGAGGCCCACCTACTCCAGTATGAGCTCATCTTAACTAATTATATCTGCAAGGACCTATTACTATATAAAGTCACACTGCAAGGTGCTGGGGGATAGGACTTCAGTGTATGAATTGTGGGGAGGAGACCCAGTTCAACTCATAATAGGATCCATGCAGTTAGGGGCAGTATCCTTGTGGTTCCCATTGGAGCCTCGGACTGTTCACTATTCACAGTGTGATCCCAATAACTTAAGGGTATGCAAGGAGCAGGAACAAGCCCTACCAGAGGGGAGCCAGGAGGTGGGCTTAGATCCATATTTGGCTCTCTTCCCTTCAGAAGCTAAGTGAGGTGCCCTCATGCAGAGGACCTGCATGCTCTATAAAAAGAACCCTGGGCCATCCCTGCACACCAGATGCCCGGTCTGTGGCAGCAGGACCCTTCTCAGACCTCACATGATGGTGGGGTGTCAGGTGCTGATCCAATTCATGGATCTGGGGCCAGTGCAAGCTTGGCTTCCTGTGGCAGGTACCAGCACTGCCCATCAGGAGGAGCTCTGATGAGGAGCTACTTGGTCTTAATTACTGATTTCCTGATCACATTTTGCCGTGGCAGGAAGATCCTGGCACATAGTGGGTACTCAGAAAATACCTGCCAAAATGAGTAAATGCATTTGGAATCAGCATCTCACTGCAGCGAGGCTCAGAGACCTTGAAGGTCTCACTTGATCTTCCCGAAACTCAAGAGGCACCATATTTAAAACAATCCCTACCTATCCAGTCATAGAACCTTTTTGAACACACTGCCAGTGAATTGCCGATAAACCTGCTCTTGGTAAAGTAAAAGCTCTTATTTGCAGTCTTTATCAATCTCCAGGGCATATATATGTATCCCCACAGTGTCCAATGGTTTAACAACTGGCTGGCAAAAAAGTCCAGAATGTTAACCAGCTCTAGCAAGCTCCAGACACCAAGATCTCTACTGCCCAGTTGTTATGGGGATTAAATTATATAATAAACACAGAAGTGTTTTATTTACTGCCAAATGTTTTAAAAAAAGATTTTTCGTTATTATCGATGACTAGTATTTCCTCCGTATAGTTGGCTCACTCACTGAGCATGTATAAGCCAGGCATCTTGAGAAGAACTGGGAGTTCTGTGGTGAACCAGCAGTCATGGTTCCTGTCCTCAAGGGGCTCACGGTCTAGTGTCGAAACAGACGTGAATGATTTTAACAGAATCATTTCATGGTAACGTTATGACTATGATCACAGCTTCCAGAGAGGAGTGAAATGTACCCAACGGGGACTGAAGTGGCAAAGGTGCCAAAGTCCCTGGCAGTGATGGTGTGCCTGTTCCTGGCCATCGTCTGGGACTGTCGCAGCATGGGAGGCTTTGTGCCTCCCTGTCCCATCACTGTCCCTTCTCCACTAACTCTAGGAATTGCAGAGCAAGGGTGGGATTAGGGAGGCCACCTGACTCGGGACTTCAAACTGTGAGAGATGCCACACCCCTGGCCCAAGCCTCACCAAAGGAGCAAGCCCCCTGTGTTTAGAGGGGGCTTTGGTAAGTGGATTCACATATCACCAGGGGGGCAGAACCTCAAATGGAAGGCAGGACTAAGGGGCTGTGGAGTGGGAGTTTGGTATTTGCTAGTAGAAATGGTAACTCTAGGGACAGGAAATGTTCATCTAAAAAGCCTTGAAGGCAATCTTCTTCATTGGTGGGGGCTTGTGGTCACTGATCTGGATTCATATTCTCCATTACCTTGCTCCTCAGCCAGGGGTCTGCTGTTATTAGCTTTGACTGGAGCTTTAGAGGAATCAGAATATGAGTTTGACCACAGTGGGGAAGTAGAGTTTATCAAAGAGCAGATCAAGAGGAATGAGAACTGTTTTCAGACAGATTCCTTAGCAGCAGCACCTGAGGCAGGGATTTGGTGCAACTGATGTATGGAGGGAGGGCTCCAGGAAGAAATCTGTCCGTGAAAGAGGGAAGTGGGATAGGGAATGAGAAAAATACTGAGCAAGAATCTATTTTCAAGCAAAGTCAAGCCTAGACTCAATCCGGGCTGAAGTGTAAATTTCTCCAAAGTTGTTTTGCCTTGAAACAAGGAGACCAAGATTTCTACCTCTTCCCCCATCACAATCAGTCCTAGGCGTGTCCCCATTCTCCTACCCCTGTTCCTCCCCTGGATATCTCAGATGGTTCCAGGGGAAATGGCACCCTTGAGCTTTGCATAAGTCTATGGAGAAAGTCTCAGGTGTAAACCCTTAGCCTCAACACTCACAGGGGCTGGAGGATGGCACACCAACCTGAAAAGCGAATCTGGGGGTGTCACTAAAAGCATGTACTTCAGGGCTGTTACTATACAGAGGATGTATTTTATCATTGATTGAGGTATGGCAAAAAGCTGATGGGATTGCCTCAAATTCAAGAGCTAAAAGAAAATTTTTAAAGCCCTTTGCTTGGCATACTCTAGCTCTGGGAATCTGCCCAGAGCTGTAGAGAGAAAACTACAGACAATGGGTAAACAAACATTAATTTTTGTTTTGAAAACAGAAAACTGTTATTCGTACTTTGAAGAAAGGGCAGTAGAGAGTCAGGAAGCAAAAAATAAATCAATTTTAAAAGTAGGTTTTGTTCTTGTAGTTAAAACAGGAACTGTGAGAAAAGGCAAGTAAGAGGGAGGTACCCTTAAACCTATTAAATAATGTTTACATTTGGAGGATAAAGGAAGTGTGAGCTCAATTCAGGAACCAGGTTGAAGATGGAAGCTGAACATGCTCAAAAGTGGCCTTTGAGAAAATGAATAATGTGAAAATTTGGGGTGGGGTAATTAGACTTTCAAGGTGCTAAAGCTTAAGTGAAAGATAAAACACCCTTCCCATGGCAGATGATCATCTCGCCTGGTGGAAGGTGCCCCAAGCTGTAGCTGCTAAAGGAGGTAGCCAAGTAACTCAGTTCATGCCCTTTGGCTTGGACAGAGCGGGCCAAGGGGAAAATGGTTTCTTGTCTAGAGGCTCACCAGAAACTGCTGTCCAGTTCCAGGCAAGTCCCACTGGATTCTCCTGTCTGTCTAATTCTTCCCCCTGCCTACCTCCATATGCCATTCATTCACTTTGCTACTTTCTCTTACTCACAGGCCCTGCTTCTACAAGACCTACCCACATGATCTGGCCACTTCCTGCCCTCCAGCTTTATCCAGTCTTTATCCTCTTACTCACTACACTCCAGCACTCGGGTCTTTCAATTCTTCAAAACACATCAAGCTCCTTCCAACCTCATGATCTTTGCTCATTCTACCTCTCTGCCTGAAATTATCTGGCCACCATCTGCATTTGCTTAAGAGATATACATCTTTCAGACCATAGCCTAAACCCTATCTCCTCATAAAGACCATCCTGACCTCCAATCTAATATATATCCCCAACATGGTCCTCTTTCATTATACCCTATACTTTTTTTATAACATTCATCATAACTTGCAATTACATATATGTATTTGCTTGCATGTTTAATATCTGTCTCCCAGCTAGATTCTAAGTGAAGTAAATGAAAAGATTTTGCCTATTTTGAGCACTGTTGTCTCCCCAGATCCTAGCATACATTGATGCTCAATAAAATACATGGAATGAACAAGTAGATAAATGAATTAATGGCTCAAATGATTCATCAGTCAGTCAATGGATAGATGGATAGATGGCTAACATGTCATTCTTCCATGGTTTCATTTTTTCAAAGATAAGCTGCTTGTCTGAACTTCTCTTGTCTTTTCTCTTGGAAAATAAGAACTTTTTTTCCCAACAAGTCAGAACTTTTCTTCACTAACAAAAAGGCTAGTCGAGCTCTGCTTGAGTATCTGCTGTGACAGGGACCTCACCACTCCACTATCGGACACTTCCATTAGAGGGAGACTCAAGATATGAGTCCAAATTGGCTCCTTACTATTTCTGCCACTCAGCCTTTGAGGCCACAAAGGTCCTGTCTGCGCTTCCTCCTTGCAGAAAATAAACTGCTGCTTTCGACGCGCTTGTCTGCTGTCTTCCCTTTGGAACCTCTCTGGCCTCCACCAAGCAGCAGCACTTCTATCTCTGGTGCCAGCCCTCAGGGGAACACAGCTGGCTCTGCAGACGCCCGCTGGGTGCGCCCAAGTGGCAGTTAGAAAAATCAGCTTTGATTTGATTTGCAAACTGAGCCGAGTCATTGAGACAAAATAAATTCGGAAACCCATAAAGCCATTTGCAGAGTCACTTTGCAGAAGACAGCCACAGTTTTAATCTAGTAAACGCTCCCTAACGATCCCATTAAAACAATCCCTCAGAGTAGGTGCTGAAAGCTGAACTCCAGAATAATGAAGCATGAGATAAGGGGCCAGTGTCACCAGTGGTTTCCTGCTGCCTGATGGTCTGATGGACTGAAACCATTGCCCCAACAGCAACAGGCAGGAGGCGTGGGTGATGGTCTTTTGTAAATGTGGTTTCTTTTTATAATGGCTAAGCCCGAGGTAGAGCATTTCATCCAGCATTTTCTCTCTTCTCTCCATAATGGATTTTCACCCCTGCAGGGACTGGCAGGGACAGTAAATAGCCATTCTCCAGCGAGGTGCCCTCATTCTGCAGATGCTAAGACTGGGGCCAAGAAGGGGAGTTACGTACTCATGGCTTCCTTATCCACAAGAATCACATGCCACAGATGGTGTGAGAAGCCAAGTGAGATATAGAATTGTCTGCTATCAGATAGGAAATGTTCACTGCCTGCCCTTCCTTCCCTGTTTGACCCAATGCTATATGGAAAGTTCTGTTATATAAAACTTCTTTGGGAGGCTGCATGGAATAATGGGGAATCGGAGACACCTGGCTTAAAATCCCATCTCAAAACTTAACTGTTTGACCTTGAACAAGTCACAACCTCTGAGTCTATCACTTCACTTTGAAGACTGACATCATTAGTTCTTCTTCCTGATTATTTGAGATAATGCACGTGAAAGGTCAAGAACATAATAGATGATAAACAACTTGAACTTCTTTTTCTCTTTCTGACCTTCTCTGATATGAAACCTGGAGACCCAGGTCTAAACATACATGTCCTCTCTCTGCTGTTATCTAAGGAAGAAAGCTAACACCTCAATTCTAGTTACTTCTTCTCACACAGTTCTACAAATCGGACATTTATCAGTACACTCAGGCTAGGTTCAGAGTATAGAAACTGAGAGAGGACAGGAATAATGCTCTCGGTATTTAACCTTTTCATCTATAAGTTGTGGTATTTAGATGAGTTCCTACACAGTATAGGATGTTGCTTGTCCATGTGCTAGCCTTTGAATATGGCACTTTTCCTTTTCTTATCATCGGCCCAGCAATTTCAAGAGGGACCCAGGACAATAGGATACCCAAATCTTGCCATAGAAGCTGGAGTAGAGGCCATGATGAAGGACCACTTGTAAGAGGCAAGACTATTGTAAGCCAGTGTATTGGAAAACTCTTGGTTGTTGTTCAAGCCTTAGAAATCCTGCTGGACCTTAGAGGGGAAAGCCCAGAGTGTGTGTTTAGCAGGGTCAGGTAGGGTAGTGCTATTTCTACCTAGCAAAGCCCAATGAAACAAATTTTCCATGCTTAGGTTTCTCTGAATTACTTAAGTGTAACAAGATCTCCTTGACCCATGATCCCCTTTGCTCTCACCTAGTTTCTTCTAGATCCTAAAATACTAATGGAATAATATGGATTTTCCTGAAGGTTTTGTGACAAAATGGAGAAAGAGAATCATAAGTATACCATAAAATAACCTAAATATTTAAAGATGACCTTTAAATATTCCAACCTCTTCTTTAATATTTTTCTTGTTACAATAGCTGATACATCTCTCTTGTCACCTTCTGTCTTTCCCCTACCACTCACTCTGTAGCTTTGCTCAAACCGCCACCCCCCACCCCCAAGACAAACACACACATGCACCTTCTCCTCATCACACTCAGGAAGACAAAGCTGGTGTGATAGAGACCAGGAAAACAAAAGCCAAGATCAACTCTTGTCCTTCAAGTGTGTCCCTGGGGAATCTCTATTCATCCCTGCAAACTAGAAGTGAAGATTATCTACTCAAGACCTAAGACACTTGAGTTGACTTTAGCTCAGATCTGTTGTTCCAAAGCAGCTGCATCATACAAAGGGAATAAGAGGTCTTTTAAAATCAGGGATCAAGGAAGTAGAAAAATTTGAGTAGGCTGGAGACAAGGGTTATAAATACAGAAAACAAAGCTCTATTTGAGCTTTCATTGATGGATTGTCAATGTTGTGTTAAAGTTAGGGATAAAAAAGGGTTAGAAAAAATTAACCACCTATTGTGTGCCAGTCACAGGGCTATGTGTGTCAACACGAGTTTACAGTGTGATGATAGAAGTAAAGCCTGACACACAGTATGCACTAAATATATTGTGGTTGTCATTATTACCCTTACTCAAAAAATGAAACAGTATAGGCTCAAAAGGGTTAAATAAGTAAAGGTTTAAATAATTCCCTCAGAATTTTAGCTCAGATCTAGCTCCAAAGCTCATGACAATGTCCACGGCACCATTTTGAATCTTGTGAATATCATAGACTGGGTAAGAGTCTATGGGCCATTGTCAAAGTCCCTTGTCTTATATTTTTTAACTCCTTCCATACCTCTTTTCCAGTAATAGTTGCAAATAGAATCTTTAGAGTATGATGGGTTCTTGGCTTTTCTTCAATGGTCTCCAAGCCAAGTCCTGGGATCTGAAGCAGAAACCTCAAGGAGCCCTCAGCTGTCTTTACTTTTATAACATATTGAACCTAATAAACCAAGAAATTAGTCTGTCTTCAAAGTTATGTGCTCCAGTGCCAGCTTTAGCCCATCAGCATCTCTTTGCATTTAACATTCACTACTTTAGAAAGAGAAAACAATCAGAAAAGAAGTCTGAGGTATTCAGCATTCTGGCATTCTTTATCTTTGCATAGTCTTAATGTTTTTGTTTTTATTAATGGCTAATATATATATATGTATATATATGAACAGATATTGGAAACTGTGAAGAGAGAGGGATCATGAATCCTCCATTAAAAAAGCCATATAATGGGGTGACCGGGTATTAGATGAGACAGCAAAAGACCTCCACCTTTTCTCTCACCGGATTAGTCAGGTTAGGATAGGCTTTGCTGCAACAACAAATTAATATCCAAATATCAATAGCTTAATACCACAAAATTTGTTGTTGTTGTTGTTGTTGTTGTTGTTGTTGTTGTTGCTGTTATGCCATCTAGAATAGATGTGGCCTCACAGGGCCATCGCAGGGGAAGAAGAAGTATGGAGGTAGTAACCTGGATCTTAAATACCTCACATGGAAATGAAGTAGGTCACTTCCACTTACCTGGCCTTGATGAGACTCAGATTTTTCCAAGAAGATATGGCCCAGGCACCTGTAAACACTAGTCATCTTTAGCACGATGTATATGAGACCTTTTCCAATTTCTACTTACCTTTGAGTCCTGTGAGACCTATAATCTATCGCTTCTTTTCTGCTTCTCCAGCCATTATGATAACCTCTCCCTATCCCAGTACCTGGCCAGCTTCATCTCTGTTCATACCCCTAGTAGCTGAGCGTTCTTGCTAAGCAGAGTTCTAGCCCTCGTTTATAGGGTGGGGAGGCTTTGCAGGGACTGCAAACTGAATTACGGCTTTAACTGTTTTTCATTTAATCCTTTAAAGAACTTGGCGAGATACTTATTATTACCCCCATTTGACAGGTAGAGAAATTGAAATTCAGAAATGGATGTAATTTTCCAAGTGGCACAGCTAGTAAGTGAAAAATATTAAATCAGAATTTCATTTATTCATTTCGTTTTCAATAAACATTTATTGAGCTCAACTTAGTATTGATCTGTTTCCCCTCATCCCCTAGATGTTAAGAACTTCTTCTTTGGATTTAGAGACTCTTTGATTCTAGGCTAGAAAAGGTACTTAACTGCTCTTTGCCTCATTTTTCCCAACTATAAAATGACAATAACACCAGTTACCTCAGGGGGCTCATGTAAGAATTTAATGAACTAGTGAATATATAAAGTGCTTAATGCAATACCTAGATTATAGTAAGCACTCAACAAGTAGTAGCCAGTGGGAGAACAACAAACAGATATATAATATCAATATAATATGATTAGGGCTATAATGAAGGTAAATTCAGGATGCCATGAGAGATCAGAGAAGGGTAACGTAAATCAATTTAGGTGTGTATTCTCAGGTATGTGGTCACTGAGACAAGTTTTGAAAGAAGAGTGACAATTATCATATTGAACAAGGTTGAAGAGTAAGGCAGGGAGATCTTCTGAGCTGAGGAAGTAGCATGTGCAAATCACTGGATGCAAGAGAAGATGCTACTGGACTGGAATGGGACAATGGCTAGAATGCCAGTGAAACCAAAGGAAGCTAGGAGTAACCAGAGGTGATCCTAAAGTCCAGGACACCAGGTCCAGGACACCAGGACGCCAAGGACTCCATGGAGCCCCATAGCATATGAGATAAACATTGTCCTGAGACAGTGGGAGCCCTTAAGCAGACTGCCTTTGTCAAGGCCACCCTAGTTACAGCTTAGAAAATGAATCAGAGAAGGGGTTCTAAGGCAAGGACAAGGCTGGAGCATGAGAGAACAGGTAGGATGCTGCTGAAACGGGCCAGGTGGGAACATATGAGTCATCTCTTCTCTCAAGCCTTCTGTTTCTTTTTCTGACATGCAAGGCCAACAGTTCTTGTCTTGCCTACCTCCGAAGGTTACAGGGAAAATTAATAATCATAGCCATTTAGAACAAGGTTGCAAACTTTTCTGTAAAGGGCCAGATAGTAAATACTTTTCAGGTTTGCAGGCAATATAGTCTCTTTCAGAACAACTCAATTCTGTCATTATAACACAAAAGCACAGATAATACATGTAAAATGAGCATGACCGTGTTCCAATAAAATTTATTTATAGACACCGAAATTTAAATTTTATACAATTTTCAGTGTCACAAAATATCACTCTTTAATTTTTTTTCCCAACCATTTAAAAATGTAAAAACCATTCTTAGCTCATAGCCACACAAAAAAACAATCAGCGGGAGGCCAGAATTGACCTATGAGTTATAGTTTGCAGACCTCTCTCTGAGAATGTGCTTTGTAAATGGCAATGTTCCTTACATAACAGTATTATGATTACTGTCCACCAACGGTTAGTGGTGGTTAAACTTTATAGCATTTCATGGCTCTTGGTCAAGCTTGCCATTTGTGTGAATTCTTGTAATTATGTATTTCCTGTTTATCTGTTGGTCTCTGTTTTGCATAAGAACACTATGTAGTTTTGTTGATGAATCATTAGAAAAACAAGCAGCCTTTAACCAGCATAGGACACCTTTCTGTCTTTTGTGTCATTTTCTTTAAAGAGGCAAGTGGTAGGTTTGAAAGGGCAGGAACTTTAGTCAGGCAAACCAGAGTTAGAATCCTACTGTTGACAGTTATTAGTTCTTTGACCTTGAGCAAATTATATCAGTTCTCTAACTCATCATTTCTTCATTTGTTCATTCATTTATTCAACAGCTATTCACTGAGTACCTACAATGTGCAAGGCCACAGCAGGGCACTGGTAAATGAGACACAGTGACTGACTGCCTTCAAAGAGATTATAGAATTGAGGGGAAGGCAGACACTTATAACACAGTGAGGTTACTGTTATGAGAAGGGAAGACTAAGGTGTTAGGGGAAGACAGAAGAGGGGGGTCTGTCCCCATACATGGTGAGACACTGAAGAATCCATAGAGAGAAGGAGTTCTACACTGACACCTGAAGAATGAGCAGTTCTTGGCCAGGTAAAGAGGCAGGAAAGGGGCATGTTGCACACAAAGTGACAAGCCTAGATAAAGCCTACAGACAAGGTGGGAGGGAAAATGTTGATGATGGGAAGGAGTTTACTGTGCTTGGGGCAGAACACAGGGTGTGGTAGTGGGGTGGAGAGAAGATGAAGGGGCAGGCAGAGCGTTCATCATTGAGGGCTAGCAAGCCGAGTAAAGTGGTTTGAAGTTTACCTTGAGAACAACAATGGGGCCACTAACACATTTCACCCGAGGGGTGGGGAGTGGATGGAAGGGGAGCAAGACTAGAAGCCAGAAGACCTGGGGGCTGCCTAAATCATCCAAGGGAAATGTGAGGGTGGTTTGAACTAAATGGAAATAAAATTGGAGAGAAGGGAGAAGCTTCAAGAGTTTTCTGGGGTAAAATCGATAAGGCATGCTGAGCAATTAGAAATGAGGGGTCAGAAAAAAGAGGAGTGAAGAATGACTACAAGTTTCTAGACTGAGCAGCTACATGGGTGGTGGTACCATTTACTAAGAAAGGAACATTTGTAAAGAAGACATTTGAGTGGAAAGATGATGGGTTCATTTTTAATAATACTGACCTTTCTGGGTTGTTGTCTTAGAAACATAGTATGTGAGGTACCTGGCAGAGTACCTGGCATGTCGTGGGTGCTTGATAAATGGTGATTCTTATTCTCGTGTCATTTTTAGAAATCTATTTCAGGCCCTGTTTTGTTAGATCGTGATGTTCTTTTGCTGTTTAGTGTGAGCTCTTCAGAGCCACAGGAATTGCAGTTCTGTTCGCCATACCACACGTTTTCATGTGTGTTTCTCTCTCTCCTTCTCTTCTGCATGCTGCCTGGGGACTGGCTTCCTTGTGGTCAGCACCAATGGGCAGCGCCCAGGTGACCCCGGGGACTCCACTCTGCCTCCTCACCACAGGTGATCACCAGAGCCCTGGGCGGGTGGGAGGGGAGCGAGAGTGACCCACGTTCAGCAGGCCCTCCAGGCCAGGTGCACCATAGAGGAACTGGCAGTCCCTCCACGCCACCCATTCATCCACTTACTTATCTATCTATCTGTCCATCCATCCATCCATCCACCCATCCATCCATCCATCCATCCATTCATCCATTCATCCATCCATCTATTCATCCATCCATCCATCCATCCATCCACTCATACATTCACTCACCCATCCCTCCCTCCATCCATCTATCCGCTCATCCATTCATCCATTCTACTAATGCTTACAACGTACCTACTATGTGCCAGGCACTGTTCTAAGCACTGAGGGATGCAATGATTATCCAAAGAAGACATGTTCCTGTGCCTTTCTGGGAGGGGAAAGAGCCATTTGTGTAGTCAAAAAACTACAAAGGAGGTGTATGGTGTACAAAATAAACAAATATGCCTGGAACTAAAGGAGTGCTTCCCAGGGCAAACTACAACTGAGCTGCGGTCTAAGGATGGAGGGAAAGTTGACCCAGCGTGTCTGTGCTTAGGATATGAGTAGATCGGGCTATGATCCCAGCTCTATCATTTGTCCTGGACAAGGCCTTTAAATGTGATGACCTCCATGTCTCTTACCTGTTAAGTGAGAATAATACCTATCTCTTACCATTCGCTTATATACTCTGCACATGCAGAGTCTTTTGGAGTTGTATTCTGAGACAAAACAAGATAGTGGATGTGGAAAGGGGAGGAGCATGTGGGAGTGCTCTGTCTGGAGTAGATATTTCTCAGAAGGAACCACCAGCCCCTTCTCTTGAACACATAGGAGTTTGATCCCGTTTCACACAAACATCTGCCACTCTTCAAAGATGGGGATGCAGAGCCCATCTATGTCAGAGGCTGAGGCCTACGGTGGAGCCCTTGAGACAAAAGAGACCCTAGAGCTCTGTACCACAGGAGCCTTTCCTGGTCACTGGGAAGTTACTTGGAGATTTCAAACACTTGACTGTCACCTCTCTCAAAGTTGTTACTCTAACAGTGGTCTCCTCTCTGCAAGTCCCTGGCCAGTCAGTTCATCATGGTGGGAAAGGGGGTGCAGCAGACAGGAATGACATAGTCCAGGCATCCAGTACCCTCCCAGTTCACCTCTATCCTCCCCTTTCCCAGACTCTGACACATCATCATTAGTGAATGTCTTAGATCGGGTTCCCGACACATGGAGCCTGAGATGGGGACTCGTGAGCAAACTTTTCATTGGGGAGTATTCGCAGAAGAATAAAAGTGAGGGGGACAGAATAGGGCCGTGAAAGAAGCTGAGGGAGGAAGTGGAGACCTGCGTTGCTGACTTCACAGGGGCCTTTGGAGTAGGGATTGTATTGCAGAGTTGTTCCCACCTTGGGGCCAGGGGGCCAGCATTTGTGCCACTGTGTCTGCCAGTCACTGGCTGTGGGCTGCCATGGGAGTGCATACCTTCCTGGGGAGGTGATTCCCCTTTGCCCGATGGCATCTCTGCAGGGAAAGGGGTATCTGTGATCTGTTAGCAGCCAGCATCTGGGGAGTAGGTATATCTGCCTGGTAGAGAAGATC
Organism: Eidolon dupreanum; assembly: GCA_028627145.1. Lineage (NCBI taxonomy): Eukaryota > Metazoa > Chordata > Mammalia > Chiroptera > Pteropodidae > Eidolon > Eidolon dupreanum. Next base: position 10,279,775 of record CM053504.1, read on the forward strand.
TGGGTGGAGCCCCAACAGTATTCACTACAGCCACGTTTTGTTCCTGCCATTGACCCCCATAGCCCATGTATCATTACTGACACCTCAGGAATGTCATCTTAGTCACTCCCTAGTTATATGACCTGAAGCAAGTCTCATAGCCTTATGTCACCCACACAACTAATTGTCACACTAACTTCAGAGTCATATTAAAGGGTACATTAGGTACTCAGAGTTGATGGTATATCGTACTACCAATTTACCTTCAAATCGTCAAAGGAAAAAAAATACATTAGGTGACCCTCGAGAGTGCCCTGTTCAGTAGCAGCACATAGTAGGTCTTCAACAAATGCCAGTCCTCTACCCCATACTATCAGGCCATCAGCCATCCCTTTGCCCCCCAAAAAGCGGGAGTTGCAGATGGATGCATGGTGACAGTGAGGGAAAGTGACAATCACGACTGTGCTCACACCCAGTTTATTGAGAAACAGTGGTTCTCTGGCATGTGTGAGCAGCTCCATTTCTGCTGGGCCATTGTTCTCTGGGCTCTATTCTAGTCAAGCAGTCTGATAATGTTTTCTTTAAACAGAGCCAATCCCATAGCAGGCACATTTGTTCTTACCTCTTGCCTTCTAAGGTATCTGAATGTTCCTCCTCTGACAGGTTTATTTCACTGTATTCCATTTATTTCCACGCGTTCCTCAGCCTCATTTGATGGGTGAGGTGCCTGCAAGTGTTTCTCTCTGAGCAGGCTGTCCCTTTCGAAGGGTGTTTTGTTAATGCTCATCCCCTGGTAGCAATAATGGCTGATGTAAATTATAACTGCCCAGATCTGAGGGATGGTGATATTAGACTGTAAGCACAAGCACCCTCTTTTCCTATCGGCACCAACTCGGAGAACAGCGGGACCACGTCATGTAGCAGGGACAGGCTGGCATCTGGTGTGAGCCGAGGCTGAGCTCGACTCAGCTCTGCCACTTTCTGACCTGGTGATCCTGAGCAAGTTATTTCTCTTCTCTGGGCTTCACTCTCTTCAGCTGGGGAAGTGGGGATAATAATACCAATAGCCATAGTCAAACCATGAGAACTAGGTGTGATAACAGCTTTAACTTCTTTGCTCAGCTAACTTCCAATTGGCTCTTTGAGTCTCTCTTACTTCCTGGCCTTCCTTTAATGAAATTCACGCTCTAGGGCAGAGTTTCTCAGCCTTGGCACTAGTGACATTTGGGAACGGATATTTCTCTATTGCAGATACAGATTCACTGTCTTGGTCATGCACAGTGCCCATTGTCAATTCCCTACAAGTAGAAAGGCTTTGTGGAGCATAAACTCTACTCCTTCGAACTGGGAAACTTGGGCAAATTACTCAGCCTTTTTGAGCCTCAGTTTCCTCCTCTATGAAATAATAAGGACAAGTCCCTGCCCTGCCAGGCTCAGTCATGGTAAGGGTCACTGAAGAAAATGGAAGCATCTCTAGCACAGCTTCTGGCTTGGTAATGTGTCAGATTCAACTCCCCGCCATTGTTGCTTTCTGTGCTGTGCACTTCATGTTAAAACTCTCTAATGTTATTTTCCTGAAAATTCTTTAAGTCCAGGCCTTGCCACAGTAATTGGATTCTGGCCCTGCAGGCTTAGACACCCTGGGGCCTCAGCCACCCTCCTTGGCCAGGGGCTGATGGATGGTGTAGGAACAAGAGCTGGAGGCAGGAGGACCAGATAAAACTCTAAGGAAAAGGCCTAAACATGAACATCCACTATGAAGGGACTATGCTTGGTGGAGAGAAGGGGAGCACAGGCAGTGCGGACACAGCCTGCCAGGCTGGCAGGAGAGAGGTGGCAGCTCTGGAGGACATTGTCTTGGAGCTATTTGCTTTCTGTCACTGCTTTTTCCCCTGTGCCCAGCACACATGTGGTGGTCCATTCGCCTGATTCCATGCACGAGTAGACTAATGAATGAGCAGGTGGTTAACAGTGATAGAGCCTGGCATGGTATGCTCCCCCTACGCTACCCTCTGCCCCCACCCTGTGTTGGTTTCAGCACCTCACCAGCTCACCTTCTACCATTTTACTAGGCTGACTGTGAGTCACCGAGTACCGATTTTCACTCCAGTGTTTGAATTCCATGCAGCCCCGCCTGCCAAGCTTCCTAGACACAGATTCTCTGGAAATCGGCTGGTCCAGCCCCACCGAGCCCAGTGCCCAGCCTAGGTTCACATGGTGCTGACCCAGGAGAGGCTGGGCTAGGGGCAGGAAGCACTGGCATCACAGGGGAGACCTCTACCAGCACACTGCGTGTGCCGGGGTGAACGAGAACAGAAGCTACAAACTCTCTGGACCTCGGCTTCTGCCTCTGCCATCTGCGAACAGCAGAGCTGCTTTTCCATCCATCCTTTGAAGAAGCAGATAGATCAGCTTTTAGTGCAGAACACAGTGATCCAATGTTTCTGCTTCCAAAAGCCAAGGGTCAAAGGCCAGAAAAAAAGAAAACATGGATTTGGCTGCAATCTCAACAATCGATGCCGCTCCCGCTGCTGGTTTTATTACCCTCGCTCGGTTTCGTTGCACTAATATGAATCCCGCGCTGCGTGTTTCCTGGCTGTTCTCTCTGATCCCACTCATGCTTCCATTAATCCTTCCTATAGATTTCTCGTTCCCTCCCACACACCTTTTCTCCTTTTCAGGCACTCTGATGCTTGCTGCAAGCTGCATGTTCCAGAGGCAAGATCTGGACAAAGCTGCCCCAGCTGGGCAGATCTTTGTCTCTCCTCCCTCTTCCTGCCCCATTGGGTCAGGTAATGTAGTCACTCCTTAGGGCATCAATTTGGCTGGAGTCGGTTGGAAAGAATTGATTTATGTTTCTGAGCAAGGGCATTAGGATGGCCTTGGTCCCTGTGCACCCTGCTGTGCCATTCAGGCGAATAAAGCCAGGATATGTGGTCCTTCTAGAAGCCTCCCATTCCACTCAGTCTGTGACCAAGCAGGAGTCTCCCTTTCCTCTTCCTGTGTGCTCTCTGTTTGGCCCTGACCCCTATTAGCGTTTGATTTTACTTAATGAAATGCTAAAGCCGCCCTCACATTTGCAGCCCATTCCCGTGCTGCTTGGATTATGACTCAGCTTGACCTGGTGTTATGGGTTGAATTGTGTCGCCCACAAAAGATATGTTGAAGCCCTAACCTCCACCCCTCCCAGTTCCTGTCAATGTAATCTTATTTAGAAAGAGGGTCTTTGCTGATGTAATTAGTTAACATGAAGTCAAGAGGGTAGGCTCTAACTCAATATAACCAGTGTCCTTACAAGAAGAGGAAACCGTCATGTGAAGATGGAGACACACAAGGAGACACTGTGTGACGACAGAGGCAGAGATTCAGATGATCTGTCTATAGGCCAAGAAGACCAAGGACTGTCAGCAAACACCAGCAGACGGGAAGAGGTGAGCAAGGATTCTGCCCAGTCTCAGAGGGAGCATGGCTGTGCCGACACCTCGATTTCCAACCACTAGTCTCCACATTTTAAGTCTCCAGCTGTTTTAAGCCACCCAGTTTGTGGTAATTTGTTACAGCTAGGAAACTAGGCAGTTAATACACTTGGAAATGCAGCAATACTGAACACCAGGAAATGTACAAGGTCCGCCCTCAGGAGCTGCATCTTTACAGTGTGCAAGCCTCATGGAGATCGAGGCCAAGAGCTACCATCTCAGAGGATCTCTTTGACCCAGCCCTTCTCCCCTGCGAGGTCTCCTTGTTGGTGGTATTCTATATTTGGCTCAGGACAGCCTTCACTCTGGGTCTCCCACCCTCCCCTTTTCGGTTCTGCCCCCTATCTCTGAGTAGCCTTGGCATCTGCTGCTGGTCACACCTTGGCCTTGGCCTCTGCCTCGCCCACCAAGCTGTCATAGCCTTTTCTCAGAGTCCTGGCACTGTTTGACTCGTAGACCATCCCTGGGTAGCCTTTGTGCTCGTCTCCTCACTGACGGCTCCTAGGAGGTGTCCTCTGTTCCTCTGTTCTCACTCCACAGTAAGAGTGACACTCTGTGTACTGTGACCATACACACCCCCATGCTGGTGCCTGAGAAAGTCTACAGGGACCATCACTGTGCCACAGGGCATCCCAAAGAGTGTGCGTTCTTCGCTCTTATATCTGCTCTTCAGGCTAAACCCTTAATCTCCAGCACAGACCATGGGTGTTCTTCTTCTCTATGCAGTTAAGCAGCTTTCAGTTCTCTGGGCTCCTGGCTCAACACTCAGATTTCTGCAAGCAGGGAGCCAGTACTTCTGGCTCTGAGCTGACTCACCCTCTCCATCCCCATCAGCAGGGCAGGCCTCGTCTGAACCACACAGAGCCAGGGGAGGGAGGAGTGGGAAGAGGCCAGTGGCTGGTCTCAGGGTTGCCCATGATGTGTCCCACATCACTGATAACATCTGGAAATGAAGTATGTAGTCCAGTTTTGCCTAAGCAGAGTCACACATGCCATTCTCTATAGCCACCTCTGTGTTAGCACCCATTATAAATCAGCTTGCCTACTGCTCTCTCCTACTATGTAGTGAACTCCTAGGCAGAAAATGTGTCTCTTAATTACCTCACAACCCAGCACCTTGCATCATCTACTATCATCATTATAATCCCAGCACCACTCGTGATAGGCATGTCCGGGACATTTCCTCTGTAGCCAAGGGTCGAGTTGATGCTAATGAGGCCAAGGTAATGGGTCTAGTCCATTTAGAGGTCACTTAGTTTCATCCAGTTCCATGTCCATGGGTTAAATTTTATTTCTGACCAACATCCAAGCACAGCTCTAAGCACAGGTTGACCATCACCATGAGTACAGAGTGGCCACCAGAAAACTCCAGACACCACCAGCTGACTTCTGATCCCTCCTTCAGATTTCACCCCAGTCACTTCCTGGCCTTTAACCTTAACTGTGACCTGACACCTAAACCACTCTACAAAGTGCACCCATCTCTGGTTTCTTAGACAGTGTCATACCCAACTCCAGCCATAGCTTAAAGTCCTATTCTGGTTACAGATTAGGATGCTAGCATTCATGCTGAAGGCCTTCCCTGGGCACAAGAGGCAACATTTGAGACCTTGGAAAAATATAAAGGGATTTTCAGCCCACCGTTGGTGTAGCCCTTGAAAAGACATGCCTCTCAAGGGATGTGTCAGTAATAGCAATGCCTGGAATCCACTGGGTCTTAAATAAGTCTATTATGCTAAATTCCAAATGCATTAAACATTTTTAGGATAAAGGAGTTTTCTTGCACCCAGAAGCAATTCGCCATCAGGGTCTTATATAGCCATCTTTCCTACTGTGTGTAACACAACTGAATTAGAATTTGACCTACACAGAGCATTTACTGTGCAAAACAAGGTCTACCAGGAAACACAGACTCAGGAGATGCATGGGGCCAAGCAGAATCAGCATTTGAGGGACAATTTATTTGAGTAGCCAAAGTGCTTCCGAACAATCAATTAAGCTATTCCTATCTCATGGGGTGCTAACCTCCATTTAAGGCTGAAAAAGAGGGCAACCTCTGTCAGCAATATTTAACAGCTTTAGTTGTATAGTCTGTGATGAAGTTCATTCCAGCCTCTTAGGACTGGCTGGGTAATATTGAGGAAGTCTGGAATATTATAAATCTGTATCTTCTTTGCACTTAATTCAGTACTTATTAAATGATTTTCCACAGCAAGGATAGAGCTAAAACCTGTGTCTCTATGGTGTTTTCTAGCTACTTGACATGGATTGTGAGTTAAATCTTGGCTAAAAGCAATTACTGTCACATGATGAATTGAGGCAATTTATTTATTACTTGAGAAACATCCTAGGTGATGTCACTTAGAAGAATGATGGAATCATCCTTCTCAAGTAGTCCATTATCAACCAGTTCTAGTGATGGAGGCACATTCAGAGATGTGGGGGAGGTAGCCAGCAATTTTAAAAATTAGTCATCGTGAGATCAAAAAAAGAGTATTGGAATTAAAGCAGGAAACAGTTACCTAAACCTGAGTAAGACTTGTCTCCCTATAGAGCCATATGGGATGCTTTGGTTGGTAAATAGCAAGAAAGGTGTTATAGAGAAAGCCCAGAGATTAATAATAAAACGGAATGCAGTGTATTAAGGGCTTGGAGATGGTAGTTGATATACAAGGAAAGTGAAAAGGATGAGGGAGCTTAAGTTTAAAAGGTCAAGTGTAAATATCATTTGAGCAAAGTCTATATAATTTAGCCTATATAACAAGATTCACATGACATCTTCATCAATCCCTTAGGTATTAGAATATCATATGTTACCGAGAGGGCATGAGGGGCGATAATCTTCAAGAAAAGCTGGTATAAAATGGAATTGCATGATACAAACTGGGCAGAAGCAGGCATAAATACAAAGACGTCTTAATCTGGCTGGTCAAGAGCCGAATCCAGATCCCCTAAATACCAGTCTGCTTCTTTCTTCCAGACATTTGAGGAAAGACAACCAAATTTCTCTGCTGAGCAATCTCTCCCCCTATTTATTACAGTGGTGGCATAGTAGTATAATGGTTAAATAGAATAAACTCTATACCAGACTGCCAGGGTTCAAATCTCATCTCTACCACTTGCTACTAATAATGACCTAGCCTCTTTTAGCCTCAGTTTTCCCATTCTAAAGTGGCTATTGATAGAATCTGCTTCATAAGTTTGTAGTGAGGTTTAAAAGAGAGAGTATATGTGAAAGGCTTAATATGGCAACCTGGCTTGCAGTTCTGACGAACTCCCAATAAATGTTAACTCTTCATTGTTAATAATATTACTGTTTCACATGTGGTCATGTGTCTTGACTCTTCTAGAAAGAGTCCAGTTTAATATCTGGCTGACCTGAAAGCCAGTCACAATGTCTCCATTTTGGCCTTGACTTTGCTCAAGTTAACACATAGTACTGAACATTCCTCGCAATTTACAAGTCCAGACACCTCTCAAAAGTGTCAACAAGGTGAACCTAGCATCACTTGTTCATAGAAAGCCCAGCTGGCCCCTGGCCCATTTGGCTCACATCCATCTTTTGCTCTCCTCCTGCTATGCTATGACATGCAGGTATCCCCTGCAAGCTGTTTCTTGAGCCCCATGTCAACTGGCATCTGTGTTTCACCAATAGGAGACATGAATTGTAGGGCAAAAAGAAAGAGAAGCCTTTCCCACCTTGGCCCCAGGCCCCTCCATGGCTCCAGTTCTCCAGGAGGTTTAGTTTTTGTTAGGTGTCCTTGACCTCTGACCTCTGATGCCCCCACCACTGCCCTTTATCTGTCCAGTCTGGGCTAAGTAATGGCTGCTGATGCTACTCTCTGGGTTGCCTCACCATCCTCTTCTGATCCCCGTGTACCAATTCTCTAGTAAATTTGCTCCAGTTTACGTGTTTGGAGCCGTTTCCCTTTTCCTAGTTGGATACGGACCGACACAGAGAGTATGCTGGTTGCTAGCGATTATTCCCTCCTTTAGTAAATGGTAATAAAAAAAAAAAAAAACCTCATTTAATCATCCAGTCTATATATTTTTTTCTTGTATCAACATCACACTTACTCATGTAAAATATCTGGAATCCACATTTTTCCATTAAAAAAAAGTCAGCAACAGCATTTGTTTCTCCCCAGGCTTCTTGCACCCCTCCTGTTCGCTACAATTTCAGTCCTCAAAGACTGCCAAAGTAGTTCATGATCACGATTACAAATGCTCTCAATGCCTTGGGATGCAATTTGTAAAGTCTGGAGGCTTTAATCTAATGAAGTATCCAGATGCTTTTCTACCAACATTTTTTTTTCTATCTGGACTTCAGTTCCATCTTAAAAATAGCCTACTATTCTGAGAATTCGCTTCCAGCAAAATCAAGAAGGGATATGGTGCATACCTGACTTTAGAAGAGCCAGAGAGTTGCCTAGCTTTCTCATCTTTTCCCTGTTGCCTCCTCTTGGCAAAACCTCGCATAATCAGAGATGCCTGCAATGCTTAAAACTTTCACTGGCATAGAGGTAGCAGCTCAGAGGCAGGGTTTTAAAGATTCTCTTTACTGGGTGCCAGATGCATGCAACACCAAAGTAGAGGCAGAGAAAGTCTTCAACAAAAGAAGTCATTAAGTAGATGGGGTGAACTGCCAGCATGGTAAGATTTGGGGATAATATGCCCTTGGATAGCTAAGAGCCGACTGTGTGTTTTAAAGACTTAAGCTTTTAAGAATTGTGTCCCTGGGAGCTGGCTTCTTTTCCTTACCATCAGCAATGATCACCAGCATGGGTTATGCATCCACTGGGATTTACTTGGTTTTATCAATTGCAATTAGATGTTCTTTATCTGCAACTTCTATTTTTGCTCCATGTTTTTACAGGGGACATTCTCTGAAGTAGAGCTATAGAATTGGGCCTGTAGCCAGTGAGAGCACTTTGAAAATGAATCGTTAATCCGTCGCTGCCAAATTATGTTATTGCTGCCATTAAGTCGTCCAGAAGTAAGCCTGATGCAGGTCTTGCCTAGAGTGGGAAAGTTAAGTGAATCACTCTGGGGGCTCTGCCTGCCTTCCTCCTAAGAATTGGATGAACTCAGGCATCAGATTGCAAAGAAACACCTATTGTGCCTGGACAGTTTATAGACACACAAAAAACCTGCTATATCATTCTGGAACCAGTTCCAAGGTCATGCCATCATGATGCTACATGTGTGAGCAGTTCCTTAGAGTGTATTAAGCATTTTTACCTTTGTTATTACATTTGATCCTTAGAAAATCCCTGTGAACTTGCCTTTTACTCCCTATTTTACAAATGAGGGTATCAAATCACATTGCAGTTAACAGCTTTGATCAAGGTCACACAACAAGTTAGTGATGGAATCCGGATAAAAGCTTATGGATTTCTGATTTTAAAACCCATTGCTTTTGACCGATCTCATAAAACCATAGCATCTCAACCTTAGAAGGGGTATTAGAGGTCATATAGTCTCTTCTGCTTGATGGGGAGCAGGCTGAGTGCCCAGACAGTGCCTTTCATTGTTGGTGACCCATTTTCCTGTTTTTGTGGGTAACTTGGGGGTCGGGGGAGTAGGCCCCATGGAAGTCCCATGGCTCTGTGAATGACAGAGAGATTGTCTCTCACCCAGAGCATGGGCATCAAAGGAATCAAGGGATGTGGGGTTGAGGTGGGAGGTGGGGTCAATAGCAGAGACAAAAGGTCAGCATCCCATGCAAATGAGATATTGAGGGCTTGGTTATACATCCAGAAAGCCCAGGAAAATAAGGCCAGGTGGAGACAGAGTAGGCTGGTAAAGGGAGGGCTAACTCTGAAAGGGGACTTGGGGACTGGGGCTGCTTTTATGCCCCTCTCTACATCATAAGGCCACATTGAAAAGGACTGGGCTGTGCCTCAGCTGGATAGCGCTTTCACATAAAACATTTTCCTTATATTGGCCGCAAATTTACCCCTGTCACTTCTACCCATTGGTATTGGCTCTAATTTTTTAAATTGAAGGGACCAAATCTACCCCCTCTTCTGCAATGGTCCTTCAACTTTTTGAAGGCAAGAATTAGGTTTCATCTGAATCTTCTCTAATCTGAAAAATCCTGATTCTGACTGCCATGCCTCCAAAGTCAATGATCTCTGGATTTTAATGTGCACCTGGATCACCTAGAAACCTTGTTAAAATGCCGATTCAGTAGATCTGGGGTGGGGCCTGAGATTCTGCATCTGTAATAAATTCTTAGGTGATGCTGATGCTTCTGGTTATTGGACCATACTTTGAGTGGCAAGGCTCTTGGCCTGCCTTCACCCTGGAAGTAACTATCAGAGGGTGGGGTTTACAACTGGATATGCCTCATCAATGTGGCCTATTTAATGCAGCGCGAAGCCAAGTGGCATTGCCCATTGGGTTTCAGGAGTCCTTAGGGAATATAAACAGAGACGGTTATTTGGTAGCATAGAAGGAGGCAAGAGAGGAACAGAATATGGTGACTGGATCCTATGTATGTAGTGAATACTGAGAGAGGGGAGCAGACTTCAAGAGACCAAGAGCCATGCTTTAGGCACTAGGTTTCCATGTTCAAGAGTGGACAAGTAGTACACTGAAAGCTAGATGTGGATTTTGAGCTGGAGCTAGGAGGGGACTAGGTTTTATGCCACAATAGCTATTGTGTAAAGAGTCAAAGGCAGGGGGCATTAACTGCTGCCTTGAGAAAACTGGCTCAGCCTTCGGGATTGCTCAAAGCTTGAAGGGCACAGCTCATTGGCATATAAGGTTGGGCATGCAGCCTCAGGTTGGAGGCAATTGCCTTCTGTCAGGACAGACTGAGTTCACAAGATTGTTTCTGATGACTACATCACATGTGGGACTCCAGTAGAGCCTTGAAGCCACTCCAGTTGGATAAGTCTACCACCTGGTGTCTAGTTGCCAGTTCTGATTTACTTGGACTATCCTCAGATGGGCTCTCAATGGAGAGCAGAGATGGAGAGGATACATTCAAGTCCCACCCCTTCTCTTAGTTCTTAGACTCCCAGTTCCTGTTAAGTAAACAGAAGTCACCCAGGGCCAGAGGTAGAGCTTTTTAGGGGCCAGGGACTGATAGTAAGTTGACTCTCATGAAAAGGGTGGGCTTGGGGCAAAAGTAATACAGCTACCATATTACTGAATGGTTTCCAGTTCTGCCTCTCTGAAGATTTCCCTTGGATTTCAAGCCAGTGAGTCAGATGGCTAACCTTCTATGTGGACCCAGTGCTGGCATTTCTTTAAATAAGACTCCATCTAGGACAGTCCACTGTAGTGATAAGGGCAAGCTTTGCACACAGAATTCCAGCTCTGAAATACACTAGTTGTTTGGCCTTGAACAAGTCACTTCACCCTTTTGTGAACTTTTCTAATCTATATAGAAGGGAAAATAAAACTAGCACCTTCTGTATCAAGTTTTATGATTAAGTAACTTAAAATAAGAAAATTGTTTAACACATGGCTTGGCACCTAGTAATGAATCATTACATTTAAGCTAAATTTTTAAAAAGCAGTAGCGATTGAGCTTCTGTTTGATGAGAAGCTCAGTGCCTGCCTGAGGCAGCCAATCACGCTGCTAGGAGCCCCCATCATTAGCCAACAGTGATGTGCTTCCCTAAATCTTATCACAGGTTCTCACCTGCTCCATTGAGCACTTATGATGTGAGCCCCATGGACACACTCCTGACTCTGCAACAAGAGCACGACTGGCTTATCCTCTATCTGTATCCATCTTATTTTCCCCTCAGATATAGAAGCCACATGTGAAACCTTCCTGGCCTTTGTACCCAGAGCCATTTCCTCTATACTTGTAATACCATTGAACACTGTCGACACACTTCCTTCATGAACAGAAGCACAAATCCCCAGCAGCTAGAGAAAATACCCTTAAAAGAATGCTGAAATGGAAGTTGGATTTGCCATGGCCCAGGGTGTGTTGAGGTCCCTATATCTAGAGTCTAGTTGGACCAGCCAAGGATGGCTTCTAATAACTTCACTGTACAGAGTCTGTGATTTCAATTCTGATGCTTGTTGGCTAAACTCATTGAATTTATTTAAACTGCTGAGTTGTGGCCTTTCAGATGGCCTCTGTGAATGTCTTGGATGCTCCTCCATGACTCTCAAGTATATTCCATTGATGGTTCACGGTCACCAGTGAAAGTGCTTCTTTATAGGAACATCTTGGAATTTATTTGGGAAAGACTTTCAAATATTCCTCCAAACTCTCCACTTTCCTCTGGGGATGGAGCGTATGACACAATTGATTACTCCTCAAACACTCTTCTCTTGGCTCTGGGACGCGATACTCTCCTGCAGTTTTTTCTTACTTGTGTGGCTGTTCTTTCTCTGTCTCTTATGCAAGCCTCCTCTACCCACTCACTAAATACTGCAGACCCTCAAGTCTCTGTCTAAGCCTGCTTCTCCTTTCACTCTTTATTTTGGTGACTTCACCAACGCCCATATTTCAAGTACCATCTATGTGCATATGACTCACACATTTTTACCTCCAGCTCAGACTTCTTTTTAGAGCTTCAAACTTGAATTATTAACTGCCTGCTTTTCTAGATTATCTCTCAAGCTCAAATTCAGCCAAATACACATGATTTCCCCTCAAAGCTATTCTTTTCAATTGTTTCTTGAACCCATAAAGAACACCGTCATCCTCCTTTTTGTGAAAACCAAAGACTTGTGATCATCCTCAACAGTTCTCTCTCCCTTTATTCCCATTTCCAATCTATCAACAGGTTTTATTTATACCTATTTCAGGTAATTATCTCTTTTATTGCACTTTTCTATCTCCACTGCCATGACCCGAATCCAACTATCACCTCCCACCTGCATGCCTGAAAATTAATCTCTCCAACCCACCATGGCTCCACAATGAAGCTGGAATGATGTGTTGGACATACAAATCTGACCACATCGTTGCTCCATGAACAAGAACTAAATGGCTTTCTATGACTCTTGGGGTAAAGAATAAAAACTCTGATTGTGGCCTGTCATGTCCTAGGTAGACTGGCCCCTGCTGCTCTCTCTAGCTTCTCACTCACCATGCTCTCCCTGCTTTCTCACCCTCATTACACTGTGTTTCTTCCATTTCTTGAATGCACCAGGCTCCTCTCCCTGTCACACCGCCTCAGCCAGTGCTAGTTTTTCTGCTGTTTCCATGCAATCCTCTTATGCTCTCTTTGCCTAGGTATAGCCTGTTCTCCTTTGGAGCTCACGCCACTGGCCACTTCCTCCCCAAAGCGATTTATTTTCCTATTATGCACTTTCCAAGGGTCATGTACCTCTCAGTTCTGATTCTTAATAGAGTTGGAAGCTTACTATTATTCTTGGTTCATTAATCCTGTCTCCCAAGCCCCAGCCGCCACTAATTGTAGTTCTTTGAGAGCAGGAACTGCGCCTGTTTTGCTCACCACTGTCTCACCAATATCTGCATTTAGTGGGTGCTTATGATTATTTATTGAAGGAATGGAGTGTGAATCTCATTAGACTAAGCTAGTAACAGTGTTTCTGGGGTATTGGGATCTTCTCCAGGGTTTCTTTGCCCTTGGACTCCCAGTCTTTGCAACAGAATCTCATAGCAGGCCCTAGGTAAAGTTTAACTTCACCTATGAGAGAATGCTACAGAGCCAACACTTTCTACAAATCCAAATAAAAAGACTATGACACTATTAAGGAAACCATAGTCTGAGGTACTCGGCCTCCTTTGTGCTTGGTCATGTCATATAGACTAGATATATCTCAGAAATCCTGTCTTCAAGCTGGGCAAGGGGAGCCACATGGGGGCTACTCAGAACCAGCCCCCACTCTGGAACGTGAGCCCAGTCCTGCCAAAAGGGCAGTTGACTAACTCCCCCAGGAATCTCTGGGCTGTAGATAAGCAGAGCCTGCTCAGTCTTGGGATTTGATGCTCTGGTTTTGCCTTTAGCTGGTGAAAGGAACTGAGTTAAATCCCTCATCCATAAGTCCTTCCAAAAGAAGGATCTCTGACCCCACTGACAGTATAGTTTAGCACATAGCACATGAGTGCACAGTAGCAAATTAATGAATGAAGTAAATAACTATGGTTCACTTGCCTTTATGTCATTCAGTAATCATCTGTCATTCAATAAGCACCAACAATTACAAGAAAGGAGGCCTGTGCTAGACTCTGGCATTAGGGAGATAGGATGCACTCCCTGTTCCTGAAGACTTGCCATTCTCACTAGGGAGACTCGACTAAGTAAACCCAGCTTGTCTAAGTTACAAGAGAGTCTGGGGAAGGTGCTCTGATAAAGAAAACACGGGACTGAGCTGGAGAAATTAGAATTGTAGCTTACAGGCATTAGTGTTCCTTCAACTCAGCTGAGTCCTGTAAACACATGGCTGAAAAGGAGAAACTCGATTTGGTTCCATGAGAACAAATGTGTGTGGGCAGCGATGTCATCCCTTCAGCTAAACACTGAACAATGCAAACATTAAGGGAACACCTATTATGAGGTAGGCTCTGGGCTAACATCAAGAAACAAAGATAAAAGAGGCATAAACTCACCCCTGAGTAGCGCAAGACCCCTAGGAGAGACAGATAGGGAACAAATACATTGAGGTGTGTGCAAAGTGTCACGAAGAGTTATCAGAATTTTAGAGAAGAGAGAGGATCTCTCCCAGGGGCACAGGCAACCAGAGAAGATATAATCACTGATGAAGGATGCGTTGCTGCTAATGTGGCAGAAAAGTAGGGATGGGTCCGGAAGATGATTCTTTAGAGTTGAGCTGCCTCACACCATCATGGAACCATTGGGAATATTAAGAGCAGCAGGAGGAATTCACTCGGGGTGCTGGACCACTCTCCAGAAGTGTTCACACAGTTGTCCGGGATGAGTTGCCTCTGATCCCCGGCACTTTGCATGAAGAGGCCAAGCTTAGCATTCTCTGGCTGCTTACTTTTGCTATGGCATTACCAAAACCATTGTTGTGGGGCAGGGGATCAAGGGCTGGGGTGCTTACAAGTTGAATGCCAGATTTCTGCCTATTGAGGCCTAGACTTAGTGTCAGAAAACCTGTAGAATCCTGGCCCTGACCTTTATCAGCCCTGTGATCTTTTCTAAGTTCCCTTGGTTTTCTCATCTATAAAATGGGAAAATCATTTCTACTTTTTGGAATGTTTCTGAGGACTGACCAAGATGGAAGCATGAAATAGCCTCGCACAGGGATGAGGATAGAGTAAATTCCCAGTTCCCTGCTTTCCTCTACCTGGAATTGAGTTAGCAAGTTAGCATTTGTCAGTGTTAGCATTTTTAAAAGAATAAAGTTAGTTAGATATAAGTGTTTTTGAAACCCAAGGCAATTTCCTGTTAATACACTAAATTTCTATCCCACCATTTGTTTCATATAAAGCACAAAACAAAATCTTTATGTTTTTATCTCTTAAAGTCAAGGAGTCAGATATATGATAACAGAAAGAGACTAGACTTTAGGTGGTGAGCAAACAATAGTGTATACAGATGTCATATTATCGAGTTGTACACCTGAAATTTACATAATGGTATTAACCAATGTTGTCCCAATAAATTTGATTTCGAAAATCCAGTGGTTTTAATTGTATTACCTTAACGTAAAGCTGTTTTTTCACTATTTACCTGAAAGAATAAAGTAGTGTTTAGAATAATTTCATGAACCCAAGAATTTAACTGTAACTCCATGGTTTGACCCAAGGTGTAAAGCAGTATGAGGGATAAAATCCTCCATTGATCACAGTGGAAGATAAGGATGCCCCAACACGGCTGTTGTGTAACCTTGGGCACCTCAACTTCTCTGAATTTCCATTTCTTCATATGCAAAAAGGAAGTAATAATAATTCCAACCTCACAGGAGTAATCATTGAAGCAATTAAATGGGACAATATGTGTAATACCCTTACCGCAGTGCCTGGCACATAATTAGCACTCAGTAAATATAAGCTATTGTCATTATGGTTATAGTCTAGTCACGTGTGTGAGCCTTTTCAACATCTTTCTCCTTCCCCTTTCCCCGCCAAGGTGCCTCCACCCAGAATTCTAACACCGTGGAGCCAGAGAAGCAGGTGGACAACACTGTGAAGATGGCCGGAGTGATCGCTGGCCTCCTCATGTTCATTATCATTCTCCTGGGTGTGATGCTCACCATCAAAAGGAGGTGAGTCTGGGTTGCTGCCCTGCAGACTCTGCTGACCCCAGGTGGCCCCAACTTTGCTGTATGCCCAGGTCCTTGCTCTGTTGATCCTGGGCAAGGACCGACTGCTGTGATTGTGAAGGTCTTGAAGTACTCAGGCCTGTTGTGGTTCATCTGTTGGTGACTAAAGTGTATGTGCTACTTGCTTGTAAGTGTTCCTGAGGTGGTCAGTCTCGTATGGGACTAGTGATTCTTATTGTTGGACCACCTCAATGTGCCATGGGATTCCTTGTATCATGAAATGAGTCTTGTAAGATTTAACTGCTCTGTTGGATTGGTCATGTTATTGAGATAACTGGGGAGCTCTAAGAACACAGATGAGCCCAGAAATATAGATGCAGGAAAGTAGTGCTTCACCCTTCTCATTACACTGCCATCTTCTGTTTATTAGACACTCACAGGACTTGGGGATAAAACAAGGAAATTGCAGAGAGGGAAAGGCAATACCCACCAGGGAAAGCTGATGAACATCAACTGTCCCTGTCCCTATAGTGCACTGGTTATTCCCCTAAACAGATACTCCTACTGCCCACCTCTCCTTAGCCCCTGGGCTAGCACCAGGTTGACATGCCTACCTCTCACTTCCACGTCTTCTCAGTTTCAATGCCATGGCCCCAACCTTGGTCTCCACTTTCCCACTCCCCCAATTGACCAGAGCAGACAAAACATTTATCTACATTACAGTAATATGTGCTGCGATGTTCCCTGCTGCCAATTTAAAGAGACTTTCACATTATTAAACAAATTACTTGACACTTCAGCCTGAAGCTCTGGGTTTGATTACTCACAGAGTTCAGGGCAAGCCCAATAACAGGGACCAGGGACTTGCTTCCATCTGTAGGAAAAAAATGCGCTCATCAAATTTTTTTCCCCACCAAAAAAAATGGACAGAATGCCCCAAAGACAAAGTCCATCTTCTGCCTGAGGAGTCACATGAATATAAAGGCAGAAAGTTAAAAAAATTAATTACAATGTCCCCATTTCCAGCCATCAGAGAGTCAGAAATACTAGCGTTCACACTATACCTGCAGTCAGCCTTCTGTTAGCCATTTTGGTACCAGAAAGTTCCTGTGTCTCTCATGGTTCTGTTCTGAATCAGTAAGTCCCCTCTCTGGTCAAGATATATTGTTGGTAGGGCCTTTTCCTTTCTTGACATCTTTTGTCTAACAGGATCATTCCTTTCCCCAGGCTCCCAACAGAATGAAGAGTTAAGTTTCCCATCTAGCTACTGATTTTCTGGTTGGAGAGGCTAGGGGAGAAGGGATGGTACTATGTTAATATTGGAGACCAAGAGCCCCCAAAGGGTTAAGGACAGTGCTACATTGTCATATCATCACTGTCATCCATAAAATGTGGCCATATTGAACGTCTCAGTGACAAGTCAGCTACTATTAGATGAGGTTGAACATGAGGTTTGATTTCTCTGGGGGCAGTAAACACATTGCACATATAAGGTTATTGACATGCTTCTTAGAGTGACAGGCATGTTGGAGGCAGAGGTGAGTTTTGGATTGTCTACCTGAAAAAAAAGTAACCAATTTAATAGAATTGCATTCCTTTCTGAAAGAATGCAATGAGACCTGAAATGTTCTCATTCTCTGCCACTGATTTGGAAGTCAGATATGCTCTTCCAATTTTGCTCTTTCTAAAGCCTGGCTTAACCCACGTCACCATCGACTGTGAGCTTGTGAAGAAAAATCGCTTCCTTCTCAACAGCTATTTCTGAAATGTGTGACTCTTTGGGAGGGAGGAAAGGACTTTCTGTTTCCAGGATGGGAGCAAGTATAAACTGAGTTCTTCGTGTGGTTTTAAAATCTTCTGTGTATCTCTATCTTTCACCTTTATCAAAATTATCCATCAGACCTAACCAACAGGCATCACATGATCACCATTTTTCCCCAACAAGCAAAATTCAGGTGTTGCAGTAGTGAGCGGAAGTTGGAAATTTGCTGGTCAGTGTTTACATATACAGTATCTTTCGGAGAAAATATAACATTTTGCTGAACTAGTTGATAGTAATAATGGACCGATGGGTAAAGGGGAAAGGAAAGGGAAAAGAAAAAAAAAAGGAGAGAAGAAGGATAAAGGGAGAGAAAAAAAGAAATTAAACATAACCCTGTACTCCTTCCACTGCCCTATAGTGTTTTCTCATATCTAGAGATACCCAAAGGCCAGTGAAGTGTTTAGTGGGCTCCTTTGCCTCATGGGGAAAACTTCCTTGGCTGACTCTGTCACTAACTTACTGCTGGCCAGAACACTGTTCACAGCTACTTAAAAGAAAGTGATATTAAAGAAACCCTCCCTAAATTATGCAAATCATCACAACTTAGGATCCTAGTGTCAGCATCTCTTCAGTCCCATCAGGATGCACAGTTAGTTCCTGGATCCAGGAGCTCTCAGAAGCTGAGCACCTGCTATATCTCCTCCCCTGGCTTGAGCTGGGTCTTCTGCCTACCCTCCACGGACATGGGCATAGTTTTCTCTGCTCCTAGAGGATACAACTGGTTCAAAGTCTTCACCAAACTATGACCAAATGTTCCCAAAACAAATTAAGATGTCCCTAGGTTCTTACCCTGAAGCATTCATTCTCATTGGCCTTAAAGCTTTATTGTCACTCTCCAAAGAGTTTTTCTTTTGCTGTTATGGATTTTCTTTTGTGATACTGAACTAGAAAGCATGCAGAGAATGGGCTAGAGGTACAGAGGACAAAGAGAAGGACTTAATAAAAGAAGCAAATCAATTTGCATACATAAGACAAGGGAGGAAAGAGAGATGAGAGAAGAGAGAGGGAGAAAAAAATCAACAAATTCTGAGGGATGTTTTGTTGTTGTTGCTTGGTTGTTTTGTAATGGATGGGGAGATGTTGAAAAATGAAAGGTTACAGAAAGGAATGTGAGAAGCTGGTGGGTGATACAAACAGGATTTTCTTACAGTTTGCAAAAAGATGCAAGTTCAAGTTTAGAATTCTTTATGTAGTACTTTTGGCTGTTTGAACTGGGCTTCTTAGAATGTGGGACCATATAGAATCAGGGCTGTGTGGAGATACACAGGATGAGTGTCTCCATGAAGATGGGTGCATGGGTCTATGGGCTACATGGATAGGCAGATGGATAGATTGTTATGTGGGTAGATGAATAGATGATTGGATGGATGGATGGATGGATGGATGGATGGATGGATGGATGGATGGGTTGCTTTATGAGCTGGGGGGATGGGTAGATAGTCAAATGGGTGGTTAAATGGAGAGCTTAGTCCTGTTTAAATAGTATGGAACAAGAAAGGGAAGATGTGTCTCAAGTCAATCTTGTCAGCCAGCTGAAAAGAAGATTCTGCAGTATGTGATTTATTAATTTTAGGGTTTAGTGATTTTTTTTCCTAAGCACAGCTGTCTTCCTCCTCAGTATTTTTGATCTCAGGCAATCTGTTACCAGCAATACCACTGTATCCTTGTAAATTTAGACCTTCAGTAAATCTTCTTCACGCCTTAGAGAAAACACACATGTATACTGTGTTTTGGTCACAGAATAAAGAACTATAACCCTTGCCCTGGAAGACTTTCCAATTTAATCGGGGAAAGGTACTCAATTAATAAAAACTTGTCAGTTGCTTTGAAGCTGCATCAGGATAGCAGCTGGATTTTGGCGACAAACAGGATAACTCAGAGAAACTACCTGGAAGTGATGGTTTGAAGATTAAGGAAACACGTTGTCATGAGGAGGTCACCCAGGCAGAGGTGAATCCTGAAGGTTGAGAGCAAAAAAGCCAGAGGGTCTAGAATGCAGAGTGCAGCCTGCGACTGCTGACAGTGAGTAAATCCTGGCTCAGGATGGAGGTCTAGTGGTTGGTCCAAAACACACAAAACCTTAGACCTAGCAAAGAATGACCACTCAGAGCCTCAGATCCCTCAAGTAAAAATGAGAATAATGCCTGCTTTGTGGGGTTACGGGTGGATCAAAATAGATAAGCATGTGCTATCTCAATGCCTGACTCACAGTACTGTTCAACACACACCTGTTTCCTTCCTTCCCCAAGGTAGCACGGGCTAGTGGTCAAGAACATGAGCTTCAGAGCCCGGTTGCTATCAAATACAGTTAGTAAGTGATCTTAGCCAAGATACTTAATTTTCTTTGCCTCCTTTTCCTCATCTGTGAAGTTGGGTGATAATAATACCTACATGTCAGGGTGGTTGTGAGGAATACATGAATTAATGCATGGTAAGAGTTGAGAACACTGTCTAACTATGTAAATATTTATTTTTATTTTATTACTATTTTAATATTTCTAAAGAGGTGAACACTTGGTTCCTGGTCACCAGAGTAAAAAAGCAGTAAACCCTATACCTGTGAATTAGGTGGGGACATATCTTCCCTTTATTGAGCCCTACTATATATTTTAGTTATTTAGATTAATATATTCTAATATTAAGTTAGATTTATATAATGTACTTCTAACACTTTATATATTATATATAATTTGAATATAATTTAGATTAATATAATCTAGTGTTAATACCCACAGTGACTCTTGGAAATAGGTAATTATTGCCCCTAAACTTGAGAAGGAGAAACTGAGACTCAAGATATTTAGTGATTTTCTCAAGATCAGTTAGTAAACAGTAGTACTAGGATGCTAAGGTATACCATATTTTCATTCTTAGAGCTGTTTAAGCTCACAGTTATTTGTGCCACTAATTCTCTACATGGACGAGGAAACAAAGGTCCAGGAGAAAGAATTGACTTACGCAAGGTGTCGCAGCAAGCAAGTCAAAGAGCTGGGATCAGAACGCTGGCCTCTTGAGTCTCAGTCCAGTCATCTTGACAATATGGAGAATACATGAATCTTCATTAAATGGAGCATGAGCTCTCTGTCCTCAAAGAATCACATTTCCAAGCACTGGACCACAGAGACAGCAATGACGAAGAGGAATGGTCTCCTTATAGTGCCAATCTGTATGGTTGGCGAAGGGGATTTGTTGACTTCCTTGGGCTCTTCCCATTCCCATGCATCACACAGTCAAGAGTTCTTCACCCCTTTTATCATCCAGGGCCACTCTTCATTTGGCCCAAGATATTGACCCGTTTTATGATATTAACCAGATCTTGCTGCACTGTGGCTCATTTTCCCCAGCTGAGTCTCCCAAGGAGGCATGGGACTTCCTTTCTGTCATGGCTTCTTGGCTTTCAAAGTCACTTTTCTTCTGAAGCTAAAAAGTTGGACTCTCCTGATAAATGAGAGGAAGCTTAGAAGTGGCCCTGCCATGGGGGCTTTGGCCAGTTCCTACTTGAGAGGGGGAAATTTGAGGCTCTGAGGGTATGTTCCCACTTTGCAGATATAATTACCACATCTTCCTGTGCCAAGCAAACTGGTAATGTTTGCAATTAACTAAATAACTCGAGGGAAGGAATTATTCTTGCCTACTCAGATGGATATTTGGGAACCTGATTTACTCAGCAATTTTTCTCAATCTACAAATGTATCAGTTAGTGTCAGAATAACTAAGTCTGTAAAATAAAAGCATTCTTACTTATATTCATACCAAAAGTTATTACAAAAGGAAAATCATGAAATTATTTGAGTTGGTTATTGTTCAGAAGCCAAGAGCTAGAAGGGACATCAGAAAGAGATTGCAGGCAATTATTTTTTTCAAGCTTTCTCTTGGAAAGTGGAATTCTTAGTCATGTGAAACCTTAAATGAAACTCCAATTTATAAAATAGATAAAAATGGAGGAAATCTGACTTTGGCGGATAGTGGGGCCTACTTGCCTAGTATCTTCATCCCCTATCACAAGGAGGCTGTTCTGCAGAACTTCTGGGCTCCTGGAAACACAGTTTGGAAACCACCCAACTAGTTCAGCTCATCTAAGGTTTGGATAAGGAAATGAAGGCACAGAGAATTTTTCAAGTTATAGTCTTTTCAGACTGAAGATTGGAATTCCTCTTAGTGCGGTGTTCTTTCATGAAGTTTAATTTTGCTCTGGTTATCTACTGATATGTAACAAACTACTCCCTGAAATGTAATGGCTTAAAAATTTAGTGATGAAATTTAGTGACTTATTTTTCTCACGAATCTGCACTTTTTGCAGGGCTTGAAGAGAATGATTTGGTTCTGTGCCATGATATCAAGGGCCTCAGTTGGTATATTTAGTTGGCTAGGGCTGGGACAAATGGGGGCAAGCTGGATATCTCTTTGTCTTCATGCAGTCTGAGAGCCTCTCTATGTAGTCTCTCCACATGGTGTCTCTAGCATGGCAACCTCAGGATACTTGGACTTCTTACATGGAGACTCAGGGTTCTAAGTGAGAGTTGCAAAAACCCGGGCAGAGCTACAAGACTTCTTTTTGACATATCCTAGAAAATTCCAAAAGGTAACTCTTATCACATTCTATTGCTCATATAAAGCCAGCCCTGATTCATAATGGGAGCGCACTACACATAGGCATGAGTATTGGGAAGTGTGGATCATTGAGGAGCCATCTTGGATGCTAGCTATACGATTTTCTCGCTTTGGGCATGACCTTACTAAATAGAGTCTGGTGTGACTTGAACTGAAACAGAGAAAATAGAAGTCATCATGGGATCACTGTCATGTAGTAGAGTGGTAGACTAGTTCTAGAAGGCCACAGAAATCTGACCCAAGATGAAAAACCTATAATTATAATGAAGCTAGTTTTAGTTGACCGTAAGAAATAACTTTCAAACAACAGAAACAGCCAACATTAGATGTGGCTTTCTCTGTTAGTAGTGAGTTTCTCCATCATAGGAGAGGTCTCTCTCATTTTTCTACCTCTGAAACTATCTGATTCTCAGAGAAGATGACTGGTAGAAAAACGTACATCTCCTTGAGCTTAGGGATGCTGAAATACTATGTGCATTTCTAAGAATCAAGATTTCATATCAATCTAATTCTTGTTTATTTGTCTTTTCTTTTTCCCCCTTTTTGGACATTTCCTTCATCTGACTGCCCATCAATATATAGAAGAAATGCTTATTCCTACTCCTATTACTTGTAAGTATCGACCTGGGGTTAACTTTGCTTCATGCCCTGTAAGGGAACCTGTAGCATGCATTTCCTGCACCAACCAAGTGTCTGTTGGTTTCTCATATTCACTTCTGTCTAAATCATCTGTAACCCCAAAGTTTTTATTTTGCATAGATGTTTTCCATTTGAAAATCCACTGTCATTGTTCATGTCTGTTGTGTTTCTGCCATCTTGGATTTTTTTCACTCTATTTTTGGAGATATGAAGGGCTGCTTCTCCTTATTCAGTGTAAATTTCTAGTTAGAAATCCACAGATTCCAGCAAGAGGTCAACCTAATCCTCCTGTAAGTCTTGCTCACATAAAATGAAATCACAGATCTCAGCAATTTCAGAGTCCATTTGTGTCCACTTGGGAGAGAGATAACCCAAGGGTCTCAAAGGTTAGAAAGAAATTCCTTTGCTATTTCTACTATTTCAGGAAGTCTACAGGGAATCATGACTTTATCTAGAAACAGCTTCACAGGTGACATCCAGTGTCTTTGCTTTGAGCTGGAATTATCTCAGTTTGATTTTAGCGATAGTTATCTCATCTGTCAATGCATTTTGTTGGTAGTTATAGATGGCTGATTGCCTGTCAACTTTTTATTGCACTTTCTAAATAAATGATGATGGTATTTCTCATTAGTAAATCAGACATTTTCAAAACATGAGGGTAAAGGAGAAAAATTCTATAAATAGGTCCTTGGTAATGAAATGTTAGAAAACCACCAAATTAGTCCCATGTTTCTAATATGCATTTTCCATATTTTAAAGTCGAGGTCCAGAGAAGTATGTGAAATCACACATTCAGTTAACAAAAATGTGGGATTAAAGTTCAGAATACCTGGCTCCTTGTAAAGTATGTTGTCCATCATTGCATGCTGTCCTCTACCCCTGGGAAACTCGGCCTTGTGAGAGGCCATGATCATCTGCTGAAGCCTTCACAGATGAAGATGGAGCCAGCAAAAGCCTCCCTCACTCCCGCTACTCAATGCTTATGTCCACAGGTCAATAGACCCCATAAGTGAGCAGATAAGATTCTGACACCACTACTCTCGTGTTAGATAGAAACCAATGGAATTTTACCACCAACACCAGAAGTACCAGAGAACTTGCTTTATTTATTCATTCATTCATTTGACAGACATGCGTTGAATATGCACATTATGTTCCAGACACTATGGTTGGAGAGATGACCAAGACTTTGAGCTTCACCCTAACAGTTCTCGAGTCTACCTGAGAGACTAGCATAAAATCAAATACCTGAAGTGTCGACTGAGAGGTGTCTATATGTACTGTGGTATAAGAGCACTTAGTTGGGTGACTAATTTTTAATGGGGTAGAGGATAGGTATCAGTGCTTTTAGAGACATATTTACTCATATGGAAGAAATAAGAATTTTGAGCAGAAGCAACAGCATTGGTAAAAGAATAAAAGTATGAAATAATATGGAGTATTTTTGCTTTGGTGGAAAAAGAATGAAATTTAAGAACCATGCAGCTCTGGGTTCAAGTCTCATCCTCATCACTCACCAGTTAGGCAGGCTTGATAAAATTTTCTGAACACTTTGAGCCTCATTTCTCAGCTCTAAGATAGTGACAATATGCCTAACTCATAGAGTTACTTTGAAGAGGGAATAAAATGACTTTGTAAAGTGTTTATCACAAAGTTAGCACTCATGAAATGTTACTTTCCTTTCTCTCCCCTTTCAGAAACCATAAGGGGGTCAGGGCACTAGTGGTGGCTCCTGGGAGCTCCTTGATCTTCCTGGAGTTCTTATGGCATCAATGTTCCACAGTAGGTGAGAGCATGGAATGACCCATCACAGCCTTTGGGCACTTCACCCCTGCAATCTGTTAGCCAGTGTATATAGCACTGCTTTGGGATGCCTATTTCATACCATTCATTGTGCTGAGTGTTCTGATGAAATCAAACATGACTAGTGTTGGAGTGTAGGAGACAGTTATACAGGTACTTATAGTTCAAGGTGCATTGATACACAAGGGCCTTTCAATTGTTACAAACTTGGAGTTCTAGGTCACAGACCCTAGAGTGTGAAACTCATGGTAACCCAAGAACTGACCATGGTTAAAGATTCAGAGGAAGAGAAGACCTAGAAAAGCAGACAGAGAAGTAAGAAAAGAACCATAAGAAGCACGAGGAGAAAGGCATTGCAGAAGGAGGAACTGACAATAGCAGAGATGCTGCAGAAAAATGGAGGTGGAAGGTGTGGGCACAGCCTTGACATTTGGCCATCACTAGACACTTCTGCAGGTTACGGGTAGTGATTGTAAATGTAGCCAACCTGTCTGGGGTCTATGAAGAGGAATACTTCTTTTAATCATTGGACCCTAAAATTACCCACTTGAAGGGCCAGAAAGTTCTGGACACATGTGTAGGTAAAGTTAAGGAACCTATGCAGAAGGAACAGGCTAAAGATGCTAAAGATGGTGGCTATGGAAGGGATGGTCTGGAGGCAAAGTTTGGGGGGACAGGGAGCAGCCTAAGATGGGTCAAGGATTAGGTATTGTGATACCATAGGAGTGAGAGATGTGTGTAGAGATGGAGAAGTGAGAACAAAAAGGAGATGATGACCTCCATGATCTCCACATTCAAAACCCCACCCTGCTGAGCCTTAAGTATAGACCCTGAGTGGGTGTTTTAAACCCTCTCTATTCAAAGTATGGTCCATAGACCTGTAGCATTTGCATCACCCAGGAGCTTGCTGGAACTGCAACACCTGGGGTCCCAGCTCGGACCTCCTGAGTCAGAACCTGCATTGTAACAAGATCTCTGGTGACTCACATGCATGGTAAAATTTGAGAAGCACTGACTTAACCAGAGTCTCAGTTGTCTTATCTATAAAATAGAAAAAAATAATACCCTTCTCAAAGAGGTTGGGGGGCACTTGGTTCCTCTAAAAGTCCCAAAATTGTCCGTGAAAGAGAAATCCTCCAACACACTTTAGCTCAACAGTTTTTTTTTTTTTTTTCATAAAATCCATGTTTATTCATTCAATAAATATTTGTGGGGTGCCCATTTATGCGACAGGCACTGGTCAAGATTCCGGGATGTAAGAGTACAACAAACAAAAATCCTTGCCCACATGGAAGTTTTCAACAGAGTAGATAGAAAATAACATATAAAAGAAAAGTAAGTAGTATAGATGTTATGTAATGGCCAAGAGAGCTAAGGAAAAAATAGATAAACCAGAGAAAGAGGATATAAAGTATGGGTGGGGGAGGAGCAGGGGAATTTTTTTTTCAAATAAAGAGACCCTCAAGGGCTCCCAGCATTGAAAGTCTCCATACATAAGACCAGGGGTACAAACTTTTTCTATTAGGAATCCATAGTAAATATCTTTAGCTTTACAGTCTCATATGGTCTCTGTAGCATCTACTGAACTTTGACGTAACATAAAAGCAGCCATAAGCAATATATAAATGAATGAGCATGTATATATTCCTATAAAATTTATCTTAAAAAATCAGACCGTGGGCCAGATTCATTCTGAGGGCCATAGTTTGCAATCCCTGCCCTAGACTTTTGAGATAGGGAGAAGATGGGGTTCAAGATTCACCCTATTTATTGAGCTTCTACCATGATCTGCAACTTGTGTTTTTGTTGCAAACACAGAGATGAATGAAACACACCTGAACCAGACTAGGAAGAGGCAGAAGTTGAAAAGAATTACCTGTTGGTGCTATCATATGCCAGGTTCATACAATGCTTACAAGGCCTGTGAGATACATATTGTTGTGCCGAGTTCATTTAGACGTTAAGACTGAGGTTTGAGGACTTGTCTACATCCCACAGCCAGGCTGTGGCAGAGCTAGGGTTTGAATACAGGACTACATACCCCCAAGTTCTACTCATCCTTTCACCAAACCCAGGGTTATGGAGGGACTCCTGCCTGGAACATGTGCTTGGCCAGGCTGCGGGAGAACCAGAGTTCCAAGGCAAGTCCGTCTGCCTGTAGAGTTTCTGTTTTATGCATGGACATCGGCACCTTGCTAGGGACAAGAAGTGGTAGCTAGTCCTGGCTAGCAAGGAGACTTTTGGGACAGTCCTGTTTTTGCTATCCTGGGGATTTGCCACACGGTTAGAGCCAAAAGCAATGGGCTGCCAGATTAGAGGTTGCCAAGGGGTTAGAGTGAAGGGTGACCAAAGAGCAGAATAAAAAGAGCTATAGACAGAAGGATCCAGGGACCCAAGGACACAGGAGAGTCTAAAATGAGGTCCTTCATTGTCCAAGACACACAAAAAATGAGAACAATGTGGGTTTTGGTGTCGGGTCCAGATCATAATTCTAGGTCTGCTCCTTCTGTCAATTTGTTCTGACCTTGAACTATCATAGAACCACTCTGAGCTTCAGTTTTTTCATCTGCAAAATCGTGATAACAATAGTGACTTGCCAGCATTTTCATGAGGAGTGATTAGAGAGAGTTTACGTGGTATGGTTGACACAAAGTAGGTGTTTTATAAATAGCAGCTATTATTCCTCGTATTCTGAGCCGACAGAAATGCTTCTCTAGAACTCTTTTTGGCCTTTCTGTAGTAAAGCAACACCCAACAACTTCACTATCTGCTTTTTAAAAACATATTAAGAGTTGATGTGTGTTCACAGGTTAATTTAGCTCAAGGTGTGTGATGGGCAAAATAATTGTTTCAAACAGACAGTTTAGCATAGTAGATCCTGTAAAAGCACTACGATGTTTACCAACCATTCTGGCAGAGAGAGAGCAGTTAACTGTCTCACTAGCCTTGGACAAATGCCTTGTACCTGTGTCACAGAGGCAGAAAACAGTGATCTGAGGTGATTCCTGTCTGCAAACATTCTGGAACTCTTGGGCTTTTTTCTGTATCCTCCTCTCTCCACATTTTAGCATATTCAAATCCTGCATCTGTTCTTCAAGGTGTAGGTCAAACACAGGAAGTTTTCCCTGACCATCTCCACCTGAGGGGATGGCCTTTTCTCCCAACTCTAACCGTGGTTACTTTGTCATCCTGGGCAGGAGCAAACTTCTTGAGGCTGTTTCTTGTTCATTGTGGTGTTCCCCCACGGTGCCCCCAACATGCGCAGTGAAGCCTAGTAAATCTACATGGAATGAATGAAAGAACAAGATGAAATTAAAAGACATAACAGCTAAAGTTAACAGGGAGGTATTTTCTTTAAAAGAAAACAAATTGCAACAATTTTTAGATAAATACAGACCTTATACCCTCCTTTGCTTTTGTGGCTTGCAGGCAACCTTTGCTCCAGTTCAGCATCTGTGACCTGGACAAGCCGCTCAACTTTTTCTGAGTTTCAGGTTCCTAATATGAAAGTGGAGCTAAAAAAATGTCTATCTCACAGAGATCTTGCCAGGACTCAGTGAGATAATGTTTGGAAACTGCCTAGGCCTAGGGTATAGCAGGTCCTCAACTGAAGAAACTGCCTCTTTCGCTCAAATGGGGACATCTTTTCACATCATAGACTGTTGTAAATCAAATATCATTGCCTCAGTACATGTAAAGAGGAATTTAAAATGATTATATCAAGAGAAACTCAAAAAGAATTTTATGTAATTAATCAGTCACTTCATATAAAAAGGAAGAGAAAATAGAAATAGAAGGAAACCATTTAAAAATGATAAGTATCAGTTATCAAAAGCTAACAGCAAACATGTCAGCAGGTGAACATCTACAGCACTACAAGGAAGGCAGGTCAGAGGCGGCTGCCATGTTCAGCCAGGGGAAGACCTTGGTGAGAATTCTGATTCTTGGGCTCCACTCTCAGATCCGCTCATTCCCTTTGAAAGTGTGCGGCCTGGGAATCTGCATTTTAACACATCTCAGATTATTATTTTGCATGCTGACTTTGAGAATAACTTCTCTAATCCTCACATCACCCTGATAGAACTGTCTTTTTCTCTGTGTTGCAACCTTTGAACCTGCAGTTTCCTCTTCGGTGCCTGGTAAATTCTAATATCTTTTAGAAAGAGAAAGTCTTATTCTCTTATTTAGGTGGCTCTCCCCAACTCCCACAGATCATCTGCATAGTCCTGGGCTCCTATTTTTGTTATTCCCTTCACCTTGTATTCATTCACTCATGCACGAACCATTCTCAGATTATACTGCCCTTGGTGTGTTTGCACATCTTTCTCCTTATCAACAAGAACCGTGTATTCCTCATCTTTCATTTCCCAGGGACTAGTTTGGGGCCCAGAACAAATCGGGTATCATAAGAACATTGATGCCCCCCTCCATTTTTTCAGTCTCCCATTGAGTTCTATTATTTCATTCTCTAGATGTTATTTCATATCCATTTTCGTTTATTTTGGCTTATGGTGATGGTGGGCTTTCAGATCACCTAATTTGTAATTTTACGTTGGTTTTAGGTTTCTCAATGTTGTACTTGCGTTGTCACAATTATAAATATATAAAACTAATGAATGCTGCTGCAACAAGATAGATATAAATGCACTGGATACATCATGTGTACAGATAGGTTTGGAGAGGGGTTGTGACTGAAAGGATGCTTTATTGTTTACTCTATTGAGTTAGAGTCTAAACACATCAGTCATGAATACCAAACAGAGCAGACTTACAAGTCAGAATCTGTCACCTTAATCGGGGACAGATACAAATGGAGTATTTCCCTCCCAAAGGTGGCAAAAGATATATATACTTCTATTTTAAGTTTATACTTTGTTTTAATACCAACCAGGTATTCAGAATGTCTCGAGGCTTAGAAAGTGTCTGTCTGTTTTCAATGCTTCTATTCTGTAAACACATTTAAACTGTAAAGAAAGTATAAAAGAAAGTGTGGGGGGTTCTCTGCTGTCAGACAAAGGGGACTTACTGAAATGGGGTGGAAAAGGGAAGTTCCTGTGGAGGATGTTGCGATGCGCTACTCAGACCCCCCGTCAGGAATGAAGGTTACTCCTCCAGTTTCCTGAATCACTGTTGGCAGACAATTCTTGATTAACAGCTCCTTCGGGACTACTCGTCCTTCACAGCTGCCTCCCCAAGGTCACTCAAAAAGAGTCACTCCTGCTGCAGGGCTTCCCATGGGGTTGGCTCAAGCCATCCCTGCAGCTACGTCACCATTTAGCTTCCCCTATGCCTGCCCTTCCCCCTTCTCTTCCCTTTCCTTCCATCCACAGGTGTTAACCGCAGAAGCTTCTCCTAATTCATCTTCCACATGTCCATCTCTAATTCTCAGGGAATGCAAACTATGACATTCCCATTGGCTCGTCTTCTGTTTGGCCACTGGAGACCAGTAGATTTGAGCATGTGGTATGCCTCTCCCCTGCACATGCACACATCACTGCCTGTGGACACTCTGTATGTCAGCTAATTGGAGTCACCACTTTGTTGCCCACTGGTGATAAGGAAACTCTGAAAAGTCCTTCCTTGCGCAATCCTTCATTCACAGACATTTGTTTCTCACCTGTGCTGGGCACAGGGGCTGTGCACATCCTCATACACAGCTCCTGCCTGCAGGGAGCTCATGGTGCATCACAGAAGAGACTATAGAAAGATCCTTTTGCTGAACCAGCCAGGGGAGAGAACCAGGTTTCCAAGTGCCCTGCCACAATGCCCCTTAGCAATATGTCTCCAGGGCAGGAATGGGTTTATTGTGAAAGCACTTGCCTTCAGCAAGCATCCCCAGAGTGGGAATGACTCTTGCAGCTAGGGCTGTAGTAAAGATGAAGTTCTGAAATGCACAAGCTGGAAAGTGCCTTTCAGCGTGGTGCTTTTAATGGAAGGATGTGCTTTAGTTAAGCTCCACAACAGTGTTGATGATGATGATTACATCTTGTTTGTATATATTGCTTTCTCTCTTCCAAAGTGCTTTTCCCACCTCTTACCTGGTTGTCTGGTTGGGCTTGGAGCTACTTAGCAAGATATTTAGATATCGATGATTGTTCCTTATAGAAAAGAGCCCTGGCCATTCCGGCCCCATGGTTTTACTTAAGTCACTTAACTCCATCTCAACTTCAGTTTCCTGTCCATAAAATGGAGGTAATAACACTGCATTTAAGAAGAGCTGTGATGTTTAAGTGACATAGTCTTTCATTCACAAGTATTTACTGAGCAATCCCTTTGTGCTAAGCGCTAAGCTAGGTATTAAGTATTTAGAAAGAAATGTTCTTCTCTCAAGGAACTCACAGCTTCAAAGGCAACTTGCACATGTTAACAAATAGTTACAAAATAATAGCATAAATACATGACAGAGGAGCAGTGACAACATGACAATGCGAGAAAGTCACTGATTCTGCTTTGAGGAAAGATACCATGGCTAAAGGGCCTGATAAAGCACCTGGTATAGGACAGATGCAAGATGTTTTCCTACAGAAATAACACATTCACCTACTTTTCTTTTTCCTTTGCTATTTAACAGACACACGCGCATGCGCGCGCGTGCGTGCGCGCACACACACACACACACACACACACACACACACTCTCGTAGGGGAGGGAGAAAATCTGAATCCCATTTCCACAACTTAAAACAGCTGTGAATCCTAAGTTC
The DNA here is from genome assembly GCA_028627145.1 of Eidolon dupreanum. Lineage (NCBI taxonomy): Eukaryota > Metazoa > Chordata > Mammalia > Chiroptera > Pteropodidae > Eidolon > Eidolon dupreanum. Next base: position 10,310,982 of record CM053504.1, read on the forward strand.
TCTGAGTTTCAATTTCCCACCTGTAAAATGGGAAGGATAGTGCTCACTTCATGGGGTTATCTTAAGAAATTAAATAATGTGATGTGTGTGCCAAGGGAATTGTTATTATCCATTAAATGGTAGAGTCGAGCTAGAACATAGCAGTGATTGGGTGTGTCAGGAGAGGTGGAGAGGTGGAGAGATAGAGTCTGTGACTACCAAACTAAGTGACATGGAAGAAGAATTTGTCAAATACAATGAAATAGAACAATCAAGATGGTGGCTCTTAAAGTTTACAAATTTTCTGCTCCAAATACTCGAGTGGGACACCCCTCCTCCTGGCATCCATTCCTGCTGATATCAAGGAGAAGGATCAGAGTTAATTAATGTTTCTGACCAGACCCACAAGGGTAGACAATCTCATTTTAACACAAGAAGACTTTGTAGGCCAGTGGATAGAAAAAAGGCCAGGGTAGATGGTATAAAGGCTACCGTGGTTATTTCTAAATATAGGGGATGGAGATTGGCTTGTCTTTTGTGATGTGGCTGCCGAAACGTGCCTTAGAAGAGGTATGGTTCTCAGAATGCAGAGGGCCCACTGTATTCTGGAGAGTCCCAGTAGGAATATCGCCTCCCTCCTGGGAACAGAGCTTGAGGAGTTGGTATATGTTTGGGGAGGGCAGCCACATAATGAGGGGATCACAAGCCACAACCTGTAAAGCAAGACCGGTAAACCTATTTCATTGGTCTCAGGTGCTACTGAGACATTTTAAAATTCCCAGGTTATTCTAATCCAAAACCATGGCTGAGAATCACCCAAGTGGGAAAGCTCGAGATGCCAGGATCATGGAATATGAGCATTTGGAAGATTAGCAGGAGATCTCGGTCTGGCCACTTAACCCAGATGCTCAGTTGAGAATTTGGTCCCATGGGATCATCAAATAGACATGGCTTTGGTTATGATGGTGGAACCTGAGTTTGGAGGACAGAGTCTACAGAAGCTAGAATGCTACGTGACGGTGCCATTTCCTTCCTTTAAATATTAAAATGGACAATCCTTATGCTGTTCATAAATGTGTAGAAATGTTTAATGAATAGCAATAATGCCCCAAGCTCATTTTTAAATAGTATTTAATTTCTCATAACAATCACTCCCCAGAGCGGTGTTGGTGTACTATGAGGAGTAAAAGACCCCTCAGCCATGATCAGTCTCCTGAGAAATATTTGTTCATAAGCGTTCTCTTCATCAAAGAAAACTCAAAGAGCCCAGTACTTACATTTATGAAACCTCCTTTTTAGCAGAATAAAAGAACATTGTCTAAGCTTCTTTCTGGAGCACTTTTTCATTCCAATGGCTTAGAACCACTGTGCCGAACATCCTACCAGGGTGGGAATTCGGGTGTATTGCAACCACCCATGTCTTTTAAGTGGAAAAATTGAAAGATTAGTGTGATCAATACCCTGTTTTTAATGGGAGACTTTTTTTTAAGAGTGAGAGTATAGTTTTATTAAGGTTATAAAACAATTTGAGTATCAAGACTAGGAAAGCCTTGTTTTGTTTTGGAAAACATCTTAGTGACAATGCTCTTTTTTAGAAATAAAGAAAAGCTAAGATACTCTATGTTTTACCTTATTATTTCTTCCCATGTCATTTATGATTTGGACATCTCCTGCCAAGAGGACAACTTCTGGTGAAAAATCTAAACTCAGTTATGGCTGATATGGGATTTTATACTATACTTTTGTCTTGTCTTTGCTTTATACAGCAAAGCTATCATGAAAACGTGGGATCTAAGGCTTTTCCAAGAGTTCCATGGCTGATTCTGAGTGTATCCATCTGCTGTAACTGTACACAGGCAGGGGGCAATTTGCTCAATAAATTATACTTTCGTAATCCCATCCCCCACTCCTTAATGGTATTAAACTGTGCCTTTGATTAGCTCTGAATGGCAAGGGAAACAATACTCAAAACCTAGGAGCAGTATCGTGACAAAAAGAGCATAGATTACTGCATTTGGGATTGAATTCTGGACTCTGCCACTTTGTAAATGAACTTCTCTGGGCCTCTGTTTCCCCATCTGTAAAAGGGGCCCATCATACCAAATTTGGATGGTTGCTGTGGGTATTTGGCAGGATTGCACAAGATAAATGTAATGCATGTGCAACATCTGGTTCTATGTCTGGTACACAGCAGGTGTAGAATTATTATTATCATGCTTTATATTTTATAGTGTTATGTGTACTCGTGTTTTGCAGTTTACAAAGTACTTTCACACAGATATCTCATGAAATCTTCAGGTCACTCCCATGAGGAAGTACTACTTAAATGTAAGGAAAATAAGGCTCACCAAATTGACCAGGGGCACAGGCTGCTTGAAGAAAGAGATCCATGGACCAAAGAGTTGCCAGTCACTGGTGCTGTGTTCTTATCATGGTTTGGGAAGTGGATGTGACAAGGCTTCTGAAGGAGGCTACTTTACATGGTAGCAAAACCGATAAAAGTTACACTCTGTGAGACCAGATAGAATATGCAATACATAAGGTTCCATGTTGGTGCCTACCTGCAAGTTTATAACCGTTGCTCCAAATTATAATAAGGAGGGGGAAAACCTGTACCAACCACTTTATTCCTATAAATACACTCACTGCATAAATAGGACAAAAATCAAACAGGGAGAAAGATCATTCATCTTTTTTACAATTATATGAAACTTTTTAATCTTCATTGGAGAAATAAGGACAAAGATTAAAGAACGGATAAGATTGGGGTTGTTCTTGTTAGTGTTATTTAAAACAGTCCTCTTGAGTCCCACTTTTAATATTATAGAGGAAACTTTTGCCCTTTAAGATGTTTTTTTTGTTTATGATGTCTTACAAATAAAGTTGTGGAGAGAATTTCACTCAAACTCAGTTACACCAGACATAGGGAAATAATTATT
>CM053504.1:10314399-10341934 GCA_028627145.1 Eidolon dupreanum
ATAAAAAAAATGGAATATTACTCAGTCATAAGAAAAGATGAAATACTTCCATTTGCAACAACATGGATAGATCTTAAGAATATCATGCTAAGCAAAATAAGTCAGATGAAAAAATCAAGAACCATATGATTTCACTCATATGTGGGATATAAAACTGAAAGCAACAAACAAATGAGACAAACAAAAGCTCATAGACATAGATAACAACAGTATGGTGGTTACCAGAGAGAAAGGGGGATCTGGGGGTAAGTAGAAGGGATAAAGAGGTCAAATATATGGTGCCAAAAGGAGATTATACTTTGAGTGGTGAACACATAATACAATATACAGATGATGTATTATAGAATTGTACACTTTAGACATATATAATTTTAGTAACCAATGTCACCCCCAATAAATTTAATAAAATTAAAAATTAAACAAGCTTGGATGGAAGAAAGACCTATAGCAAACCTAATATCTTGAATTTCTTGAATTTTGCTACTCTGCTACTACTTAAAAATAATGATTGCAAAGACATTCTGATAACAATGGATTTCAAAGAAGAAAATTATCCTTAATACCTTCAGTCTAACACATCAGAATAGATAGTTTCTCATAGTGTAATCACAATGTAGACACAGTTTTATTTGCTAGGTTAAGTTATTGTAACACAGTTAGCATTTTTCCATGTTGTTACATAGTTTTTATTTTTAATGGCACTCCATCATTTTAATAGCTGCATAATATTCCATGCAGGGGATGCACCATAACTTACTGAACCGTTCCCTATTGTTAGACATTTACGACGCTGTAAGTGATCGTTTGCTTTTCAAGAAAAAGAGCAGAGCAGGCTAAGGAGGAGAGTAGTGTTCTGCAGACTGAAAAACCAGGGCTCAAGTCCCACCTGGTTCCTTTACCTGTTTTATGAGTTTATGAAGGCCTTGGATTCTTCATCTATAAAACAAAAGAAGTTAGCACCAGCATATAATGTTGCCGTGAGGATTATAGATGTTTTCAAGACACCAGGCATATGACAGTATATATTAAAGGTTAATCATACCTTCATATGTATATACCAGTGTTTCTCAACCTGGGATAATTTTGCCTCCTGCCCCCACCCAGGGACATTAAGCAATGTCTAGAGACATTTTTTTATTGTCACACCTGGGAGAAGGGGTAGCTACTGGCATTTAGGGGTAGAGGTCAAGGATGCTGCTAAAACATCCTGTGATACACAAGACAGCCCCACATGACAAAGAATTATCCCACCCAAAATGTCAACGATACCAAGGCTGAGGACCCCCTAGAATAAGGGAAGCTGTGTTATACACTGTTAGCTACATAATACATGCATATTTCCTTTTTTATTATTATTGCATTAGTATAAAACCCCAGGATAATGGAAATCCTAGATTAAAGGGTACATTATGCCCATCGGCAGTTTTGGGAGTGGGGTGGGGCCAGAGATGGGAATGAGATTTGAAGTGACTGATGGCAAAAAGACAGCAGATAAATGGCATGTGTTCCTTAAGAGGATGGGAGATGACATTTCATAGACCAGTAGTTCTCAAAGTATAGTAGTCCCAGCATCTCCTAGGAACTTGGAAATACAAATTTCTGGGCCTTACCTCAGGATCACCAAATCAGAAACCAACAATGTCTGTTTTACCATGCACTCTAGGTGATTCTGATGCACCCTCAAGTTTGAGAATCACAGCCATGCACCATCTGCTGAAAAAGGCCAACTTGTAGAATAGTCGGTAGGACTTGTGCAAGTACAGACACTTTGTGTAGAAATAGATTGAAGTGTCAAGTCTAAGGCATGGGGATACTCAAATATGGGACAAAGCAATGATAAAGGAATTGAAAATGTCATTCTTTCTTTCATTCATTCGTTTAGTCAACAAACATTTTGAAAGCTTTTACAACAGTGTGCCAAGGGCTGAACTATGTACTAGAGGAGATACAAATATGAACTAAGGTACATTTTATAAGTTCATATGATAAAGGGTGATGAAAGTGGACAGGCAAATGATTAGGATGCAAAACAGAAGAAAGGTATGTCCCATAAGAAAGAGATCAGAAAAGTCCTAGGGGCAGCCTCAGCTCAGAGGAGGATGTTTTCTATAAGGAGAGGCACTTCTGGAAAGGTGACGGGTCCCTGTCACTACGGCTGTGCGGTCAGGGGCTGGATATTCACCTGCTGGGGCTGTTGCAAGAGGCCTCCCAGCTAGGATGGAAGAACGACTTGGGGACTCAAATGGCCTTTGCACCCTAGAGAATCCAAGATTCTGTAACCTGTAATGGCCTGAAACTGAGGATGGAAGTATAGTGGGAGAAATGTGAATGCCTGAATTTCTGACTTGGTGCACAGTCATATGAGCAGGGTATGGGTAGAGTAATGGACACAGGTAATTTACATCAGTTTTCTGGAGTACGCATGTGAGGGAGCAGATCAAACACGAAATGTAAGTAAAACAAAGCAAGGAAAAAGGCATTCAGATTGTCAGGGTGAAGAAGAAGGAGAGAAAGAACATGCAATTGCTGGACGCCTGTGATAGGTCAAAGACCATGCTAGAGCAGTTACATTTATTATTTCTAATCACCATAGTACCTTTGTGAATGAGTGCTTATCAAATGCCATTTTACAGATGAGGAAACTGAGTCTTAGTCTCACAGAGATAGAGACATGATCATGATTACACAGCTGGTTAGAACCAGGTTATCTGAGGACAAAGTCCATGGTATTCCCACAGCTGTTGACCTGGTCCAGAGGATCAGAGCTCCATGGCCTGAGAGCATTTAGGGAAGTTCACACTGTCTGAACCATAGGTTCTGTCCTCACTTTCCTGGGAAGCATTTATTCACTTCTCATTGACCGTTATTTAACAAATGCTTTTATAGAGCTAATTTAATAGGTGACAGACCCCGTTGTAATATTTACAAATCAGTATCTACTGCAAATGGTTGTGAGAATTCTCTGTAATTATTCCTATTTTACAGATGAGGAAACTGAGTTATAAAGAGGCTAAGTAAATTGTAGAGCCAGGATTTGAACCAAGGCCCTCTGGCTCCAGAGCCCATGCTATTCCCACTAGGTTCTGCTTCAGAATCCAAGGTGTAGTATGATCATATGCCCAGGAGGAGGAGAGCCTTGTATCTACCTTAGGCATTTTGCTGTGCTAGTTCCCCTGCCAGCTTCAGAGGACGGTCAGACTGGATCTGACTCTGCCCTTGGAGAAAAGAGTGCGATGTGTGAGAGAGCCCATCCAGGCAAGGAAGAAAGAGAGGCAGCCACAGGCAGGAGAGACAAACAGAGAGACAGACAGGCAAAGGCACATACACGGAGAGCAAGATGACAGAGATGGAAGTGACAGAAATGGTGGCTGAGGTCCCTTGGCTTTTCAAATTATAAGATTTGCTGCTGTTGTTTCTATAACTACCATTCTGGTATAAGTGCAAAGAAGCCACAAGTGAAAGTGATGGGGGTAGAAAAGGAAGGACCCACCAGCTAGGTTCCAGAGTTGGAACAAAGAGGTAATAGAGGCAATGAGCAGACAGGATGTGCATTGCCTGGAGGGTGTGAATGTTAGCTTTCTAGCTGCATGTGTCTATGCACATATGTGTATGTGTGTGAAAATGCGTTTACGCGGAGAGGAAGGGAGCCAGCTGAGGAAGATGGAGACAAGGGTAGATACATGTGAGTCTCTGGATGAACATGGCATAACAAGGACTCTTAGAAAACATTCAGAAGCCTGTCTGCCTGCATTTGAATCCCAGCTCCATGTCTTAAAGCCTGTGTGAGTTTTCATGAGTTATTTCAACTCTCTCCTCTTTGCCCTTTAATCTCATAGAGATGAGATTTCATTTCAACCTCATTGAGTTATTAAGAGAATTAAAGAAGTTAATACACTGTGTTTGTAAAAGCCTTAAGTAGTGCCTGGCATGGAATAGTGCTATATAGCTGTTTATTAAATAAATGAAATAAATTTAGGATTTATTGTTTCATGGTCATTGTATTTATTTCCTGGGGCTGCTGTAACAAAGTACCACAAGCTAGAATAAACAAATTTATCTCTTGTAGCTCTTGAGGGTAGATGTCTGAAATCTAGGTGTCGGCAGGGCCATACTCCTGAGACACTGGTAGAACTCTTCCTTGCCTCTTGCTAGTTTCTGGTGGTGGCCATCAATCCTTGATGATACTTGTCAGGTAGCAGCATCACTTCAGCCTCTGCCTCTGTCATCACATGGTGTTTTCCCTGTGAGTCTTTATCCAAATTACCCTCTTCTTGTAAGGACACCAGTTGTATTGAATTAGAGTCCACCCCAATGACCTCAGCTTAACGTGATTATATCTGTAAGGACTCTATTTCCAAATAATGTCACATTCACAGGTACCAGGGATTAAGACTTCAGCATATCTTTTAGGAGGACTCAATTCAGCCAATAACAGTCATTTAAAAAGCATCAATTTTTGCCATGGCTCTTAGATGCCAACTTCTCCCTGTCGTGAAATCAATACCCAGAGAGGTGAAAAGGTGTGCCCAGGGTAACTCAGTGAGTTATTTGGAGACCTGAGGCTGCCACCTGGGTCTCCTGACTGCTGGTCCTTCATTCACTAATGAAACATGATAAAGGCTCTTCACTACTCAGACCAGGTAAACAGTGGGCTTTCAACATCAGGGTCCTCAAACTTTAACATGCATTAGAATTGCCGAGAGGGCTTATTAGTCACCTGCAGTTTCTGATTCAGTAGATCAGGGGTGGGGCCAGAGAAAATGCATTTCTAACACATTCCCAGGTGATGGCTGGTGCTGCTGGTTCACAGACCATACTCGGAGGACCACTGGTCTACACCAGAGGTGCTCAAGCTTGATGACACAATATAGTCACCTGGAGAGCTTCTAAAAACCCAGATGCCCAGGCTGCACCCCAGACCAATTAAATTAGAATCTCATTGGATCAGTAATTTCTAAAGGTCCCCATGTGACTTGTGCAGCCAAGGTTGAGAAACGTGGCTCTAATACATCAAAGAGTGTTTGTAGAGAAAAGCCATTCTTCAAGGCATCTGCTTCAGAGGATTCATATTTAATACATAATGAGGTCATTTAAACTAACATGGTTGTTTCCTATGTTTAAAAGATTATTGTACCAAAGAGCATTTATTGGGTGCTTACTACGTACCTTGTACTGGAAAAAAAAAAATGCTTTGCTAGCCACTTACCGTTTAATCCTCACAGCCATCTTCCAGGGGAGCGTTGCTGTTACCTGTGTTCCACAGACGGGAGGAAACTGACATGCAGGGGGATGAGTAACTTGCAAGAGCTCACACAGCGAGTGTGAGATAGAGCCAGGTTTTGATGCCAGGCTGTCTGGCACCAAAGCCAGTGTGTTAACTGCTGTCCCAGCCTGCCTCCTGACATAAGAGAAAGCGGTGTGTTCTCCTTTAAGCCCTGCACATATCCATATCTGCATTTACACTACAGACTCTGGTGTGGCATATAGCCCAGCCTCTGCCTCAGTGACAGTAATTTTGAGTTAATGGGGTTGTGCTGCATTCATAAAGGACTAGAATCTTGTGTCCCGTGGACTGAATTTGTACTTCTGGTTTTATCCCGAAGAGAAAGATGGAGGAAAGTTGGAACGGCAGTCCTGAGCTGGCAGCCAAAAAGCAGGTTTGGGGCCTGTGGCTTCCACCAATGTGCTGTGTGCTTTAGCTAAGCCCCTCCTCTGTCCAGGCCTCAGTTCCTTCTTCTGCAAAATGAGAGGAAGGCTCTCTGTTCCCTTCCAGTTCTGATGTGTAAATTCAGTTAGAGATCGTGTCAGTGCTGCAGCATCCTGGCTTCAGAGTATAATGCCAGCTTCTAACGCAGTAGAGCCTCAGCTGTGTGTTTCCTTGTCCCCCTCCTGGGGGCTAAGATATCTCTCCGGTTCAAGGGTTCCCATCTTGGTGTTTTTCCAAGAATTTCTGTCCAGAGATGCAGATGGAGCATGGGTCAGGGGAAGAACCGGATGGGGAAAGGAAAGAGTGCCTTGATCAATGTCTTCCCAGGAGAGAGGGCATGGCTTTCCACATCCAGGGAAGAACCCTAGGCGGAACCCCCAAGACTCTCCCTCAATGAGCTGGTGCCTCCTCTTCTCATCCCTGAACAGATTCAAGGCTTTTGCAGAATCCAGATGCCGAAATCCCTTAACGCCTCTTTTTCAGGTGGTTTCTTAGTCTCTACTTGAACTCCTCCAATGACGGGGAGTTCATTACTTCCAAAAACCTAAACAAGACAGAGGTCATGTCTAGCTTTTCATATCATGGTCTCTTTTCATCTAACAGCCACTGATACAAAGTAGACGCTCATTAAATATTTTTCCAACAACTTAACAAGCAAAAAAGAAGAAACGAATCACATTAAGGAAGAGACAAAGATGTCTATAAATAAAGGACATTTGAGTTGGGCCTTAATAGGTGAAGAGAAGGTTTCCAAAGAAAAAGAAAAATTGGAAGGGCAATTCAGACATTAGGAACTTTCAGAAAAAATCTGCTTTGCTAGCAATTTCTTCGTGGAGCCAACCTGGTTCTAATTCTGCCCCCTGGGGCCACACAGAGCCGGACATCAGATATGGGAAGAGAGTATTTCTCACTATCCCTCTTCCTGAGAAAGATCTGTTTGTTTCAGACACTCCTCTTCTCACAATATGATTTCAAAGTCCTGCAGAGCCCTGCGGTCCTCTCCTTTGAGCCATTCCACTTGCCACTCTCCCTTCTAAAGAGCGGTGCTCAGAGTAGATCACAGGACCCACCGGCCATCATGGGCACGTCCTCAGCCACCTACCCTCACTCAGCTGACAAGCGAAGGTTGGAGAGACCTCAGCGATCTGTTAGAAGAAAGAATTCCAAGAGCTGCAGCCACGTCACATAGTCCCCACCTTTCAGAAGTAGTAAACTTCTGATTGCTATGTCTTAAAACATTCTTCAGCTCTAGAAATGAACCTGCAGAGGAATAGATAGGCTCATGCACGCTCTCTTTTTACCAGCTTTTAGTACCCCCTGCTGGTGAAATTGTGTGACCCAGTTGGCAAGAATCTCAGAGCATGGAAAAAAAGAAAATTCCAAGTTTGTGAAGTGACAAGTACTTGAATCTTGAAGGAGCTCGGGATTCCATGAGTTATGTGACCATCTCATGTATCCTGTGACTATTTTATGAGTTTGTTTTCTTAAATTCTATATCTTTGTCTATTCTGTGGGCTCTGACAGGGAAATCTCTGACTAATATAAACATTCCATTAATTCTTCAAACATTCCAAGTTCTGTGACAACCACAGGAAGAAAATGCTAAGTCATACGCCAAAAATATGCATACGTAAAAATATGCGTATGAATTCCAGGTCACAAAACAGTTTCACACAGGTTTTTCTTCCTCTTTCCTTATATATATCTTTTCTTAAAGTGATTATAATTTGCAGTCGGAGTAGGATGACAATCTTCTATACTTCAGATTGTAGACCTTTAAATATAAATTTGTACAACAAATTTATTGAGCTCCGGCCACATGCCAGACATTCAGCGAGATATTGGAGTAGGTGCAAGAAGTTAAAAGCCCTTCATTCAAGAGGTTCTTGCCCTAGTGGGTGGGATAGTTGAATCACTGCAATTGGACTAGTCAAGTGCTTAGCTGACATGGAAACGAAGCCTTTCTCGATCTCCCGACACAGTACAAACCAGCTACTAGCTCTCTCATAATTCCACATATTTCTCCTGCTTGGCTTGTATCACCTTTGTGATTTTATATTTATTCTGTATAAATATGTTTAGAACCTTTCTTTGCCATTAGTCTCTGTGACTAAGAAAGGGCAAGGTCATATCTGTTTTTTATCATGATGATCTTCTTACATCTAGCAGAGATTGGCACAAGTCGGTGAACAATAAATGTTTTTTCAGTGGGTGAGTCAACCAGGAAGAGAAAACCACAAGTCTGTTTCAAGGAACCTCCAAACTAATGTTTCATTGGAATGCCACTGAGCCTTGAAGGATGAAGAGGAGGTGACCAGTGGAGAAGAATGGGGACACATTAAGGGATATAGAGTATTGATGCATGACTGCAGGAGGGAGATGAGGTAGTTTGAGTTTTGTGAGAGGAGATATGTGTGGAAAATAAGGCTGAATTGAAGCCTGGAACCATGATCTGAGGGTCTCATATGCCCTTCTCATAGGTTTGGATTCTTCCCTATCTTAAGGGGAAAAAGAGAGGAATCAATTAAGCTCTGTGGCTATAGGAATGAATACGATTTTTCCTGTATTACTGAGAGGGTTTTCTAGTACTTAAATTTTGAATTCTGACAGAATAAAGATAGATTCCCCCAACTGTGGTTTTGCATTTTATTTTCTTCTACAGCCTCTCTATTTCCACTTTGTAGCTGTGTTTACATGTTTCTGAAACACTTGTCTATACATTTTTAAATGATTGTATAGCATCATCATCACCATGAATGTGTAGTGTCAACCATAGGCTAAATACTAAGAATGTCATATTTCAGTTTTTACAACTCAGTTAGTTGTCCAATTGTTAAATACATGTTTTTGGAGAGGCTCGGTTTTTCATCTTTTTATCCAGGTATTCAGAGCTACACAACCATTTCTGTAAAATGCCATTTTTCATAAAGGCAGCAGAGTCCTTTTTTTTTTTCATTATTATTATCCCTTTGGAAACCAATGATTTGTACCAAAGACAACTCTCTTCATATTATTTTACCCTGAATAGAATGAGATTGGTTAGGAGTTCTGCCCCTGAGGAAATATCAACATCTCCAATACATACTCATTTACAGTTTTAAAGTTTACTCTCTTATCAGATTTCCTTTCATTTCCTACTGGGGCAATGTGAGCAGAACTCAGATAGAGGCAAAGGATCTGCTGTATATCTTTTCGAATTTATGATTAAGAAGGTCACATATACATTTTTAAACATATTCCTTTTTGATAATAAATGAAGAATAAAACTTCTAAATGTCATCAGTAGCAGAATTACTCTTTTTTCTTTCATTGGCGTTTGCCTCTCCCTGTCTGATTGCCTGCCGGTGGTTAGAAAAAGCACAACTCATCTAATGCTTCATTTCTTGTTGTTTTTCTATTTGCCCGGAATAGTTTCACTAGTGGAACAATATGCCTGCGGCCAAAGCATTGTAACCAAAAGATACATTCCTATTCCTGAGTCCTCTGCTTTCCCCAGGCCAACGGGGGAAAATAAAAAGATGAAGAATTCCATTTGTAGGCTGGATTTGCATTCAAATTGTGGCCAGATGAAGGAGGTCAAATCTCTTCTCTTCTTGGTGGGGATCTCCTGGATCCAGATTCGATCTCCCTGCTTCTCCACTCTGCTCTCTGTTTAGGGAGCTAGATCTCAATGGACTGCAGGTCTCTGGCTTCTAGTTGGCTTCAGCTAACGAGGATCACTGTAGGAGGTCAGAATGAGAGGAGAGGATGTAGTCAGGACATGTATGCCTGTTTTCCTCCATGTGAAGTCATCCAGAATTGCTGGACTTCTTCAAGAGAAGGCCACTTTTGTGTAGGTAGCTTCCTCTTCACGACCCTCCCTTTTTAGGTTCTGGTCACTACTTTCTCTACTTTCCTTCTGTACGCACAGATGATAAACAGCTCTCCTGTCACCATGTGATGCCTGGGGTTCCCTGACACCCTTCTCACTTTTAGCAGTAGTCCTTTTATACAGAAAACCTTCGCAAATTATCCCCATTTGTGTGTACCATCTGCTATTCTTTTTAGTTGTCTCCACTTAGATCAAGGAACCCATGCAAAGGAGGATACTGTCACACAGTTGATCTAGAATTGATCCTAGATGAACTCCCCTAAAATATTTCTAAGCCTAGGTTCATCCTTTCATTTAATACCTATGACAGGGAGATCATTATCTCTTAAAACTGCCTATTTTGTGATCAGGTGGGCTCAACTTTGGAAAATTATTTCCAGCAATGCACTGAATTTGACCTCTCTGGGATATCTGTTCTTTCTATGTGAAGATACAAGTGACCAAGATTGAATTTGCAGACAAGTCCTGTAAAAATGTAACAAGAGACTTGGAAGATTTTACCCTCAGTTTATTTAATGTGCATCACATAACCTTTCACATCATAGGAACATAATAACTCTATCTAGATGCATAAATGTTGGAACTCAGTGGGATCATGTTGGGTTTTTAGAAATATTTGAAGAACTGTCATATATAAGAGAGGTTAGTCATATTTTTATATTTCTTATGATGATCTAAAATGAATCAGTTAAAGTTTAAGAGAAATAGATTTAAGCTCTCCAAATGATTGTTTTTCAGCTCTCCAAATGATCCTAACTTACACCAGAGTTTGAAAACCACTGTTCTAAACTAGTATTATTATAAATGCCCATCGGTTTTGAGGGTCTATTATTTCTATGAGAATAGCTACACATCAAGTTCAGCTTTAACTTTTCTCCTTTTGAGCTACAAGACTAACTAACCTCCACTCTCACCCACCACCAACCACCAGCCCTTACTTCAATCTACCATTGTTTGGTGGGTTATTTCACGAGCTCAGTCCTTGAGAAAGGCCAGACTCCATTTAAATCTCATGTTTCTGAGTAAATGGAAAACACTGACGATTTCAGGAGGACTTGGGTTTATTTCAACTTGAACTCTGTTTCTGGAGTCTGAACCAGGTTTGGGGATTGAGGATGATGGGTCGGGAGGCAGAGCAATCTGGTCTTCCCAATGCTTTAATGCAACTGGCACCATCTGACTGTGATTTTTCCCCTTGCACATGTCCCAAAGGAAGCTGGCCAAGAAGCAGAAGGAGACACAGAGTGGATCCCAGAGGGAGATGGGGCCTGTGGCCTCGGCGGACAAACCCACCACCAAGCTCAGCACCGGCCGCAACGATGAAGGCTTCTCCTCCAGCTCTCAGGACGTTAATGGTTTCAGTAAGTCCAGCCAACTCAGGGGAAAGGGACATCCGTGGTCCAGCTTGACCCTAGTACCTCTGCTGTGGACGCCTGACAGTGGTCAGGTGCTGTAGGACATGGGGTTGGCATCCTTCCCGACAATGGTCCAGGATGAAAGTTCTCCCTGGCAAAAACTTGGGGCCGCCTATCCTGAGTTGCAAAGAAGAATTTGAGAATCTATCTTAGAGCAGATGGAAAGAGGAGCAGGCCATTTTAACTGCTTATGGACATAAATATAGACAAGTTTAAACTAATAATTAAAAAATAATAATAAAAGGAGGGAGAGGATATGGTTATGACCTTAAAGAGAAAAACATACCATATTGAATTGAGTGCCTGACAGTTTTTAAAACAGTGTTTCACATAAACCACGTAAGGTAGTTGAGTCATGTGTTAGCACTGGCACCTTTTTGAATGCTTAGGACACTGAGTCTCAGAGAAGCGACTTCTCCAAAGTCCCATGGCTGATGGTAACATATCCAGACCCAGAAGCTGTGCCTCTCAAACCTTGGCCAGTTCTGAGTTATGGCCAATGTTCCAAATGGCATTTAGTCAAGAGCACCTGAGTCCCCGCACAAAGTTAATAAAGGATCCCAAGACATGACTAAGATTTCAGGGCTAACCCTTATCCGAGGGCAGCTGCCCAACTGGTGACCTAAAGTTACCTTGGAGATTAAACTCCACAAAGCTAACTATTGTTCTTATCTTTATGTGAGCCAGTTCTTTTCCTAGGTTTAATAGAAGTTCTGGATAGGTGCCCCCAGCCCCTGGCCCAAATTAGGGGATGCAGGAAATCTGAAGGAAAGTGGGCATGGACAAATGACCTCCACCTACTGTGTCAATGGCAAATGGAAGAAACCACATTTTGTAAAAGTCACTTTAGATATGATCAGTTTGGTATGATGGGGATCCATGAGAGGACAAGGAGAGGAAGAAAGATTTATTGACCACCTTCCTCCTCACCACACCCAATGTTATCGTCCCCATTTTATAGATAAGATATGCAAGGCTTAGTGTTTGCTTGACCTTCGCAGAGTTCCACAGCTCATACCTGATGGATCTGGGACCTGAGGTGACTCACACCGGTGAATGCTAATCTCCAGTACAGAACCAACCGTCTAAGGCAGATTTCAAAATATGCATATCTGGGCCCCACACCTTACCCATGGAATCAAAATCTCCTGAGGGAAGAGGGGTGGGATGGGATGTGGATTTTATAAAAGCCACCCAGGGCTCTTACAGGCACCGCAGTTAAGAAGGCTGAAAGCAATGGCTTTTTCAAATATTGACGTGCTGCCTTGGGAAAGAGAGATTAGTTTTAAACCTATAAAAAATGGTGGAAAATAGTAAAATAAATACTCATATACCCTTTACCAATTGTTCACATTTGCAATATTTGCACTTCCTCTTTCTCACTCTCTTTCCATGTATATATACATATATATATTTATATATATATACATATATATATATTTTTTCCTGAACCACTTAGAAACACTCTACATGTGTTTCCTATGATCTAGGAAAGCTTTATCATCACCACAGTAAAATTATCTTACCCCCAAAATGTCACCTTATTTCAAAGTCTAATATACCAGCCCATAGTTGAATTTCCTCAGTGGCTTTAAAATTTGTTGTTGTTGTTGTTGTTGATGGTGATGATGATGATGGTGGTGATGATGATGATGATTTTAATCCAGGATCCAATCAATGTACCCACATTATATTTGGTCATCATGTCTCTTCCACACCTTTTATCTTGAACAACCTCCAACCTTTATTTCATCTCTCAGGACGCTGACATCTTTTAAAAGCTTAGGCCAGTTGTCTCATTGTGTGTTCCACAATCCAGATGTATCTGACTTTTTTCATCATAATTACATTCAAGTCAAACATAGGTGATGTTGTATACTTTCCCTTGTATCATGTCAATTAACACATGCTATCACCTTGCCCGGTATTGGTGATGCTAAGTCTGAGCACTTCGTAAGGTTGAATAGCAGCTTTTAAAGACAAAGCCTAATGGCGCATACTAATTATTTCATGAGCAAATATTTAACTTCCATTTTTCTTAGAGTACAGAGCAAGTTTACAGTCTGCCTAACCACAAAGCCAGTTCTTTCTCCTTTCTCAACTCAGGTGAATTGCTGGGACTCATATGTTCTCTAAGGACCAGGAAAAGGGGATGTTGATGTAAGCCAAGAGAAACGGAAGAGGGGTTGGCAGGAAAACGGGTTTGGTGTGTCCTTAAAGAAAGCCCCATCCAGAGCACCCCAAGCCTCTGACTATGTTAACTTGTCACTGACTCTACTGCTTTTTGGCCCAAGGGCAAGGAAGTTTATTAGCAAGTGTAGCTGATAGGACATACTGACCACAGGCTACCCATTCACCCAAAACCTTTCCTGTACAGGCCAGCCTCTTGGACACTTTTTTTCTTTTGATTTGAAAAAAATGTCTGAGAAGACTGACTGCCAAAAAGATTATGGTCAAAGATACATGACAATCACTGTGACCTTCAAAGTTGTAGGTATTTGATGTTAAGCTTTCCGATTTGAAGTGAAAATCTGGGTAATACCACTTTCTTGGATTTTGAGGGTGAATGTCACCACCATTTTCCCCCTTTAAAAGGAAAGCACCCAAAAATGAGGTAGATTAACCAGCCAGAGAGGAGCAAGAAACATGTCCTGTAGAATCTAATTAGATGTTTTAAAGTCCAGAGAAAGTATTTACAAATCATTGATATGTATTTTATATATATGTACACACAGACATAAATATATACATATGTACACAGATATATATGTATATACATTCATTTTAATGATATTGCTTTTTAAAAGGCAGAAAACCCAAATTTCATTTGACATTTTAGTCAATTATTAAGAAATTTTGCATTTGTTTGAATCAATTAATATTTTAGGATTTCATCTATGCATCTAGAGTCCTTGGGCTACAACCACAAACATGTCCTGGAGATTCTTTTGGATGCACTAGAATGTATCAGGTACCTTTTGAAATGTCTTGTGGAACCGCTAGAATGAGATTTGAGGGAGGAAAAAAAAAACATAAGTAATGCTTACACTGGAGATGTAGAAATTGCTTCTGAAATCACCCTGATGTATGTAAAATTGAATCTATTTTCGAAGCATTAAGGAAGTGACTGTCTGGCTTCTGCATCATCATTAGGAGGCCCTGAGATTATTTGCAAATGTTGAGGAAGCATTCAGAGAGGCAGAGTAGATGTCACATTGGGAAAGATTATAAAAGAACGTGCCCTGAGTAATTATTTTATTATTGAATAGGTGGGCCCTGGCCTAAGTAAACTCTGCCTCTCCCTGCATAGGTTTATTTTCTGGAGTTTTCTATTCCAAATCACTGCTAAGTTCTGCAACCTTCATTCAACCAATTTCGTATTAGGAAGAACAACCTTTAGGTGGCAAGAGTTATGGGTTATTGTAGGATTAGGCCATTGCTTTGAAATGTTTGGACATTCTTGAATCAAGAAGTTCATGTTACATTTCAAGGACAGCGTGCATTGTTTTCAGTGTAAAGAGATGCTGGCTTTAATTAAGTAACCTGATTTTGAGCTTATTGCCCTGTGTGCCTGATTGTTATTTTTTTCTGAGGCCTTTTACTCACTGGGAACATTTTTTGGGTCTTTCTTCTGGTGCTTTCTTTTTATAGCCATGCTTAAATCTTCTTCTTTATATCTTTTAGTCACAGTGTCATCTTCTCCTTGTTCATTTTCAGTCCAAGTCAAATGCTTCGAAACAAATCCCTGTTGAATTCCTATGATATAGGCTTTGGTTGTCTACCCTTCCCATAATGGCATTTGACAGACTCACTTGCCCATTGAGTACTGTTAGTTAACTCCGTCCTCCCTTTTAGGCTGCTATTCTAGTGAATAGTTCCACATGCTTCCATTCTGTTGAACAGTTCCATGTCTGATGGGTGAAGGCAATCCACCTGGAATGGGCATTGCACTCTGGGCCTTCAAGTTCTCTGCTAAGTAAGGCAGCAGGCATGGTTGAGGCCTTGGAGGTGAGAGTCAATGACCATTTTCTCAGCACTTAGTCCATGCCTGTCTCTGTGCCATGAGTCTCAGGCACAGTTTGGGGAAGGGGATGATTACAAAAATAAATAAAATGGGGCATCTTTTTACAAATAATGAATTTTCCTAATTGTAAGTTATCCATCGTTTACAAAAGTCCTTTTGCAAAACATTGGAGCCATAGATCCTTATTCCTGCACTATGAGATGTCTAGTAGGTTTATTACTACCCTCATTCTACAGATGATGAAACTGAGGTTCAGAGAGACTCCAGGCCACAAATCACATGGCATTCATACAGTCATAATAAGTTTCTCCTGACATAAGTTAGGTTCTATCCACCTAGTTCTGCAAAGAATTTGAGAGATACCCAATAAAATTATCTACAACAAAATAATTATAAGTGAAATAAATAATCAGTATCAGGAAAACATAAATGAAGACAAGAAGGTCAAGGCCAAGTCATACTAAAATGTAATTATAATATGTTAAACAGTAACCTAAGCATACAGGCTGGTAATGTTCAAATTCCAATTGGCTCTGAGCTTCCTAGTAGCAAAAGAGGAAGATAACTTTTATTGGCACTTTCTATGTGCTATATCTTATGCTTTATACAAATCCCACTCTTAAGCCTTCTAGAAACTTTATAAACTAAATTTTAATCTAATTTCATAAATGAAAAAACTTAGATTCAGAGAACTAAAGTAAATAAGCCCAAAGTCACACACATAAAGAGTAGCAATGGGAATGAACACCAAACAGAGTTCCGTGACACCAGAGCCCATGTTCCTTCTCCTGTGCCATCAACGGTATCCCACCAGTCACTGGTCTCACCGAGTGAGGCCTCTAAGGCTGGGAGAGAAGTCAGCTCCACCTGTCTCTCGATCGTCAGCTAACTTTTCTACCACGTGGGCAGAAGCTGCTAGTATAGCTGTGCCCTGCCCAGAGGCCTGGGGCTAGACACTGGCATGGAGCCAATCAGATTTGCATGAGATGCCAGGCTCTATGATAAGCGTGTTCAAATATGGCATCTTACTCCATCCTCACAGTAATTCTGTACAGTTGGTATGTTTATGAAACCCATTTTACAGTGGAGAAGAGTGGTGCTCTGAGATAGCAAAAGACCTTTCTAAGTCACATGATGTATAGATACTGAGGTCTGGAACCCAAACCAGATGTTCTACTTTCAAAACCAAGCACCTTTGTCTTTCCTCTACCCTTTAGTTTTCTCTCCACCACAGAGCTGGGTGAAGGAGAGAAAGGACACCAAGGTGAATAGTCTTGCTTGGCTGGGAGGATGGTACCTTCTCTGGATTCCTCTGTCTATTTCAGAGCTTGAAACTCATGTGGCAGGAAGGCACCTGCCCAGTGGATGCTCTCTCAAGCAGGATCTGTGGGAACTATCCTAGCAGGAGCTTCTTAGCAAGTGGAACTGTAGACCAAGGATCTGATCCTCAGGCATTCCTGAGCTAGACCAAGCCCTGGGTAGATAGAGAGATGAGCATAGAATGGCCCCTGCCCACAGAGAGCTTGCAGCCTGGCTGGGGACACAGGTGGTCCAGCAGTGAGCATCTTTGCACAGCCCAACAGGGACTACAGTAGCAGCCTGCAAAAAGAGCCACAGGACCCTTCTCCTAACTTTGTACCTCCAGTGTGACCAAATATTTATGTGGTAGGCAGCACACAGTAGACTCAGGAGATATTTGCTGTTGAGGAGGAGGGTAAGGCCTGAAGCCTGGTATCCCTCCCTGTCTTTCAGCCCACAGACCTCATAAAAGGATTTCCTTGCGGGCAGATCAGGAAGTGTTCAAGCTTGATACTCCCAAGGGGTGGTTTAACAGAGACGAGGCGGGCAGAGGGAAGCACCAGGCAAAATTTTAACCTGATTATTTTAGGAACATGTTATGTAACTAAAACAATTCAAATGCAGAAGACAGATCATGACTTTCAAAATGTAGTGGAGATTGGCTGGGTTATGGTAAACTCCCGAGGAAGATTCTTTAACCCTTTCAGGAAGATGGTGAGCCAGCCAAAGAAATGGATCCCTGACCATGGCCTTCCCTGAGGAAGCTATGGACTTCATGATATGCGATGTTAAGGATGACTAATGATACCTTCCCTTGGTTTAGGAGCTTCTCTGGGGTAGTCATTTTGCTAGGTGCTGTTCATACATTATCTGTAATCCTCAAAACACTGCAACTGGGTAGGAATTACTGTCCTGATGTCATAAATAAGGAAAGCCAAGCTCAGTGAAGTTAAATATATTTCTGCTGCCCCATCTTTGCAATACTCCAATTTGACCTTTCCCCTTTTGCTTAAAACCTTTCAGTGCCTCCTCATTGCCCCTGAGGTAAAGGCTAAAATCCTAAGAATGACTTCCTGAGCCCTTCATGGTTGCTGGCCAGTACATACTCCGACCATTGCCCAACTCTCGGCCCATCTGATACTCATTAAGATTTGTTTAAATGTATGAATGAATGAATGATGAGCTGGAATTCAAACTAAGATATTCTAGCTCCGGCTCTTCTGGTAGTGAATTCTGTCTTCTTTTAAGCTGAAATCCCACTCTCTGGAACTTCCATGCGTTCATTCCTGTTTTTGCAAACAACTATGTGTTGGTCAGCAACCATATGCTGGCCCTTGTCTGCCCTCTGGTGTCACACAGGGTAATGAAATCAGACTTCTGTTCCTTCATCTCCCACCCCTCCCCTAGCGATTGGACTGCCGCCACCCGTGTGCCCTGCGGGTTATCCCCCTCAAGCTAAGCAGCCCCCACATTAGCCATCAGACTTCTTCAGGATACATCTCTGTTTTCCAATCTGCTCAAAATTTTGATTGACACCTCTGTCTCCATTTGGTTCATGTCCTTGGAGTGTCCAGTTTCCAAGACAAATTAACCCTCTCCACTCAGCCAAATTACTAGAATTTCAGAGTCAAACCTGCATTCGGAATACACTGCTTATGTTTGAATTAACCTCCAAATGTCTATCACATATCTGCCTAATGCAAAGCTCATAGCTTCCACCTCGGCTGCCTCATTCAGCCTAGGTGAAGATGAATTTGGGGGCCCAGTAAAGGACTTTATATTTCATCCCAGCTGTGTCTCCTTGTTACATTTGTCTCTGTTATCCCAGCATAATGAGATATTTTTTATTTCTGATTATTTCAGCCAATGAGTTCACTTAATCCTCCCAGTTTGGGGCCTCAAAATATAATAATAATTAATATTCATAATATCAGTTATCTATTGAGCATTAATTATGAGCCCATTTCCAGCTGAGAGTTTTATATGTATCATCTTATCTCATTGGTATGTTGGGAGGATTAAATGAGTGTTATGAATATCCCTGATGATTTATAGATGAGGAAACTGAGGTTTAACCAGTAAGGAACTTGCCTAAGTCTTTATAGCTTTAAAGAGCAGAACTGGAACTTGGCCCACAGCCAGGACCGTTCCACTAAATTGCCCTCTGAAGGTAAATATTACTATTTCCATTTTGTAGAGAAGAAACTGAAGTTCACGGAGATTGTCATTTGCTCAAAGCCATAGCTCTCAAAACGTGGTCCCCAGATGAGCAGGATCAACATCACCTGGGAACTTTTTGGAACCAAATTATTAAACCTGCTGAACCCAAAATGCACTGCTTTAAACAAGCCTTCCAGGTGATGCTGACACACATTCAAGTTTGAGAATCATTAGCTCTTGGTAAAGCCCAGGACTGTCAGACTCCAATGCCCTTGTTCTTCATGTGCCAGCAGACTGAGAGAGAAAGGTCCTACCTGTCCCTTTCTGAGGGTGGATGCACCAAGAAGACACTGCCACGTGGAGGTGCTAGACCTGAAGGCTGCTAAAGCCAGGATATAGCTGTGAGGGTTGCCAAGCCCAGCAGAAACCCTCTCAACCCTCTCTAGAACTTTCTCTTATTTTGTCTGAACAGCAAACATCCTAAGAGTCAGAACAGAAGAGGTGGAAATTTACAAGGAAAAGCAGTCATGAGTCACACAGTGAAACCAAGAGCTCAAAGAACATCATGAAGATGAATTTTTAAAAATGCACAAAATTCTGTTTGCAGGGACAATTATATTTTCTGGTTGCTCCTGTATTACATTGAATCTAGGAGAAGAATTGAATATTACAAGCTTGCTCCCTCCAGTTTTATTGAATATTTTACAAGGATTACTGAATATTTTACAATTATCCACTTGGCTGACAGATTAAAGGACACACTTATTAAGTTCCTGGCAACCCAAATTTGAATGGAATTGTTTATTCCTTGGAAGTGCAAAATGGAAATTTAAGTGGCCTTGAGAAAATAGACAAATTGTCCAACACAAACACTAAGAAGTTAAATTAAGACAAGTGTCAGGATATTAGACTCAAAAAGGAATATAATAGATCATCAAAATTAAAAACTACCTTAGACACCATATGATCTGACCTTTCCTCTTAAAGATGAAGAACTGAGTCCCAGAGAGTTTTCTCAAGGTCATTTACAGAGTCACTAGCAGAACCTGGGCTAGACTTGGGCACTAGTCCTTGTCCTCTGATCTCCTTCAGAGGAATAAAGTATGGTCACTAATGGTTTGTCTTCTAATTTTTTCTGTAGACTCACAATCTGATTTCTGCACAAACAGAATCTTCTCTAATTTAATTATACTTTTCATCTCCTGGTTATGGGAGTGACAGAGGTGTTCCTTTAAATATTCATTGAATGCAAATTATGCTGAGTGTTGTAGGGATTGTAAAGATAAATAAGACACAGTGTCTGCCTTCAGGGATATTACTGTCCTCCAAGAGGAGACTTATAAGTGGATTAGTTTCAATAAATGTGATAAGTGATAGAGAAAAGGCATGCTGCCCCGGAAACACTGATTGGAGGTTCAGCCAGTGATTAATTCTGCCTAAATGAGTCAGACAATACTATGTAAGAAAATGGATTTTGATTTAAGAAAGGTGCAAAAGGAAGATTGTCCCAGGTAAAAGAGACAAATCTTTGGAGGTATAAGGGGCATGGTGGCCTCAGAGAAGGGAGCTTGGTGTATAGGGCACTCTGTTTTGAGCATATATGGCCAGAGATGTAGCTGGAACAATAGCTGAAACCTGCCTGGGAAAGGACTTAACATTTGTAGCCTACTTAAATCACTTTCTAGGAAGGGCAACCTATTTGGAAATTAGATTGATTTCAGTGTTAGGTGCCTTTGCATGTTGTTGGAACCCAGCCTCATACTCTCTGTGGTTTGTATTGATTCAGCTTTGCATGGTAGATAAGTAGAGACTGCATTTTATCAGCTACAGACCTTTACTTTCTGAGCTGGCCCAGCCAGTTCTTTTCAATACCCTTTCAAGAGACCTTAGTAAAGCTACAAAGCTGAAGTTGCTTTTGAACAATTTATGCCAGGCCACTATACCTTGAGAAGAAAATAGAATTGTTCTGTACCCCTCACAGGTGGTCCTGAATTACAACAGGGCACTTAGAAAGTGCTTGCTAGAGTAATCAGGGATAAAGAAGTGATGTTGAAATTGTTAATACATGGTTGCTAGGTAGCAGAATAAACCAAGCTTAGAGACCAGCTCAAAGCTACAGCCTTGATAAATTGAAAACATAGATAATAATTCTACTAGCTAACATTTTGGTGGTAATTACTGGACAAGGCACTTTATGTGCATTGTTTCATTTCATATTTTCAACAAGTCTGTGAGGCAGGTTATGGAAAGTGAGATACAGAGAACTTAAGTAACTTGCTCAAGGGCATACAGCTACCAAAAAAACCAAACCCAGGTTTAAACCTAGATTTATATGGTTGACTTATTAGCAGCCCGTCCTTCTTAAAACACTTTCTTTGCTCGACTTCTACTCTTTTGATTTTTCTCCTTCCTCCCCAGCCACTTCTTATCATGCTCCTTTATTGGTTTCTCCTCGTGTCCCCAACCTCTAAACATTAAAGCATCCCCGAGCTTAGTCCAGAATCTTCTCTTTTCTGTTTATACTCAGTCTAAGTGGGTGGTGATGACATTAATTGAGATAATGAGCACAGAAGAAGGCCAAATTTGGAGCAGAAGAGGGAGAATTGATCCAGACAGGTTAGGTTTGAGGTGCTACTGAGTTATTCAGGAGATATCAAGTAGGCTGTTCAATCTTTGGGCTTGGAGCTCAGCAAGGGAGTCTGGCATGGAGATAGAAACATTTGCTACCTTGTCTATACAAGGTAATTAAAGACTTTACCATGAATAAAAACACTGAAGCGCTTCAAGATGAAGCATATCGCCTAGGATCATTCAGCAAGTCAATGGATGAGCCAGAACATTGAAACGGGATTTACATATTAGGAATGCCTGTAGAACGCTGTCAATTAAAGCTGAGGGCAAAACAGGGGACTGTATAAGAGGCTGTGTGAATGTATTTCAACCACAGAAACTTCTCATCATCTACGTGGACCCTCAGATGGAATTCAGAGTGTATAAGGCATTGGTTGAGCTGGCCTCATGGTTGTCTACTCAGCCTGGGTTACAATAGGATCTTGATAGGTAAAGCAGAATTTTCTGATTCAAAGTAGAAATTTCACAGAACCTGAAGTCTAATTTATCTGTTAGTGTTTGGGAGTGGATCTACCTACCTTAGAAAGTCAATGAAGGAGTCATGGAATTGACTCTATCACAATAGTTGAGGAGCCCACCTAAATTTCTTTCCCAGGTGGAAAATTGTTCCATTGCCCAAAGAGGTGAGTAGCAGGCAAAAGGCAAGAGGTGGATATTTGGAAAGGGCACATCTTTAGAAAGTAGCATTTGAGGAAGTGGGGGAAAAGACCAAAATCCCTCTATCCTCTGTGTTACCATCAACATCATTCTTTGGGCAGCCTCCCACATATTTAGAAAGAGAGTGTTCTGACATTTGATTACTCAGGCTGACTTTCAGTAGGATGCTCTTCACTGTATTGAGAGAACTACCCCCACCACAGTTAATACATCTCTAACCCAAACCTACGTCTAGAGTGGATCAATGTCAAGTGAAGATCTCCCAACCCAAATACTAAGTATTAGTGACACAAACAAGAAAAAGGCAGTTCTACCCTCAAAAAGCTCATGATGGGATAGTGAACACAGACAACAGTGATATGACATGATATAGTAAAGTTACATGTAGAAGTGGCTAGGGGAGAGGTGTCTGGTGAGAGGAAGCTGTCCTGGCCATTAACCATGTGATTCATCTCTCTTCTGGTGCTTTACTTTTCACCATACCATGTGAGCTGACTTCCTAATTTATGGAGGCTGGAAATGAAAATAAAAATTCAATTTCTTGGCACTAAAACAGGGGGAATTATGTTGCACATAATAGTAAAGATACATTCAGCAGAGATACAATATAGATTAATCTTGACATGTTCCTTTTACTTACCCTTTGCATCCAGTTCAACATCAAGTTTTTATTATCCTACATTTTCAGGATACCTAGAATCCATCCACATCTTCTGCCTCCATCTTTGTCCAAGTTACCATCATCTCTTACTCAATAAGATCTATAGCCCTAAATAACCCTCATATTTTTTCTTGTCATTCTCTAGTCCATGCTCTTATTAACAGCTAGGGAGATCTATTTAAGGTGAATTTGAACATGTTGTCTGATTCCTCCCTGGCTTATGACAATTCTATGGCTTCTGATTGTTCTTAAGCTATAAACCATCCTGACCATACATATAGGTCTTGCCCTGCCATCCTCTCCCAGACTCTTACATCTCACTGCCACTTCTGCTATGAGCTCCAGTAAAACTACCTTCTTATCTTGGTGCTTTACTTTTTCCACACTCTATCCACCACAGGGCTTTTGTTCATGCTATTGCTGTATCTTGAGCAGGATGGGCAAACTACAGCTCCATAGACCAAATACAGCACACTCTGTTTTTATAAATAAAGCTTTATTGGAATACAGCCATGTGTATTTGTTTAAGAATTGTCTCTATATAGCTGCTTTTGTACTATATCAGTAGACCTAATTGCTACAGAAACCATGTAGCCCACAAAACCTAAAATATTTACTTTCTAGCCATTAACAGAAATGATTTCGAACTCCTCATCTAGAGCACTGGCTATACACACACTCTTTCCCTACTTTACCCATTTAAATCTCAACTCATGGATTTCTTCCATTCTTGACCCCTTTCTCCCCAGAGCAGATTGGATTTCTTTGTTAGGTGCTTTCCCGGAATTTTGTTCCCTTTCTTTCTCAGCACTGACCTCATTTTCCAAATGTGTTTAAGGTGCAACCCCTCTGACAGGTATCAAGCTCCAAGAGGGGAGCACCATTTGTTTTGCTCACTACTGTGTCCCCAGCAAATAGCATGGAATGTAGCACAGGATGTCCAAGAATTCTTATTTAGTCGAATGGATAAATGGATGGATGGATAGACAGATAGGATTCAAGCATAGCAACCCTATATGCAAAGTCAGAATAAAAAGGAATAATTAGAAACCGTGTTACAGTTGATGCTACATACTATTGTCCTGTTTTCTGCACCCAGGATTGAGTGAAGAAAGAGAGTGGAATCAAAGAATGTTTCTTTGCCACTCAGTTGATACATAGATTTTAGCATGTCTCTCACCCCTGACACCAATCCTTAGTCTGCCAACACTAGGCATTTTACAAGACCCTTGTTATGGTTCCTGCAAAACTGGGAAATGCTATTCAAAATATCCTCAAGTAGTCAACCATTGGCTTGTCTCGTAATGTGATTCAGTTATTTTTACAATCATAAGAAAAGGAAAGAGTAGCAGCTGGTGGTCTTCAGACTCAGATGGGCTGCTGTCTGACTCTGCCAGTGGAAGAAGCAAGAAAAATAATAAATACAGGAAACAGATGTAACAACATATTGTAGTTCTCCATTTGTCTGAATGGCCTCACAAGTGGCCATGTGAACATCAGTTCTCTGGGGAGGTCTGGAAAACAATGGGCACCTGTTACATGGGTCCAACTTTTAATGTCTTGGAGATCTGGCTTCCTCACACCACTGTCTTATGAGCTGAGATGTTTCTTTAGTTATTGAAACTCAACTTACTAAGTAAAAAGAAAGGGGTTTGGATCATATTGGTTTACTAGGTGAGAAGAAACCAAGATGAGTTGATAGAATATCAGAAATAAATGGAAATAGACTTCTTGGGAAGCTTCAAGGTCATCAAGGAAAATATCATGGAGAAGTTGAATTTTAAAGGATGACATCAGAATTTGGCAAGGCAGAAGAAAAGAAACATATTATTGCTCTTTATTTTGTTACAACGCACCATGTCAACACTTAATGGCATAAAACAACAACTGCTACATTTTGCCCACAATTCTGGGGGCCAGGAGTTTGGGCAGAGCACACAAAAGATATCTTGCATCTTTATTAACATGGGGAAACTCAGCTGGAATGACTTGAATGGCTGAATATAACTGGGACAGCTAGCTCTCCAAGGGCTATGTCTGAGGTATCAGTTTTTCTTCAAGTGGCATCTGCTAAGGATAGAATCCCCAAATGGATCTTTCATTTGCATCTCTGGCCCTTTTGTTGAAATGACTAGAACATCTGGAAGTGGCTGACATTGTCCTCTCCCTATACATCTAACATGAGCTTCCTTGTAGTATGGCAGACTCATGGGAATCACACTTCTTGCATGATGGCTGACTTCCCCAGAGCAAGGGTTACAAGAAAGCCAGAAGGAATACCAGTCTTTTTAAAAACTGGGTCCATAACTGGCCAGCATCATTTCTGCTGCATATCATTATTAAAAGCAGTCACAGGCCAGCCTAAGAGAGTGGAGAAGCAGGTGCTACCTTTCAATAGGAGAAGTAGCATGGGCCTACAGAAAGGGAAGGTATTTATGGTAGTCATCTTGGAGACAAACTACCACACTTTTCTAAAAAGAAGAGAAATTTCCAAGGGCACAGAGGTGTGCGAAAATCTCCTTGTCTAATACACTCAAGAATGAATAGGAAGATTTTTCAAATCTCCACTTGTGGCTTTAGTTAGAGTGATAACTCCTTTACTACCACATGGTTCACCAGGTTCTCTGAAGATTTTCAGAATCTGGAAAGAACTTTTGCTCTCTTCTTCTTTGTGAGTGTAAATGTATTCCCTAAAAGTACAGTCTAAAAGACATCAATAATGTTAACTTCTCTCTAGGGCTTGAGAGAGAATGTGGAAGGTGGGGAGAGAGGATCTCTTGGTCGCTGTCCAAGGTGCTGATCCTCCTTGTGGTCCGAGTGACCCTGACTTTTTTCTCAGGAAGTCCCTTCTCTTGGATTTGTAATTATGAGTGTTTTGCCTTTCCCTGGAGTATTTGGAGTATTCGCTCCATAGGGTTAAGTGGTGGGAGATAAACCTGGAAAGGTAATTGAGGACTGAGTCTTAAAGGATCTCGAAAACTATAGTTAAAATATTGTTTTCTGCAAGAAACTAACACAGATTTTTAGAGGTGAAGGAGCAATGTTGAGCTCAATGTTAAAAAGATTGTCCTAATGACAGTGATGAGAATGTATTGTAATGGGAGTTAATAAGGCTAATAAAAAGTAAGTATTGTTTCTGCATACATCAAATTCAAGGAAAGTGACAGCACAAAATACTGGTGCATCTGTAAATTTTATTTTACATGTACATCCACACTCAAACCCACACATACACACGTACCTAGTTATAGAAGTAACAGTCCCTCTAACCCAGTTGGTGTGGCTCACTCTTTGTAATGAAGCAGGTGGCTGATAGAAAATGCTCTATAGCATTCCTTTATTGGAACTGTTGTTAAGTCCAAAGGCATTGATTCGATCTCCCTGCTGGTTCCATATTTTCTTAATTAGTCAATATTTTGATGGTTTGATGCCTAGAAGTATTTGGAAATGTTTGATTTTTTTAAATGACTGTCCTTATTCAGTTAATGTCTCATTGGGCTAGTTCAGTTTTTCCAAGGTGAAAACCCCTTTCATCTTAAGGGCCTTTGATCTAGGTTAGATGAAATTCCCTCTGATCTACAGATGTGACAGAGGCTCAGAAAGTAAGAGAGTCATTCCAAACTAGCAGAGTCACTTCTGCTTCTGCAGGAGTGAAGACTCATGTGGTCCTCCACTGAGTCTTCAGCCAGATGTGCCTTAGCAAATGCATGCACTTGCAATTCTGGTCCCTAGGCACTCTCTTATTAATATCCATTTTTATTCTATCCTATCATTCTCCTTTCAGATTGATCCATCAGCAGAGGTTTACCTAATAATTCAATGCCATTATCATGTTGTACTTATAAAATAGCTACTTGCCTAGTCTTCTCTGCAGTTTTAAAATGTAAATCGCACTATGCCACTGCCCAACTAACAGCCTGTCACTGGCTCCCCGTTGCCCTCGGGATAAAGTTAAAATGCATCTCATGGCCTCTATAGCTTAGAATAGTCTCATTCCTGTGTACATCTTTGTTCTTATTTTTGGCCACCCTCTGGATTGCTCGATATAGTCCAGTTATGTTGACTTTTTTTTTCTCCTTTGAGAACACTGAGTATTCTCCAACATATGGCTTTTGTTATTCTGTTCTTTCTTCCCCAAACATTTTCTCTCTCTACCATTTATTGTTTGTCACCTACTTATCCTTCATAACTATGATTAACTGTCACCTTTCAAGGGCTTCCCAATCTCTAGTCTAAATAGTGCTCTTTTTTTCCTAATAGTACTATGTTTTAGTCCCTTGTAGCCTGTATGACAATTATCATGTGTGTAAATGTTTATTCACTGAAGAGTTTCTTGGTTAATGTCTCCCTATTCACTAGACTGCAAGTTCCAAAGTGCAAAGACCACTTCTGTTTGAGCTGTATCCCTGGAGACTAGCATGGCACTTGGCATATCTCAGATGCTTGATCAGTATTTGTTGAATGAATCATTATGTTAATTTTGTGATCAAGATGGAGTACAGTGATTCACTTTTAACTATTCTATATTTAACCTACTGTTCTTGTGCATTGCTGTGAAAATGAGGACCTGCAGGCATGGAGGTGACTAAGGTTACTCTTAGGGTTTGATGCTGTGATGGAGATGGGGAGACCAGGGAGGAAACCATTGTGCTAGTCTGACAGAGACATATAGGGTGCACTTTGAAACTTCATTTCTTCGGAAGTCCTAACCTAAGTATTTTTGTCCTAATCATTAATTCTAAAGGCTTCATCATCAAATACTGGTTTTCTTGGACTCCATCATTCAAAGCAGGCCTGGCAAAAAGAAGGAATGCCCTTTAGAACTACTTTGTGGTCCCTGCTGCCCCTACCCTCATAACCTCCACTCTCTCTCCAGAGGGCTCTATACTTCCAACTTTTTTCCTTCCCCTGCCCCCTTTCCAGTCACTGCTTCTTCAATTTTATTCCTTTGTGGATTTTCCTAATACCTTGGAAAATATTAAAAGTCAACTTACCCTTATTAAAGGATATGCCTCCTTGGCTTTAAAGAGGAAATAGAAAAAAATAACATTTATCGGGCCCTAAGTGTGTGCCAGGGAAAATACAGAGTGTTGTACATATGTTATATCCT
>CM053504.1:10342434-10363997 GCA_028627145.1 Eidolon dupreanum
TGAACAATGCTAAGCTGCCCTACCTCATTTATTCACAAAGAGCAGAAACAACAGTGTTTGCTTTTTTTTTTAATGAGCAACTCTAGGGCCATTGATGGACAAGTTGCATTTCTTAACCGGAAGTTCTCTTAAAGAGCATCTAACCTCTTGCTACTCAAAGTGCAGGTCCATGGACCAACAGCATCAGCCTCACCCGAGATTTGTCACAAATGCAAATTCTCAGGCCACATTCCAGACTCATTGGATCAGAATCTATATTTTCAACTATCTCCAGAAAATGTATGCCAAAGTTTGAGAAATATGGGTCTAATCCAACTCCCTGATTTTGATGTTAAGATCCACAAAGTTGAAAGTAATTGTGTGAGACTATTTAAAGGCAAAACCAGGATGAAAATTCAAGTCTTGCAACTTCATAACTGTTACTTTCACTCTGTTAGTGTCCTGTCGTCTTTGAGGTTTATTGTATCCACAAACTCCATTTAAATATCCAGGGCATAGTTTGAAATGAAGAAGGCAGGCTTCTATCTGCCCAGTACAATGGCAAACTCATTTCAAAGAGCTGTTGCACATTTAAATTTCTTCTCCTGGACAAGTTTAGTCATTTCATTTTCTCTTTTTACATATCAACGAAAGACAAAGTTACCTGTCAGGCTGAACACTGTACAACTTGTCAAAATTGAATTTCTCTAGTTTAGCTAAGTATTACTCTGCAACTATTTTGTATGCCTCTGTTTTATTATGATTTCAATGAATGAGAGAGAGAAAATAAGACAAGCCATGTTTTCAGTGTTAGATATTATTTAAGGTTTTTTTCTTCCTCGGAGGGTGTGGGTCTTGGAGCACAGTGATACATACACAATGCAAAATGCTGGGCTGGTTGTATTTCATGTGAGCATAATAACCTTGACACCAATGAGAAGCTCTATATCATGTCCAGCCCAAGCCAAGGTCACAGCGAAGCTGACAACCTTCAGTGTAAGAGAAGCACATTGGATCTGGGTGTAACTAAAATTACCAGAAGCCCATCTGGGGAAGAAATGCATTTTCAGTAAATGTGGCTTCTCACTCCCTGCATCCACCAAGGCTGATGAAACTGAAGCAGGAAATGAAGGTCTTGCTACCCTCACCATAGAAATAAGAAGGTATGAGAGATGGACCTTGAAAACAGATGGATATTATGTCTATCAGCAAGATAGAGGATGGATTTCAAAGAGGCAGGTGCACCTACCAAACAAATAGGTATTTACTGAGCGACCACCTACCTTCATGAAGCTTAAGTCTGGTGAAGGATATAGACATTGAATAAGTTCACTATTAATTATTCATTCACTGTTGTTAATTCATGGAAGTGACACATACATCCAAAAGACACATTGTAATTCCTGAAGATAGTATTGGAGGATGTAAGGTGGTACTCTCAGCTGGGGATTAGGGCAGACAGGACTGTTTTCCTTGATATCTTCAAGCATTCATAAAAGTTAGTAGATTTTTTTTTTTTAGTAAACACCCATCTACTCACCACCTAGATTTAGAGTAACATTTTACTGTCCTTACTTTATCACTTATTTCCCATCTATCCCTCCTTCAGTCTATCATGATTTTATTTTTTTATTCATTGCAAAGAAAATTTCAGACATCAATACACTCACTTCCCTTTCCCCTAATACTGCACTTTGCATATCAATAATGCAGACTCAATGTTCTCTTTATTTTTTTTCCTTTGAGGTAAAATTTATATAGAAATAAATGCACGGATGTTAAGCTCTTCATTCCATGAGTTCAACGATTGCAAACACTTGTGCAGCCCAAACTTCTAATAATATATAGACAGATTAGGAAGATCCCTCACTCCATTGCCAGTCAAACCTTACCCCTGCTCCACCCGATAGGTAACCAGTGTTCTGATGTTTTGGGAAGGAACTTTTGAGGTGAGTTCTGAAGGATGAATAGGAGTTCACTGAGCCTTGGAAGATTGGGGGAAGGTTAACCATTCCAGGAAAATAGCACACGTATGCAGATTCTCAGGTGGACAAGAACTTTCATGGCTATACTCTAGTAAGCAGAAGATGGAGAGACACAAGAGGAGACAGGTGAGAGAGGTGGGAGCTAGACCAGTCATTCCCTTGAAGCCATATTAAAGATCAGGAACATAGCTGAAGGGCTGTGGGCAGCCAAAAATGGCTTCAGCAAGGAGCTGACATGCTCAGCTTTGAACTTTTAGAAAAATCATCTAAAGAATAGAACATGGAGAAGCAAGAGAGGATTCAGGGAGATGTGGGGATGCTGCTTCAACCATTATGGGGAAAGAGAGATTGTATGTGTGAGGGTGCTGGCCATACGAGAAAGGACCATCTCTTCCTCTGTTGTGTTGACCTCTGAAGCGTTGTGTTTTTAATGATTATAAATCAATGTTTGATTTTTCCTTTGTCTCTTCATCTTTCAGAGATACCAGCCATAAACCTTTTGTGGAAACTGTAGTTCAGAGTGGTTAAGTAACTTGCTCAAAGTCACACAGCCAGTAAGTGGTAGTGTCAGGTAGTTTTCACTCAGGTTGATTCATGTTCAAAGTCAATACACTTTTGACCACTTCCCTGTCTTCAGGGAAATATTATGGGATTCTCTCAGTCTTTCTAATTGGAGTCATTTTTTCCCTTATTAAATCATATGCATGAACCCCACCAGAATCTTCAAGATGGAAGATTACCCCAATTACTTGCAATCTCAGCCACCTTGGGTGCACTTTGAGGATGAATTCACATCTGTAGCCCAGATTTTCCTTTAAGCAATGATTTTGGGATGGAGACATGTGAGTCAACCAACTGGCTCTACCAATACCCAGTTTTACTTATTTTTATTTATGCTGGTTGTAGCCCTGCCAAACACAGAAATGGCATGTAGGAGCCACCTGGAGGTTCTCATGCTTCCAGGCTCAGTCGGTCCCTTCCTTCCTCCTGCAATCTTTTTCTCTGCACAAACCCACCCTCTCAAAAGCCACCTCAATATCATTCTCGTTCATGCTTATAAGAATATCAAAACTATACAATTCTTTATTATTTCCACTTCAAGTAACTTACTACCGAGATATGTTCTTCTAAGTTCTTTTGAATATTCTAATGATATTAACATGCACAGCCATATACAGAACTTTTACTTATACTAACCTCACAATCATATTAATCTTTCCAATACTGAGTAACTTCACAGTTTCTTATTCCTTTAATATACTTCATTCTCATCTGATAAGTAATGCACTCCCCAGGAATCTATTTCTTCCCAGCCAATATTTGTACCATACTTAACCAATAGTTCACCGAATTGTTTAGGCACATACCTCATTGTCTATGTATGGAAAATTTTTCTACTCATCAAAGTTTAGATAATTCATTACTCTGGAGCATATATGCCTCTAAAAGTACAAACAAATGACAAATAGGCAATAATTAAACACTAGATGTGGATGCTACAAAAAAGGGCTTTGTTTCTAGTGAGCTAAAACTTTTTAAGCCTAAAATTAATATCCCTTGTCTTTTGCAGTTCAACAATATATCTCCAGGATCCCATACATATACCCCTCAGCTTTATTCTCTTACTTCTGAGTTTGATCACTAAGCAGTTAAGACCTAGGAGCATACTGTTCTTGCTACAGGTCTCTTGCTTCTGACATATCCAATGATCATCATCTTTGTTTCAATTCAATTAGGTTTATAAAACCAATGCTGTGGAATACTGGTGTCAACGCTTTTGCTGTCTTGTTTTCCCACTCATTTTCATGAAATTGTGACCCCCCCCCACACACACACACACATTAAAAACAAAAAAAAGAATGGTTTTCAAAGTTTTTTTTTTTTTTAATGGGGAAATCCTTTCTTCAAGAACAGTCATACCTAGACTATTTCCTGTTTAAAATTAAAAAAAATAAAAACATTTAGCTCTGGTTGGAGCAGAGGTGATGGAAATCCATGTGCATGCACGAAACCCCTCATGAATTGGTTTATGCCTTCCCCTCTAGACCACCTGGAGAAACTTCCACTTTATGATTTACAAGAACCTGGATTATAGGAGCATCAGGGAAGATGGGGCTCCAGTTTGTGGGGCTCTGGCAGACTTTAGAGTTACACTGAGAGACACTTATTTTCTTTATTGCTACAGTCACCCAGGGTCCAATCACCAGCCCTAGAGACCAAAACTCAAAGGCTAGTGTTGTGTTGCACAAAGCATCCTTGTGCTGGAACTGCTTCTGCATTTTGGTGGTGGTCACAGGAATCTGCACACATGATTAAACATAAAACTAAACACACATACACACTCACGCATGAACACATGAGCAGACACAAGTGCATGTAAAACTGATGAGACCCGAATAAGGTCAGTGGACCGTATTAATATCAATTTCCTGATAGTGACTTTGTACTATGCTTATTCAAGATGTCAACATTAAGGAAAACTGGGTGAATGATATGCAGGAGCTCGCTGTGTTGTTTCTTATGACTGCTTGTGAATCTACAGTTATCTCAAAAGAGAACCTCTTCGTTTGAAAAGAAAGAAAGAAACTAGTGCTGAGTTGATCTGTAACTTTTGACCCTGGCCACATTCAACAGAGTCTTCAGATGTCTTTCGTGGTTTTCCCAGTCATTATGTCACTCGCCAATCCAAGCATTTGAGAAAAGGGTTCTACCAATTTCTAGCAATTGCGAAGTGGTTTATTTGCATCTTTTCTTCCAAATCATTTTTAACAGAGGTTCGTATAATTTATTGGTGTTTTCAAAGGAAAGAGCTAGCTTTTGCTTTTCTTCCGCTTCGTTGTTATATCTTTAACTTCTCTTGTGTTCCATTAACATATGTTCTTATATTTATTTACTTACTTTCTACTTTCAATGACTCCATTTTTCATCTCTAGAAGTTAAATTTGTATTTTTCAAATTCACCCATCTTTTTTCCATGATGGGTTGCATTATCTTCTTTTTCTCTTTAATTAATCCAAATGTATTTATTTTATAGTCTCTCTGATTGTTTTATTATTTGCAATTCTTGGGAGGCATATTTTTCTGTGTATCATGTCTCCTGACTCTCTCTCTGTCTTGTGGGGATAAGCTTCCTCACATGGCTTGCCATTCTTTATATTTTATTTTCCCACTATGAGTTCATCGTTAGTGGAGGCAGTTTGGTTT
The DNA here is from genome assembly GCA_028627145.1 of Eidolon dupreanum. Classification (NCBI taxonomy): domain Eukaryota; kingdom Metazoa; phylum Chordata; class Mammalia; order Chiroptera; family Pteropodidae; genus Eidolon; species Eidolon dupreanum. The sequence continues at coordinate 10,347,603 of CM053504.1, forward strand.
TGTGGGAATTCATGTGTCTTGGATTATGAAAATACCTCTGTAGGGTGGTTTTTCATTTGCTCGTCAGGACAGGAGGGTTTTCGGAGGTGTTTCACAGGTTTTGTATGTTGTTTTCTACATTTGCAATTTGTCTGTCACACCACTAGCACACGTGTGGTAGAGGTCCAGAGTTTCTGTTTGAAAGCCATACACCCTTCTTTTTATTCTACTAATTGATTCCTTAAACTTACACAAACACACACACACACACACACACACACATGCACACATTTACAGATATGCACACACACACTTTAGTAAGTCCTTTCATTATGATAAGATTGATATATGTTGACTATTATGAAAAGTAAAGAAGGCGATATACTTTTTAAAAATTTATTTATTTTCTCTAATTTTTCAATTATAGTTGGCATATAATATTATATTAGTTTAAGTGAACAACATAGTAATTAGACATTTATATAACTTATGAAGTGATCACCCAATAAGTCTAATGCCCATCTGACACCATATGTAGTTATTAAAATATTATTGATTGTATTCTCTATGCTGTGCTTTACATTCTCATGACTGTTTTTATAACTGGACATTTGTACATCTTAATCCCTTCAACCTTTTATTCATCCTCCCAACCCCCCTCCCATGTGGCAACCAGAAGTTGATATACTTTTATTTTTAGTTATACATCAATCACCCATGTTGTAGTTTTGGTTGATAAAATTTCATATTTTAGGTAAGAATTTTTATATTAGTTTTTTATGTGGTTTCTCTATAAGAATACCTTTTTAGAGTTCATTCTGTTTTGATTCATATTTATTTTTATTTTTATACACATATCTGTGTTTAAATGATTTTTGTATTTAACAAATCGGTTCTTTTATAAAATGATTACCTTCAGTATTGTTTTTTTTTTTTCTATTTCTTCACCTCCCCAAGCCTCTGGAAAAGAATCAGAGCCACTATAATTTTTTAATCTTTGTTTATCAGAGAATGTCTTTCTGTAGCCTCACAAATAAAAAACAACTTATATCAGAGTATCATTTTGGGGTCTCAGCACTTTCTCCTCAAAAATTTTGTTACATTTCTTTCTCTCACTTAAATTTGGGCAAGAAAATATGATTAGCATGCCTTCTTTTCTTTCACAGATAACTGTTTTTTTCCAAACTAGATGTTTATCTGAGTGTTTCTACATCAATAATATTTAAACAATTGTATCAGGAGATCTGTTCTATTTTTAAGTTGTACATGGAGAATGCTTTACATTTGAAGATTTATGCTTTTATTCTGCCAAAGGGCTGTTTTTACATCATATCCCTTATTGCTTCTGTTCCATTTATTTGGTTTTCTTCTTTAGTAACACCAATTATCTGTCTTTTATATGTCTGTTTTCTTTTCTCTGAAAATGTCTTTTTGGTGCTTTCACACATGAACACACATGAGTGGATTATAGATACAGAGGAAATAGAAGTCTCATTGTCAAACCCTCACATTTTCACAGCAAGGTTCTCAGATTAATTCTCCACAAGTTTCTGCCTGTTGCTTATTCTCATTCCAGATTCTAGTGTCCATTTTAATTCTGCTATCGTATTTTTGTTTTCCTCACAGTCTTCCCTTGCCTCACCCAACAAATTATTTTTTAGTTGCTTCTTAACTTGATCCATATTTTGAAAAATCTGTCATGTCACTATTTAATCTTTGACTTCCTTTATTCTTCCATGTTTTCTAAAATGCATTTCTATTTTTCATTGTGTAGTTTAAGATACCAGTAACCGAAAAAAATCAAATTTGCTTAAACAATAAGTTAATATATTACCTCACAGAACCAGAAGTCAAGAGTTAGAGCAGGTTCCAGGGTTGGTTGATTGAGACGTCCAAGAATGTCACTAAGGACCCAAGTTCTTTCAAGTTCTCCACTTTGCCATCTCACGTAGCATTTCCTTCAGCCTAGAACCCCTCAAAATGCCAGGTTGCTTTAGCAGTTCCAGGCATGAAACCCACATGTGGGAATGCTAGTGGGAGAGAGGGGCCACTGGATTATCTTTCTTAGAAGTAAGGATACCTTTCCCAGAAGCTCCTTAATAGAACTGCCCTCCTTGAAAATTTTTGAAAATTGACTAAGGACATAGGAACACCTGGTTGGCTTAAGAAAACAGATTTGCACCTAGGTCTAGGAATAGAGTCATCCTCCTGAGTCATGTGGGGAATGCGTCGGCACCCAAACCCATCTGAAGGCTCAGCTGGAAAAGAAGAAGGTAGAGGATGACAATTGGGTGAACAACCAACACTGACTGCTTATTCATTCATTTTAAAATTGTATTTTTCGCAGCATTCAAAAGTGTCATTTTCCTTATTTTTAACATGGTATATTTTTCTAAGACCCAGATGTTTTGTTTCTGTTTACTTAACTTTAAAGGAGAAGAGATCTCTCCAGGACTGGTATTTGCCATAAACAGAGAACACAGGCTCTCACTGTTGCCTTCACCATCTAACTGGTTAGAACTCTATTCTGTGGCTTAAGCAGGTGGAACAGTGGATGGTCACAGCCCCCATCCCTCTGTGGAGTGTCTGACACCCTCCTTCCATCTGACACAAGTACTGTGGAAGAAGGAATTCATGCTGTCTTCACAAAAAAGAGGATTGATTTCTTTACCAGGAGTGAATGAATCCAGAAGTCACCTCCCCAATGACTGTTCCCATCACAGTTTGTTCCCTAATACTAAGCCTGTGTTCTAGGATAAAAAAGTCTTCATCCACCCTCTTTGGTCTTTGCAATGCCAGGACCCCAGTAGAAGGGATTGAGGGAGATAAAGGGCTTAGAGATGCCTAACACCCCATATTTGGTGAGTGGGGTTCTCATTTCTGAGCTCAGGAAAGGAGATAGGAAAAGATGAAGCATTTCTTATCTATCCATCAGGCCAGTGCTACCTCATATAACAAACTATGCTGTGTCAATTGCCAATTATATAATGCCCAGTTCAACTTTGTAAAACATGGCATGGTGGAGTGGCATTGTACTTGCTATTAGTTTTACAAATTCAACCCTACACATTTGGCCAGACTTAAGAATGAAAAGGTAATTCCATCTGCCATTACATTGAGTGAGGGGACAACCCCACGTAGATATGAGATGGGACATGTAAAGTTCCTGTTTCTCAGAGGTCACAACTCTATATATGTATTCTAGTTTAAGTCTAGAATTCAGAAATATGGAACAAATTTTTCATATGATATGGCTCCTCAACACAAACCAACTACTGCATTGGATGCTTCACTGAAGAAATTGTAGCCTATTCCAAGTCTAGACAGGAAATTCCCTGTATTGAACTGGACGAAAGACGATTTTATACAATTTCAGAGATTTTTAAGAAATTTTGATAAAATGAAGTCTTCATCTTTGTGCACATATCAAGTATGATACTGATATAATTAATGGAGATTCCTCCCAAATTCTGACACTAGGTTAGTCTACAGACTTAGATTGCAAGTTTATTTTGCTGAGGCTTTATTGGTATTTGGTGAGAGGGGGAGCTGAAGCATTGCCTGCTATCCAGGGGCCATCTTAAGGTTTCTTCCAGTAAAATCCCATTTAACCCTCACAACAACCTCCTTAGATGATGATGATCACTATCATCATCATTATCGTCATCATCATCATCACCATCATCATCACGGCCACCTCTACTGCCAGTTACAAATGAAGATCTTAGGCTCAAAGCCACTTTTCTGAAGTCTCATAGCTAGGAAGTTGTGAAGTTCATATTTGAATCCAAGTTTTCTCTTCAGGTTCTATGCTTTGACCCTGATACCTGCTATTGCCACAGCCCCCTCTGTGTTTGCTCTAATCAAATCTCCACTCTGAGCTAGGTGACTGGCTTCCTCTCCACCTCAAGCCTTCTGTCCTCCCTCAGGCCCCTCCCTTTTAGTGAGCAGTCACTAAGTACTTACCTATCCACTCTTCATGCTCTTCTGCTCTAAAGAGCACATAGATTTGAGAGGAATTGTAGTAGATGAAGTAAATAATAGATGCCGGTATCAAAATACTATAGGAGTTTGATTGGCTACATAAGAAATTTTGTCTTGACTCTGTGAAAGCTTTTGCTAGGAACAACTTGATCAAAGCTGTGTAAAAAGGACTGTGAAAGCAGAAAGAGCCCCTGGAACCTGATGGAATAGTCCTGTCATGGGCACCTGCCCTGGGCTATAGCAGCAGCAATGGAGTAAAATGGATGGCTGTAGAGTGTGTCATGAAGGAAAGAAGAGAGATGCCCTAAAAGACTCCCCAGATGCCCTCGCCAGTCTGTGGATCCCACATGCCTGACAGGACATCTCGTACGACACCAGAACGACTATCATCTTCAGGGCTTACCAGATGTCAAGCGTCACGTGAGCACTTACCATGCATCATCTCTTTGAATTCTCACTACGCTTCTTTCTAGATGAAGAAACTGAGGCTCAGAAATGTAGCCCAGGTTACACAGCCCATAATGGGTTGAGTAAGGATACCAACCCCATCCTGTCTGATTCTGGGATCCAGACTCACAGCATTTCTCAGAGTGTGGATTGGGCTCTTCTTGTGGGATGTGAATAGTTATGTAAACATGTTAGTGAGCACTGAAACAAAACTAGCATATTACACCCATGGTTTAATGTTTCACTATCATTCATAATAAGGTGGTTGAAAGTTGATTTAAAGTAAAAATTTGACTCTTCCCGTAAGCGGCCTGAGGTGACCTCTGAAAATGGTTCACTATTCACTTGACCCAGAAAACCTCACAAAATCATGCAAATTAAGAGGTTCGAAGCTCTCTGTTTGCTTTAAGAACACTCGTGAAACTGCCCAAGCCATCAAGGGTATGCATATCTGAAAGCCACCAAGTATTTGAAGGATGTCACTTTACAGAAGCAATGCGTGCCATTCTGTCGTTACAATTGTGGAGTTGGCAGATGTGCCCAGGCCAAACAGTGGGGCTGGACACAGGGTCGGTGGCCTAAAAAGAGTGCTGAATTTTTGCTGCACGTGCTTAAAAATGCAGAGAGTGGTGCTGGACATAAGGGTTTAGATGTAGACTGTCTAGTCTCCGAGCACATCCAGATGAACAAAGCTCCCGAGATGCAGCACAGAACAGACAGAGGTCGTGGGTGGGTGAACCCCTACATGAGCTCCCCCCACCACACTGAGATGATTCTCACTGACAAAGAGCAGACGGTTCCTAAACCAGAAGAGGAGGTTGCACAGAAGAGAAAGATATCCCAGAAGAAACGGAAGAAACAAAAACTTGTGGCCCAGGAGTAAATTTAGCATCAAATAAATGCTAATAAAAGTAAAAAAAAATTTTTTTGAAGACATAATTCTATAGAGCTGTACTCTTCAATACAGTAGCCACTAGCCACATGCAGCTATTTACATTTAAATTCATTGAAATTAAGTTAAAATAAAAATTCAGTTTCTTTGTTACACTAACTTAATTACAAGTGCCTAATGGCCCACAGGTGGCTAGTGGGTATCATATTGAAAGTGCAAATATACAATGCTTCTGTCATCATCTGTAGTTCTGTTGGGCAGTGCTGTGCTGGAGCCATCCCACACTAGATCAATGTCTTTTCAGAGTTTGCTCTAGCTCTAAATGAGCTCTCTTAGAACTTGATCCGGCTCTGGATTAGTCTACGTACACCTGCACTATCCACTACAGTAACCGCTAATCACATGTGGTGTTGAGCACTAAGAATACGGCTAGTCTGAATTGGCATTCTCCGTAAGTACAAAATACACATCAGATTCCAAAGCCTTAGTATGAACAAAGAATGTGTCATTATGTATATCATTAATAATTTTATACTGACTATGTCAAAACATTATTTTGATGTATTGGGTTAAATAAAATGTATTATTGAAATTAATGCCATGTGTCTTTTTTTTTTTACGTTATTCAATGTTGCTACAAGAAAATTTTGAATTATGTATGTGGCCTGTGATATATTTCCACTGGACCTCTTTGCCCTGCAATGTAATTCTGGAGTGTTCGCCCTTTCCTCATCTCTTTCTTTCTCTAGATCTCTGCTGCCCAATACAGTAGCCATAAGCCACACGTAGACATTTAAATTTAAATTAATTAAAATTCAACACAATTTGAAATTCAGTTCCTTAGTCACATTAGCCTCATTTTACATGCTCAGTAGCCACGTGTGGTTAGGGGCTACCATATTGCACAGCCCAGATATAGACCATTTCCATCATCGTGGAAAGTTTTGTTGGACAGAGGTGAAACAAGTTGACAGAGTTAATGCAAACCCACAGAGGTGAGGCATGAACGCCTAAAGCTTGAGAAACGTTTACATGGTGCCTAACTGTGGCCTGTCATCCTCCAATCTCCTAGGCACCTGTCCCTCCTCACTTTTGTTGGACTTGTTTATGCACACCTTACCTCTTCTCCCCTGCAAGGGCTGCAGTGTGTTCATCTCCCTCTGAATGCCCTCCTGTGTGTACATGGTATTTAACACCGTACTCAATAAATATCTGTTAACCAGTGGGGGTGGCCATTCCTAGCAAGAAATTGGAAATATGTGGTTGAGGCTGGAGGGAGATCTGTAATGGCTGGGAGCAGGGGGATAGAAAAGAGAGAGAAGGTTAAAGCCAGATTAGCAAGGAAAAAGGAAGAGGAACTGGTAGAGAGACAGAAAGGAAGTCAGAGGGATGGTGACACCCTGGGATCTCACGCATGTCACCAAAGTCCCTCTGCCTGGCCCACCAGCCCCTCCCAGGCAGCGACAAAAGTTTATTGCAAGAGAATTCATGGGCTTGGGCAGCAGCCATAGAAAAAGTAAAAAAAAAAAAATTATTATTATGTGATAAATAAACATGCAAGACTCATAAATGAGGAGTCAAAATGGCATGAAAATGAAAGGTCTGGTGAGGAGAAAAATGAAAAACGTTCTCTCCCTGGGCCAGCTGGTTTGAGTTACATTTTATGAGCAGCATGTGAATTCCAGCACCCTTGTTGAATTAGCCGCAGAATCACACATTAGTTTTAAGGCTCCCTCTCGAATAGGGACATCATAACGTTTTTTAATTGGGGCTGATAAAAACGTAGCATTACTTGTAGGTTTCTGAGAGAAGTGAGTTGTGAAATTGGGTTTTCATTAAACCTAATGATGGAAAATTAAGGATAGTGCGTGTGGTGAAATGGGGTGTGATAAAAGGCATCACTTCTGCATTATCAGAGGTTAATAAGGGAATAGGTGAGGTGCGATACACTGGGAGAAAAAAGAGTCCAACTAGTTGGATTAATAAACCTTGAAAATCCCTTGGTTCCAAGTCTTCATAGCATCATTAGCACCAGCAATGACATTATTACAAATGTTCAGCAACACAAGTTGTTAAATTTCAAATGCATTTATTTTCCATTGCGGTGTTGATTTTGCTGACACCAAGTTTACAGTCTGTCTAGCGATGTGTTTAGGGAAAATATCCATATTGGTAGCTATTTGGTTTTGGAAACATTTGGCATCTCACAAAAAATTGCCAGGTGCCTATTTCTAGGAAGGCTGTCTCTTCCAGGCAGCCGGTCTCCCAGGCAGACTGTGCCTCGCGTCCATTGGGAGACCATGGGTCTCTGAAGACATCTGTCCCCAAATGTGATGGTGGCTTAGGTGGGAAACACTCACAGGTCTCCAGCTCATCCTCCCCTGGGAATTGTGAAGTGCAGTATCTAGAGAAGGAAACTCAAGTATTTCTTTCTTCTCCATCCCCAATCCCGCCATACTATCCATCACAAGAGAGATGTTTGCGGGAAGGATGCTTCATTTACGTGGCAGCTGACATGGCAGCATGACACCTACAAGAAATAGTGTGAGTTTTTAAAGAAAGGAGTTCTTCTTAAAACCCTTCCACAGCTTCCCACTGGCTTGAAGATTCTTGTACATTCACAGCTTTCCTGGACCAACCTCATACCCTCTCTTATAGCTTTGCTTCATCACATTTCTTCCCACCGCCTTCACTCCCTGTCAGCCTCCTTGCTCCTACCTAAGTGTGCTTGGCTTCTCCAGCTTCTGTTCTCATGCTTCAGATGGTTCTTCTTGTCTGTTTTTCCTGCTAGACCATCAAGCCTTGAGGATGGAATCTGTATCACTCTGTGCACTGCCAGTGCCTACCAGAGTCCTTGGCACAGAGTGAGTTCTCAGTAAATCTAACTGCTGATCGCAAGAGTGCGATGGAGAAGGAAAGCAGCACCCTACCCCCCTTTGCCAAGTGCTACGTTTAAGCAATGCCTATGAAGATGTGTTACCTATTACTTAAAATCCCAGGAGAAAACGTTATCGGCACTTTTACGTGCCGTCAGGAGGCTGTGCTAACATCTCACCTGGGTCCTTCTTTCTGGTGCATAAAGCTATAAACGCTAGATCTTTACGTTGGCAATTCTGTCCTTACTAGGAACAGTTTTTCTCATGTTGTCGCATTGGAAGAAAGTTCACTTTCACATATGGAATCAAAGTCTGATAGATTATTGTGACACAAGAGACAATCAAGCTGAAGGAAACATGGATTTTGCAAGGACGAGTTGCAAAAAAGTGGGAATATATGCTAAGCCTCCAGGGAATGAGTGTGGCGTAGGCTAACTGGGGTCTGCCTGGGAGCCTTGCTGTGTCCAAACACATCTGGGTGAGATGCATCAAATCTGACAGTTCTCATCTCATGCATGTCGCAAACAGAAGGTCCAGGGCACAGATTGGCTATGTCTTTGGGAAGAAGTCGAGTGGACCAAGCCCAGATAGATCTGGGAAAGATGAACAGCCCTGAATGACCAAGAAGGAATGCCTGACATCGAGGTGGTAGGGCAAGAAAGTGGCTTTACTAGTCCACGGGGAACAGAAGAATTCAGCCTCAGGAGGCATCAGTGTGGCCAAAATAATTGAAAGAATTAGAGCAACTTCATGAGTATAAAGATTATTATCAAGGGGGAGTATAGATCTTATATTAAGGAGAGATTTTCTGAAGGAGATGAAGCATAGGACCCAGGCGTGGGAGAAATAGCTGGCAGCACTGATGGAGGAAGTTCAGGCTACCTTACCTGTGAGGTATGTTCAGTGACACTGCTGGATCAAGAGCGTTAAGTGGGAGGGAAATTAGATAGTAGGTAGAAGGTGGTCCCTGATGCAGAGCCTATTGTGGGAGAGAGCAGATGAGAGGGTCAGGGTCCTTGCTATCTGCTGGTGACCCAAGACTGGCTCCAGTTCCTCCCAGGATAAAACCAAAGAAAACAAACTAATAGAGAAATCAGGTCACAGGGATGCAGGCAAATGGCCCAAAAGCATAAATGAGGCTCTGATCTCCAGGGACCCAAGGCTCTCCTCACCTGCAGGCAGGCACCAGAGACCATTTCCAGACACCCTCTTTCCTAAACAGGAGGGCGCTCCCAGTATCCAGCCTATCTGGATTCTCAGAGATTCCATATTGGCCAATATTGGCCAAGACCACCCTGACAAGCCTGGAGGAAAGACTGAGGCAGGGGTGACAGCCAATCTAGACTTTGTCTTTACTCCATCAGTACACACCCTTGAAATAGAATGAACCAAGGTTATTTGTTTCATGTTTGTTGTAGTTGTTTTAATTCTTAAATCTACCACTACAGCCATGCCAGGGAAGCAATGTGTCTCTCTTTTTGTGGTTTCCTCATTGGTCAAATCCTGAGTTAGTTCCTTTTGCCCTTCTCAGGTCAAGCCGGAGGGAGGCACATAGGCTAGCGGACAAAACTCTCATCGGTGATGGTCTGTTCTGCCTCCTTCTCTTTGAAGCAGATGGCAGCCGTGGAGAGCTGTCCCAGCCCACCCTCACGATCCAGACTCACCCCTACCGGGCCTGCGACCCCGTGGAGATGAGCTATCCTCGGGACCAGTTCCAGCCTGCCATCAGGGTGGCCGACCTGCTGCAACACATCACCCAGATGAAGAGAGGCCAGGGCTACGGGTTCAAGGAGGAATATGAGGTAAGACGCCAGCCTGGGAAATGGGTGCAGAGGCTCACAGGTGCCTGGACCAGCAGCATCAGCATCTCCTGGGAGCATGTTGAAAACACACAATCTCAGGCCCCACCTAGACCTAGTGAATGAGTTACCTACATTTTAACCAGAACCTAGATAATTTGTATACCCTTTAAATTTGAGAAGGGCCATCTAAAAGAGTCTGATTCCTGCTTTTTGCCCCTTCTTCTTTCCCACAGTTTCTTTTTCTTCCTTTCATAACCCAGACATCTCCAAAAGTTCTACCCTTTGGAGTCACAGCTTCTTTCAGTATGAAGCTAGAAATGCCCCCATCCCACATGCCATGATTCCGGGAAGCTTGCTTGTTCCTGGTCACCTCCTGTCTTTGCTTCTGTTGTGTTCTTGACCCTCCAATCCAATACCTCCTCTCCAGTGACTGCTGCCCGCTCCTTGGACATCCCACTCCTTCCTCCCCAAAGCATCCCTAATGCGAAGGGTTTGTGAGTGGCGGTTGAGTTTGGGAAATAAGGAGGGCTTGCAGCAAAGTGCAGGCGGCGCCTGGAAACCAGTCATCCTGTGGTTCCCATGTCCTCACAGGTCTCTGTATCCACTGCCTTTCCCAAAAGTTCTTCTTAGAGTCCTATTTGTTTTTTTCCAGGAGCCAGGAAAAGGCCCCCCACATCCCCTCCCTTGATTATGCAGGAACATTTCTTTCTTCCTCTCACTCTTTGTTTCAAACCTTGCCCTCTAGGCTTCACCTTTTACAAACAAAAAGTAAAATAAAATAGAAAGACAAACTCGGTAAATGTTTTCCTGAGCTAAAGAGCACCTCACTCCCCCTGAGGAATCCTGCAACCCTCCTCGAGCAGGTTGAAATCCAGCTGCAGCCAGCTTTGAAAATTTTCTTGTTTTACTTTTCCTTTCCTCTCTCTCTCCCTCTCCTCCTTCCTTCCCAAAATATCTTTTGAGAATCTACTGTGCACCAGGCTCTGAGTTATATGAACTAGTTTTTTTGGCTTTTTTTTTTTTCACATACAGCATGTGCCCCAAATATGCCGGGTTCGGCTTCACTGTATGCAGTGAAAACGCATTGGCTCAGATGAGACACATTTGGAATTCTTGATAATGCAGGCTAAGTTTATCTCTCAGACTATATTCTCAGAAAGCGCTTACAAAGCAATTATTTCAGAAGTTATGTGAGGTCATGTAATCGTGCTAAACTGGGTGTCCGGACAGCTGGATTCTGGTAAAACAAACTGTATGACCTTAGCATATCGTTTTGCTACCTGAGTTTTAAAATTCTTTTATTTGTTGAGTGAAGAGTTTGTATAGGTAATTTCTAAGGACCTGTCTGGCCCTAAAACTTTATGGGGAGTGTAAACCCTGGTGGCAAGGGGCATGTCTGACACATTTACGAGAACAAAAACGGTTATGTCAATGCATGTGAGTGATTACCAGCTTGGGAGAACCAGCAGTTAATTTCAAATTTGGTCTAAGTAAAGTAGCACTTTTCATATGCTCGATCTGCTGATTTTGGGAAGGAGACAGTCTCATCACCTCCCTTGCCTGGGCCTTATTCCCCAGGGGCTTGGCTGAACAGTCCCAATCTCTTAAAGTCGGGGGTGGGTGGGGCAGGGGGAGAGTTGGGTGCATGTGTATGCTTCTACACACCTACATAGATCTGTTTGTTGAGCAAATGTCACAAGAGGGTGTGTTGTTTGTAAAGGCGTATTCAGTATCATGATGGTTTAATATGTCAGTCACAATACTTAATTTGTTTTCAAGTTTCAAATAGCATTAAGGGATATATGTGACTTAACAAGTACTCAAAAGCCTGAGAAACACTGTTCTAAGAACTTGCATGAAATCCGAAAAGAAAACCCAAAACACATTTGACTACTTTGGTGCATTTCCTTCCAGAATAATATCTTTTTAAAAAGCATCCATCCCTGTGTAGTTTCTTTTTTAATTGTGCCTTTTTGCATTTTTCAAACTTTCTCTTTTTTTTTTTTTTTTTTTTTTTAAACAATAGAAATATATTTCTCACAGTTCTAGAGGCAGGGACTTCCAAGATCAAGGTTTTAGCAGATTAAGTGCCTGGTGAGAGTCCGTCTTCTGGTTCACAGATGCCCATCTTCCCTCTGTGTCCTCACATGGTGAAAAGGATGAGGGATGTCTGTGGGGTCCCTTTTATAAAGTCACTAATCCCATTCACAGGGGCTCTGCCCTCATGACCCACACTCCTCCCAAAAGTTCTACCTCCTAATACCATCACACTAGGAATTAGGTTTCAATATATGAATTTGGGGGGGACACAATCGTATAGACAAATATTCAGTATATACTACTCTTCTGTAACTATAATACAGTGATAAAGGTGAGGAAATTTAACATTGATATGTTTGTGGGTTTTTTTCCCTAAACACTTTCTGGCATGGAAATGAACTGTTTTTATAATGAGATAGAAAACAGTACATGTTGTTCCATCATTTGGACCTCAACCAGAAATATAACTAACTAGACTAGCCTTGGCCTCAATTAGTTCAAATTATTTTAATCAGTTAGCTAGAATGCTTAGCTTCTAGTTAACAGTATTTTCTGATTAACTGGAAGTCAATTTGAAAGCATTACTTAATGGGAGCCTTTCCACCATGTACTAGTTCACTTTCCTGGACTATAACTGGCTATTGCTTTGATCATCAAAGCTCCTATGATGTCTGGAGGTTACTTACTCAGCATAAAAGTCACAGATCTGCTTTAAGACTGTGTCCTATAAGACATAAGACTCCTGGGTCTCCAATCCTACTCTCAAATCAACATGCTATGTGCTCTGTTTATTGCCTGGCACTCCCCTACCCTGCTTCATTTTTATCATAAAAATGAGCACATTTGACAAGTTGACATATAAGACACCTCTTAGCTATAGCAAGTTATGTGTTCTAAAATTCAGTGCAGTTGTACAGTCACTTATGAATTTGTTCATTAAATTTTTCTGAGTATTTACTATTCCCAAGATGGTCCTAGATATTTCGGATGTGACAGTGAACTAAAGGGACAAAGATCCATGCCCTTGTGAAGCTCGTGTTCTAGCAGGGGAAATGGGGAATAAACAATCGACTTAAAAATCAGTAAGTTATTTTGTAATTACTTAATGTAACATGTTAGTAAATAATGTAGAATGCTAATGAAAAATATTGTTTACTGTGTTACAAACTACCCTAAATCTTAGTGACATAAAACGACCAATTTATTGTGCTCACTGATTCTGTGAGTCTGGAAATGGGACAGAGCACAACAGGGACAGTCTGTATTTGCTCCATAATATCCAAAGCCTTGACTTGGAAGCTTGAAAAGTGGGGACTGAAAGCATCTGGAAGTGTCTTTACTCGGTATGGCCAGTGATTGCTGCAGGCCATCAGCTGGGATCTCATCTGGGGCTGTCAGCTGGAACACCTGCACATGGCCTCTTCAGGTGGCCCGGGCTTCTTCACAGTATGGTGGCCTCAGGATAATTGGACTTCTTATCTTGTAGTTCATAGCTCCATAGGTGAGCCTCCTAGCTAACGAGGTGAAAAGTGCATCAGCCTCCATGGACCCAGACTTGGGCATCACACAGCATATCTCCTACCACATTCTACTGGTTCTAAGCAAGTAATAACCCCCTGTGTTCTAAGAAAGGAAAATTAGACTCCATCTCTCTGGACGGAGGGGCCATTGCAAGATTCTAAAAGACAACGCAGAACCGGAGCTACTGGGAAATACCATCTTTGGATGATACAATCTTCCACAAGTACCATGGAAAAAGAAAGAATACAGCAGCAAAGGAAGGCGGTGTATTCCAGGGGTGTGAGGTGAAGGGGGCTCCAATATTAAATAGGGTAGAAGGATAGTCCTTAATTAGAAGGTGAAATTTGAGCTGAGACATGATGGAAGCTATCTGGAGGAAGAGCAGTCCAGATCAAGGGGATAATATACCTGGCATGTACAAGGAGGCCAAGAGTGGCATAAGTAGAGTAAGCAAAGATTAAAAGTGATAGAAGATGCTACTGGAAAAACAAAGGGAGCCCTGACCATATAGTGCTTTCTAAGTCCTTAGAAGAACTTTGGCTTTTGCTCTGAATGAAATGGAAAGCCACTGCAGAGTTTTGAGAACCCAAGTGATAAATTATCTGGCATTGTTTTGAAAGACTCATTCTAGCTACTGTGTTGAGAATAGACATGGGAAGGCAAAGGTAAAAGCAAGGAGACCAGTTGAGAGGCCCCAGCGGGAACCCCGATGAGAGGCAACAGTGACTCAAGCCAGGAGGTGGCAGTGGAGGTGGTGAGAAGTGGTTGGATTCTAAATATATTTTAAACATACATAGAGCCAACAGGATTTTCTAACACATTTGATGTGGCATGTGACAGAAAGGGAGGAATCAAGGGTCACTCCGAGGTTATTCCCTGAATTACTGGAGGAATGGAGTTACCACCAACAGAGGTGGAGAAGCTGCAGGTCGAGCAGACCTTGGGGCACTGAAACAATTGTAAGTTTAGTTTTTAATTGTGTTTAGGATGTCTGTTAGACATCTTACTGGAGATGGAAAGTAGGTAGCTGGAATTTGGGAAAGAAGCCTGGGCTGAGGAGAAATCTTTGACATATAGAAGATAGTAAAGCCACAATTCTGTTCATAGTCACCGAGCAAATGAGCATAGAAAGAGACAAGGATCAAGGACTGAATTTCAAGGAATTTTAAACTAAGATGTTTGAGCACTTTCCATAAACCAGGCATTATCCTGAACTAAGGAGATGAGAGAGAGAGATGTCTTTGCATTCTGAGGAACTTAGAGCCTGTTCTTACAGACAAGCATATAAACTGATCATCTCGGTATCCTGGCAAAATGTGACAATAGATATGCCCATGGGGGTGGAGTCCATTAAGTCTAGCCTAGAAGAGATAGCCAGTGGCTTTCTAGGAGACATAAACCCTAAACCAAAGCTTGAGAAATAAGAAAAATCAAATGAAAGCAGGGAAGGGTGTTCTAAGCAGAGGGACTAAAACAAGCTATGGCATGGAGGTACGCAAGGAAGGATGAGTTACTAGAACCAGAGCAGTTTGGTACATAAATTGTGGGAGGTAGCATGGAGGGAGATGAGGCTGAAATTGTCACTAGGGGTAGGCATGGAGCGGGACAAGGAGATATTTGTCAGGCTAAGGAGTTTGGATTTTATTTCAGAGGCCATAGGGAGACATTGAAGGGACCAAGATTTTTTAACCTGGTTTTGTGTTTTAGATGTAACTATCTAGCCTAGATCAGAGTAGGGAGAGCAGAGGCAGGTAGGTGGTTGGGACAATAATTCAAGGGAAAGATGGAATTGCCTGAACTGGGAGACTGGGCCCAGAGCCCAGACAAGCCCACACACATTCTCTCATGTACAGCCATAAAATCAGCTCCTTCTCTGTGGCCTGAAAAACTCCAGTCTCTCAATATATATTTTAAGTTCAATGAATTGAAGTAATGTATGAATCTTCCTGAACTGAGAGTCAAAATGCCTGCATTCGATTCCTGTCTCTTTCATTAAGTAGCTGGGTGACCTTGGGCAGGTCACTCCTCTCTTAGCCTCCGTTTACATATTTATGCAATGAAGGTGAGGAGTTGGTCAAAATGATCCAAAGAGCACTTTCGATATTTTGAGAATCTATGTAGGAACCAACTGTGCAGGCCAGCTGGCTCTCCCTCCTACTGATAGTCCCACTGGACCACACTCTCCAAGGCTACCACCCCCACAGTTACAGCTCAAGTCCTAGCAACCGTGATTGACCATGGCCCTTGGGTTTCTAAAACCTCAAGGAGGCCTAAGACAGATGAACTGTGCCTGCCATACAGATGTGAATCTTAGAGGTGTGTAGTCCTGGCCACACGTTAGACTGACCTTGGGGAGTTTTAAAACACCAAGCCCAAAGCCATCCTTCAAACCAGATCCCTTGGGGTGGGATCCAGAGATCTGTATTTTCTAAGCTCTCCAGGTGACTGTATTGTATTTTTAAGGTTGAGAGACGCTGGTTTAGAAAGATCCAGAGTCCCCAGTGTATGCCCTGCTTGTGCCCACAGACCCATCATCCCACTAGCTGTACTAGCTACTGGTCACATCTGATGTCCATGGAGGCATGTGATGACTGCACAAATCTCCCCTACTGATGGAGCACAGCCATATTAAAGCCAAGAAGCTTCTGGATATAATCTTGGACTGCAGGGTCATCCCTCCTCCCCATCCTACTTCCCCCCGCCCCAAATTCTCCCACCTTCCCCAGAAGAAAAACTCTAAGCATGCCAGCAAATGCAAACAGAAGTTGGCTACAGAGTGGGGTTGTCTGTGATCCCTATAACCCCAGCCATCATCATGATCAGAAGAGTAGCCAGTTTGTGGAAGATAAGGGAC
>CM053504.1:10364497-10455063 GCA_028627145.1 Eidolon dupreanum
GAGATCGAGGCTAAAGCTGTAACTAGCAAAGAAGCAGCAGTCACTCATATTAGCTGAGATAAGGGGATGTTTGGTCTTTTTTTCTTTGGCTTGGACAATGTTCATATATTTGTCTGTGTTTAAATATGACTACAGAGTGGTCATGTTTTTGTCTTGCTCCATCCTAGTCTCAGAGTGGCCTTCTCCAATGTTGGTCTTCTCTGACATTGTTTATATTTAACAGGAAAGCACCAAGGTCCAGCTGTGAGGGCTATGCCGGCTCCCAGAAGTCAGGGAGCTGCTTTTTTCCTTCTTGAACGTCACCTTTTCAAAGAATCCTGCCCAACCCACCCTATCTAAAGTAGTCCCTTGTCTCTAGTCACTGTCTATTCCAATACTCTCTTTATTGCCATCATAGCACTCATTATAAACAATTACCTTGTTTGTTCATTTACTGTCTGCACCTTCCCACAACCAGAACATAAAGTTCATGAGATCATCTGCCATATCTATTGCCGGTATTTCTAGGACCTAGCACAGTGCCCAGCACCCGGATAGTCACTGTGGATGGAAGGGAGGTGGGGAGGAGACGCAGACTCATTCAGTATGTATTATTCAGCAAGTCATTCCCTGTTTCTGGACCTCACTTTACTGATCTGTAAAATGAGGCAATAATTTTCTCAAAAGATCCTTCTAGGTCTGACTTTCGAGGATTCTATGACTACCTCGGCTCAGACCTCCAGGGATGAGGACATCCTCAAATGCATCTTTTAGGACTAAAAAAAAAAAAAATGATTGCTTTAGAAAAGCAGTACTGTTGAAGAGTAGGAAATGTTTCCACACTCAGAGAAAAGGGTGAAAATAGAGCTCAACACTCTAAGGAGAAGAGAATGAGAAAAGGAAAGCGGAGATTGATAATGGATGGATATAATGAGATGGCAATTTTGGTTTCAAAGGAGTGTGATTAGCTCCTAATGACTGCCACCATTCCCTGGTCAATCTACTGTAACTAGCCACTAATGTAAAAATAATGCCCCTCGGCTGGCTCACTTTGAAGATGGAGATGACTTTCTCTTTTATACTTTTACCCCCTCTTATTTTTTTTCTCCTTCAAGAGATTATCCCCGATGAGATTGCAGCTCCCTAAAAAGGGAAATGGATGTGTGATCAAAGTCTGCCAATTAAGGGGTCATTACCGCTCCCTCTTGGGTAGAGGCTCTGTTTGTTAGGTCTCTTCTGCCTTCGTCACCATCTTCATAGCTCCCAGGCAAATATTTAGTCCTTCAGCCCCCACTCCCACCCCATGGGGGGACGGAGGCTCTGAGGGCAGGGGCAAGGGCCTGCATGGTTTCCCATGGAGAAGTGGCATTCATGACAACTGTATTGTTTAGTTTAAGATTTTTTCAAAAGATAGCTACATGCCAGGTGCATCCTGAAGGACATGGCCTGGATGTTGAGAGGACTCCCAACTGTGCCCTTTAAGGACTTTGGGGGTGGACAGGGACCTTCATGAAATCTCTACAGTGTCCCAATACAGAGGGTACATGCTTATTCTGCAGGGCCCCACTGAGCAGGGCAAAGGCAAGGTATATAGAGGCAGAGTAAACAAAAAAACGTCCAGGGGAGTCTGTCCAAAAGTGAGACTGGACACTTTATGGGGTAGTGAGCTCTCTGTCGCTGAGGGTATCCAAGTAGCAGATGCTAGGGATCAGCTTATCAGCTGCCTAAAAGGCCCTTGTGGAACACAACCAGATAATTTTCAAGGTCACTTCTACCTCTGAGATTCCAGGATCCTTGCCATCTCTATGCACAGAAGCCACCTCGCCCACTAATTTTTCATCTATCTATCCATCCATTCATTTATTCAAAAGGGGTGATTCAAGCACATATGAAGTACAAAGCCATTATTGGGTTCTGGAGGGACAGATGTAAATAAGATGCTACCCTTTCCCTGTAGGATCCCATTACCAAGTTGGGAGACAAGACATTCAAATTATTAGATGTAGAAAAGTCCATCTAAAAATAGAAGAAGTGACTGACCAGCTGGGGACGCAGTGGGGTGGTGGGAGGGTGAGTGGGGAAGGTTTTGCAAAAGAGAGGATGCTTGAACGGGGTGTTGAAGGATATGTAGGAGTTTACCAGGTAGTGTCAGGTGGAAGAGCATTTCAGACAGGGGAAACAGCATGTATGAAGTCAGTCTCAGAAGTCTGAAACACTTGAAATTGCATTTTAGTTCTTTATCATTAGAATAATAATATAAGAGAAAGAAACAAGGCTGCAGGGGTATGTGGGGTGAGGTCATTAATGAAAGACTTTGGGATTTATCCTGAAGACAATGGCAAGGGGAGTAACTGGGTCCTATTCCCATTGTAGAAAGATCTCTCTGATTACAGTGGAAAATGGATTGGAGGGGACAAAACCAAAGCAAGAGAAACCAGTGAGGAGACTCGTGGGAAAGTATTTCTTCAGGTAAATTCACTCTTTGCAAGAATCATGGCTGCACATTAGACTCACCCAGGGAGCTTTAAACACTACCAACACTTGTGTCTCATCTCCAGAAAGTCTGATTTAACTGGTCTGGGGTAGGGCCGTGGCTTTGGCAGTTTTAAAGCTTCCTCAGATGATTCTAATGTGCCACCATAACAAAACCTTAAGTGAACTGTAACCCAAACCCTGGCACATAGTAGGTACTCAGCAAATTTTTTTCCCTCAAAAAAAGTGGTATGAAATTAGTGTCCTTGTTCTTGGCTTTATAGCACCTTGGTGTGGATATAACTGGAAGGATAGTTGGCTTTTACCACAGAGGGTTTCAGGTAGAAAATTCACCCCCAGATTATTAGCTTAACCATTGAGAATTCCAATGCTACCACTGAGACAAGCACACCCCACCCTTGCAGAGAGCCAGGAATATGTAGACCTGACAAGTTGCCTGAAACTGCCGAAGCTACCCAGCTGGGTGGGAGGAGAAGCACAGAAGCTGGAATCTGAGTTCTAAGAGTTATAAGCAAAAGCAAGAACAAGCCATTTATAATAAGGGGCAAGAAGAAGTGAAAGAGGAAGAGGAAGAGAAGAAGGGAAGACAAACCCTCCACTTGTAAAATGAGCACTTATCTATCTCCATAGCTCCTTTGTCACACTCAGGTTTAGGGCAGGGATTGGTGCCCAGAGCCTAACTGCTGTTTTTCTCTAGGAGACTCTAGGATGCCTGTCTAAGGGTTTCTGAAACACAAAGAACAAAATTCTTATCCACTGGTAGCAGGGAAGGCATTCTATTGCCACAGTCTAAAACCCTAGGGACACTAAGTTGGAGAACATGGCTTAGCTCAGGAAGCCCAATAGAGGACCTCCCACCCCATCTCCATCTGATCTGGAATGGCTAGGTAGCAGAACGGGCACCAATTCTACCTACCCAACCACTGCATTGTTGAGGATTGTGGTGGTGCTGCTAGAACAAAGATCAGCAAACTAAAGCCATAGGTTAAATCCAACACCTGTTTTTGTAAGTAAAGTTTCTTTGGATCGGAGCCATGCCCGTTTGTTTGCGTTATGTCTGTAACTGCTTTCACTCTACAACAGTGGAGTTGAGTAGAAGTAGTTAGAACACAGACTATATGGCCTACAAAGCCCAGACTGCCTACTACCTGGCCCATTATAGAAAAAAATTGCCAACCTCTAGATTACGACCCACCCAAGCTGGCTTAATACATGGGAGACTGGAAGTAAGAAAGGGTAATTGTGCATGGGCTGGGTTTTTAATAAACTGTGGTCCTGCCTGCCTGTCAGACATAGCCCACTGAATGGCTGAATTTCTGACCAATCAGGTTACAGATTCTTCCTTGCTTAGGATGGATGTAACAAAGAATAGATGGGCAAAGGCAAGGCTGGAGTATTAAGATGAGCGGAAGTTCCTTTCCTATGACAGGGAGCTGCATAGACTAAAGATGCTGCAGATTCAGTCCTAGAAGCAGTGAAGGGCCATGAGCAGGGCATTCAGCTCATTCTACCAGAAGCAGGGTGGGAACAAGCATCAAAATGTGGCCCGATCTTCATGCTTCTGCAGCTTTCCTAAAGCGATTCCTGCTCCCTTAGATGCCCATCTTCCTTCTCTTTGAGGTAACTGACTATACCCGCCCCCTGTGCTTCCATAGCCTCCATTTCCACCATCCTTGTACAAGGGCCCAAGGTAGCATCATCTCTTACCTGGACTATGGCAGCAGCTTCCTAACTGATCTTCCTGCTTCCTCTCTAGGCATCCTAGAGCCTGCATTCCATACCTGAGCCAGAATGTGCTTTGTAAGACATAAATCAGATAGGTATCTCTACTGCTCAAAACCCGCCAGTGGTTTCTCATCACACTTAGAATCTAACACTCCTGTTACCAGTGACCGTGATGCTGCATCTAGTCAGAGCTATGCCAGCCTCACCAGATGCTTCTGAAACTACTCTCCCCTGCTTTATCCTTGAATGTGGCCATATGTTACCACCTTTGCATCTATTATTCCCTCTGCCTGGAAAGCGCTTCCTGCATTTCTTGGTATGAGTGGCTTCTTCACATCATTAAGGAATTAGCTTGAATGTTACCTTTCAGAGATGCTCTCCCAGACTGTGTAATCTGAAATAACTCTCATCCTTCATCACTATCCCTTTATCCTGCTTTATTTTCTCCATAACATTTTCCACTATCGAGAATTACATATGCTTTCTTGTCCATTTGCTGCTACATCTTCCACTTGGCTGGAAGCTCAAGCGGGACTGTCTATTTTTCTGTGTCCTGAGTACTTAGAACAATGCCAAACACATATTAGAGAGTCAATAAATATATGTTGTGTGAATGAATGAATGAATGAATGAACGAACAAATGACTATACTACTGAACCAGATTTGGGCTCCTGATACACAAAAGACATCAATAGCATTTGAGAATGAAGGTATGAATAAGGCCATGGGGGGGCAGTCTATGTTCTCCCCAGGCCCCATCCAAGAACACACAGCCCTTTATGCTGAGTGACTCATTACAGCAGGTTTCATTTCCCCTGCTGGTTCATCTTCACCTGAATAGAACACCTATCTCAGGCCATTCTAACCACTCTGTCCTTTCTTTTTAGGCCTTACCGGAGGGGCAGACAGCTTCATGGGACACAGCCAAAGAGGATGAAAACCGCAATAAGAATCGATATGGAAACATCATATCCTGTAGGTGCCCTTCTGGGAGGGCTTCAGGCTTTGGGAAAAGAGGAAACACAGCTATTACTATTATTTACCTAGGATTTGTCATCAAATAATCCTTGATGTTTCCAACTTTGGGTCAACATGCCAAGCTGGGAGCTATATTTCAGCTTCCATGACATACCTGGCCTGGATGACAGAGCATGGTTAATCTCAGGCACAGGGGGCAGGTGGGGAGCTGGGTCCAAGCAGAAGACAGCCATCCTCTGAAAGCTAGGTCTTGCCTAGCATTGCTCTCTCAAGAATTCCTCAGGATTGGGAAGAAGCTCAGCCAAAAGGGATTCTTATATTCCTAGCAGTCCCTCTGATGCAGTGTACCACGTTGGCAGTGACTCAGAGTGGGTAGCAAGATCGATCATATGAGGGAGGGGCTGAGAACACTCCAGACAAGAGAATGATGCTACTCGAAGGAAGGAGGGTCCCAAGGAAGGATTGATGCTCAGAAGGAGCCAAAAACTCTGGCCTAAGCCTGAAGGTTTAGGGAATAGCCAGCTCAGGGCTCAGAGGAGCCCAAGGCTACTCTCGTGACACCAGAGGCAGGGTTTCGGGCATCATGACTTCTGCCAGACCTTACTGCTGTTGGGGCAGAGGCCCTAAGGTGAGTGCCTGCCATTCAGGGCCTGCACCGGCACAGGCCTTTGGTGGCGCTGAGCCTGCAGGAGGAACGTGTGTTTTGTGCAGAGCTAGGGGAAGCATGGAAGGACATTGCCTCTTGCTCACCCATGAGTTTTAGCAATCCTGTAGTCACTGTGATGTATGATTTAATGAAGGCGGCAGTGCAGAGGCGTGAGAGCCCTCTGAAATCAATCTGTCTAGGCTTCTATCCCAGCTGTTGAGCCCTGGGCAAGTTACCTGACCTCTATAAGCTTCACTTTCCTCGCCTTTAAAATGATGAAAATAGGGTCATTGAAAAAAAAATACATAAAACTCTTGACACATACATAAAATACATAAAATACATAAAACTCCTGGGCGCCATGGCCACTCTCAGCCATAGAGTAAACTTTCACAGAGTCACTGGTAAGCAGTGTGGATATCTCATTTCACATTATTTTAAGGAGAATTCACTGAATACCTATGTGCAGTCATGGAATAAGCCAATTAGGGGAGGAATACATGATCAGATGCCCATTTTGGAAAGATAATTGGGAGAGTGAATTAGATTGGGAGAGGCCAGAGGCAGAGGGACCAATCAGAAGGTTTCTGCAATGGTCCCAAAAAGGGATGATGCGGCTTGAACAAAATCAATGCAATGCTTTTGTGTAACTGGTACACAGTATTGAGTTCAGGGGGGAGAGGGAGAGAGAAGGACTGCCATATAATGAAATACCACACACTAGTCACATATGTGTTGTCACTGCCAAATACTGGTGAGTACAGCCTTCAAAGCAACGTGATGCAGAGAAGACAAAGTTACCTCATACAAGATGCGGAATACATATTCTCACAATAGGCATCTACAAAAGCCTCTGTCTGCCACAGTGTAACCAACCTGCACCTTTTGACATCTCACCAACTGGGTGCATAGCATTCCTTCCTCTCAGCTCTCAGAGTAACCCAATTCAGCCAAAAAAATTTAAAAAAAAAAAAAGAAAAAAAAGATTGTGGATAACAAATTATTTCTAGCACAGCTCAGTGCTTTGTTTTGTTTAAATGTCTAGACATTGCCTAAGAAAAAGCTTGGAGGAAGAAAGCATAAGATCCAGGCAGCTTGTAAAGGAAGAAAAGAAGCAGGCGTTTTAGCTTAGCTGTTTCCTGTTCTGATTTAGGAATGGGCTATGAATGGTAGAACTAATCAGAAAACATTTATAATTTGTCTCTTAGAAGATAGTAATGCAGACAGCAAGATTCCTTGCAAGCGAAATGTTGGAAAGAGATGTTCAAACAATGAGATGTGTATTAAGACCCATGGTTCCTAGGCCTCCTCGGAGCCAGGCCTGTGCCGGGCACCAGGACACTCAGTCTCTGCTTCCGGGGGGGCTCCCCTTCTGGGCACAGGTGGCTGCTCACTCTGACCATCCTCTGCTCAAGGAACCTTCCCTAAAATATCTGGTCACTTGCCTGTTCCCCCATATCAGATTGTAAGTCACTAAATTCTAAGCTGTGAAACCTTGTGTGATCACTCTAAGCCTTAGTCTTAGCTCTGTAAAATGGGTGTAAGGATGTCTTCCTACTAGAAATGGTGTCCTGATAAGAAAAAAATAAATGACTAGAGAACAGTGAAGAGACCCTGCCTGCCTGAGAGACAGAGATATCCAGGCTGGGCCAGGTAACTGTGCAAACCCTGTGGAGACTGAGGGTGGGGAGCCAAGCCAAGCTATATATCTCTCCAGACATCATCATTCACCCACTGCTCTTAGCACCTTGGCCCAAGCTATCAGCTCTCACCTGATCTTGGCCCAGCCTCCTTCTTGGTTGCTCCACATCTAACTTGGTCCCCTACTTTCTACCTCCCTGATCTCGGACAGAAGATGGAGAGACCTCCTCAAACATGAATTGGACCATGTCATCTTCTGGCGAAAACCCTTCAAATGTTTTCCCTTTGCCTTTGAATGCCCCTTATCCAAAGCCTCTTACCTGCCTCTCCAGTCTCATTTCCCTCTCCATGATGATCTCGATTAAGGCACACTGGCCTTCCTTCAGTCCCTTGAGCTTTCCATGCTCATCCATGCCACAGGGCCTTTGTACACTCTGTTCTCTCAAAATGCCCTTCTCCCCTCTCTTTGCTCTACTAATTCTGCTTTTTCTTCAGGTCTTACCCCTCAGGGAATTGTTCCGATCTTTTGAATTTGGTCATAACCCCATTATTTACTCCCAGAAGACAATGCATGCCTTCTCCTTAGCCCTCGTCATCGTTATAATTTGAGAGCCATTTGGATGATTATCTTTTGACTGCCTAACTCCCTCACCTGCTCTGTGACAGCAGGACCATGACTGTCTGGCACTTCTATGTCCCAAAACCTGGCATTTAGTTGATGTTCAGTAAATAGGAAATGGATGTTGGAAAGCATGGGGTCTCCACATGACCCTAAAGGGCTTGAGTTGCGGGTCTCTCCCTTCTGGCTTCCCAAATAAAATAGAGAACACCAGGAATGATGGATGGAGGAAAGCTGGATCAAGATGACCCTGGGAACAATGTCCAAGTGATGTCTTCCAGTAAGGCAGGAGATCCTGAACCTGAATGAAGAGAGAAGAGAGATGGATCACAGGAGGGGGAGAGGCATGACTGAGAAAGCAGGATTCCAGGCAACAGGGAAAACAAGGAAGGGAATTAGAATTCCACTACCGGGGCTGCAGAAGATGCTGCCAGTGTTCCATTCACACCCCACGACCTCACCACCACACCATGCAGTGCCACCAGCATCGGGGCCAGGACTAGGGTCAAGGGGCCAAGGTGCCCTGCATCTGCACAACCCTGAGGTGGAGCGCCTCCCTCATCCTGCCCTATTTATGTCTCTTTGCCTGAGGACCTTCTCCAAAGCTGGGATAGGATGCTCTGTCCATGCACAAGGCAGTCTCTCCCAGCTCCTCACCCTCCCACAAGGGTGTGTGTTCTACTCCTCTTCCAGGGAACTGCAGAATGGACTTGAAAACTCACCCTTTCTGAGCTTCCTTCTCTGAGCTGTCTCCTTCTCCCCCATTCCCACTGGTGCCCCCTCCTCCTATGTAAGCTACTTGCACTGGAATCCTCACCTTACATATACTTCTGGGGAAACCCAAACAGAGGCAGAGAGAATTCAAACACCTGATGACACCACCTTGATGGGCTAGATAAACCTGAATCTTCTTTCTAATTTAAGAGTCAATAGCTCTGCCACAAAACAAGGCTGAAACAGGTCTATACTCAATAATGAGTCAGTGCCAAGGTAGCCAGTGGATTCAAAAGCAGCGTAAGATACACAGAGGAAACAAAAAAGTGTGTGGGGTGGGAGGTGGGGGTAGAAGGTGTGGGGAGGGAAGTCCTGGAATTGAAATGAGAAGGGTAACCGAGAAACAGCCCAGAGGAATGGAAAATGTTCCTGCCCTTGTATGTGTCCCTCCCAAAGGCGAAGTCTGCCCTGGATTGATAAATAGAAATATTCTTGGCATAAGAAGAAAACGGGTGTGATTAGCATCTTAAGGAACCCAGAGCACTGAGAGGCTGGAGTGGAGGACAAAGGCCCAGGCCAGGGAGAACAGAAAAGATTAAAGGGGGAAGACAAGGCGGGAGGGCACTGACTGCAAATGAAACAATGAAAGTGAAACCTTGGTTAAATAAGCCCTTTCTTTCAATGATGCCATTTAGAATTTAGTCATAGAGACGGTCGGGTTTCCAGGGACTGGAAATGGAAAGGAAGTGAAAGGGAAGGAAATGAATGGGGAAAACAGAACAAAGATTTCTTTGCTTTCAAGTAGCTCTGGGCAGAGACTGTGAACCAGGGGAAATTTCAGGAATACTGAAGCATTCCTCATGTGGAAGTTCTAGAAAGGGCTTCCTAGACTGGCAGGAGGAAATGATACTGAGGAATGGAAGTGATCTCAGGGTTGCAAATTTTGCAAAATGAGGCTCCCCTTCTGGGATCAGGCAGAGACCCAGCAGGAAACAGATGGGACCCTCGCATAGGGGATTTGAAGAGAATTTAATCAAGTGAAATGTTTTATTATGCTGTGAGCCAGCTGCAGGGAGACTATAAGGAATCGTGCAGTACCCTGGGGCTAAAGGCCACCCCCAGGCCACAGAGGATTCGGTAGGGAGAGGGTACCAAGACCCTGAGAAAGATGGTTTCACTGGTGGTGTGACATTAGTGGTGTAGCAGCAGTGAGCCCATGGTGACCCAACAAAGGGAGCAGAAGGGATGAGTACCTTGATGGCATTCTCCCTTCTTTGTCCAGTCTTCTGCCTATGCTTTCCATGGTCTAAAGCCATCCAGAAGCCAGAGGATAAGGGACTCTGTAGACCTAATCCACTCATTCTCAAAGTGTGGCCCCTGCAGCAGCATCACCTGGGCACTTGTTAGAAATGCTCATTCTTGGGCCTCATCTCAAACCTACCGAATCAAATTCTGGGGGTGAGTCCCAGCCATCTGTGTTTTTAAAAGCTCTCCAAGTGACACTGATGTATGCTTGAGTTTGAGACACCATCTTGTCCACAGAGATCAGCCCCAGGGTTAGAGAATCAGGAGCAGAAGGCTGGGGGATGGATCTGAAGGGCAAACAAGAGATCTGCTATATTTTCTTAGACTTCATTTCCCCTAGTCTAAGACAAGCCCTGGGCTCAGGTGTAGAGTATTGGACATGGGTTTGGCAGACCCTAAGCTAGTCTCATTTCTGCCCTTTTCCTCATTCACGACCTTCAGCAAGGTCACTTCATCTCTCTGACCTTCAGTTCTTCATCTCTCAGCACAAGGAGGGCAATTTAAGGTGAATATTGAATCTGAATCTGGTACGCAGACTTTTAAATCTAAATAAGACTTGATCTAGGCCCTTTGAGTTGACAAGCAAGAAGCAATGGTCCAGAAATCTGGAACCCTACCCTAGATCGGCCAGTCTGTAGGACAGCCGCCACCAGAGCCCTAAGCTCATGTTGCCAGGACACCACGTGCTCCCCACCCAGGGGCCCCTCTGCATCAAGACACATCATGCTCTTGGAGGAGAATGTGGTAAGGACTCCGACCTCAGAACAGATGGCAGACGGGGATGAGCTCATCAGAGAGGCTGTTCTGACTTCCAGGGAAGGTCTTGGGCTCAGAACAAACCCAGAGGCGTTAGCTCCCAGCAGATTTCTCTGCTGATTTCTGGGGAAATAGAACTGGGTTGACAAAGTAGGTGCCTCATTCAGAGCTCCCAACTCTTGGCCGCCATTGTTCTTTGTGGTCTTGGAGGGTGGCCCTCCAGCTTGATCCTAGTGCAGAAATCTGCAGTATCCTTGGCCATCAGAGGACTTGTCCTGCCCAGTGGAGCTCTCTCTGTCTGCTTGCAGGGCAGTCCCAGACTGACAGGAAATTAAGTGTCCCCAGGAGCAGCCCTCAACCAATGACTAATGGGGTGGGTGTGTAAGTACCCCAGGTCCCTCTCCCTGAGGCAGAAGAACTTGGAGATGCTTGTTCCACACTATCTTTCAAAGCTCCCTGGCAAAATTAAGTCCAGTTGTCTCCAGTGGTAACTTGCTTGATGACACACCCTCTATTGGATTCCTTCCTTTCTCCATCTCACTTCCCATTCTCCCAGTGTTCCCTGGGATCACCTTCCAGATCAATTCCTTGCACTCAAATCCTAGTCTCAGAGTCTACTTCTGAAGGAAATCAAACAAGAAGCCTTCTCTTTCTTCAGTAAGTTTGCTTAGCGGGTTGTGGTCCCAGCAGCCCGCTTAGTATGAAACAATAAATTCCTCAGATGGGCCCCGTCTCTCTAACTCTTCTCAGTGCTCTGCCCCTCTGCTCCCCCAAAGCTTTCATCTATTGGGGCTGCTCCTTGCAGGGCCCCACAGAGGGGAGCGGCCCAACCTCAGCCAGCATGGAGTTGCTAGAACAAGAAGGTGCACAGAATGTCGGGCTGTTTCCCACTCATACCCAAGCCGCCCTCCCTCTTGATAATGGTAATTCAATCAAGATTGAATGTGCAGACCTTTATCTTCAATGAGGTACCCAGGCGGTCTCGGCGGGATTATCTGCCTCCTCCCTATCCACTTGTGCAAGATGATGCCATTAACATTTCCAATTCTTCTAGAAAATGATTTTTCAGCTCCACAATTCATTGTAATGAGTCAAATCTCTTTTCTCTGAAAAATTGCATCTTTTCTTTACCCTCCTCAGTGCCCAGAAGACAGGAAGAAGGGACAGCACATATTCAAACGATCGTGTCTCCCCAGCCCCACCTCTGAAGTGATTCTCTCTTTAAGTGGATGTGACTTGAGAAGGGCAATTTATTGGATTACTGTTGATGGTGGGGGAAGGGAAGAGGAGTTTTGATTTGTTTAGAGAGGTGGAACTGTGCAAAGGAGAAAGCTGAGCCTGCTCCTCTGGGTGGGCCTGGGAACACAGTGGGAGGGGACAGTGTCGGGGGGCAATGGGTCTTGGAGTTCCAGGAGGGATAGGGACCCCTCACTCTAAAACAAAGCTCTCAACCTTATTCCTTCTCTGAAGTTGTTAAACTTCTTGGAATCTTGAGTTTCTCGTCCATAAAACGGGGCGATGGTATATACCTCACAGGGTTACTACGAGAATCAAATGGCATAGCATTCATAAGGCCTCTAGAACAGTACCTGGAACATTATACACTCCACACAGGTAAATTCCTGTACCTCACCACCTAACACAAGGTGGATCTCTAATCTTATAGCCCAGTTCCAGTGAGATCTTTTGGTCTTTCCCAAGACAAATTAAATAGTCGGGGCGCCTCTCCACTAAGTAACTGAACACTGGTCTGAACGCTTGACCCCAAGAGTGATCAGAACCTTCCGGAGGGCTTGTTAAGATATAGATTGCTGGGCCCCGCCCCAAATTTTATGATTCAGTGGCTCTGGGCTGGGACTCAAGTGTATGCATTTCTAACAAGTTCCCAGGTGTTGCTGATGCTTTTGTTCAAAGGGCTATCTTTTGAAAAACCCTGGTCTAGAATAATAAAACTGAATTTATACATTTATGTTGATTTCTTACAATATCCCAGGTGCTTTCATATCTTACCTCTTTTCATCCTTGCAACAGTCTACTAAGGCAGATATGATTTTGATGTTATAGTTGAGCAAATTGAGGCTCGGGGAAGGTAAGTAACTTGCCACAGGTGATATGGTTAATGTGTGACAGACCTCAGGGCTGCCTCCAGAGCCTAGTGAATCCCTTACCTCTCCCTGCTGAAGGCAAGAATTGGCTGCCAACCTTGGGACAGGACAGGCTGGGTCTGCAGGGTGAGTAAGGAGTCCACCACGGGGAAAGAAAGAATTCGAGCGCAGAATCCAAACACGCTCTGCCAGCCCTTTGCAGAATAAAGAGCCTGGAGTCCCAGGCCAGGTTACCTAAATGCAACTGTATGGCTATAAGCAAAGGGCCTGCCCCTTTCTGGTTCTCAGCCTTTCAGACACAAGTATGAACTCGTTTATTGAACAGATAATTACTGAGCACCTGCTATGTGCCACACACTGTAGAGGAATTCAATAAATTGGGCGCCCTTCCTTAAATAGGGTTTGAAGGAGAGCCACCGGTGAATCGGTTACTACAACTGCTGTAAGAGCTTGGAAGAAAAGTACAGGGAGCTTTCAGAGTCTGGGATGCAGAGATCACAGGAGACTTCCTAAGGAAGGAACATTGAGCTGAAAGCTAAAGAAGGAGATATTGCCAGCCTTGTGGGGTTGGGGGTGTTCCTTTACACATGCAAAGGCCCTGAGGTCAGAGCAGTCATTGTACGTTTGAGTAACTTAAAGAAGGGTACAGTTATGAGAGTAGTGTGTGGGGAGCAGGGCATGAGGCTGCGTTGGGAAGTAGATCTCAAACCATCAGATCAGGCAAGGCATTGTGGGAGCTGGTAAGTCTTCATTCTCTGTCAGTGGTGTCCTGGAGCTGATTCTTACCAGCTTGCAAGAACAGATTGTTAAATTTTCAGGAATTTTGTGGGCTAGCTGCTGCCATGTTGGTAGCTTGAAATCAATCATAGTGGGAGTATTTATACCACAGAAATCAGCAGACGTTATAGGTCAGGGCCTTTTTTTCCTCCAGAGAGCTGTTTGTTAAACATTTGCCAACATACCACTGGTGTTGGTCCTAAAACTCCAAGGAACAGATTGATCCCAGAGGGGTGATGTTTCTGTTTCCCTGGAGTTG
Organism: Eidolon dupreanum; assembly: GCA_028627145.1. Lineage (NCBI taxonomy): Eukaryota > Metazoa > Chordata > Mammalia > Chiroptera > Pteropodidae > Eidolon > Eidolon dupreanum. Next base: position 10,378,496 of record CM053504.1, read on the forward strand.
TGTGCAGGGGGGCTCTTTGGATCTCCAGTCTTTGTAGCATACCTCCCCCCGCCCCCCTGCAGGCTGCCAACCGTTCTCTCCTCCCACAAACCGTCTCCCAACCTCAGCAGACAGCCTGATGGAGCCAGGCTCCTGCACTTTCCTCTTACATCACCATCGAAGAGTTTGCTTCTCCTCTATATGACTCTTCTCAATTCTTCTTGTCTTGAATATCAAACCAGGAGTACCAATTTAGCTGTTCTTCGAGCTTGCAAAATGTAGATAGGGCGTAATGAATGTTCTGGGCTGCTTGTAAATTACCTTGTATAAACTCCTTCACATCGTCCGCTGCGCCATCTTTCTCCGTGTGCATGTGAATAAACACAATTTTTTATCCTTCTAATTACATAAAGTTAGACGAGGAAGGGGACAGAGAATAATATTAGCATCTCCCGCAAGGAATAAATAAATCATGAGGACACTACTACTCCTCGCAATGCCTTTCTGGCGGTCCTACAGCTGAGTCCTGCCCTTTAACAAGTACACACACAGCTCTTGACCTCTGCACAAAGGTGGGTTTACCTTTGAGACAAAGGGAAAAATGGGGAGCACTGAGTTTCTAAGCATCTCTGCCATCAACTCATGACCTGCCTCTCATCCAGCCAACAACCACCTTTTATTAAGGACTTACTGTGTACCAAACACTACCCTACACTTTTTTTAGAACAGTTTTAGATTTACAGAAAAAATGTGCAGAATACACAGAGAGTTTCCATATGCTCTCTCCCTCCCACCCACATTCAGTTTCCCCTATTATTAATATCTTGAATCAGGGTGATACATTTGTTACAGATAATGAACCAATATTGATCCGTTATAATTAGCTGAAGTCCATAGTTTTCAGAGTTTGCTTTTGCGTTGTATAGTTTTGTGGCATTTATACAAATATAATGTCATGCATCCATCATTACAATATCATACAGAATAGTTTCACTGCCCTAAAAATTCCCTGTGCTCCATCTCTCTATTCCTCCCTCCCTCCAAGTCCCTGGCAACCACTGATATTTTTACTGTCTCCATAGTTTTGCTGTTTCCAGAATGCCATGGAGTTAGAATTATACACTATGAAGCCTTTTATGTATAATGGCATTTTTCATTTAGCAGTATGCATTTAAGTTTCCTCCATGTCTTCATGGCTGAATAACTTTTCTTTATATCACGGAATAATATTCTATTTATGGGTATATCACAATTTGTTCATCCATTCACCTACTGCAGGACATCTTGGTTTTGGCAATTATGAATAAAATTGCTGTAAACATTCAAGTGCAGGTTTTTTGTATGGACATAAGTTTTCAACTCCTGGGGGTAAATACCAGAGATAGCAACTGCTGGATCATATGGTAAGAGTATGTTTAGTCTTCTCGAGCAGCTGTATAATTTTGCTTTCCCAATGAACTCCCAATGAATGAGTTCCTGTTGCTCCACATCCTCTCCAGCATATAGTAGTGTTGGTGTTCTGGATTTTGGCCATTGTAGTAGGTGTACAGAGGTATCTTGCTTTAATTTGCGGTTCTCTAATGACGTATGATGCTGAACATCTTTTCATAAGCTTATTTGCCTCCTGTATATCTGTTTTGCTAAGGTGTCTGTTCAGATCTTTTGCCCATGTTTTTACAATTGAGTCATTTGTTTTTCTTATTGTTGAGTTTTAAGGGTATTTTTGTTATTGTAGATACAAGTTCTTTAACAGATATGTCTTTTGCAAATATTTTCTCCCGTCTGTGGCTTGTCTTTTCATTCTCTTAATGTCTTTACAAGTTTCATGCCTGAAATTTCTCAAAAGTTTAATCCTCCCAACATTTGGTGAACTATATAGTATTGGCCCCTTTTTGCTAAGGAATCCAAGGCTAAGAGAGATCAATTAACTTACTAAGTAATGGAGCTAAGCTTTGAACCCAGATCTGACCCCCAGCTCCATACCTCACATCACCAGTTATCCTTCTTGCTACCGGTTAGCTCATGTGGGAATGAATCTTGGTCATTTCACGCTAAAATAGCCTTTCACAGTATCAGAAAATAGAGTCTGTATTTGGCTGCCCTGCAGAGCCCAGCATGATTACTTGCATTGAAGTACCTTAATACGGCATGGAGAGCCCTCTGTAATCTAACCCCCACCTACCTCCTCTGTCCCTTCTCCCATTGCTAATCTCTTCACACTCCATGTTTATAAGACAGGAAACTCTTCAGCTCCCCCAATGTGCTTGCTTTTTCAGAATCTCTGCCTTCATTCTTGCCATTCCCTCTGAAGGGAAAGACCCTTCCTCATTATCCACTGGTCAAGCCTTACTCACTTGTAATTCCTCAGTCACATATTACTCTACAAAGTCCTCTATTCTTCACTTTCCTAGACCTTGAAATTCCACTTCTATGTACAATCTGTCTCCTCCACAATACTGACAGACTCCTTAAGTATGAACATCACTTTGATAATACTTTCTTAGTCCCTTCAACAAGCCTGCACATAGTAGGTGCTCAATAAATGTGTTCTTAATAAATGAATGACGAGGAGAAACTGGCAAATGCCATAAACTGGTGGTTAGAGGCACCTTTCATCGTTCAGAATATTTAACTTAAAGAAATGTTTGTTTCTTTCATTTTGTTTTGTTTTCAATCATTTTGGCTTTCAGATTTTAAATTCCATTGTATGATAAAGAAAATTACCTTTCAACATTTTAAACCACAATCCGTTCCCAGTACTATAGACCCCAGGAGGTGACATAACTCAATAAATAAAGGAGATTTTTTTTAAATCAATAGGTCATTAGTAAAACCAATGAGTAAGCTCACAATATGCATTTTCATTTTTTTAAGGCTTACAGTGTTTGTAACCACTGGTGACAAGGCTTAACAATCAGAGCTCAGAGTCAAGTGCTGAACCTTGTCTGAACCCCTGCTGGGTGAAATGTCCTCCAGGAAGTCCGACTCTCTGGGGCTACAATACTGCAAGAGCTGGGGATCAACCATTTGCACAGACTCCAGGAGTAGTACCTGCGAGATGCTAGAAGTTCCAGGATAAGACCTTGTCTGGATAGAACAGGGGTTCAGGGTCAGACGGACCTGAGATAGAATCCCAGCTCTGCTACCTACAGGCTGTGTAACATGGGAAAATTGCTTTACCTCTCTGAGCCCCAGTTTCTTCATTTGTGAAATGGGAATAATAATAATAATACATCAGTATGGTATTATTGTAATAAACTATAAAGTTATTGGAGGGAATAAGCAATGGAGTAAGATAATGTATGTAAAGTCTCTGGTACCTGCCATTAATTCCATAAAGGTTAGCTTCAAACTCCTCCTCCACTTCATACCCAACTCTGCCACCCACCCAAAAAGTTGACTTAGGACCCCTATCTACTCCCTCTAGTTGCTTCCACTGAAACTTTCCTATGATGAATAAAAAAGGATCCAGTGTATTTTAGTGTCTAGCACAGTGCCTGGCACATGGTAGATGCTCAATGAATAATTTTTGAAATGATTAGTTAATTAATTAATGGATATGGGGTGGTATTCTGTCCACTCCAGGAGCTGTTTGTCCATCCCGGGACCCATTCCTTGTCTTCTGTGCTCGACTTCTTCTCACAGGGAACAGAGCCCTGCAGGTTGCATTTCTCAGTCTCTCATCAGCTGACTCCTGGCTGGGTTTGGCCAATGACATGCCCTGGTGGGAGATGGGAAGGTAGGAGAAAGGAAAATGCAGAAGTATTTCTTGTCCTCTGTCCCAATCACAGGCTTCTTCTTTAGCAGCCTGGGAGGTTCCTCTTTTTGTCCAGCTCCCATCAAAGAGGCCACTGCAGCTCCCTTTACAAAGGTGGTCCCAGTCCCTGAGCTCTGGTCCCACCATCCCTGGGTTTCCTTGTTGGTGCTTACCTCTGAGTTACTTCACCTTCTTCTTTTTGGCTTCTCAACTCTTCCATTACCCAAGGTAACTGCTTCTCTGTCATTAATTTCCTTCTGCTGTGGACACTTGAAGTGGTTTCTAACATCCACTTAGACTCCTCTTTGGAAGCAGATGTCTGGACCTAGAGTTAAGAGAACCCCACTCTTTCAAGCTCCGCCATCCCTTGCTCACATAGCCAGTCAGTCCATGTGAGCCTCAGTTTCCCCATGTGCAGCAAAGGCTAACAGCCCTCATCTTGCTTCTCTCACAGGATAATTGTGAGAGTCTAATGAGGTAATTCATTCATATATCCACAGGGTAAAGTACATGGACATGCAGAGGAGAGAACAGGGGACAAAACAGTTAACATCCTTGTTCTCAGTGGGTTCCAGTTAGTAGTAGTAGATGTGCTCATAAACTGCAAAGTGCTGTGTACGTCCAACAGAATAAGCTGACCCTACATCCTCAATCCCCAGGAACCCTTGGGGATGCTCAACTCTCTCTAGCCCACTTGCTTCAAACCCCAGCCCTGCCCTAGAGTAAGCAGGATTGGCCAGTAGATGCAGCAACATGCAGCGATATGTACACAGTTACCTGGACAACAAGCTGAGCCCCTCCTCTTAACCAGACCCAACCAGGGTGTTCCATTTGCGTGTGTCGGTTCATTTGCCAGAGCTCACTTTAATTAATTGTAAAGGATGAGCCTGATTCTTCAGCTGTACTCGTTTTTTTTTTTTTAATGGCTTTTATTAGGTGTTATTTGAAGTAAACGTGCCATCGACCAAAACCTGCAAATCTTGTTTATGCCTAAATTGTGTTTGAAATGGTATTCTCTGTAACACGATTTTTAGTTATCGATGACCTCCTTTATAATGATTTAGTCAGCTTCACTTGAATGATAGCGTTGATAACAATATGTGGCCAACAATCTATTTGCAACAATACTCCAAGAGGCAAAAGAAAAGCAATTTGTGCCCATGTGGAAAATAAGTAAATTTGCCATTTTTAAGCAAGCATGAAAATGGAGCATATTAATCCCGATCCAATACATCTCGCTTCCTGAGTGTTTCCATATAGTCTCTTGCATTGTCCTATGGAGAAAGCATTTCCATTCCCATTTTAATGGCAAAATCACTAAGACTTAAAGAAGCAGGCAAAGCAGGTAGACAAAGCCAGAATCAGAGGGCAAGTGGAAAAGAGAAGTATAAACAGGTCTTTTTTAAGGCATAGCATTCCCCATACCCGAGCCTCAACTTCCTCCTCTGTAAATGGGAATAATAACTGAAGGTGATGCTGGGGTTAAGTGAGAGAGCATTGTGTCAAAGGAACACAATGCCTGGTGTGCAGAAATTAATATAAATAAGTGGTGGCTCTAAAAAAGGGGCAGGGCTGGCTCATCACCTGAAGGCTTCTTATCACCCATCCCCTTGTTTTCTGCCCTCTCTGCAGATGACCACTCCCGAGTGAGGCTACTGGTCCTGGATGGAGACCCGCATTCCGACTACATCAACGCCAACTACATTGATGTGAGAGTCTTTGTGGGGCTGGGCAGCCGGGGTCTGGGGTTGGCTACAGCAGGCTCAGGATGTGTGTGCCTGTCCCCCAGTCTCTCCTCCAGAAAGGGCCTTCCCAGAGCATGTGCAGAGGCGTCTGGCTCCTCCCCGATTTGTAACTAGTGCAACCCAAGTGAATTATCCATCTAAAGTTGCATCCTCTTTCAGGCTGTCTGGAGTAGCCTGCTCTACAAGAACCCCAGGACAACTGCCAGTCTCGCTCATTCACCCACTAATTCATTTGTATATGTGTCCGTTTATCCATTCATTTATTCATTTAAAGATACAGCCATCTAGGCAACAAAAAATTTCAAAGTGCCTACTGTACACTGGATGCTATGGAAACTATAGAGCTAAAAAAGCCATGGTCCTGCTTTCTCAATTCTTAGCAGGAAGATAAGCTGTGCACATCAGTAATTCTAGGGCAAACTAGAAAGTGGTAAGTGTCATAATTTCAGATAAAATGCTACAGGGATTCAAAGATGGCGGGGGGGGGGGCGGAATTTTGCTTCTTCCATCAGGAATGCAAAATGTGATTTAACCAAAGCTCCAAGCCCAGGTAGAATTTAAAATCAAAGAGGGGAAAGATGAGCCTCTGGTTAGGGAGAACAGCACAGCCAAGATGTAGCAGCTGGAAGCAAAGATATGTAGCCGCTCAGTTTGCGGGAGCAGAGACTACATAATGGGAATAGTGGAAAATAAGGTTGGAGCTAGATCATCGATGGCTTATGATCACACTTAGGAAGTTGGACCTTATTCTGTAGGCAAAAAAAGCTTTTGAAAGGTTTTGATCACGGAGGTGATTGGTTCAGAGCTAAACATTAGGATGGCTTATCTATCACCAGAGGTAAGAGAGATCAAAGGGAAAAGAGACTGAGAATAGAACACGCGTTTAGAAAAGGGGCTGCTTCAGTATTTCAGAGACTGTTGAGGAAGGGACTAAATGCAACAGGAGCCAAGATGGGTGCCTGTGGAAGTGGGATATTTTGCAAAAGGGAAGCATGGCCACTGGGGCCAGATGGACATCCCAGCATAACAAGCCAGGCTTCTCGGGACCTCAGCTGGGAACCCAAGGGCCTTGATGAATGGCTCAGAGATCCACCTAGGTTTCTCTGACTCTCAGGTGTTTTTACAGACAAGCTATAAAATGCTGTGACATGCTTTTGAATTCCCCATAATCTAGGCTGAACCAGATGATTCGTTAATTCAGCAAACATTTATTGAGCCTTATGTTGGTTATTTGTCTGTTTACCCTCAGGTCTATTCCTTGTACTCCCCTGTTCTGCTTTGTATTGCTGGCATAAGTGCATGTGTCTCCGTCACTATGATGTGTGTGTGTGTGTGTGTGTGTGTGTGTGTGTGTGTGTGTGTGTGTGTGTGATGCAGGATGGAAAGCAAGCTGACTCCTTCAAAAGAGGCGCTAATAGGAGATTGGAAGGTGAAAGGAAGGGAGAAGCCAGCATATTTCTCCTCTCTTGCTTCCTTGGGTGGCAGCTCCAGCAGCAGCTGCATCCCACCCATGGCTCCAGCTTCCATCAGGCAGGCCCATCAGATTTCTAGCTTCTGCCAGGTGACCCCAGCTCCTGGGCGCTGGCAGCTTCTCTGTCACCCATTATGTGCTAGTTCCAGGGTTGGTCACAGCCTCCTGCTGTAGACGATCTCTGGGTTGCCCCACTGCTCCCTGTTCGGCGCCTCAGCTCCTCCATCACCTGTATAACAAATCCCCCATACTGAATTCCCTCTGGTTGAAACACCTAGAGCAGTTTCTAGTTCCCCGCCTGAACTTTGGTTGTCAAAGGGCCTGCATATGGTCAGAAACTGAGGCTGGAGCTTCAGTCACAGTTGAGATAGACACAGTCTCTGCCACCTTGGCCCTTCCAGGAAAGGTCACAAGGAGATGGCCAGTTCTGAACAACCTGTCTCCAGCCTGGAGCAAGGCACTCCGAGTACCCAGCACACCTTCAGCCTTTCCCACATGCATTTGTGCTCATTTTGCAAACACTGAGCAGATCCTCCACAGTAAGCTATATAAGGGATTCAAGTCTGGAGAGGGAGTCAGATTAGGAAAGAGTCCCTGACAGAGCAGGACCAATAAGGACATAAAGGAAAATCAAAGCCTCATGATGGGGATGGGGTAGTCTGTGAAGGCTTCCTGAAGGAGGTGACACAGTGCTGCCTTAGCCAATGAGAAAGAGGGAGGCACGCAAGACGTATTGATAGTAACCTAAGAATTATCGATCACCTCTCATATAGCACCATTACCTTCACTACTACTACAACCTTACAAAAGAAGTGCCATTACTACCCATTTTCAGGTGAGTAAGCTGAGGCTTTCTCAGTTATGTAAGTTATCCAGGATAACATTGCTAGGAGGTGAGGGAGGACTGAGCAGGAGTCTGAATCTGGGGTGCCTCCCTCATCATGTCCTGTAGACTTTAATAATAACAGTAAAGCAAAGACAATAGCCAGTGACTCTAAATGAGTCACTCTTGACCCCTATGATGGGTGTTTTTAAATTAGTCCATTTATCAAGACCTCTCAATAGCCCTCCACGATAGGCAGTCACCCCCATTTTTCAGATACAGAAGCTGAGATTTAAAGAGATTATAAAGTTTGTCTAAGGCCATGCACCCGGTCAGCGGCAGAACCAGACAGTGAACCAGACCCAAATGATCCCCAGTCCAGGGCTCTTCCTCCTGCTTCTCCCCACCTTGCACCCAGCATATACTGGGGGCTGGGTCAGCATGTGCTGAACCAGATTGAGTTTGTTCCTTTCATTTCCCCTTGGCCTTGTCTACAATGGAGTAGATGTGGCAGCCTGGAGGGCCATGGCCCACGTCGGGTCTGCTGGCCCAAGTCACTGTACCTGGCATTTGTCATCTGAGTGGTAACCTCCAGCAAAAATCATTTTTCTAGGTAGATACTCAATCCAAAGTTGACTGAGCATCTGACTGCAGTCAGAGCCAAGATGCGCTTTGGTATTTTATAGACAACAAATGAAATTGCTGTAAATGCAAGTGAATCTCTACAACATCAATATTAATAATGCCTCCCCTTTCTACCAGGTTTTGTCGTTCCAATGCATTCGCAAGCCTGTAGAAAAAGAAACCAGGGGTCAAGGTAAAGAGCCCTGCTCAAGGTCACTCAGCTAGAATCCAGTTCTCTGCCCACCATGGACACACCACAGCTTTCTCCCCCTCTCATTAAGGAGTAGGTTGCACAGAGTGGCCAAACAGCCTCTGCTAGAAGCTGTCTTAGCATGTGACACTGGGCTCTGTGCTGGATCTCAGCAGTTAGAGTTAAGAGTTCACAGAACCAAAGTCATGAATTCAGTCCTTGTAGGGCCTGTTGAATCCAGGCAGTTCTGCTTGCTAACTTTATGATTTCAGGTGAATTATCTCGTTGCTCTGATATCTGTAAATTGAGATAATAATGCCACCCCATGAGAATATGATAACTGATGAAAAGTATCTACCTGTCAGGATCTCATTAGGAAATGGATGTTCACTCAGAGGAAGTAGCCAGGAGAAGGCAATAAGGGTGAGAACAGGATCAAGTAAGGGAAACCAATAGGGTGGGGCGCAGTGCCCCCAGGCTAGCAACAGCAGGGAGCTCCAGACCTAGAAAGGGGGGAGAGGAGCTGCAAGGAGAGGGCTTCCTGATATGAACTGTAGCCTTTGATAGAGAGTCAAGGCCAACCCGTGATGACCCAACAGAGAGAAAGCTAAGAGAACATACACCCTAAGCTCCCCATAGCCTGAGTTTCTGCGTCTGCTCCCATTGACCAAACCCAACTAGAAGCCGGAAGGCATGGGAGTAGGTGGCATGATCCACACAGGTCAGCCTCCCACAGCACAGAGCAGAGCATCGAAGGGAAGAGCAGGGTAATGGAGGGATGGGGAAGACACCACACGCAAGCGCCTCCCAGCACAGTGTTACCAGTACAGGCTGGAGAGTAGGAGAATATCATTCATTGTGAACCTACTATATGCCCCACAAAGTTATCATTCGTGGGGTTTCTATGGGGATTCCTGGCAGGTCAATACTCTAGATAGCTATCTAGCCCTCACCCCTTTGTCTTGGTCCCCAGCCCAGCTAAAATCCTCCCAGCTCTCTAAAGCAGCGGTCCCCAACCTTTTTGGCACTAAGGACCGGTGCTCCTATGAGAATCTAATGCCTGATGATCTGACGTGGAGCTGAGGCCACGATGCTGGCACTGCAGAGCAGCTGCAAGTACAGGTGAAGCTTCACTCGCTGCCTGCCGCTCACGTCCTGCTGTGTGGCCTGGTTCCTAGCAGGCCACGGTACCGGTCCTGGTCTGCAGCCTGGGGGTTAGGGACCCCTGCTCTAAAGAACTTACTGATCTCCATAGAGTCATTCATTCACAATTGTATCTTGACGATCCATTAAAACGACTCCATTTGGATAATGAGCTCGATGGGGCCAGTCCTGTCTTTGCCTCCAGAGGCCGTGATTCTTCTACCGTCTCAACTATCCTGCTGGCAGGTTTTTCACTGACCCGAGAATGTATTGGCCACTTGAATCTGTTACAAATTACCGGTCTGGAAATAAATATCGTATCTAGGTCCCCAGTAAGTAACAGATGCATGAGTGCAGAGTAAGATAAATGCGTTTTGGATGCAAACTTCTTTCCCATGGCTCAGAGGCGGATGGAGGCAGGCCCAGTGCTGGATGGCAGTTGATCTGCATGCTGTATAGGTGGGACTTAAATGAACTCAAAATTCTTTTAAGGCTAGGAAGTTTTCTGTACCAGCTCCTGGCAAATCCCAGAAGCACCGCAATCGAGCAGTTCATTTCCTTCTGTCACCACTGCTGAGGCATCTCGCTCGTGGTTAGAATGTTTTCTCTTTGGAGACTGCGTGGGTTCTTGGAGGCCAGATAGGGTCTCTTTACTCAGAGGCAGCATGCAACGCACGCATTCGATATGCATTTATTAAGGCCGGTGGCCCAGGCAGACGTCTCTGGGCTGGGGGCACAGCCATGAGCAAGGCCGATACAGCCCTGCCCACTGGAGCTCTCATTCAACTGGGGAAACAGACAGTGAGCATGTCAATAAGCAAAGACCATTATGCCATTTGGTGATAAGTTCCCTAAAAAAGATAAACCGGAGAAAGCAGAAAGAGGCTGACAAGGCGGTCAGGAAAGGGCTCCCTGGAGAGGCAACTGACAACCAGGGAGAAGCCTGGATGGAGGGAGAAAGCAAACCACTCGGTTAGCTGAGGGCAGACACAGCAAGCCCTGAGAATGGCCAGTGCTAAGCCCTCTAGATCAGCAGTCTCCAACCTTTTTGGCACCAGGGACCGGTACTCCAATGAGAATCTAATACCTGATGATCTGAGGTGGAGCTGGTGCTGGGGAGTGTCTGCAAATACAGAAGAAGCTTCACTCACTGCCCACCACTCGCCTCCTGCTGTGTGGCCCTGTTCCTAACAGGCCACGGACAGGTACCAGTCCACAGCCCAGGGTTTGAGGACTCCTCCTCTAAATGGAAACATGATGGCTGTTTCTGAAGAAGAGCAAGATAGCCAGTGGGGAGCCAGAGTGAGAGTAATAGGAAAACCGAGACTATTGCTGAGGGGTGAGATGGGAATAAGAGGGATGCTGGGATGTCCAAACTTGGTTTACGAGGCCAGTTGGACCAGCACGACCTCAGAGAACACTTCTCTGGCCTCCTCGGCTGAGTCAGCTCTCCATGAGAGTCCCACGGAGCCCCACATCTTCCCTTTCCCCTGTTTATTGACGTCTATAAGCTGCTCAGAGGCAGAGCCCACATTCATCTATTTAATTTTTTTATACCTAGTGCCTTGTACATAGTAGTAGATGCTCAGTTAATACCTGTTGATTGAATTTTGAATGACCGAGAGAACCAATGAATGAACAAACTAGTGAACCCAAATCATTTAAACTCACAATTGAAATGTGAATTTCTTACTCAGAATTTCATCTATATTCAAGCACATTAGAATCTTCTAAATCAGTTTCTTCCAGAGGGTCTTTCCTCTTCTGACCCATGCCCCAACCTTACCTCAGAGACACATTTCTTCCTGTATGCCACCAACTAGCCTTTGCTGAAAACTGTACCCAGCTCTGGAGCAAAGCACGAAAAATTAAGTGCAGCACATATTGTAAGTGTGTTCACTGGGCATACACAAAGCCCTGCAGGATTGCTCAGAAAGAAGGAGGTCTCATTTGAGGTGTGGGAAGCTGGGACATAGGCTACATGTGTTTGTGGGAGGAGAACAGAGGGACAACTGGAAATGAGGCTGAAGATGAGAATGGAGATGGATGAGTAGTCCCAAGCTGAGGCATTTGGACATTACTATGAAGGCAATGGGGAACCATCGCATGCTCTTATGTGGGGAGGTAACATATTTAGATGTGCACTGGGAAATTCACTCTGGCAGGAAGCAGATGGGATGCAGCATCCGACTGGAGGCAGGGAGGCCAGCAAGAACCTGGTGCCAGGACTGTGAGAAGTGATGATGAGATGACTGAAGAGAGGGAACTTGATAAACAGTATCTTTTTATATTGTCAGTACTATTTTCTGTTCCCAAACCTAATGAAGAAAACTTCCAGAGTCTAATTCTTCCTATGAACCTGGGAAACCCTGTCCATCTTGACTTGTAAGAATAGATAGCTCTTTGTACCTCTCACTTTCCTTCCTACCTCCCATGTCTCAGAGAAGAGCTCAATTACTACACGAATGGGCAGAGCAGGGGATCAGAGGGGAGGAGGGCTTACCATCTTAGGACTACCAGTACAGACTTTTAGTTGTGGTAGGCACTCAACAGATGTTTGCCAGAGAAACAATAAAATAACAATAATAGCAAAGACATATGTTAAATCTTAAAATAGTGCCTGGCGTATAGTAGCTGCCATATAGTAACTCATTTAATTCTAACAGCAATGCTGTCATGTAAATACTATTAGTCTCACATAGCAGCACAAAAATCAACTGAGGCATAAGGAGTCTAAGGAACTTGCCCCAGACCTCATAGCCTATAAGGGGCATAGCCAGAATTCAAACCCAAAAAGTGAGGTTCAGAGTCTGCACACATAACTACCATGCTATGCTGCCTTTCTAGTTGTACCCTCAACAGCTTATTTATTGGGCATTGCTCTGAGTTTCACACTATACTAGGCCCCATGAAAAATTTTTTGAAACTTAGGAGGCAGTGTTTGTCCCCAAGAAGGTGACAATCTCACTAAAAAGATAAGGCCACTCAGAGAGTTAGGTGGAGTGGTGAATCCAAAGTTCTGGTCATGATATTGGCCTTGGATTGGAACTAACAGTCAACCCAAGCACTACTAGAAATGCCCAGTAATTCCACGGTACTAAATATTTATGAGGCAAGTGGAAGACTGAGTTAAAGAAGTGCACAGGGAACTCAGACTAGTCTTTGAGTCTGAAAGTGGATCCAGAATTTCAGAAATGCTACGTCTCTTTCACTATATACTACATGGATAGCAATTTTGGCTTAGCTCCTGAAAAAGGGGGCCTTGATGCCACTCATCTCCCTCAGCGGGACAGAAAGAGTGATCACCAATACTTAACGCAAAAATAGGTATTCATCAAACTGTGGGACTTATTTTCTCCTGAGATGGTTAATCATAAAGGAAAGTGGATTTCAAGATTGTCAGCAACCTCTCCACCAACAGGCTCCATGATTGATATCTGTGTTTTTTCTTTTTAATTTATCCATCCATTTATTCAGTCATTTATTCATTCAATAAATGCTAATTACATTCAATGTTATGTGCTCAATGCAGATCTGTCTCCAAAATTTGAACTCCTACCTAATATGATATACTTCTCTGTAACAAGAATGGGGTCATGTCCAGGCAAAAGAGAAGATCGTCTTTCACCTTTTCCCCAGTGATTAGGATTATGGGACACCAGAGCCCAGCAGGGCCTATCAGACTATTCTAAAACGTACACGGAAATCAGAAACTGGCTGATTCTCTGAATCAGAAAGTGGCTTTATCAATCTCTAAGTCACATCTACAGGGGTCTTCCCCAGTGAACAGGATTTCAATTCCAAGCCCGGCCATGTTGTACACAGAGGTGGTGTAGCACCTGTTCCAATTTTCTTTTTCTAATTGTCACTAATGCAAGGAGCCAATAATACAATTATTTTCTTCTCTCAGGTGTCCTTCAGGGCCTCGCACAGTGTTCTGCATGTAATCATGGCTCAGGAAAGACTTTTTTGGCTGTTGATGTCCCACAGAAACCTGAAAATTCTTTCTCTCTTTCTGGGTGCACGGGCATAAGTGATACCCACCGATTTTTGCTCCCAGTCCACTGGCTCCAAAGCAATCCTATATGGGCACCTTACAACTATAGTGACATAGTAATAGCTAACATTTAGTGATTTACTAAGCACTTTATATGCATTATCTTATTTAAACTTTGCCACTTCTCTGGGAAATGTCTAATGCTATTCTCATTTTGCCTATGAGGAAGTCATATTCTGGAAGGGATTATGATGTTATGCTGTTTGTAAGCTTTGATGGGAAGCTCTTCACCATGCTTTCCTCTGTTATCTAGGGATACCATCGACCTCGACACTACATTGCAACTCAAGGTAAGTGCCCTCCTTTTTCTCTAAAGAGCCCTTGCCCTTCACTGGAGGAGAAGAATGAGCTTCTGCCAGCAAAGAAGCCACACAGGAGTAGGGCTGGAGAGCCTGCAGAGGTCTTGAGATTGTTCACTTGTTTGTTTGAGAAGGAAGGAAGTGACAAGTTCAGCTATGGGGGAAGGGACGTGAGTGAGAGAAGGAAGAGGTGTCATTAGGAAATGGTCAGGCTGGACAGACCAAAAACATCAGCCTCATGTGGGTGCCATCGATATCTACCACCCAGAAGTGGAGCTAATGCTTCCTTATCTCCTTGATGATGCATGCCCAGAAGAGAGAAGGAGCCAGTTGTCCTAGAAAGCAACTTAGCAGAATGCTATCAGAGGCTGAAAAATGATCATGCCTCTCAACCCTCTGGGAGGAAACCCTGTGGATAATTATGTATGTGGACAGTGACATATATAAATATAGTCTTCACAGTGTTATCTGTAATAGGAAAAAAGTGAAAAATCTTAAGTGCCTAACCACTTGTAGATTAGTTAAAGTATGATATTTCCCTATTGTGGAAAATTATGCAACTATGAAAAATATGCTTAGTAGGAATTTGTAAGGGCATGGGAAAATTCGTACAATAGTAAATATGTACATACACATACATACACATATATGTATATGTGTGTGCATGTATATATATACACAGAAAAATAGCATTCAAATTTTTATATCAAATACACATATTAGCCTTATACTTTTATAATTGATGAAGGCTCAGGATTCCGAAAGAAAAATTTCCAAGGAAATTGCTTTGGATTCTCAGATCCTCTCTCTCATTTCTTGTCTACTCTTTTTTCCTTTCTCTCTGGGCTCCAGATGAATGTTTCTAGCCTTTGTCAAGCTCAAGATTGGGCATTTTCTATTTGTGCTCTCAGCATCTGGCTCCTGGCAGCTCTCTGCCCTCCCACCCTCCCTACCCCAATTTTATCCCTGTTTCTCATTGAGGTTCCGAAACCCGATTTGTAGGGAAACTCCCTTACGCTATATTATTAACCCCTAAAATGTCCAGATAAGGTGATGGGTCAGGGCGAAAATGGGGCTCATGGTGGAAAGGATCTGAGAAGGAGGACAAGCGAGGGACAGAGGAAGCTGTCAATACTTCCAGTGGATGCTGCAAACCTTGCAAGTTTGAAAAGTGGGTTTCTTATCCATAAGCTAACTTCCCAGGCCTCGGGTCCCAGCCTCAGCTACATGGGTATCCCAAAGAGAATCCCCTGGCCACACTCTTGCTCTTCCACATGGAGTCTTAACTGACCTTGGAGGCTTCTGGGCACTTGCAGTCTTTGACCCTGTACCTTCTCTGTTGGCAGGTCCAATGCAAGAGACTGTAAAGGACTTTTGGAGAATGATCTGGCAGGAGAACTCAGCCAGCATCGTCATGGTCACGAACCTCGTGGAAGTGGGCAGGGTAAGCCCCTCCTGCAGTTACCTGGATGGAGGATGCTGGTGTTGCACTCCTGAGCATGTCTCTGTTTCGTGCATTGTGCCAAGCGCCTCCTGTCCAATATTTCACCCTCACGGCCACCTACGAAGGAGAAATCCTCACTCCTATTTGATACTCAGGGAATGTCCTTTCCCTTCAAACCCTCCTCATTTCTTTCTCCACCTTCACCCTCTGTCGATGATATCATCTCATATAGTGTGGGGAACTTAAAGCTACCAGACATGAACTCCGTCATCGTCACATCACAAAGCTGCCACCCTGCTTGCATCTACGATCATCTTCTCATTCTTTCCCTCTATTATCAGGTCGAACCATAAAAATGGCTGTTTTCATTGACCCCAAATGGTAGAATTTCAGCCGTTTCTTGTGGCTCAGCCTAATACTAGGGAAGAAGTGACTCTTGCCCTTTCAAAGGCAATCCCGGTGCCTTGAATCACAGATTCCACTCAAGGATTTTTCTCATTTCCTCGCTCACTTGAAAAACAATTCTCTTTCTCATTGCTAGATGTTTGTACACAAACATCCTGAGTACCTTCCCCTTTAAAAATATAAAACAGGTGAACAAAAATGGCTCTCTTGTCCCTACTTTTCTGCCAAATTCTAAGACTCACACACAGGTTCTGCTTCTTCACTCCTGTTCTCTTCTGCCCACTCCAGCGTTGCTCCTCCCTTCATTCCACCCACAGCGATGCTGTCAGCATCACCAGCATCCTTCATGTTGACAAGTCCAGCAGCCACTTCTCTCTTCTCATCGTATTCAACCTCCCAGCAACATTTGAACCTTTGCTTCCTGATCTCTAAACCTCCATATTCTTCAGAGTTCAGGCCTTGGCCTCCCACTCTGCCCTATCTCATCTTTCTCCTATGTGGTCCTCAGCTGTTCCTCGGGCTTAGAAACGGGGCTGCTATCCTCAGCTTGCTGTTACTTACTTGGTAAACTGTGGCATGTGGATGGGTGGGTTGCTGAGTTTATAGGCACAGTGCACACATACAGTAGAATTAAGAGGGCCTCTCTATGTATTAGCTAACTAAGGAAGGGGCAGGTAAGTTTTTGTTTTGGCAAGAACCAGGTAGATAATCCGTTAAAATAATGCCAGCCTTCAAGATAATGGGAAAGGGAGAATCTGGGCTGTGAGTCATAATCCAGTAAAGGGCTGTGGACGTTTCATAACCTAATAAGAATTTAGGGCCAGGAGAGACTTTATCCTTGAGTTCACTCGTATCTAGTCCATTCCCCAATTCCTCAGTTTTACAGATGGGGAAAGAGACCAAAGGAGTAGACTAACTATCCCGAAGTCACCCAGCCAGAAGCTGGGCATGACCTCCAACTCTCAGCTCTCATTCTAGTGCTCATGGTCCCTCTACTTGGACTACTCCCTAGGGACTGAGGCCCAGGCTTGGCTTTTGTGGACAAAAAGCCAACCCAGGATTTAAGAATTCAGAGACAAGTTCCAGCCTCTTCTATAACATCCCATGCTGGAGATAGGTCCCCTTGACAGACAGATCATGGATTTCATTTGGATTTGGGGAGGAAACAGGAGAGCAATCTTTTAATGGAATTGCTACGAGCCAAGCACTGTGCCAGATCCTATTGTACATTACTTCATTTTATCTCACGATTGTATGAGACAATGTGTTCCTGGTCATTAATCAGATGCCCTAGCTTTACATCCTGGCTGTATCCTTTTCTAGCAGCTGACTTTGAGCAATTTCCTTAGCCTTCCGGTCCTTCTGATTCCTCATCTGTAAAATGGGGATAATAATGGTATCTACTTCATATGGTTGTAGTGGGATAGTAATTAAAATAATACATGTGAAGTATTTGTAAAAAGCCATAGTAAACGGTGTTAGACATAGTAAGTGGTCAGTGTCAGGTAGCGTCATCAATAGAAGCTGAGGTTCAGAAAGGTTCCAGCACTTTCTGGAAGCTGCATAGCTGCTGAGTGTTAGAACGCAGCAATGCATCCATCTGCCTCCAAAGCCTGTTGTGCTCTACCAGCGTTTCCCTAAGTGGGTTCCATGGGATGCTAGTCTGCAGGATGCTTAGTGAGAAGAGGGTTCCATGGTTAAATACGTTTGGGAAATGCTGTGTACTCTTTGCCCCTTTTGGAGAGTCAAAAAACACGTTAGCATCAGCACATTAAACTAGCTGAGTAGTCCTGTAGCAAAGTGGCCTGTTTAATAACTTTGTTTAACCCAGCATTTCCCAAACTCATTTGACCACAAAACCTTTTTTTGTTTGTTTTTTGTTTCTTGTTTTTTTTTTACCTAACACCTATTAGCACCCAGCGGAACACACTGTGGGAAATGCCACTCTAGGCCGTGCTGCGTCCCCCGGAATGGTAATGCTTTTGTTCTTTTAAGGGGAAAACAATGATCTCCTTCTTCCTGCGGAGTGTGACTTAGAGTCAAGTGTGGGAATGGCTTGTTCGCAGCATCTGCGCCCACTGCCCGGGCAGAGGGCAGTGGCCAAGTCTTCCCTCTGAGCCCAGTGCCTTCCAGTCTTTGATCCCAGCTAAGAGCCTTTCTCCTTCCAGCCCCCGATTACCAGCTCTTAATATTAATGCCCCACCCCCAACCACTTCTGCTTCTACCTCCTTGCTATCTCCCACCTTTTATTCTCATCTCTGCTCAGCCGATACCACTCAGATGGCCCAGCCTGATATATCATTCAGCCAAAGGTAGAAAACTGGCCGTGTGACCTTGGACAAGTCACCAAACCTCCAAACTTGAGTATTATTTTCATCTCTAAATTGGGGAATACCACCACTTGCCTATCTCACCTGGATCTATTTGATCACTTAGTGTGATAATAGATTTGAAAATTATAAGGAGCTCTGCAAAAGAAGATACTACCATTATTTCTAATGGCTCCGATTCCTCTGGGAGTGAGCTTGGCCTGTGCACTTTGAAGATCCCTGGCCAGCTGAAAACCCCTTGGACCGAAATTCTACCAAAGTCACCCTTGGGTTAATTTGAACGGGAAGGCCAGAGGAGGTGGCTGCTCACACTCAGCCACCTGCTCACATGTCCTCGTCTCTGTCCTTCCTCGCAGGTGAAGTGTGTGCGATACTGGCCGGATGACACAGAGGTCTATGGAGACATTAAAGTCACCCTGATTGAAACAGAGCCCTTGGCAGAATACGTCATACGCACCTTCACGGTCCAGAAGGTAAGCTTCCCTGTGGCTGTGGGCAGCCCATACACTAGGGAGTTCAGTGCTTCAGCTTGTTTGTGCGTTCAGGACCCACAGTGAGCGAGGGTATGCTCTACTCCCATCCTGTGCTCAGCACCAGGAAGAGATCAGCGATCGAGTTAGATGTGGATCCCATTTCAAAGTACCCCACCTCCAGCAAGAGGGATAAACAGAATGCAACAGACAAATAAATGGAATAATGACACATGGTGATCAAAGCCATGAAAGAAACATGCCATGAGTGGAGACAGGAAGATGAGGTGGTCAGAGAGGGCCTCCTGGAGGAGGAGGCATTTAGGCAGACAGTGAAAGCTGAGAAGGAGCCAGGCAAGGGAAGAGTAGCAGGAATAGTATCCCAGGCAAAGGATAAGAAACATGCAGCATCAAAGGAAATGAAGATTTGGGCATATTCTAGGCCTATGGTTCTCAACTGGGGTGATTTTATCCCACAGAGGACCTTTGGCCATGGCTGGAGACATTTTTATTTGTCAAAACAGAGGAAGGAGGGTGCTACTGACACCTCTGGGTGGAGGCCACAGATGCTGATGAACATCCTGCAATGCATGGGACGGCCCAGCCCCCAACAACAAAGAATTATCCAGCCCAAAATGTCAATATTGTCAGGGTTGAGAAATACTGGTCTAGGCATGGAAAGGAGGCCAGGATAGCAGGAGCTGGAGCAAGAATGAGATTGCAGATTATTATTATTATTATCATCATCAAAGTTATAATTTAATTATTATATAACCATTGTTATGATATCATTACTAGTTATAGTTATAACTAACATTTATTGAGCACTTATTAAACCAAGTACATTTCTAAATGTCTTGCATAAATTAACTTATTTAATCCTCCCAATAACTCCTTGAGGTGGATACTATTATTACTCCCATTATACAGGTGAAAAAATGTTAGGCACAGAACACTAATGTTGGTTGCCCAAAGTTGCCCAGCTGCAAGGTAGATGAACCAGGATTCACACATCAGCTTCTGGCTCACACTTTATTGTCATTTTCACTATACCATAGTTACTATTTTCTAAAAGCAACAGCATTAATGGACCAAGTGGCCACAGGCCTGAGGGTACAGCAGCACTGGGAACTTCAGTTCAAGAGCTGTACCACTGGGGTTTGATAAGTCCTTGTGAGGGCCAAAGCTGGCCCATGCACAGGGCCATTCCTACAGGTATGGTTGTGGTGCAGGACACACAGTTTGCTCCTGGCAGTGCCTCCTCCAACTCTCATGCTCCTAAGGGCCTGTATGTGCAGACTCAGGTGAAGAGCCAGGAGGGGAGGGTGCCCTCCACTGCAAGGGGAGAAACAACAGGTACATCAGTATGGCCTTAGGTCAGATTCCTTAGAGGCAGAGCCTGAGACAAGGATTCAGATGCACCTGGTATATCAAGCGATCACTCTCAAAAGAAACTTATAAGAGAGGGAAGCAGAAGAGGGAGGGTAAGTCTAGCTTAGGCCTGATTCATGGGGGCTTCTGGGTCATAAACCACACCACAGAGTTGGCCCCCTTATCCCAGTCAGGCACTGAGGGGTAACTTTCAGGGTCAGCCAGCTCCTGTTGGCTGAGGGTCCTTGTCCAGAAAAGGGGGTATCTATGAATCACTAGCAGCCAATACTGCTGCTGCTGAGGCCTGGAACACAGCCAACAAAGAAGATCTGGGTGGAGCACCCATCTCATCTACCACACGTACAGTTAGCGCCGATAAAGAGATGGGTGACTGGGGACGTGGCAGCCCATCTTGGCACCTAGGACCTAAGCAGGGAGGCCTTGGAAAATTGCAATCAGTTCAGCAGGTTGAGGATTCATAGTCTTTTTCTGATTGTCTTTTTGTTTTTCTTTCAAACAATCACAAGGGAAGATATTACTCCTAGGAAGACACCCTTGAAAGACCCAATGGGCCTTAGAGAATTAACTCAGCCAGCCTCTCCTAAGCATGAAGGCGGGCGCTCAGCAAACACTGTCTGGGTTACTAGCTCAAAATCAGTTCCTAAGCTGGAGATCCAGAAATAATAAACAGGAAGCAGTGTCAGCCCTTGAAGAGAGCGTAGTCCCATCAGGGACTCAATAGATCGTCATAGGGCAAGTGGTGAGGGCTTGAACAAGGGCTTCCCAGGGCTGAGTTGATTCAGGATATGGAGTGAAAAACTCCAAATATTCTTGAAACTTTCCTCTTCTCCTACTTCAGCCTGTTGGTCAGTGTCTTAACCCAAGCCTTCATTCACTCCCGCCCGGCCGGACTCTCCAGCAGCCTGCTCTCAGGGCTCTCAGCCTCTAAAATTACTGTGTCTTCGTTTGGGTTTCTGAGAGGCAGAGCCATCTGTCCCCTTGATGACGCATTTGAGGGAGAACTCTGAAGAGAAGGGGACTGAGGAAGGCAGAACGGGGCATAGGAAGGAGCAGAGCAATAGTGGGGTCTCAGCTGGAGACCAGCAGCAGCCTGATCCCACTGGGCTATGAATTGTACCACAGAGTGGATCCCTTCTTGAGGCAAGAGGCCTTTCGTACAACCGTTAACCGTTAGGGTAACCAATCATCCTGGGTTGCCCAGGGCCATCCTGAATTTAGCACTGAAGGTCCCGCATCCTGGGAAACCCCAGTCCTAGGTGGACTGACAGAGTCAGTGGGTCATTCTAACACCCCTCTCAGTCACTGAATGCCAGCTGCCCGCCCCACCCAAGGGAGGTGGTGCCTGTTGGGCTGAGAGCAATTCTCTGAAGAAGGGTAAGTGTGAGCTGTCTGTAGCCAAGACTCAGAGTAGCTGGGAGGTGGGGGCCCTGGCCCAGGAAATGGGATCTGGATGGGCACCAATCGTGCCCTGTACACGGCCCCTAACATACCCACCCAAATCCATCCTCCACATAGCAGCCTGAGTGGTCCTCCTAAAATGCAAGCTTCTGTGCGACCATATGGGCAACCTCCCTATAGCTCCCCGGTGCCTCTGGGATAAAGTCCAAAGGCCTGAAAGTGGAAATCAGGGCCCTCCAGCATCCAGCACCCGCCCAGCTTCCCACCCCCGATCCTGCTGTCCGTCCTTGCCTGTCTTCCATTCTCCTCTGGAGTTGCCTTGGGCTGTTTGTGATTCTGTGCACGTATCATGCTATTTCCTGTCCCCACCCTTTCCCTGGGCTGCCCCTTAAACTAAGATTCCCTCCATCTCTTCACCTGCGTAACACTCAGGCATCAGTGTACCATAATGCTTAGTGGGGCAGGCTGTGGAGCCCAACAACCAGGGACTTCACAGCTTACTAATTGTGCGACCTTGGGTATAGTACTTAACTTTGCTTAGCCTCAATTTCCTCATCCATGAAAAGGAGATAACAATATGAGGATTGGTATGAGGATCCAATGAATTAGTACACTGAAGCATTCCGAGAGTGGCAAGCACATAGTCTATGCTTAATAAATGTTGGCCATTATTTTCACTATTAATATGTTTTAAGACTCAGGTCAGGTGTCACCTCTTCCAGGAAGCCTTCTCTGATTTCTCCCCAGATGGGGTTGGTTAGCTGATACTCCTTTATGCCCTTTAACAGAATTATTCACTTAAGAGCCTGCCTCTCCAACTAAACCATGAGCAGTTCTAAAGATAGAGACTGTGGTTTTTATTCCACCTTCCTAGTGCCTAACACAAGGCTGAGCACAGATAACTCTCAGTGAATATTTTTTAACTGAAAGAACAAATAATTGTGCATGCTTCCTATTCAGTGATCTGCAAACACCTGCAGGAGATTGCTAAGTAGGAAAAAGTAGGAGGGGGCACTGCATAAAGAAAGGCTCAGAGGTGTGACCCGACCGTGGAGTAGTCAGAGAGCCGCCATTCGGCCTGCGGGGTGGTGTCTGTATGAGGGGTGACGAGAGGGGAAGGGGACTGACTGGAGCTCTAGGCCCCACCACCCCATCAGTCAGAGAAGCTTTGCTTTTATGTGTTCCATAGTTCATGATTCTAAATAAGAATCTAATTAATAAAGAAATCTGATAACATTTTTTTATTCGAAAGCCATGGAGACGATATAGACAGGATTGGACACCAGGCTCAACCACTGAAAGGCCCCATGTTCCCCCCAAAATGATTTGAAGTTGGTGTTTAAGGCCAACATTTCTCTGAATCTGTCCTGCTACATGCAATTTCCATGAAACGCTTGTCAAAAGAGCGACCCTGGGTAAACACTGTGGGTGTTAAAATGCCCCCCTGGTGATTCAGAATGTGTATGAGCGCTCCAAAGGCTCTGAAAAGTCCTGTAGTAAACCAGTCACTTTCACTGTATCTACTTCCCAAGTTCCCAGAGATAACAGACGCAGACTCCCTCTGTATGGTAACATTGATAACCCTCCACGGGTCTTGTCCTGCCGGACAGCAGCGAGGCTGGCTCCTCAGTGCAGCAGCCGTGGTTCCCAGGGGTGCTGGGTGGGGGCAGCAGCTGGAGGAACAGAGGCCCGTTCTCTCCTCAGAAAGGATACCATGAGATCCGGGAGCTCCGCCTCTTCCACTTCACCAGCTGGCCCGATCACGGTGTCCCCTGCTATGCCACCGGCCTCCTGGGCTTCGTCCGCCAGGTCAAGTTCCTCAACCCCCCCGAAGCCGGGCCCATCGTGGTCCACTGCAGGTAAGTAAGTGGAAGGCCCCCCACCCCAGACAAGGGAGCCTCCGCAGCTCTGCTCTCGCACTGAGGGGGACGACACCTTGTGGCCCTGATTCTTTGCCGTGGACTCCCCTGCTGGCGTCTGCTGTGTCCAGCCCTCTGATGAGACCCGGCTCCTGGGGTCTCACGAGAGCAATAGGAAGAGTAGCGGTCTCAGTCATTATCGCTGTCGCCCTGAAACAGTAATGCTCCCCAGAGATGAGGGCTTCGCATTGACAGTGAACCACCTGTGTACTTCGCCCACGTTCGTTCGTTTACTTCTCGCCGACCCTGAGAGGTGGGCATCACTATCGCTCCCATTTTGCAGGTAAGAAAATTGAGGTGCTAAGATGGTAGATACTGCACTCAGGTCACGCAGGTGTGCGCCGGCAGAGCTGGGACACCTAACGTGCTTTTCTCTAGACGCTCACCCTCAGCTCCGTGGCACAGCAGCGGGGCATCTCGGTGGAAGCGTGCTTCTCTTCGTTTCTATGAGTTTAAAAATCAATTGCTGGACTGTAGGGGCCTTATTAGAGAATAAATGGATTGCGTCAGGTTTTACCGTTTTGTGGAGAAGAGATATTTTCAGCTCTGACATAGAAAGTCGCTTTGGGATGGACTGGCACATCTTTGAATCCTCCTAAATGGAGATGAAGTATCATGTCGTGGGCATGAAGAACAGGAAGAAGGTGGATGTCCAGACCTGAAGGCCGGCTAGCCTGCACCCTGCCCTTCCTCCCCAATGCCTGTCTTCTCCAGTGTGACCGTGGGCCAACCCATCGTTCAGACACTGCATGCAGGTGACCTCATCCCTGCCCTGGCAGTGCCATGTCAGTCAAGGTCATGAGTCAAGTTGAGGAGAGACTCCATAAACTGTAGGTGCCTCAGAGCCGGCCCTTTCTCACCCAGCATCCACTTTCCCTCCCCACATCATCGAGGTGAGAATTAGAAACCCCATGTCAAAGATGAGGCAACTGAGGGCTAGGAGGTAAGACTCACCATACACCCAGGGCTCTCTAAGCGTTTTGCATGTTCTTTGCTTTTCACCTCATGACAAGCCAAGGATGATAGAACATTAGCCCCCAAGTCCTGTGTCCCAAAGAGCAGCCAGAGCAGGGGTAAGGGAGAAAGGGATACCATGGCAAACAGTTATCAGGCCCTTCTTCATGATGCCTCCACGTCTTATCTCCATAGCAAGTCACCCTAATGCACCCGAGCAGAGTGGCACCCACTCCTGAGGCTCTTCTGAAGATTTAACGGGTTGGCTAACATATTGGATGCCTAAGCATTCTGGACATATTGTAAGCACTTAAAAATATCGCTATTCTCTCTGCCTCTTACTGCTGTCCCACTCCCCAGACTGCTGATCCTTCAGGACAAGAACTGTGTATTACTCACATTCATAGCCCCACTCCTAAGCTCAGCATCTAATGCATAATAGGTGCTCAATAAATATTTGTTGAATATAAGTTGCAACCATTTATTGAGAAATTGCCATGTAACCAGGCAGAGGGCAAAGCAATTTACATGCATTATGCTTTTGCAACATAATTTCATGCAATTTACATGTATTGTGCTATTAATGCTACATGGTGGGTCTATTTATTATTACCAGCGTCATTTTATGGATGAGAGTATTGAAACCCAGAGCAGTTGAGTCATTTACCCAAGGTTACGTAGCTAGTAAATGGTAGAACAAGGATTTGATCGCAGGGGTCTGACCCCAAGTAGCATGAGCTTAATCACTGTGCGATGCTGAAATAAATGTCATCTGAGCTTCACGAGAGCCCTGCAGGGAGGAGCGTTCTCCATGGAAGAAAACTGAGGCTCACAGGCACCAGGCTCAATGGTGGTGGATCCAAAATTCCAAAGTGAGTCAAGCTAGTTCTTCCATCTAAAATAGATCGAGGATGAGACGTAGGAGAAGATGTGGATGAGTGACTCCTAGACCCTGAGACCCACCCCCCTCCAAGCTGAGCCCCTGCTGGGGGGTCTGGATTGGTGGGGGGTGGTGTACTCTGGGGCAAATACAAGTTGGACTTAACTCAAACCATGAAATCTCACCGTAGATGAAGACTGGTCCTCGTGGGTTTACTTTCCAGATCATCAAGGATGAATGTCCAGGGGTTTGCTTTCCAGATCATTAACAGCGATGGTCCCCACTGGCCTATCCTCCTGGGATTCATGGCCACCCAGGGTTACGTTCCTACCAGTTCCCTCACTTTTCCTCTTTATGTTTCCTTTCATTTCTGTACCATCAGACTGACACACTTGTCTCCGTGAGGGTAACATGTGATTTCAGTGTGACCTTGGGCCAGCCCATCGTTCAGACACTGCATGCAGGTGACCTCATCCCTGCCCTGGCAGTGCCATGTCGGTCAAGGTCATGAGTCAAGTTGAGGAGAGACTCCATAAACTGTAGGTGCCTCAGAGCCGGCCCTTTCTCACCTGGCATCCACTTTCCCTCCCCACATCATCGAGGTGAGAATTAGAAACCCCATCCTTGACATGGAGTTTCTAATTCTCTCCTCCCTGTCAGTCCTTCACTTCCAACATTATACACATTTAAGGCAAATGTTTTGTTTGTCTCTGGCTCACTGCCATGACTTTGGAACCCAGCACTGATCTGGGAAGGGCCGGCCGGGGTCCATGGGGTCTCGAGTTCTTTTGCCATTTTGTACTTCATCTGAGATTCTCCTAAAGGAAGCCACCGGCAATCAAAATCAAAAACATTATCAGGAGAGGTGATACCGGACCAGGGTCTCAGGACTGTCAGCTGCTCCAGTTTACTGATGCTCCTGCCTCATGATCCTGGGAAAACAGGTGCAAGTGGAGCCAAACCCAGGGCATGGGACATGGGACTCAGGAGTCACTCTCTGCCCTTGGGACAGCTCAGCCTATCTAGTTAATGCCCTCGCTGTTCTGTCTTGTCTCTCTTTCCTTGCTTCTATCCATCGATCTCTTTGGTGAAGGAGAAAAAAAAAAAAAAAAGAAAATGAGAAGAAGGGAGGGAAAGGGGAGGAAAGGAGGAAAAGACATCTCCAATGTGCCAGACGCCATGCTAGATACCTTAGAGACAGACTATATTCATTCATCAGATGAGGAAACCGCATGCAATCGTGTCGTGTAAGCATGCATCATGTGCTATGTTATTATTAGAGGAAGTATAACAGCACAAACCCTGGAGCCAGACTGCCTGGGTCAAAGTCCCAGCTCCACCACTTGCTGGCTGTGTGACCTCAGGCAAGGTAATCCCTCTGCACCTCAGTTTGCTCACCTGTAGAATGAGATGAGACATTCCCTAATGGCCTCATAAGAGAATTAATAGGTAACATTGGTGAAGGACGTAGAACAAGGCCTGGCACTTTGTCGGTGCTGAGTGTATGATAAATGCAGGCAACAAAAGTGAGCCATTCCTGATAAAATAGCCCCAGAAGCAAGCATTACGCTCCCACTTTACAAAAGAGAGAACAGAGGCTCTCGGTCAAGTCACTTGCTCAGGATCTCTAGGCAGTGTTGAGATGCGGACTGTTTTGTCTGTGCTCTGCAGTGTACCGCCTCTCTGTGGGGTTATCATGGACAGAGCTAACTGCAAGGGGCCTCCCCAGGGTAACCCCACACAGACCATTGTTCTTCCTTCTAGTGCTGGAGCCGGAAGGACTGGCTGCTTCATCGCCATTGATACCATGCTCGACATGGCCGAGAACGAAGGGGTGGTGGACATCTTCAACTGCGTGCGTGAGCTCCGGGCCCAGAGGGTCAACCTTGTGCAGACGGAGGTGGGTCCTGGGGGATTGAGCCAGCCGGCCACCTGCAGCCCTGGCCAAGGGGAAGCGTGGTAGAACAGAGAGACCCGTGGGTGGTGGCATCCTGTAGAACGGGACCTGGGTGTGGGAGCCATGGCAGGGGTGAATACTGGGCTTGCTATATGAGAGCATCACAGAAGCTGATTCCCTGGCAGGATTCCCCTGCCAGCCCTGTGGTCCCACAGTGCAGGGACTTCCGCCAAGGAGCAATGGTGGTGAGCTCCCCATCTCTGAGGGCATTTAAGCAGGGACTGAATAGCAACTTTCAGATGTTCTTCATATGGTATTCCTGCTTTGGTTGGAAGAGAAGAGAAAGAGAGGGAAGGACAGCATTTATTGAATGCCTACTCTGTGCCCAGCATTGCTTCAGTCACTGCAGGAGTGATGAAGTTACTGAGTCCTCCGGCTAGGTGCTGGGGATTCCAGGAGAGGGGGCACACGGTCCCTGACCTTGAGGGAGAGGTGGACCTTCGAGCACTCGTCTTTCTGGTTAGAGAGCCCAAGACTCGAGGGAAATGGGAGGAGTTTCATCTTTATTGTTGAGCACCTACTATGTGCTAGGTTCTTTGTATTAGGGGCGTTTTTTCCACTTGTCACAGCCTTATGGGATAAATTCTACTAAAGCCCCACTTTACAGATGCATAAAGTGAGCAACAGCATCCCCAAAGCTTCACATAGCCAGATAGTGGTAGAACGTATGACCCCAAGGGTCATGCTTTCCCCCAAACTACACTCTCTTGCTAGGCAGCCTTTCCTGCAGATCCTGCTCCTCAAAGCATGGTTTGTTATTCCTGTAACAAGCCCACCTTCTGGTTCTAGTGAAGGCCATAGGTGCCCAGGCCGTCAGCTGGAGCAGATAAGGAGCCGCTTCCATCGTGAGCTCTGCCAGGGGAAATCACCCACAGCTTCGGGCATGGCCAGTCACCACTGGCTCTGCAGGGGACCTCTTATAAGCTCACACACATCAGACCCTGCTGCGGTTCTGAGCCAGCTCCCACGGCCCAGTCTTCAGGCTTCTTGGTGAGGCTGCCGAAGCCGTTTTATCCGTTCCCAGGTTCCTACATGCAGAAGTCAGGCTCACTGGCTGGCCTTGGACACATTGTGGTCCTCTCTGGTTGGTCGGGGAGAGAGACATTTAAATAGATGCACCTGGGTAAATATTTTACATTAAGAGACCGGCCAAGTTCTACAGGAAAATAGTCACTCAACAAACACTAACTAAGGGCCCGGAAGTAACAGCACCAACTTCCGCCTGGTGAACTTGGAGAAGACTCGCCAGAGGAAATGGGACATTGAAGGCATGGGAAAGGGGGAATGGCATCCAGGAGAGAACAGCAGGCGCCAAGAACTGAGAGGCAGAGGCGGGCGGCACATGCTTTAGGAGCAGACCCTGAGACAAGGAGTTGGGACAAGTGGTTAATTTGGGAGGTGATCTCAAGATACATTGGGGGGAAGTGAGAGAGGGAAGGGAAAGGACATCAAGCTTTTTGACTGTGAAAGTGGTTTACGAGCTCTTTGACACTGCACGACCGGGGAGCTGCGGGACAGTGTGGAACATGTTCTTCCAAGTTCCCACCTGAGAGGGGCGACTTAGGTCTTCGTCCGCCAGCTCTCCACCAGGCATTGCTTGAGAGCTCCATCCTGGGGTAGTAACTCCTCAGCCCTGCTGGCTCACCTCACACACAGTCCAGGTGTGCCCCTGGCACGAGAAAGAGCCCTCAGCGTGAATCTCAGGTATTTGCAAGAAACAGCCTTCGGCAGGTAAAGGCGAAAGCTGAAGGGACATGGGCAGGACACCAGGAGCACACGCTGCATGCAGCAAGTCCGCAAGTTTCTAATTTATGTCAGTGACTGTGCTGTTCGGTCTCACACAAGGGACAAAACTCACCATAGCTCAGGCAGTCATGCATAAACACGGAAGCTCGGCCCTTCGGCTTAGAGGATAGAAAGTATTAATTCCGCAACAAAAATCGTCTCCATCCTTCGCAACCACAGGGTTGCATGTGGACCCCAGACTCTCAGGCCACTGTTCTCGCCCGGTACCCTATTCCCTCTCCCCTTGGCGTTGCAGGAGCAGTACGTGTTCGTGCACGACGCCATCCTGGAGGCATGCCTCTGTGGCAACACCGCCATCCCCGTGTGTGAGTTCCGCTCTCTCTACTACAATATCAGCAGGCTGGACCCCCAGACCAACTCCAGCCAAATCAAAGACGAATTTCAGGTACGAGCACATCCCAGGCTCAGTGGCCCAGCCAATTGCAGGGCACTGAGCACACTCGGGGGCTTTGCTCTGTGAGAGCTGATACGTCTGTGTGTTTCAATGTGTCTGCAGCTATGACGCTGCAGAATGAGTTCCAGAACATAAAACGCACAGCCGTGAGTGACTGAGGACCAATCACTCAGTGATGCTGACACTTGTTTTCAGCTAGGATTATGTTTTTGAACTGAGATCTTATTTAGTTCTGGTCTGGTTGTGCATGGAGGCAAGTGTATCCACACAGGTAGGTGTGAATTTCAGGCTCCTCTGTCCCTGAATGGACTCAGGTTTTCTTGGTATTTCTGTACCCACTATTCAAAGAGGGGTCTGGAGACCAGCAGCCTCGGCTTCACCTGGGAGCTTGTTAGAAATGCGGAATCTTGGGTGCGACCTGATGGAGAACTTGCAATTTAACAAGACCCCTGGGTGATTTATCTGCATGTTAAAGTTTGAGAAGCGCCGCCCTAGAGCACAGCTCAGGCATAGCAGATCTGTGCCTTGGATCCCATGTGGTCAGAACGGTGGTAGTTTTGGCCTGGAGGCCTGGACGTGAATCACTGAGCAAGGCAAAGCCAGAGTCCAGCCCACTGTCCCAGGGTCAGTGCCAGGGTCATACCTGGGTAACAGGAGCTGAGAACACGTAAGAGGTAGCAAGGGAGCTCTAGGATTTGAGGGGCTCACGGTTCCATACGCAGATACCCCAGGCAGGCCAGAACCTTAGTGCTCCTTCAAACACACTTTATTGATTTGGAGTAGAGACCAAATGCTGAAATGAGGAGAGGATGGAGAACACAGATCCGTGGTGGTTGCACACAGCATCTAGCGTATGGGCTGAGGCAGCTCAGCTTTGGCCACACACTTGCAAGACTTACTCTGCGGAACACAAGCCCTGAAATTTTCCACACATTCTAGAGCTTGGCCCATGGGGGTCTCTCACTCATCCTGAGCCGGTCATCCAAACGTTTTTCCATTCTCAAACAGCTTTCTCTCTGAGAAGCATGCTGGTAAAGTCATTTCCCTCATTTGATGATACTTCAAGTGATGTTTACCACTCACTAGGGATTCCCTAACTCCGCTCCCCCCTGCCACCTAATGACCCCCTGGGAGTCCACCCTTTAACAGCACTGGCTAAGATGAGCACTTTAGCTCAGATGATTGGCAGGTGCTGGAAGCTGGGGTCTGAGTCTGCATGCACACACGTGCTGCCCCTGTAATCTCAGCATTGTGATGGTGTCACACAGGGCCTGGAAGAGGCTCTCAGCTCACAGGGCCTGGAGCAGCCAGCTGGTGACAGACATCACCAAGATGAGGAACAAGTCCTGAAAAAGGCACTGGAGGGCCAAGCTTGGGGGATAGAGACAGGGGTTTAGGCTGAATTTGAACATCGCTGGCCCTCTGTTCAGGGCGACCATTTGGGCTACATCTATCTTTTCACTTTTGCACCCATAGACCCTCAACATCGTGACACCCCGCGTCCGGCCCGAGGACTGCAGCATCGGGCTCCTGCCCCGGAACCATGACAAGAATCGGAGCATGGATGTCCTGCCCCTGGACCGCTGCCTGCCCTTCCTCATCTCTGTGGATGGAGAATCCAGCAACTACATCAATGCGGCCCTGATGGATGTAAGCTGAGCCCCACCAGAGGATGTTCCTGCTGGCATCCCAGGGCTCTGACCACCCTCCCAGCCAGCCTCTCCTTGCTTTTGATCTTGCTGGCCCCCAAGACCTTTGGTCCCCATGATGGCTCTTGCCCAAATCTATACACAAGCTGAAAGAAACCAAAAGCTTAAAGTGGCTCCCATGACACCATGGCGAGGCTACAGGCCCATCCGGTCCCCACTCCTGCTGCCAACAGAGCTGACTCTCAGCCTCGAATTTAGTTCAGGAAACAGTCCACATGCCAGATGCAAGATGGTGAAGGCCTAGGTTCTGCTCTCCAGGGGCTCCCTGGCAGGTTCCCAAATAATTCCTGTGCAGAGGTAAGAATGAAGATGGCACCTAGTAGGAGCTCCGTGAGTGGTTATTGGATGTGTGGTGAGAGGCAGCAAAGGAAGCATGACCATTCTGTTAAGGGAACTGCGTTCTCAGTATCAGGTCCCAGGAGGCACCCCCCAAACCGCCGGCCTGGTTTGGGATTAGGGGGTTATGTCCCTTTCCCAGTGGGTTCATGCTCCTGACTTATATGCTTCTCCCCTGGGTCCTCCAGCTACTGCCAGTGATTGTCCCTCCACTTCTGGGATGTAGAGATGTTTGCAGCAGGAAGGAACCATAGATCATCTAGTCTCATCCTTGCACCTTTCCACAAAATCTAATTGAGGCCAGAGAAAGAAGGAAACTTACTGAAGGTCATCCAGAGAGCCAGTCGCAAAGCCGGAGTCCGGGACACACTATAATTCATTCACTGAGCTCCTCCACAGTTTACTCAGCAAGACTCAGACACCCTGCCTCCCGATGCTCTGGACTGAGAACACTGTTGCCTGACTGGAGATGAGCCCTTCTGGGTCCCCCTCCCCACACATGTCTGGCATCACGTCCATCCTGCCTATGTGGACCTCTCCTCTTACCCAGAACAGGCAGGAACGTGGGGTGCTCTCTCCTGGGGTCAAGACCAACTATGTCTCTGACCTTGGAGCCTCCTGAAATTTGCTCTGCAAGGGTCCTAGGTGTTGGAGGCAGGAAGGTGACATGTCAGTGCCTATCTCAGCTCCATGGGGACCCGCCCTGGCCTCTGCCCACAGGACGCCCAGGTCCATCATGGAAACCCTGGCTCTGGATCCAGAAGCAGGGAGGCTTCTCCTGGTCAGATCAAACAGCTGGATGAGGGGGGAAGATCTCTGGCTTTAGCTTAGAGCTTCCCAAGGTCAAGGAGTGCATGTGTATGTATGTGTGCATGTGTATGTGGGCGTATGTGTGCATGTGTGTTCACGTGTGTGCAGTATAAGAAATGGGCCTGGGGGTGCACTCATGCTTCTAAGCTCCTCCTGTTTGTCTTCCACTTGTCCCAACTCCCCCTCCCTCCCTTCCTCATTGAAGCAAGAATCAAACGTGCTCCTGGCCTCCTCTTAGTAGGTTAGATGCTGCCTGGAGTCAAATGCCTTCTAAGAAGCTCCGATGCTGATAGTAGTCTCTTTGTCCACAGGGCATTTCTCCTGTGAGCCATTGCTGGGGCCTTTGCCTTTCCTTAAAAAAAAAAAAAAAAAAAAAAGTCCTTATCTGTATTCTAGCTCAGTCTGTGCATTATCTGGTAACCATAGCAGCTTTGCTCCCAGCAGAAAAATATGAAGTCCTCTGGGTTAATTTTTAATGTTTTCCTGGTAAAGGATGATGTTATCCATGAAATGGATTGCCGGCTGATCCCTGAAACCCGGCAGGAGCACGGATCTCGAACATATTTTCAGATAAGGCTTTGTCGGCCGTGCTGCCCTAATACAGCATTTATCATAGAGACAGGGAAAAAGGAAGAAAACTAACATTCGCTGAGTGTTGGCCACCATGTCGAGCCCTGGACTTCTAGTGTCTTGTCCTGCCTGTGGCTGTCGTTACCCCCCTTTTCCGGGTGAGGTGCTATCTCTAGGTCAGCTATCTGAGAAACGGTCGAGTGAAGGCTCTGAAACCTCCAGTCTTTTGACTCTGAAAGACTAAACCCCTTTCCAGAGCTGGAAATGGGTCGACAACCTGCCGTCTGCAACCGGGGTTGGCCTTTGGGGAAACTAAATATTTCACAACTGACCAGGATTAGACCCTTGGAAGACAGGACCCCCTCGTGTGCAGGCAGCACCCACAGTTATGAGGCTGTTATTTATTTACTCATTCATTCATTCATTCATTGCCACGAGGGCACGGGGAGATCACAGAATGGACAGGCGCTTTGGGTAATCTCTTTGTCAGGCGCTTCTGGCAGGATCTTCACCTGGTTCGGGTGGGTGACCCCCCCCTCGCCCCTCCCCATTTTCCTGCTGACTTGTGACTCCACCGAACACAGCGGGGACTCCCACGGGAACCACGTCCCAGGAAAGCTTGTTGTGAACATGGGCGATTTCTCAGGTCTCGCCGATCACCGATGAAGTGGGGAACCTTCCCAATCTTTCCAAACACCTTCTCACAGGAGACTGTAATAAACAGGGCCCAGTCGAAGCTTCAGATGTAGCCCAGACTCACAGAGGCCATTTTCTCTGGGCCTCAGTTTCCCCATCTGCAATATGGGACTGAATTTATGTGTTTTGTTTGCTGGACCTGTACTAATGTGTCTAGCGTGCCAGCCACGATGCTTGTGCCAAGGGTGAAGAACCAAGTCAGGGGTGTGTCTGCCCTTCGAGTGGACTCACAGCTTGGTTCTTGCTTGCTGGTCTTTTCACATGCAAATCTCATTCAAGCTGTATGACATCATCCTTTTGGAATTATGATTCCCATTTTCCAGATGAAGAACCTGAGATTTGGAGAGATCTAATAATTTGTCAATGCTTAGCACCAAAAAAAAAAAAAAAAAAAGTCACTTTGCAAATGATGCTTGAATGAATGAATGGATGGATGGATGGATGAATGATTAACTTATACAAGTGGCAAAGCTGGGTTTGAGCCCACATCTGCCTGAATCTAAATCCTAGGCACCTTTCACTGCCCCATTGGACACAGTGCCATTTTCTGCCGGGCCAGCTTGGCCCTCATTCCAGCCTTGGGGCAGGAGTGAGCCTCCTGCAAGTTCAGCCCCTTTAGCAGGCTCTCTGCCTCAGACTGAGCCAACCCCTCCCGCAGTACTGTGGGCACAGGGACACAAGATATCCCTTTTATCCCAAGAGGAGCCTTGGCCAGCAGAGCAGCAAATCTGCCTTCGGAATCTTTCATTTCATATTGTAATGATGATTATTTGCTGAGCTCCAAGACATAAATAATTTATTTGAATAATCCCTATCCGAGTGACACTTTTCTAATGAAATGTCTTAGTTTGGAGGAGAATGAGTTCATTATGAGAAGGTCCCCTTTGCCACCAGGGCACCCAGAGATAACAGAACGGCCAGGTGCTGTGTGTAATGTGTTTGGCAGGCTCGGGGGCCTCTGGCAGCCATCCTGGCCTCATCAGCATCAGAACATCGCTGATGGATGTATATTTTACGAAGCCTCTGTTGTTCCTTTGTCAGAGCCACAAGCAGCCTGCTGCCTTCGTGGTCACGCAACATCCTCTACCCAACACCGTGGCGGACTTCTGGAGGCTGGTGTTCGATTACAACTGCTCCTCTGTGGTGATGCTGAATGAGATGGACACGGCCCAGGTAGGAGGAGGCCCAGCCACTGGCCTAGGGGCCCAGGCACACTAGGGCAGCCGTGCCCTAGAGTTGGAGGGAAAGCCCTGAGAGCCAGCACAGTGCTGCTTCTGCCTAAATGAGCTGCTGTCTGCTGGGCACGGTGGCTAGCCCATGTGGTTCCAACAAAGCCAGGTGTCTCTTGCCAGGCCCTGCCATCCCAGGGCCCTCTGTATCCCAGCAATGACTCCCGCTTGCTATGGGCTTTGTTTGTCCCCCATTGCCCAGGGCCAGACTCTATTGTTCCATCCCCCAGGCACTGATTATCATGCAGAGCTCACAGAAGAGACTGCCTCCCCAGCTCCTAGTGTCTCCAGCCCTGCAGAATATCCTGACACCTGGCCATACCCACCCACCCTACTCCTCCCCCACGCACCCTGCTCTGGCAGAGCCTGGGGCTTGAACCTTGGACTCTTTGCCCACTGACCACCACCCCAAGCCCTGGCTTTGTCACAGGCGACCCTTGTGACCCGCAGGCTTCATGCCTTAGCCTCACTGGGTCTGATAGTTCCAAGCATCATGTGCCTACAGCACATCGTGGTACTGAGGACACAGGACACGTGTCGTGGGACAGCTTCTGCAGCCCACATTCCCATGGCAGGGTGGCCATTCCTGGGTGGAGGAGCTGAGAATGGCCTCTTAGATTTTTGAAAAGCAATCCTTTCACTGTCTTGAAGGAAATTCAAAGTAACTCAGCACATGTCTCTGTGAGCACTGGCCTTGTGCAGCCCTTGTGTAGGAATAAAATAAAAATGGATCTGAGCTGGAATCTCAGCCCTTCAGGAGCTCACAGTTTGGCTACAGAGACAGATGAGCAAATTGTCCCAAGCTTGTGTGGCAGCGCTATAATAGAGGTCAGCCGTGAAGTGCTGTGCTGGCGGGGAACAGGGAGCAATTAATTCTGCCCAGAGGGTGAGGGAAGACTTCAAAAAGAAGGTGACTTTGGCCTTGAAGAAGGCAGCAGAGATTTGGCGTGTGGGGGTTGAAGTAGCTGGGAAAAGACATTCCAAGCAGAGGGAACAGCAGGGGCAAAGGCGACCTGGGGTGAATGCATGCGGGCTCGCCTGCAGAACAGCCCCGGGGGCAGTGTGGCTGGGGCGAGGGGTATGTCAGCAGGAAAGGGTGGTGACGCTGGAAAGCGCTTCAGGGCCCAGCTTGCAGAGGGCTGCCCACGCTGGGCTAAGGAGCTTGGGCCCTGGCCTGCAGCATGGTAAGTGTTTTTGTTATTGTTTTGCTTTTTTAAAGACTCTTCTCTTACATGCAACAGATTCCTTTCTGCAAATAAAAGTTTTCATGCAAATCCAATATATAATGCAGGTACAATTGAGAGCTGCTAGTGTTGAAGTGAGGGTTGGGGGTCTGGAGCTCCACCCACCCAGGCTTTTGCCTCCTCCTGGGGCCCCCAGAGAGTCAGCCACTCTGGGTACCTTTGTGGAACCCATGGGGTGCCTAGGAGCACAGTTAGAAAATACTTGTTTTACAGGGAGGAGAGAGAGTGAAGAGGTTAAGCAGTGGTGTGGCAGAGTGCCTGTTAGAAAGGAGAGTCTGGGGACCAGTGAGGAGGGAAAACCTGGAAACCAGGAGATCAAAGAGGAGACAATTGCAAATGTGCAGAAAATAAAGGGATGATCTGAACTGAGGAGGTGGCCAGGAAGCAAGAGATTTGGGGTTGGATGTGAAAATGTGGCCAGAGTTAAGGTCCCCAGGTTTGAGGAGCAGTTGAGTGTGGAAGGTGAATGAGGACAAGTTATGGATAGTGACAGGGGATCTGGTTTGGGCAGTCGAGCATCTGAAGATGCGCCTGGCCAGGCTGGGGAATGCAGCGGGGAGTGGAAGAGGAAGCAAGAAGGTTGGGGAGGGCAAGAGAGGAGCAGATAATAGAAGGTGAAATTGAATGCAACTTGGGTGTACATCTGAGAGACGTTCAAGAGAGATGCCGCTCATTTATTCAACCTTATTTATTGAGCATCTGCTATTTGCCAGAAGCAGTTCTAGGTGCTTGGATTGCACTAGTACATGAGATGGAAAAAGCAAAACAGAAAACTCTCATCTCTCCTGCAACTTCAATTTGAAAGCAGGGAAGACAATAAACAGAGACATACATTCTATAATGTCCTTAACTATATGTTAAAAGGTGACAGGTGCATGGAAAAAGGAAAATAAGAGGGCAGGGTAATGAAGATGGGAAAGCTGGTTTGGGGCACGGGATGCAACTGTAATAGAGTGATCAAGGCAGACCCTACCAAAGTCATATCTGAGCACGGGTTTGGAGGAGGTGAGGGAATGAGTCACGTGAGCATCACAAGGAAGAGCGTGCCAGGCTGAGAGGACAACCCGCACCAAGGCCTCGTAGTGGGCATGACCTGGCCCATTTGAGGAACACCTTGGAGGCCACTGAGACTGAAGCAGAGTGTGTGTGGGGACAGCGGCAGAAGGTGACACAAAGATGCAGCAGGACCAGGTCATGGAGGGCCTTAGAGAGGTACAGGAGGAAATGTGGGTTTTACCCAAAGAGAAATGTGGAGTCATTGACAGATTTTGAGGAGAAAAGTGACTTGAAAAAGTAATTCAATTTTTTTTAAAAAAAAAAACATTCCTCTGACTTGCGTTAATAGACTGTTGGTGCAGGAAGTGGGAGGGTAGTTGCAGAGAGTGGAAGCAGAGAGAACAGAGCAGAGGCTAAGGCAGTCAACCAGGTGACAGGTGATGGTGGCTTGAACCTAGGTGGCGGCAATAGAGTAGGTTCCGGATATATAAGATAGACCCAACAAAATATCCTGACTGTTTGAATATGGAAAGTTAGAAAAAAAAAAAAAAAAAGATGACTCTAAGGCTTAGGGTCCAAACAACAGACAGCTGGAATCTGAGATAATCATGAAATTAAGTGGATTTCTGTAAAACAAAGACCCCCGCCAAATTCCAGAGTCAGAAGGCACCACGGCCCTGTTCCTTTGCCTCAAAAAGTAAAATAGTGAACCCTGCTTTATGAGTCCAGGAGTGAA
The DNA here is from genome assembly GCA_028627145.1 of Eidolon dupreanum. Classification (NCBI taxonomy): domain Eukaryota; kingdom Metazoa; phylum Chordata; class Mammalia; order Chiroptera; family Pteropodidae; genus Eidolon; species Eidolon dupreanum. Next base: position 10,416,259 of record CM053504.1, read on the forward strand.
GTAGAGCCAGTGGAAGCCTATTTGCTGTTCCTTTTCCAATGTCCCTTTTTGTAAAACCAGAGCTCAGGCACAGAAGAGGATTTTCAAAGAACCTCACTTTAGGACATAGAGAGAAGCAAGGGTCAAGGTCATTGGCTATAGCTTCCCCTTGCAGCGTGGGCCCTGTGTGAATGAAGATCTTTCAGCCCCAGATGTTGGTACAGCCTTTGAGAATTGATTCTCTAAATGCAAAAACATCAGGCCCTGAGGTTGGCTGCCATATGCAGCTGGCAAGCATCCCTGAAAATCAGCAGATGAATAGAGCACTTGCTGATATAAATATCATCACCACAACAGCTGGGCGCCTTGCGAAAATAAACAATGACACAGCGTGAGCATCAGAAAAGCCGCCCTCGGCACCTGGAGGGGCGGTTCTTTGAAGTGGCATCAGAATTTGTCTGCCAGTGTGCCTATGCCAAGGCAGCCAGCCCACAGTTTCAGTCAGCCCAGCCACACAGACAGTTCAGACTTAGGTCCTATACTCCTTAGATCGCTCCCAAGAGGACCAACGTCACATCCTGAGATTTGACTGGGGACTGTGATGGCTCATGCTGGCAGTTGTGGCCAGGCTTCCTATAAATTGCAGCAAAATAAAGTTGAAGAGTGGATGAGAGATCTCAGAGCGCTTTATTTTCTTGCCCTGCTGGCTAGATCGTCTGCCTGTGCACAGAATCCTGTCCTACTTCATCCAGTCAGCCATCCCCAGCCACATATTCTTCCATTCTCCGCAGTGGCTGCTGTCCAACGATAATTACGAGCACTGGGAGCTCAAGATAAAGACTCTCAAAGCAACTACATCCAACCTTGGAGATTTTTCTAGCTCTGCTGGATTCCAAAGGCCCCTGGCCAGATCAGTACAGCAAGATTCTAGAACCACAAAAGCTGGCAAATGACACCGTGGTTTCTGATGAGCGCACCAGAAAGAAAGAACCTTTTTCAATCGCACCCAAGAGTATTGAGAAGACCTCTTCCATCTCTGTGGGCTCTATGGTTAGGCCAGAGTCCACGGAGAGGATACAATAGGAAGAAGCCCTCTTCCTGGCCATGCCGCCCCCACCATATTGTCTAGAGAGCTCAGGAGATCCTCCATGCCAGCTGTGGGCTACATGGTGGGCAAAATCACACCCCCCACAAAGATGTCCACATCCTAAGCCCTAAACCAGTGGATGTGTTATCTTACATGGTAGAAGCGACTATGCAGATGTGATGAAGTTAAGGATCTTGAGATGTGTAGATTGTCCTGGGTTATCCAGGTGGGCCCAATATTAGGGTCCTTATAAGAGGAGTGAGGAGGATCAGTCAGTGGAAGGTCATGTGACCATGGAAGCAAAAATTAAAGCATTCTCCAAACATCTTCAATAGTTTCCCATCTTCCCACCATGGACCTGCTATTTTCAAAGCTTTTATTTCCCAAACTGTATTTACCAATTGATCATTTGTTTTCTTGTATTTCTTCCATAACTATAACTGCCCCGATGAACTTCTGCTCTGCAGGCCATGTGCAGAGCTAAAACGATGAGATGCTCTGATTCTAGTCCAAAGCCAGAGAGTCACCGCCCCCCACTCCAGGACAACAGCGTGACCCCCTTGGGTTCTTCGAGATTTTCGAGACAGCTCATGGCTTCTCTGGCCATCTTTACAGACCCCACTTGAGTCCACTGATGTGACTCAGGGACACTCCCCCTGGTTGTGGAGGCCACAGGGGGCTGAGACCCAGGGGGAGGGATCCATCCAAAGTCCCACAGCCCATCGCTGACTCAGGTCAGGGGCCCCCTGCCAGGGATGGCCATTTACACGACAGGAGTTCCAGAGTCCAGCGCCTAATAAACGGACTTGCTAGTACCTGGGTATCCGGAGCAGGAAGGACTGTTCCTTAGTTTTCAAGCTGAGTCTCCCAGTTCTGAGACTCCCACCGTGGAAAGGTGGACAAGGGCAGGGCCAGGAGAGATGTATTCCCACGGAGCTTCTGAAAGTGAGAGAGGCAAGCTTGTCGTCCTCCCAGGAAAAGAGCAGAGGTGATATTGCAGAGATGTCTTTTCCTGTTACCGTGCCTGCAGGGAAAATAGTAAGCACTGATATCCCTATTTGGTATCTCAGCTTGCGAAAACACAGCCTAACGTGCTAGTAAAATACACAGAACCCCTCGTCTGCATCTCTACAAGCCTCAGGTCTGACTTTGCAAGGGGCTGTCTTTCTGTCTCTGCCCTCACTGCAGTAGTGGAGGTGACAATAGACTAAGAAGTCTGGGGCCGTGAGATCTGAGTTCAGGTTCTAGCCTTGCCAGGTACTTGCTCTGTTGCCTCAAGCCAGTGTTTCAACTTGCCCAAGTCTCATGTTATCATCTATTAAATTCGTGCAACCATGATGCCAGCCAAGTTCACTCTCTCTTTGAATATTTAAATAAAATTGGCTCTTTCCTATTCCCATTCCCAATCCTGTGGGAAAAGTCCACTGTCCACCCCCCACATTTCCAGGAATTCCAAGGGAGTCCTGCCTTCATATTTGCTTCCAAGGTCCAACTCAGGCCTTACTGGGGGGCAAGGCGAGCATCATATCCCAGAAATGTCTGTGACCGTACACCAGGCATCACACACCCCCCGTTCCTAAACCCCACCCGGCCTCCTCACCATTAGAGGGTAGCAGCACATCCACTCACCCTGTCACCCAAACCACTTTCTTCCTTTCTCTACCTTTTCTCTCACTCTTCTTTTCTCAGCTTTCATCCCTTCCCCCAAATCATTCTTTCCTTAAGTTGCATAATTCAGCTGTCTCTTCAATGCCTCTTTCTAAAACCTGCCCTAAGCTTTTGCCTTCCACCCACCCTACGTTCCTCTGTAGATATTCTCCTAAACTCCCACCCTTCCTTCCTGGAAAGAAACTGTGATATAGCTGTCATAAGTAAGTGTCCACCCACTTCATGGAGATTGCACGATTCACCTCTATGGAGAGACTAGATGAAAGAGAGATGTACAGATGTGTTTGATGACAGTCCGTGTGCCTTTCCTCCTCTGTCCCTTGCTTTGCACTCATTGCTTCACTGACCATCTATCTTCCTTAACTGTCCACAGCATTAAAGCCATTTATATGTTTTTGGCTCTTTATAGTATCTACTTAGAGAAATTTTATAATCACTGATCTGAAATTTAAAACTAATTCAGGTGATTCTTTTATATTTTTTCCTTTAAAAATACTAATTCACTTCATCTTTGGGTGGCCTGTGATTGGTCCCTCCCACCACCCACCTATGGATCAGAGGGACCTTAATTTCTGACGTTGTGATATTACTTGGCTTTTCCACTTTATCAAAGTATCATTTAATTAACAAAAGGCATAACTAAGGTACACTGAAATATGCTTTTAAATTGTTTACTCCCAAAATAGGCCATATGCTAGTTTTCATTCAACTTATCAGTGCATGTTTATTCCAGCGACTAACAAGCTTTCTGATTCCATCAGCAAAAAAAAAAAAAAAAGATGTTTAACAGTGGAGCTACCTACGTGTTTCTTACATCTCACGTGTGAACTTACACCCTCAAAAGACAGCTTTTCATGGCTCAAACAGCTGTGGCAATCACTCGGTGGAATAATGTTTGGCAGCTGTTCCAGGGCTGTCCACACAGACTTCACGACTTTCGGTTGGTTTAACGCGTTCTGACAAGAAATAACAAAAACTGCTCAGCTTTTCTAGAAGAAGCATGGCCATTTTCTAAATCAGTGGCAGCACCTGGACCGGCTTCCTCCAGGTGTGGTCATCAGCACCGTGCGTGTGTTTCTGCAGTGGAGAAGCCCCTTTGGGCGGTGACGGGCTGGGCACCCCTCCCCAGACTGTTGCTTGAGAAGGGACGGTACTAGGATACGAGGTGGGAAAGGGCTGTTGGTCTGGGCTCCAGGCTATAAGATTCGAATCAATTCTTGGAGACAGTCATTTCGAAAGTTTTCCATCTAAGGAAGAAAATAACTAAAGTTACACTGAATGACGTGTGGCCCCAGGTCGGCTGATTCCTCATAGTTTTAGAGAGTCGAGTGGGCTCCCGTGAATCCCCCATTTCCAGGGTCTTAAGAAACCATAAGCCCCCTATCCCCAAGATTTCTATAAACTGCTGATGTTCATGTGTTCGTGGTCTGGCCCCTCAGACCATATATGTGGTCTCTGTGTCACCCAGGGAGCCAAGCTCAGTTCCATGCCATGAACACTGAGCATTGTACAAGTTATGATCAAGTTACTGAACATTTAGGAAGTTAGGAAGGGGGTTACCTGGCACGGTGATTCACCTCTGACCCCTTTCATTGGTTCCACTACACTGCCAACTCCCTCTCCCATCTCCTGGGTCTCTCCCACAGATAACCCACGGGTCTCGCTCCTTTCCCACGCACAGCACTGTACCCCGACAGCTCCCCAAGCTGGCCGATCAGGAATTTTCACAAGGGCAGTCCTTTGGGTATTACGCTAAAGAGAAATTTTCATAAGAGCTATTAAGTGGAGGGGGAAAAAAGCAACTTCCCTTTATCCATCTTGTTCGGGGGATCTCCCCTATTGCCTAATAATTACAGCTCACTTTTACTGAGTCCTCACTACTTACAGATCCCTGTGGTATGTAGACACATTAAGGTTCACAGCCACTCATAACTTGGAGAAGCTAAAAGACGTGGCCAAGTCACTCAGCTGGAGAGTGACAGTGCTGGGATTTGAACCCAGGGCTCTTCAAGCAGGAGCCCCAAGACCTCTTGCTACACTGTCTACAGAGCCAAAATGGCGGTGCCCATCAAGGCACAACCCCAGCACCTGGACACCAGGACGGCCTTGAGCTAACCCGTAGAGGACATTTCTTGTTGGTGAGAAGCATTTCCGAGCCCCACAGGGTTACTGGGAACAGAACACTTGGTATCCCCCTTCCTTCTCTTGTTCCCTATGGCTAAAATTTGCCTGACATCTGGGCTGTGAGGAGACCCTGATGCCCCCTTGACAGCTTGAACACATCTGCCCACCCATCACCCGGCTGAGTGTCACCCAGGCCACTGCTGATACAATTTCATGAATCAGGGAACGGGCGTGAAAGAATGGCTCCAATTTGGGATTAGAAGGACCCAGCAACTTCCCTAGCCCTCCAGGCATTATGAGAGAGTGACCTGGAAAATCAGATGTGAAGAAGTATCCCAAGTATAGGAGTCTTGTTTGAGGCACAGTAGAACCTATTAGCTTGAGAAATTGGTCTGGAAATTTTATTAAAAGAGACAAATCATTCTCCAGACTAAAAATATTAGGGGTAATAGATTTTCTCTGATGCCTCAAATCCACGTACCTCATCCCACAGTCACAGCCAACCTCTGGCAAGGCTAAATTCAGTGCAGGTGATAAAGGAAGGATTTTTTTTTCTTAATGGGCAGTTTTGATGAATTTCTCAGGCCAGCCTCAGACTTACCTGACCCAGACCCCTATGACTGGAAAGGGGACAAGGTAGAAGAGGCAATGGCAAAGAGAAATTAAGCTCAAATTCTGGATTTGTCATTACTGCACAACTCAGCAGATGGTTGTCCAGCCACAGAGGCCCCCGTGACCAGCCCCGACCACACACACACACAACATGCTCAATTAACCCCCAATGGAGTGCTGGGAAAAGAAGCGCCACTGCATTATGAAACTTAACCTCGCATATCTTTGCTATTTAAAGCAGGTGGTAGGAAGAAGAATCAACTTTATATGTCAGCTATTAAAATATTGTTACTTTTGTTGAGCACTGATGGGTTCAGTATCACTATGAATCGCTGGGATTGAGTGAGTGCTTGTTCCATGCCTGGCACAGTGCTAGGGACTTTGTTCACGTGCATTATCTTCTTTATCCTCTGAACAAGCTGGAAGTTGGCAGAGTTTCTCTGTGAAGGGCCAGATAAGAAATATTTTAGGTTTCGCAGGCTATGTGGTCCCTGCCGCAACTACTCAGCAACTATAGCTTGAAAGTAGCCACAGACAGTACATAAATGAATAAGGACAGCTGCATTTCAAAAATAAACCGTACTTACAAAATCAGAGCCAGCCAGGTTTGACCTGTGGGCCGTAGTGTAAGCAATGTTATTCCTCAGCCGGAATTTAGGTTCCACAGCCAAGAAGGTGGGAGACACATGCTTTTCTCTTTCCTACATCCTCCTTCCTCCCAGCTCTTACATTCTGGTTCTAGCTCTGGAGGAAAGGCAGAATAAAAGATGTTTGGCATGTAACTGTCAAGGGTGAGTTGGCTGTCAACAAGGGGACCCCAATCGTTTTCATGAAAATCCTATATCTGCGGCAGCTGAGGCGGCCACCCACCAGATTTCTGTGGGTCGCCTCAGACAATCTGACTCCTGTTCTGCCAGCTTAGTGTGGGCTGTGGCAGACCCCACTGATGAGAGACTCAATCCCAAGCTGCGCTCAGGAGCCTCGGTGGGTCTTCGTGAATCTCAGCTCCATCCTCTGTGCAACCCCAGATGGAGGATCTTTCTAACTTGTCCATGCTGGGGTGGTCCCTGACATGTTTGCATCCCCAATCTTAGCTCTCCACTGTGTCCCAACTATGGAGCCTGAATACCTGGACAGTGTCCACCTCCATGCCCCTTGGGAACCAGAAATTTGAGGAAGCATACTCTGCCAGTCTCTGAGCCACAACCCCTGCCACCTATCTCAATATTCCGTCTCCATCTAAAGTCATCTAGTGGCTCAATGTATATAGAGGAATGAAGGATCTGTCTCTCCTTCCTGATGATACTATAAACCTGAAGAACAATTTGTGATCTTAGCCCAGGGTTTCTCAGTCTCTGTACTATTGATACTTGGGGCTGGATTACTCAGGATGGGGGAGGGGCACTTTGTGCTGGAGGATGTTTAGCAGCATCCTGGCCTCTACTCGCTAGATGCCCATAGCAACCCCCAGATGTGACAATCAAAAATTTCTTCAGACATTGCCAAATGTTCCTGGGTGACAAACAAACAAAACTCTCTGGCTAAGAACCATTGTCTTAGGTTGAGGTCAACCATTGCCTTTGCTGTCAGCTATAGGTTCTAATTCCCAATTCCAGAAAACCAGGAAAGACCACAGGTAAGATCTCACATATTACATTACCCTTTGGTACAAGGTCAGCATAATCGTCCCCTTTTTACACACGAGGAAACGGAGACCTGGATCACACAGCTAGCAAACAGCAGAGCCTAGATTTGGACCCCAGCCTGTCTGATGCCAAAGCTAATACATATTTTAAAACTGCTCACGATCTGATCAGGAAATGAACATTGTGAAGGTTTTCCTGGAATGGGGAAGTTTGCCACGATTCACATTAGTGATAAGGGGACTAGAGACTGTACCTGCCCATCCCCGGAGCATTCCATCTAATCGTGACAGCAGCAGTTCGAGGTAAACATTATTCTCCCCATTTTACAGATGAGGAAACTGAGGCCCAGCAAGTCTAACAAATGGTGTGAAATCATCATGGCAAAGATTTTTAAGGCCCGTATCTCTGTTCAGAGCTTTGCCTTGTCAACAACCCTCCCCCCCCCAAAAAAAAAATTGGGTGGCTGCTCCCCAACAAGGAAGCTGAGTCTAACTTCCTACCTGAGACCACCTCTCTAGCCAGTGTGTTCCGCAGACAATAGGAAGGCTCTGTGATAAGTGAGAATGATGCCCCCTGTCCTTGGCCTCTTCCTGTGACCTCTTTTCCTTGTCCCAGCTCTGTATGCAGTACTGGCCCGAGAAGACCTCCGGGTGCTACGGGCCCATCCAAGTGGAGTTCGTCTCTGCCGACATTGACGAGGACATCATCCACAGAATATTCCGCATCTGTAACATGGCCCGGGTGAGCGTGCAGCCGCCATGGCTTCTGTGCCCTTCCTCCCCCAAACAGACGGAGGTGCGCCGGCCCCAAGTCTGTGCTGTGCTCTCCCCGTCATCTCCTCTCGTCCTTGGGAGGGCGATGCCACTGCCGATTCCAGCTCCAGGCCCAGCAATGGCTCTGACACACAGAGACACACTGCACGGGGCGACATCCAGCTCGCCATCTGCCTGTTTCCTGACACACTTGCCGCTGTGTAGACAAAACTTCACAGAAATTAGCGCTTTCCCACTGTGTCACAGTGTTCTGGCATGAATCAATGCAGCCCTTTAATTGGATCCAGGAAGCTTTGGGCTAGACCCTGGGAACACCACCAAAATGAAGCATAATTAGCTGCTTCCATGAGGAATTCACTGGCTGGGTGGAGGAGAACTGGGTGGGAGGGAGTGGGGGAGTAACTTATGAGATGGTGGCTGATTAAAGTGGCCCTGGCCTTTACTGGCGACCCAGGATGAACAGAGCTCCATCCTGGACCTCAGAGTCCGCTATCGAATGGGAAGACGAGATGCGTCCTGGCAAAGGAACCCCAGGGAGAGACGTGAATTCTGCCTGGTAGAGTCAGCGAAGACTGTCCCTGGAGAAAGGGACATTTGAACTGGGTTTGGAAGACAGAGTGGGTTTTCTACAGGTCAAGGGTAGGGGGCAGGGGGCTCTCGGCGGGAATATCAGTGTACATAAAGCTGTGGAGAGGAGTAAGGCTCTCCCCATGACGACATGGCTTGGATCCCATTTAGTCTGGCTTCCACTACAATGCTGCAGCCCCCAGAGCATCTGGAGGGCTGGCACCCCCCAGCTTCCAGAGCTGAACAGCCCTGACACCCTCTCTGTTCTCAGCCACAGGATGGGTATCGTATCGTCCAGCACCTCCAGTACATTGGCTGGCCCGCCTACCGGGACACGCCCCCCTCCAAGCGCTCACTGCTCAAAGTGGTCCGCCGGCTGGAGAAGTGGCAGGAGCAGTATGACGGGAGGGAGGGACGCACCGTGGTCCACTGCCTGTGAGTACTGTGGAGGGGTCCCCGGAGCCACAGGGTGGTAGGTGATAGGGCATCCTTGAGGATGCCACTGGCCACAAACACCAGACCTAGGCATGCCTGGCCATACCACACCTCAACATCTCTTAAAGCCCAACAGGAGTGCATTCAAGGAGCTACAATTTTTTAATGGATTGGGGTAGCCAGTTCGTTGCCCTGAACTAGCACTATATATTTACAGATGCGAAACCCGGTGGCCCTTCCACAAACATGGGGGGGTGTGCATACTGCTCCCCAGGGCTCCGACAAGGGAGTATAAGCCCCACCCTCCAGCAGGAGGCATAATATGTCCTGCCAGTCACATGAGAGCTCAGGATGAAGTGAGTTCCACTGACTAGCTCCAACTCTATTATTTCCTGAAGAAGAAAAAGAAGAAAATGGGATGCATTGATTAAGTGAGCTTGATGCCAGACAATTTAAATGAATCACCTCATTCCATCTATGAGGTAGATATTATGTGAGAAAACAGAGCCACAGAGTAAGGAATCAGGCAGTGAAGAGAGGAGCTTTGATTTGAAGCCAAGCTAACGTGCTGTCCGTTAACCCACACTGCCTCTGACTGAAGCAAGGGACTCACCCATCATGTCTGCCTGTTGGGGCGTCTCTTGCTGTGGGCAGAGTGGGAAGCCAGTGACATGGAGAGGCTAGGGGGAGGCACTGCCCTGACGGGCTGACCAATGGATGTGAAGGCCCCTGGGAACACTCTCTCCCAGGGCGCAGTAGGCTCAAGCCAGCTGTGTTTATTGGGGTGAACTGGAAGCTTTACTTCCTGTCTTAGAAGGGGCATAGCTGGGGCGCAGGGGTTACCAGTCCAAATAGACGCTGATGTCATCTGCAGCGTGGAGGTCAGACCCTTAGAGGACTGTGGCTGACAAACTATCATCAAAGAAATCACTTAATTTTGTAAGCCTCTGTTTCCTCATCTGTCTAATGGGGATGTTGAATTAGCTCATCCTAAGACCCTCTGGTGCTCTGAAATATTTAGAAAATAAACATGATTTATTTACCAAAATACAGATTTGCAAGATCATGGTAGTGAAAAAGCAAATGTTCTAAATGTCATTACTTCAAAGAGTATGTGTCAGAGTCTACCACGGGAGCATAAAGTGACCTCAGAGAAGGATTCTGCAGAGATCTCGGACCCGGAATAAATTGGTAGCCATAGCAGCTAGGTGTGGAATATCTGATTCACAGTCATTCCGTCTGCTTCTTAGAATGTTAAAATGATTTGGGAAGACGTGATTGAGAGGGCCTCCCTCTTTCAAAATGTTGTGTTAAAGGAAGATTGAAACACAGTCTTGCTTTTTTGCCGAGTAAAGATTTGTGGAGCCAGTGGAGGCATTAATAACACCTTACCGAATTCAAAATTGAGTTCCGTTTTTCAAAACCAGCTTATCATTCCCACTCTTTCAAATAGGTGGTGCACGCACATGTCAGAAAAATTAGAGAGCTTAGAAGAAGGTTACATGCACGCGCGCGCGCGCGCACACACACACACACACACACACACAGAGCTTAAGGGCCACCACCTGTAGCAATCTCCCCCCTTCCCAAAGGATGCAAAGCACAGACTGGAGTCCAGGAAGATGCTGTGAATTTTTACATGTCACATTGGTGGGTGACGTCAGCCAAGCCAAGCTGGCTCTGCCACATTCCACAAACTGACAGCTGGTTCCCTGCCAGCTAACCCCTGCTCCCTCCAGTTTTCTCCCACACCCCAGCTGTAGCACAGAACCACACCCATCCCAGTGGGGTCTCACTCCACTGAGCCCTGAAATGCCCATGTCCACCCACCTCTTCTTCTTGGACTCTCCTGTTCTTGCTCCAGAAAATACTGAATGCTTCTTCCTGGGGGTCTTTCCTACTCTTTCCCATGTGCCTGGTTTTCAGCCTGTTCCTTTGCAGGAGTACTTTTTTATCTGAGTCTCCCCTAGCCAAGATGACTGGCAGTTTGAACCAAAGAAAGTACAGGGGTATCCTTCTATCAGCAGAGACTATGGCATTTGTGGGGGCCAGAGACACCAAAAAAAGATATGGAGATGCAGGTGCTGGCCAGCCAATGGAGAGCAACTGTCTGTACCTGAAACATCTGGTTGTTGGATGTCCTGTAGACATAACATCTGAGAGACTGTCTGAGTGCCTTAGTTTCCATCCAGATGTTCTTTAGACACAGACCATTACATGAAATCATTAGTTGCTCTTGGCAACACGCCCAGGAGTTCCAAATCAGGCAAATTCCTAAAGGGACTTCCTGTAAAGTGTTGAAGGGTGTCACCATGAAAAATGACTTATGGAGCATCAGAAAGAAGGAGTGACAAAGAGATGACCCTGCCAAGAGTCCTCTTCCTCTACTCTCCAGATCCGTAGGGTCTTGTTTAAACCAGAGTGTACAAATAGAGATTTACTGCTTCAGGATATAGCATCTCAAACCCACCCCAGCCTCCGCCCACAACGTCTAGGCTGGCTGACCCTAGGCTAACAGAGAAGTCTCTGGTACTGCTGTCCTTTGTGGATGCGAAGGACTGGGAGGGAAATCACATGCAGCCTTCCGCTGGTGTCATTGGATGTGTAGGAGGACCTAAAACAAAAGCTTTTGGACAAGGATGCAGGCGCCATGTGAACAAAGACACCAAGTGGCCTGGAAGGTTGGCTCAGTAGCCAGGGGTGATGATAACATCTCCTAGAACCAAGGAAACATCAAGTTAATTAAACTCTCAAAGCTCATCTAATCCAACCCCTCTATTATGTAAATGGAAACTTGGGGCCCAGACACAGATAGTGACTTACCCAAGGTCAAAAGCAGGTTTGTGGCACACATGAGATTTAAACAATAGCTCATGACTCAGGCTGAGGCTTTTGCCCTTGCCTTACCTTGCATTTGCCAGGCACCCGCTCCTCATCACTGCTGATGTGGCTTTAGGATCAGCAGGCACCTGGGGTGTACCCCGGAATCTGGCTCATCTCTTCACTCTGTGTTTAGAAATGGGGGAGGCCGCAGCGGAACCTTCTGTGCCATCTGCAGTGTGTGCGAGATGATCCAGCAGCAAAATATCATTGACGTGTTCCACATCGTGAAAACGCTGCGTAACAACAAGTCCAACATGGTGGAGACCCTGGTGAGTGTCCCAAGAATTATTCTCCAATAGCCAGCGGGTAACTCTAGTTCCCTTGGCCTGAAAAAAAAACAGCATCAAATAGTAAAAACGCTCAACATCTGGGTGCTTACCGAGCACCTGCAGTCCACACCCTTTGCCCACGTTGCTATCTGCTCTTCTTCCCTCCATCCTAACCCTCCTCTTCTCTTTCCTGCAGGGCAGTCCAAATATTAATCCTGGTACACCCCACTTTGTTTTACTTTCTGCCCATTCTTTAGGAAAGTACCACCAATTCAGGCTTAAAGGAAGGGATTCTGGATTAGTAGAGTGTGAACTACATTTTCAATTAAATCCAATCCTATTCTAATTGCCTTGTGCAGTATGAAATATTGGCATAGGACGCTGTGGTGAAAGGGAAAGAAAGAGACTGGGCGGGCAAAGCCCCAGCTGATCAGACCTGGCGCGGTGATGGAGATGGACCATACACAAGGAACTTTAACACGAGTCTTTAAACCTCCTCTAAGTGTGGTCCTACTCAACGTCTGGTCCACAGACCAGCAGCACTGGCATCGCGTGGGAGCTTAGTGGAAATGCAGAACCCTGGGCCCCCCTCCAGATCCCCTGAATCAGAATCTGCGTGGATAACGTTGAGTTGACTGTTCACATCATGTAGATAGCTTTCTCGAAAGTCTGTATCTCTAAACTAAATGCGTTCTCCCGTTCCTTTTTATTTCTCCCTTGTCTCCCCTTCTCCCTCTCTGCCTCTCCTCACAGGAACAGTATAAATTTGTATACGAGGTGGCGCTGGAATATTTAAGCTCCTTTTAGCCCGACGGGACAGGAAACCTGCCGGAGTCCAGAGGCGGCTGCAGCCAGGCCCCCTTTTCTGTGGATGGCAGGGACTGGGCTCAGGGGCTACGAGGCGGCACCCTGCCCAACTCCAAGGAGAATACTGGTGGCCCCGTGGTCGTGGTGGGCTCTGCACCTTCTGAGGGTCTCCTGTAGCTGTGGGGGATGCGGCTCTGAAAAGCCCAGGCTTCCCTTCCACACCCAACCAGCCACAGCCACGGGCCACGTACCCATAACAAGGCCCCAGATTTCTCGGTTCCCTGACCTCTTGCTTTGGCTCTTTCCAAGTGCGCGAACCTCATGGCAAGCCGACTGTGTGGGTGCGGGGAGCGCAGGCTCGGCAGCACCTCCCAGTGGGCGGGAGGATGTATCTGCTCCTCCTCCACGCCATCATGGAGATGACTGGGTTTTTGGGGGTCCCTGCTCTGCTACCCCCTGCAGTCTCCTTCAGTGACCTCTGGCACCAGACACCTGGATCATGTGACCTGAGGATGCTCCCTGAGACCACAACAGAGGCCCCCGTCCTGCCACCTAACCTGCATGGAGCTTGGCCCACCACCATTCTGTAGCCCTGCCCCAGCCTGGGCCTTGACCTTCTGTCATTCACTGGCCAGCCTGCTGTGTCTACAGCAATCTTCGATAAAGGTTTTCTTTGCTTTTTTATGGTCAGTGGGAGGGGGTGGAACTGTAGGGAACCTGGCTGCTCCCTCTTGTCTTTGTGAAAGGGGGCCACCACCATGAGACAGGGAGGGCTCTTGCTGACCTTGTGTCCCTTGGGTGGCAGGATAAGATTTAATTATTTTCCAAAGGTATATTAAAAGAAACTTTCTTGGGGGGAGGGAGGGTGTAAAATCTTAGTTTCTTATGTCAAAAAAAAAAAAAAAGCGAGGAATGAAGTTTGGATATGTGGCTATAAGAAAAAATCTCTCTGGCCTATAATCTTTCCTGGGAATGTCCTTAAAAGGTCCCACCCTGGGCCAGCACATTGAGCAAAGGAGAGATGGGCTCGTCTGAGGACAGTCCCTTTGGTTTCTGGGACAGATGGAGCACCAGCATTGAGCGTAATCTTGGATCTCCAAATTCAAACTCCTAGGGAAACCTAGCTGTCATCTCGAAAAAGGCTATTGTGGACCCAGTTATCCTTTGGTTTAAAATAGGCCAGGAGGACCATGGCTGGGAAAATAGGGTCTTGCCCAAAGTATAGTTGAGTCGATGGCAGGGGACCAACACTTGCTAGGCATCTACGGTATGCCGGGCGTGGCGCGGTCCATGTGCCACCTCACACACTCTTAGAACCCCCACGGGAGATCTGTGAACCTTTCATCATCTCCCTGTTACGACTGAGGAAACCGCGGCATCACCCTCGGTGATGAAATTCTGGGTTCCAAAGGGGCAGATAATGGCAATGAGGCTTATTTTCCTTGTTTCGTTTACCCTTTCTCAACCAAGCAATTATTTTATAAAATAAGGCCCAACACTTCTCAGCAGAGAACTTCACAAATGAAAATTTAATTCTTTCTTTCTGATGCCAGTTCTTCTGGGAAGCTCAGAATTTCAGATATATTTTAGTACCTTATTCCCAGCTCCCCAGGAAAGCTAGTCCTATCTAATTTCTTAGCCAGTGAAAACAATCCCTGTGCCCTCAGGCTATGAGGTCTGCCAGGGCCGCCCTCTCTGCCTTGGTCTCTAGCAGGTGCTTAGGCATAGTACCTGACAGTCTCAGGGTGGCCTGGGAATGAAGAAGCTCCATCTTGGAGGCTAGTCCAGCCCTACACAGGGCATGAAGAGCACAGAATTCAATAAGGCACCCTGTTCTCCCTCAAGAGCTCACTATATACTGGGGAAACTGAACCACAGTGTAGCATACGAATGTCAGATGAGCCTAGAAGCGAGAGAGACTCTGCCTAGGGCTTCCTGGAGGAGGTGACATCCACCCCAGCCGGGTCTCAACAGGCAGAAAAAAAAAGAAGAAAAGGACATTCAGGTCAAGGGATGAGCATATGCAATGGCAAAGAGGTGTGAAAAGTCCTTGAGGGGCGGGCAGTATGGTGAGAGGTCAGCCCACCTAGAGCAGAGCACAGCAGGAGGAGGGCAGACGAGCCAGGGTCCGGAGACGAATGCTCTGCCAAGATGTAGGCTTCACCTCGTGGGCAACAAGGAGCTTCTGAGTGATGCACTCAGCTCCATGTTGGAGAAGGCTCCCCCTGGAGCCGAGGGACTGCCTCTTTCCTTTCATCAGACA
This sequence comes from Eidolon dupreanum, assembly GCA_028627145.1. Taxonomy (NCBI): domain Eukaryota; kingdom Metazoa; phylum Chordata; class Mammalia; order Chiroptera; family Pteropodidae; genus Eidolon; species Eidolon dupreanum. The sequence goes on from CM053504.1 coordinate 10,431,372, forward strand.
CTGTGAAAACATTCCCTTAAGCCTGTACTCTTTCATATCACATCTATTTGTCTGTCTGCTCATTATTTTGTTGCTGGAACAAAATATGCAGTGGATGATGAGATTCTTCTTCTGTGAGAAACCAAGGGTCTACCACAGAGCAGGGGGACCAACCCAGAGCCCATAAGGAGGGGACATAAAAGGAGCCCACAGGAGCTGTTCCCATTGGTGTGGGCTCTGGAGCTGTCTGGCAGTCTAGGGACACCAGACTTGATCAAGGAAGGGCTGTCGCTTTGGAGGTTCAAAAGGAAGCATCTCAAAGCAAAGGAACCCCACTATAAAATCACTCTTCTCCTTTCATGGGCCCCTTCCCGGGTGTGCTTGAGCAGGTCCCCAGGCTCCAGCCCCCACTGGTCCCGCTGACTTCCTCTGACTCCAGTCCACTGGTCCAGCCGGCCTTTCCCCAGCCTTTAAAGAGCCTGCGGCATATCAAATCCTCCTGTTACATGTTCTTTCCTCAGATCTTGGTTCATCCATACAGAATTGGGGGTGGGGGGTGCCTGTCTAACACAAATCCTAGGATTTATTCTGCTCAGGAAGAGGGTAAAAGAGCTGGCAGATAAAAATGGCAGTGGCTTTTATCACTTCAAATGGCAGAAATTTAAAAATGTGACTTCAGGGAGAAGGAAAATTATAAAAACTCTGGCCATGGTGGGGTAACCCAAGGGCCAGTGCTGGTTCCCACAGTTTGTCCCCTCATTTCCTCACAACCCAACTACCTTCCAAGAAGGCAGGGCAGTGAACAGGTCTTAGGACAGGTAACACAGGAAGAAACTGAGGCTTATGGACGCGATGCTTTCCCTAAGATCTCACATGACAAGTACGTGGGGCAGGGCTTGGATGAGATGTACCCAAGAATTTGGACTTGATCCCTTCCCTTGGAAATCTAAACAAACAGCACCTCCCATAAGGTATCCTCCCATCCCTCCCCACTTATAGGTGGGCTCACCTTTCACTATGCAGAAGAAAATAGTATTCATGCTTTCTGAGTCTCCACCAAGAGGGGCTACCTTCCTGTCTTGGGTTGCCAAAGAGAGTGCCCTCACCTAGTACAGAGCCTCATGATTCTCACCTCATTATGGACCCAGTCAGGAGAAAACACAAGGAATTAATGAGAAGCCAGGAACCAACCCTACCTGCAAATGTTTATGGCCTAGATAGCTTCAGGATATGTCTTAGCTATGCCCCAAAATTGTATCTTCTCACTCTTTCTGATGTGAAATCCTGGTTCGCCCAGGGGCCTCTGAGCCTCTAGATGGATGGCTAACACACACCTCCCTTTGTGGGAACAGAAAGCATCAGCTTGCTTTTGTGCTAGCCCTCTCTTTGGAGCAATGGCCTGCCAGATGTCAGCCTTCACATGGAACCAGAAGACCCTCCACTGAAGACTCCAACATGTGAGCTTACTGAATGCTTTCAGCATTCTTAAGAAATGTTTGTGATCATCATCATTTTATAGATGAGGAAACTAAGATTTAGAACAGAGAAATCATTTGCCCACAGTTCCACACCAGTAAGAGGAAGCCAGGATTTAAATTGGTTCTTTTGACTTTGGAGACAATATTTTTACACCACTGTATCTCAGATCTTCCCATAGGACTACCCATAATAGCAAAAGCTAGAGTAAAACAGATAGCCAATGGACCTTGTGAAGACCAAAGCAGGCAATGGTGAGCTTAAAATTGCCTTCAGAGTTTCATATTTTGCTTTAACAATTCATATAATATTTGCATTCTACTCTAATTTAGCTTGACTTGTTTTAATATGACTGTATGAATATTTTTAAACCACACATACCCTATCCCTTATGTTGCTTTGATGCCCTCAACTCACTATGATGGACCTTAGGATCTAATGAGTCAGAGAGGTACAGCCAATCTGCTTCCTCCTGAGGCCAACTGCAGACTCAAGTCCAGCTCACCTTTCCTTAGGCAGATCCTTTAGTGTGGGGTACACTGACCTCACTGTTCATGGCTTGATCTTGACTCAAGTCTCCTCAACTCAAGTTGGATGCTGGAAGGAATCTGTTGACATATACTAGAATGATAAGGACATACCCATCAGGCGTGGCAAAGGCTAAGCCTATAGTATCCAAAAGGGAAGGGAGAAAATGGACACACCCTGACCCAGCAGATTCCTGAATTCAGGGGTCATTAGAAGATAGTGCCCTTCATCCAGGTAGAGTCACATGATTGCTAATATGGGCAAATGTGAGGATACACTTCAGAGGAGGGGCTGTGGTCTGGAAGGATCCTTGCTTTACTTCAACTGCACATACTTACTGGGTTCCTACAACATGCAGGGCCCCGGGTGGAGGGGAGGGGGGTGCTACCAGGAAGCACAGGTTACTGTGGTATAGTTCATCCATTGGTGAGTCATTGGGTTGTAGTGGAGAGCTCAGTCATCAGTTCTAATCCCAAGCCAGCCATTTCTTGGCTATAGAACATTGGACAAATCAATTAATAGGAAAAGGTGCAAAAGGAGGAGCTTTAGCCAAGTAGAAGAGGTAGGTTTGGAAAGCTTTGGGAAGGAAAACAAGAAAGCAAGGCCAAGGAGTTAGGACCCAAAAGGAATACTCAGAACCAAGGATGCATAGGGACAGCGGGGCAAAGTGGTCACTTCTATGACATAGCAGGACAGGAGATGGGGAAGGAGTGGCCAGAAGCACTTGGAACAAGGATGTTGCTTTACAATAAATCTCAATGTCTTGGAGCAAAGATCGAATCTTCCCTCTGACCAATCATGTTCCTTCGTCATCTGTTCCCCGTCGCTAAGTCAGGACCCTCACCAGGATCCTCATTTCTTCAGCTCTGGTGTAAATCTCTGTTGTGTGCATTGGGGTGTCAGTCTAATGAGGCTGCTGCAGAAGTGAGGCCCAGAGAAGGGCAGCCAGGCACTCATCATGTCATCTCTGCAGGAGTAACTGTCCAACCCAGATCCAGAGACACTGAAGGAGACTGATAATTCTCCTGTATCTCACTGCCTTAGGACAGAATGAATGGAGCCTCCCTCCCTTAGCCTGCATCTGGTCACTCCTGGGCTGGACAGGACATCAGCACTGAGCTGAGTCATGGGTAATGCATGGAAAACATTGGTCAGCTCAAGGCTAAGATGAGCAGCATGCTAATCCTAAACCATAGGCCAACAGGTTGTGTTGGGCCAAGATCTCTGGGAACAAATGGTCAACTCAAGCTGCAGGAGGCATCAGGAGATAAGACATGAGTCACATGGATGGCCATTTTCATCCCAAAGTCCTGACTTGCCTTCCCCACCATTTAACTAGTCTGAGTTCCTTCTCAGCTAATGATACCAGCTCCAAATTACACCAAGTGAAACAGGGAAGTGGGCAGAGTGAATCCAAGTAGGGGATGCCAGCTGAGATCCAGCCTTCTTCCTAATTCCCATGCAAGGAAATTCCCATGCAAGAGAAAATCCATGTTGGAGGTTTTCCACATGTACATGTCTAGAAATGATAGGATACAAGGCCTTTTCACTTCACAGCAGACACCTGCCTTTGAGGTCATACATTATCTGAATGGCAGGGGGAGAAGTCAGTGACAGAAAATGAAGGGGGCTCCAATGTCCTCTGACACATATTTCAGGGTCATGGACATGATACTCAGAAGCACAGCAGAGGTGTCTAAGCCATATTTGTGCTCGTGAGCAAACTCTCTTCTGGTTTATTGGTAATGAGAGAGAGACTTTGGCATGACACTGGTTGGCTACACAACTGTCTGGCAGAGAGACCATCTCTTGCATCCCTCCTGCCTACCTCCAGAAGAGGTGGGAAAAGGTCAACAAAGGGGCCACATTCACCCCCTGTAATCCACCCATGAATGTGAAGTCCCCAAGAGGAGGAGTCAGCACCCATAATAGTAGACTCCAGGCCTGGAATCCTAGTTATCCAAGAGGTTAGGGGAAGTCCACTGGGGCTAATACAAGGGATGTGGGAGAACTCAGAGGGATGGCAGAGGGTCCGTGGGGAAGATCCACTGGGGCTAGATTACCATGGAAGGTCTTTCTGGATCTCAGAGCTGCCTAGAGTAGTAGGATTTGAAGCCTGATCCTTGGTCGGAATGTTCAGAGAATGAGAGTCCAGGGGCCTTTGTTAGACAGAATGGTATTGGTAGGAAAGCCTGGAGCTTGGGTAATTAGTCTAATTCATGGTTCCTTGGTGAGTGGGATTCTTAGATTTAGGAGAAGAAGGGGAATGTGAAGTAACCTGCCAAATTTGCAAAACTGAGTCCCTGTACGTGTACTTCAGTGCCTTTGGGCTTACAAATGCAAATAGGTGGGCCTCCAACATGATGGTCCAACAAACACTGTGCCCATCAGGCCCCTATCTCTTCCATGGAAGACTTATAAGGTGATCCTTTGGTAAAATCCCCAGGGCAGTCTGGAGGCTTAGAGGGCAAAGTGGTGTCACCCCAGGTCAAATCAGTCTTCTGAAAGTTCAGACACAACACTAGTACCCATATCCTCGACAGGTCTGCAAGTTATTAGACAAATTCAAGCACAGTTTGCTAATCCCAGGTCTTTCCTATGAGTGAGACTAGGACCGATGGGTGAAACGTAATAGCTGTAAGTGAGAACTTGATGTCTGCCAGAGAAGATGAGCTGCCCTTCTCAGCAGGGGTCCAGCAGAAGCCAGAGGTCTCTTCAAAAGGAAGTAGGAGCATTGAGATGGCCTTTAAGTTTCTTCCACCCTAGGTAGGTAAGATCTTATGGAGCTGAGATCATGTTTGAACTCCTTCATTCCTGCAGAGCATAAAGCCAAGCAAGTTGTGCTTGGTTAAATCTCCCTACTTTCCTGCCCAAGCTTCCCCACCACGCAGGCCAAGATGCTGCTCTGGCTACATATCCAGGGCTCATCCAGCCTGGTTATCACCAAACAGCCGAGAGAGCACCTGCTTTTCCATAGGGCCAGTGTCCACCAAGATCTCTGATTAGACCAGCCATAATTCAGACTCACAGTCCAAAAAAGCTGTCAGTGATAGCCAGAACCAGTTAAAGGTCCAAGTAGGACCCGGAGCAGGGCTCACTTGCCATGTACTTTATCTCCAGAGGTTAATTCTACCCCAACTTCCTACTCGAGGCCTATTGAAACAGACTGCAAAGCAAAAGCACAGTGACAGTTGATACATTATTATAATTATCCCCACTATTATCCATTTCATTGCCAGGTGGATCCTGGGCTAGCCCAGGTTAATCCAGGTAACTCATATTGGTAATCAGACTCAAAAGCACTTTCCTACCTTCTCTTTTCACCCTACATTCTACTACCCAATGAAAGGCAAAGGGTCGGGGCTTCTACCATTGCCTTGATTACTGGACGCCATCATCGCCCTCTAGGGCCATCATGGGGTTCCCACTCAACTCCACGGAAATCAATATTTTCACGTCCACCGGGCATATGACATTGCATGAGACCAAAGTCTCCACTCTGTTTGCAGCCTCCGCCGTGAACCCCAATGGCCTGCACGTGTACAGTTTGGGTGTTCGATAGATAAAGCACGTATGAGAAGAGAAAACAAAATAAATCAACTTTTGAAAAGAGCCAGCACTGTGCTGTCAATGTTCTTTTTTTTTTTTTTTTCCTTTTCCTTTCCAATTCTAGCTTAAAAAAGCAGAAGGTAAATAATGTCAGGTCAATGAATATCAGATATATTTTTTGACTGTACATTACAGTGAAGTGTAATCTTTTTACACCTGCAAGTCCATCTTATTTATTCTTGTAAATGTTCCCTGACAATGTTTGTAATATGGCTGTGTTGAAAATCTATACAATAAAGCTGTGACCCTGAGATTCATGTTTTCCTAAGATATTCGCCCTGGTGTCTTTCTGAGGTTGGGTGGGGGTAAGGTGGAGACAAGCTAAAGGAGGAGGAGGAGAAAACACCATTATAGACTGAGTTTCTTTACATTTGTGTTCATTCAATCCTCACATCTATGACACAGGAAATATGTATTATCCCTTCTTTGAAGACGAGAAAGTTAAGGTTCATAAATATTAAGAGATTTTCTGTGACTGTACATTGCACTGGTAAAAGGGTTTTCCTCAAGTGTGGTCGGTAGAGCACCAGCATTAGAATCCCTCAGGAAGTCTGTTAAACATACAAAGTTTTAAGCCCCTACATACTCACAATTTCAGGATCTGCATATTCCCCATATTAACAAGCTGCCTGGATGTATCAGTTAGCTATTGCTGCATAACGTACCACCCCAAAACTCAGTGACTTGAAACAACAGTCTTTCATGGAGGTCAGCTGAGGCTTGACTGGTCTAGGCTGAGCTCAGCTAATCTCAGCTGCCCTGTTCATGTCTTGGCTAAGGGCTCTGCTCTAGGCCAGGCTTGCTTAGGGTACCTTGGCTAGTACAGCTCTGCTCCATGTGTGTCTCATCCTCCCCTGGGCCAGCAAGCTAGTCTAGGCAAATGCTTCTCATGGTGATGGCAGGAGCATGAGAAAGTCCAACCCCATAAGTTGTCTTGAGTCATGTCTACAGCACCCCATTGGACAGAGCTGGATGTATAACATACTCAGAATAAAAAGACAGGGAAATATACTCCACCTCTTGACAAAGACCCAATGTTCCAGTAAATGCTGAGATTAAGTACCAAATCCATAGGGCCAGATGCAGCCTTTAACCCTCTCATCTCAGAAGGCGGCTCCTAGATCATCTACATCAGTTCCCCTGAGAAACTTCTAAACATGTGGAGTTTGATTCCAGAGGTCCAGGATGGGTCTCAGGAATCTGCATGCTTACCAAGGGCCCCAGGTGATGATAATATATGCTGACATTAGGTGAGCACTGTTCTAAATGCCGTTGCTGTTAAAAAGGGACAGATAGGACTCAAGGGGACAAGGAGACAAACCAGTTCCCAAACGAGGATATGAGGCTGCCAATCCCTGAGTTGGATGCACTTGCTCTCTGCTTTCCAGATGAACAGAAGAAACAGCTGGGACCAACTCCTTAGAGTTTACTGGTTCCTGAGTTTTTTGTACATATCCAGATATAAGTATGAACTAGAAGTATGAGCCACAGGGCCAGAGTCCAGGCTTCACTTTGCTCTCATGCAGCTTAGGTTCTTCAACCTATGGGACCTACATGGAGTCCTCGCCAGGCCCCCTGTGAGCCGCAGAGCCTGGAGGACATTTGCTTTCCAGCTTGGGCCCTGAGTAGGGAACCTGGTGGCCAGCCAGCTAGTAATCCTTGTCCCTTTGTCCTTAGTCTTGTTAATCTCACTTTTTCTGCCTGCTATATTTATACTTTTGCCATAAATGTAATAGTTAGCATCAGGAAAATAAAAGTAGAAAGAAGGAGGCCATCTCACATAACTCCTCATACCAAATATACTTTGGGGCTTATCATTTTACCCCAAAATGGAAATGCCTTTTGAAGAGTTATTATAAAAATAGCATATTCTCACTTGAAAAACTCAATTCAAATGGTTTGAGGCATCAGGTAAAAGTCACCACTTCTCAAAGGTACTTGTTGATATTTTTATGCCATTCTAGACCTATCTATAAAAATAAAAACATATATACATTTTATACATAAATGGGATCAACCATTCTATTCTGAGACAGGCTTCTTTCCACTTAACACCATGCCATGGTCATATTTCCATGGAAATATCCTTAAATATTCCTTATCTTTCTTGACACCTGCTCAGTACTCCTGAACCTGAGACTGTCTTGATTTGGGTACATTAAGACTCAGGTGCCTTCACAGTGACGCCTTTGGGCCAGCATTCACAGTGAGGTACACCAAGCCCTGTGTGCCCCAACCCTGGAGGTTGACCACAGCGGCACGGTTTTCTTTACCTGTCAGATCTGAGCCAGTGTAGGTTTGTAGGATCTGGGGTATCATGCAACCTAAGCACCACAGTGCCCTCCTCTCTGACTGCCTGTGAGCTAGAGGTTTTAATCCCAGACAATCACCAGACATCTGAGTTGTTGGTTGAATCTGGAGCCTGGCATTAAGAGTCATCTGACCCAGGAAGAAGATTAATATCTCCTTTTGAATGATGAGCCTGACGGCTCTTTGTGCCTAGATAGAAAGTGAAGCCATCCCTGTACGGGGTGAGGAGGACAGGACCAAGAAGCCACCCTCGTGGTCCTGACTGATTCCATCTCGTGTAACTTTCCTCTGCAGTACCTATAAATACATAGTGAAAGCTGGAAACTTGACCACCGAGACACAGAGTGAATCCGGGAGGGATTTCCTCTGATTATGAGACACAAAGAGCGAAAATGGGAATCACAATCAGTGGCTGATGCTGAATCACGTTTTGCTACCTAGAAAATGTAAAGGGGCCCCCTAGGAAATGAAATATTTCATCCCTCCAGATGGTCTGCACTCACTCAGAAAATTGGTCAGTCGTCCATTTCTATCTCCTGGGAGATGAAATGACATTAAGAAAAATCTCTGTGGGAGGGAGAATGGCAGGAAGAAACTTGTAGAAATGTATGCTGAGGATTTTAGCTTTCATGCCCTCCATCTGTTTGGAGCACCCCAGAGAGAGGCAACAGGAGGAGAGAGCACATTGTCAGTTGAAGACATACAAGACAGCATAAAGCAGATGCTTACTGTATCATTTTGACTATTCTCAACCTCATCTCTCATCTCCTCCATAGCTGTGCTGACCATTTCCAAGCTTCTGCAGGCTTCACACTGGGGCAACCCATGGGCCCTCCCCTCAGACAGGCTCTGCGCCCCTCCCTTCTCGCCCCACAGTTTCTGATGCTGTGCTCTGAGATGCCCACAGGAACCCACTTAGCACTCACATGTGTGCCACCCAGAAATATGTGGGAGTTAACCCTCCTGCAATCTTTGACCAACAGGAGACTGGAGCTTGTAGACAAATGCTTCCTATATTCTTTCCTCTGAAAGCAATTCTGAGCTATACTTCATATAACTTTTCCAGTGATCCCAGAAAAGATAAACATGTCCTTGGAGAAATAGCCAACTCCATAACACGCCTTGTGTTGCCTCTCCCCTCCTCCTCCTCTGATTTATACCTGCTACACTCCTCATTTCCTGGAATCACTTTTCTAAGGAAAACATTGTCTCAGGCTTGGCAGTTAGGGTAACACTAGCTGAGAAACTCGGTTTAAGCTATGCACAACACCCCATCCTCCAGCTGTCAATCTGAGGTGGGACCCTGCCAAGATACTTAGAAGGTTGCCAGCTATCCAGTTAAGGTTTTGATCCAGGGGCAAAAACAGACTTGGTATAAAGTGATGCATATGGGAAAGGCTACGTTCATGTCCAAGGCTCATCCTAAGCATCATGATGTTAATTTTCTGCTCAGATTTTGGAACAGGAGTCCTATCATTTCACATTTTTGCTGAAAATAGCAAGCCTGCCCAGTAAACAATAAGAGGGGCTATAAGTGGCCCCACATCGGCCCTATTGTGAGCACTAGCACAATGCGGTGGTTGGCTAGTGGAATGCGGGAGCATCTGAATAGGAGATTCAGGCCCACAAAGTCAGGAGCCTGCAGCAATACTTACTCTCGGCCTGCCCTTGGCAGGACATGACTCCTGAAGAAGAGTGTAGGCAGCTAGCTCCTAAGGGGGAAAATGTGCCAGGAAAGGATAGGGGGAACAATGTTCCCCCCAACACTAATTGCAGATACAAACCTCTTCAGGGCTGATGAAGCTCCCTGTGCTGCAAGCCCTGGCTCCGGCTAAGCCCCCTGCCCCCACAGGCTGTCAGATTTCTGAACAGGTGGAGAAAAATAACAGCAACTCTCAGCTTCCTTCCCCTTCCCTCTTCCTCCCTCCACCACGCTCCCTGGCAGCTCCCAACTCTGAGCAAACTCACAACTCTCCTTGTAAGGATGAACAAACAGGAAAACATCACCAGACACATGAAAAGACGCAGGAGTTCAAAGCAGAGGTTCACTTTGAGGAATCAGAGAAAGTGCCTGCCTGTGAAATCAAGTCTCTGCCAGGAAGAAAAAAAGACATTTTACAACAAATACAAAGGCAGAAAAACAGTAGATTTGATAACTGAATCCAAGAACTTTGTTTGTAGTATCCAACAAAACAAATCACTGACAACTCTAATCAAGATAAAACACAAATACTCAAAATTAGAAATCGAAAAAGCATGTAATAGTGAGTAACGAAATTACACAGCATTCTAAAAGAATATTATGAATAACTCTGGTTAGCAGATTTTAAAATCTTGATCAAGTGGATGATTTTGAAAATGTATAAATATAACCAAAATTGGCTCAAAGAATGAAAAACCCAAGTATAGCAATTAACAGAGAAAATTTTAAGTTGTAGTTTTTCCTTAAAAGATACAGGAACAAATAGTTTTATGAGCAAACTTGATCAAATTTTCAAACAAGCAAACAAAAATTCTTATGTTGTATGTACTATTCCAGAACAATACAAATAAGAGGAAGCTTCCCTATTTGTATTATGAATAATATAAAGCTAAAATAGCATGAATACCAAATCTGAAAGAGTAAACACACACACGCACACACGTGCACACACACACACACACACACACACACACCTGTAAAGCCTCAAAACCAGTCACATTTGTAGACATAAAGATTTTTACTAAATATTATTTACTATACTTAGCCACTTTTAAAAAAATGATATACCATGTCCAAGAAGCCTATATGCCAGGAATTCAAGAACAGTTCAATATTAGTAAGTCTATAGGTAAAAGGACAAAGACGTACAATCATCTTAATAAGAACTGAAAAAACACTTGACAAAATTTAATATCAATTTCTGATTAAATACAACAGTCTCAGTAAGCTAGTAATTATAAAATACTTTATTAGCATAAGTAGTTAAAAAAATGAGTAGTAGACATTACCAGAATTCACCCAGCATCTATTTCTCCATTCCCTCCAGGCATAAAGGGGTCGTATGACAATTCCTGGCCAATAAACTTGGGCAGAAATGACATGTATCAATCCTACGCCTAAGTATTTAACTGCTAGTGACAAACTCTACCTCATCAATCAAGGAGGTCTTACGTTCCAGATGGTGCAGCCACAGGATGGGGGAGCCCCCGTCAGCCTGGGTCATTGAACCACCACACAGAGGACCTTTGTTCCTGGGAGTTACCTGGACCTAGAGAACTTGGTGGTACTATTTAATACACTGGCTATTTGTATTTGGCATTCTAATGCCAAATACAAATAGCCAGTGTATTAAATAATATTGAAAAATTAGTGTATTTCCATTAAAATCATTGCTATTTTTTACTATTTACATTACTATTATAATGCCAATCCAGCAAGTGCAATTAGGTAAGAAAAAAGAGATATTACTGTTAGGGTTACCGTTGCTGTGTAACAAATTAGCCCCAACCATTTTAATTTTGTTCCTAATTTTGTGGGTCAGGAACTCAGGGAGGGGTCATCTGGCCAGTCCTTGTTTAGGGTCTCTCCTGTGGTTACAGTCACATCTAAGCGAGGGCTGCAGTCATTTTTAGCCCTGACCGGGCTGGATGTTCTGGATGGTTCATGCACATGGCTACTATTGCTGGCTGCTGGCTGGGAGGTCAGTTGGGCTGTCAACTAAGGTGTCTACATGTGACCTCTCCAGCATGACAGTCTTGGAGTAGTAAGACTCACTGCCTGGCCTCTGCCTTCTCCTAGAGTAAGTGTCCAAGAGATTCTGACAGAAACTGAGTGGCTTTATCTCACCTGGCCTTCTAAGTCACAAAGCATCACTTCTGTTAGATTCTATCGGTTGTAAGGGATTCTCTGAGACCAGCCCTGATTCAAGGTGAGAGGATATAGGCCGATCCTCTCTAAAAAGAGTGTCAAAGAATTTGCAGACATGTTTTTAAATTGTCACTATTACTTTGTAAATGAAGATCCAAAATTATCACAATCAATGATATATGCCTAGTAACCCCCAAATTATTAAGAGTAATAAGGATATTCAGTAAAGGTACAGCTTATAAAATAAGTATGAAAATAAATGTTTTCCCTATTCGTATTTATAGGATGAACTGATGACTTAATTCATTCATCAATATAATACCAATTATATGTCAGAAAACACAATGATAAAGAAAGATTGTATTCACAATAGCAGCACAAAATAGTAAAAACCTAGGACTAAACTTCAGAAATGTGCAAAACTCATATAAAGAAAACCACAGAACTCTATCTCAGGACCTAAAAAAGACAAGAATAAATGAAGAGATGCAGCAGATGGGAAGAATAACTATAGTTAAAATGCCAATTCTAGCAAAATTTAAAGAATAAATTTAATTCAGCTTCAATAAAAATCCATGAGTCTTTTAGTAGGTAACTTGAAAAAAATCATATGAAAGTTTACCTGAAAAAAATTAACATACAAGAATAACCAAACACCTTTCAAATGCTACAATAATTAAAATTATGTAGTACCAATGCAAGAATACGATTTGATCAATTCCTTGGGATTTCTTGTCATAGGAGATATTAAGAAGTTTCACATCTGTCAAGATACAACTTGAATAAAACTGGTTTGATATTATCAAGTATCCACTGATCAAAGGGAAGAGAAAATGAGAGGGAAATCTTCTTTCTTACAAGTCACCAGAGTTTTTGTTCTTTTGGGTTTAGTTCAATTCAACTCATTTCATTGTATCCAGTACATCTATTTATGTTCGTGTCTAAGACTTGAAGTAGTCACTTTATCCTTTTGTTTAAATTTTAATTACGTAAACATATTCTATTAGTAAAATAATCAGAGAATTACCGATAAAGTTAAGCCCTCTTTAGCCACCATCCCCAAATACACAGCCCCTCCCCCATAGGACCCTAAAAGTCCTTTGTCCATCTTACTTCTCTGGGTCCTCTCACTTCTCTAGGCAACTATGAGGGGAGATGGGCTCCAAGGCTTTACTCCAAGGATTAAAATCAAGGAAAAGAAATGGCTTTACCTGGTTGAGAACAAGATCTATTTGCAGATAAAAGTAAGCAGACTAACTTTAATATGTTGACCCCTGGACTTGAATGATGGGTAAAGCCTCCCCCCAGGATTTATGCCATATTTCACCATTCAGCTCCAGCAGGTTCTGTGCAAAAATAAGAAGCTGAGTGAGGAATTTTCCTCAGAGGTGAATACATCTGTCTCTTTGAGAGTAGCCTATAAGAGCAATCAGCCATCACTAATGGCTCCAAGTAGGGCCCCGAGGGACACCCAGACAGTTCTGGCATCCAGTTCCCCAGAGATGACGAATTCTGCCCCGAGTCGCAGAATAAGTGCCAGCTAAAACATTGTCAGAGAGGCACCATATGTCCAAACAGACTGTGGGCGCCTTCAGAGAGGAAATGTGCTAAGGCAACTCATGTCCTGCCTGTCAGAACCAGAAAGACAAAGTGTCCCAGTCACAAAAGCCAAAGAGAGACACATGATATATACAGAAAGGAACATGTCGGCCAGTTTTCCTTTTCCTGCACCACTGGAAAAATATGGGAACTAGAACCATGACCGGGACAAGATGAATATTCTAAATTCTAGGTCTCTTGAGAAAGCATCAGGATTTGTGCCTTTTTAATCTCGACAGGGAAAAATGCCTTGCTTCTGAGGAGCATCCTCCGGTTTGCTCACAGGATCAGAAGCGGGCCTGGTTATTTCAACAGTCCTAACTCCCCGAGAAGCAGTGCACCTCGACTCTCACGACCCCAGCCAACTGGTACAAAGTCACCCATTGCTTCAAGAAAAGGGAGAGAAGAGAGGCCTCCATCTGGGGCTGGGCAAGAGATCAGTTCAGTTGTAAGTCAGGGGTTGAGATATTTGTGGGAAAGAAATACCGTTCTTAGAGGTCACAGGCACGGGGGAGGATTAAATGTGCGTGGTGTTGAGCATACTGTCTATGATTTCAAGTCTGAGAGCTGATAAAATCCCTCTGCAGAGATGTCTCCCACCCCCACGAGCTGCCCAGAAAGGCGTCTATCAGCCTTTAAAGAGATGGATCTAGAGCAGAGACACCCAGCCTAGATCCTTCCTGATACCTGGAGAGCTTTCCCAAGATCCAGACCCTCCTCTGCAGGGGAAAAATCTTCTTTTAGAGTTTAGAATTCTCAGCCAGCCCACATGACTATACGTTCTGACAAATGCAGTTGACCTCCCCTCCCCCGCCCCCGCCACCCCCTGCTGACTCTATTCAAAAACATCAGAGAGTAAACTCTTCTTTGCAGGGCTTCTACTTAACACTTCCCGCAAGGAGTTAGGGGCTTGCACCCCCCACCCAGGAGTGGGTGGTACCTGCAGGAAAAGTCAGCCCCATCCGGTTCTTCTCCAACACTAGCCTGTGGTACCTCCTCTGTTAGCCATCCCCTCTCCTGCATTGTGGCTTGCTACTAGCAAGGCTTGTTTGACTTCAAAAGGCAAAGCTACAAGTGTGTCTGAGACTGTGAATTTAAAAACATACAGTGCTCTGCATGAGGCCTGGAGGAAATGTCAGTAGCAACACCTTTCCAACGACTCAAGCGTGTGACCACAGGAGGAAAATCAAAGCCCTGGGGAGGCTGGACTGCAGATCCATAAAAATCCCTGGGTGAGATTTTTCAAAGTACCAGAAGACTCATCTGGAAGGTGGCTACAGACGTAGCTGAAGGGGCCAGAACGCTGGCCCCTAGACTTCCTAGACATTGACAGGCTTTCTCACTCCTACTGTCTCTGCCAAACTACTTCTTTTTGGTTGTTATACAGAGAAAGCAAAATTAATGGAAAACATAAAAGAGGAAGTAGTGATAAAGTTTTAAGTTGAGAGTAAAGTAAGAAATAATCAACCAGAATAAAATACAAGATTCTAGTAAGAGGATTAAACTACCAACACATTAAAAATGAGGCTTCTTTTAAAATAACATCCATATTTAACAAAACTTATATACACCAGCAGAGACAAGGTGTTTACCAAATAGTTTCTGCATTTGTAAATGATATGGGGCCCATGTGACTAATTCTGGCCAAAAAACTCTGAGGGGAGACAATACATGTCACTTCCAGGTTGAGCTATTTGAGACTCTGGAAACCATTTTTAAGAGGCTTCACAATGTGGACGGAATCTGAACCACTGAGTCGAGCACGGACGGCCCTGGAGATTTACCGGACCCCCATCAGAGTCGGCATAAACTCACGTGTTGAGGGAGAAGAGGCAGAGAAAAGTGCAGTAACTTTTTTCAGTTTTCGTATTTGGTGAGACCTAGGATTCAGATCTAGGGTAGTCTGTGTTCTTAACCGCTAGGCCAGGGTAGTTCGCACAGACAGAGGCATCTTAAAGTAAAATGCAAAGAACTTCACAACCATGCACATTTTTCCATAGAAGACTTGGGGTTACTGAAACAGGACAGAGTAGGGGAGTGTGGAGGCAGGACAACTGAAGAAAGGTAAGCCCTTCTTCCCATCCCCGGGGGATAAACCTGCCAATCTCCAAGTAATAAATAAGAGAAGGAGCCTAGACCCATAGAGGTCAGTTCTAAACTCCAGCCTTTCCAGCTGGGCCTTCTCTTTTTGAATTTGCAGCCCCATCTAGTAGAAAGACCCTCACGCTCAGCAGTCAGGAAACCTGAATTCTAGTTCCACGTCTACCAGTAAAATATTGTATGCTTTGAATAATTGCTGAAGGTCTCTTTGGGCCTCAGTTGCTACAGCCGAAATTTGAGAATCATTATTTCAATCGCATCAGGCTGTGGCAAGTTCAGACCAAACAATACATGTGATTATGCTTTGGGAAGCTGTAAAAAGCTTTGCAAATATAAATTATTACTTTCATCAGACTGTCAGAATTAAGGACACAGAAAGGGCCCTCCAAGATCATATCCCCCATTTCATGTATGGGAAAACAGAGTTCTCAGCAAATTGCCCAAGAATAAAAAGGATAATTGGAATCATGGGTGTTATCTAATACAGTAATGATGATAATAACAAAGTGTAAGTAAAAGAACCAAGGTCTTGGACCCTAGGACTTTAGCTACCCTGGTATCACTTTTCTTATGGTTATAATTTGAAAGTTTCCAGTTCCTTCTTTGTGTGGCTCGGGTTGCCGCTATGAGCCCAAGGAAATGGAAAGAAGAGGCAGCACAGTGTCGTGGCTGAGACTCTGAACCAGACACCCCTAAGACCTGAACCTGTGGCTGTTGCTGGGTCTCCTTCTTCTCATTGTCTCCTTAGTGTTGCTGGAACTACCGTGTCCAATTATATGAAATTGCCATTTCTGTAGGTCAAAAAATGGCCAGATATCACAAGTTCATATGATTCAACCTAACAAAACATAGTGCTGCACATTAGGTATCCCTGGTGCTTCTCTCCATCCTTGCAACTGACCCTGATACTTGGACCACCTTCATACATCTCATGCCCCTTTTCCCTTAGGGTAACCATTTCCCGTGAAGCTCCTCAGTCTTTATGCAAAGAAATTTACTGAATCTCTGAAGAAGGGTGTGAAGTCACATGAGGTTCCAAGACTGAGGAAGACAAAGGCAGGAGCTCCTGGAAATGGGTCTGAGGCCTCATCAGACTTTGAGAATGGGCCTGCTGAGCCTCAGTTTTCCAAATCCCACTGTTAGGGGGAAGCCTGGGCTCCATCAGGGCCCAGTTGGAAGGGCATTTTGTTTGGAGCAAGATTTCCTTTAGGTGCCTCTCAGAGGCCTCGTTTGCTGATCCGGGGAACTGAGGCTTTTCATTTTAATTAGCAAATTCTTGTCGCTGCTGCTGCTGGGAACGAGCCTCTGTTCCCATTTCCTTTACAGACTCTGTCAGCTGAGATGGTGAGGGAGGGAGGTGGGGAAATGACTTGGGAGCTGTTATTTGATGCAATTTCTGGGCTGGTGGGGGGTGAGGTAGCTTAAACGATGTGACAGTGGCTGAGATTGCAAGGAAGCAAATCATACACTTAAGGAAATGGCTCAATGGCTTCGGGACACGGTGACTTGGGTTAGAGCCTCTTTGTGCAACTGCACACTTTTGTGCTCTGGAGAAAATGGAGTGTTATGAGGCCCACTCAGGCTCCAGGGGCCCAGCGGATGGGTATGTCACATCTCGAAGTAAGAGAACCTTACTAAGGAGGAAACCCAAACACACGAGCGCTTTTAACAAAATACCTGTAGATGGAGAGAAACGGAAGATAGCATTTGTCTAATGCATATTTAATATACCCGTGAACTCTCTGAGCTAGAAAGAGCCTCATTGGTCCAGTTAGTACCTGATGTACTAGAGAGAGACAGCCTTCCTGAGGTACCACAGATCACGGGAAGACCCTGTTCCTGGTGTTCAGAAAGAGGGAGATGTGAGCAGCATGATTTCTAGAAACAGCCCTTGCATCTCTTCTTTTATGAGTTTCCCTAGTTGCTCAGATTTTCCAAAACTGAGGGAAATCTTGATCCAGGTGAGGACTATAAAAAAAAAATAGGGGTAATTAGGAAAAATGTCCTTAAACAGTTAGCCAGGTCAGTAGAAGGAAGGATTATTTGCAGATGTCTTAGAGTTCATTTAATCAGATTTGACTCAGAAAAAGGAAGGTTGGACAGCTGTAGACCAGAGTGCGCAGTGCGGCCCACAAATCCCACAGGATGTGACTGACCTCCTCTCTCCACAGTCCTTCCCAAACCCCGTGATGCAGCCACACCGAGTTATCTGTACCTCCCACATGCACTGTCCTGGCACCAGACTTCATTGCCACCAAACTCTCTGCCAGAATATTCTGATTCCAGTTCCTTCCCAGTCCTCTCTTTCTTTCTTCAGGTGCCCAATCACCTAGACAAGTAGGACAGTATTTCAAGGCCCAACCCATTTACTCTTCCAGTATTTACTGAATACCCTTATATGGTAAGCAAAATTATCAGGAGCGGCCCCACCTTCCTGGTGTAAGGGAGACAAATAAACAACGATGTGATCACACAAATGCTTGTAAAACCATCTCAGGGATAAGTATTTGGAAAGAGACATCCATGGGGCTCTGACAATATACGAGGAGGGCTAGGTCTGGGGGACAGGTCAGGAAAGCTTCCCAGAAGAAGGGACGATGGAGGTGAGACCTCACTGACTGGAGGGAGATGAGAAAGGATGAGGAGTTCATCTGGGAGGTCTACAGAAAACTTTTTCAGGAAGTCTTCTCCTCTTCCCTGTGTCACACATCCTATAGGGTGACCGTATATCTTCGTTTACTTAGGACAGTCCGAGTTTATGTTTATTGTCCAGGGTTAAGCATTTGTCCCAAAGATGTCCCAATCTGGATGATAAATTGTATGATCACCCTATGAGTGATGTTCTCATCATACTTTGTCACTGCTCCCATGTCACTGACTGCCTACCATATAAAAGCACACATACACGCACACACACACGCGCACGCACACACATACACACACAGTCCACATACGCTCGTATCACACAGGACTGCTCATCGTTCTTTTGACACAGAATCCAGTTCTTATTCATCCTTTCATGCCCCACACATGGCACATAGCACAGCACGGGCACACTGGCATATGCATACGGTAGGTATTTGGTGAATGTTTTTTGACTAAGTGAATAAATGATGCAGGGGTAAAGCCTCTAAAGACCCCCATACCTCTCACCTCCACCTCACCTCAGCTGTCCGTTTCTCATGCCTCCATGATGCTCCAAAGCATTTTCAGTGCACATTTTGAGTTTGTCCAAGTTTCCAAGGGATCTGAAATATGTTTTTTACTGCAGCCTCACTTGGCCCCAGAAGTTGATAAAAGCATCATCTCATTAGAGGCTATTTGAATAGAAATTATGTGCTTGTTCTCTGCGTATGGGCTTGAGAGCACTTCATAAGACAATTACTATGAAATATCTGAAGAGAAATACCCTCATTGGCTTCTAAAAATCCATCTCAGGTTAAATCAACCTAAATTCCTCTCAATACGATTAGAACGTCAATAAGAATGAGAGAAGCAACAAGCTTCCAGGAACATCAAGACCTCAAAGGGATGATAAACAGCGCTGTTGTAGGACAGGGATGGGGATGAGGGAGGGCACGATATTCCAGAAGGCAGCAAAAAGCATGTGGAGCTCAAACCCACCCGTACTTTAACCAAGAATAATCAGCTACCCTTCCATACAGGCGAGTACACATGAGTAAAAGTGGATCACCAGCCTTTTCAAGATGGACCCTCCCACCTCTCTGCCTTTTCTGGTTCTACCAAGGACCAAGAAGAGGCTTATATCCGGTCCAGTCTGAGCTTCTAGGCCTTCAAAACAAAGTTCCTCAGGCTCCAAACATTCTTTTCTTTGTTCTGCATCTTTCTCTCCTATTCCTCTATGAGGCCTACCCAACTCCCCCAGCCCCCAGGAGCCATCTTTTTCTCTAAGCCCTGGTACCATCCCTAGGAATCACGTAAGGAACACACATGTGGCCAGGGGAACATCAGAGGGAGTGACAGTGCTTGTCAGGGCAGCCTGCACTGTCCACTTCCATTGTGGCTTATGTAAATGGTGCCCTCAGATCTCAGGGATTCACATTTGCTCTTCAAAACACAAATACTCTGCCAGCCTGGCTGCCTAAGCTCAGGCAGCTCTGCCCCTCCCTCTTGCCTCCTCCCCTCAGCTCTGGGAATCTTAAAGAGAGGAATCCAGTTTCTCTGATATCCATACTCCAACTTTTGATATAGCTAGCAAAAGAGTAAATCATCAAAAGAATGAATAAATTTAAAACAAGAATGAGAAGAGATGATAAAACCAAGTTCTTGTCCCAGCCTGAAAGAAGAGATATCACAACCATTGGGAGAAAACTTTCTAAAGTTTTGAGTGCCATTTGGAAATGCTCTTTCCTATGTCTCATGAAAAAGTAAAAGGCGACCAGAAAATGGTAATGCTACAGTCTCACCTGTACCTCTCCACTTAAGGACACCTTCTCATTGAAATACTCAGGACAAGTAATGTTGACTTTTGTGGACAGAATTTTCTTTAAAACAATTCATTTCCCACAGTGTGGGTCTCTTGAAAAATGGAGAGGCAAATGACACCATTTCTCCAGGTGCCAGGTCTCTGCCAGTCTATGGCCCTCGCTGCCTAGGTATCCACAGAAGGATGCTACAGCCGCTGCCTTGAAGGACACCTATTCTGCATACCCTCGTACCCACCTGGACACTGGCAAAGAGTCAAGTAGGTCTCCTCTATATGGGCAAGAATGCCTATTCCCCAGAGAGAGAGGGAATGGGGGTGGAAGTGAGGGGATGGGATGGAAGGTTGAAGAGGAGAGATGGAGTAGTGTGCTCTTCTAACTATCCTGATGTCTCAGACCAGACAAGGGACCCCCTTGGACCCTGTCTCAGAGTCTCCACAGGTGACACCAGAGAAACGAAGGGTTCCAAGGAGTGCCGTTTAAAGACAATTCACTGGAACAACCCCTGGGGACCCTCTCGCTGTGACATTCTGCAAGTTTAAAATAGAAAAAATATTCAGCTAAAATCACCGGCATGGCTAGACAGTGCATTAGTAATTCTTTTTTGTGAAATTACTGTCTCTCTAAAGTGCAGAACATCTTTCTGCTCTGGAACTCTGATTCATTCTTAAGATAGACTGATCTTTAAATCTTGCTGTGGCTCTCACCCTAAAACCAATTCTACAAAAATGGGTTTTTCTGACCAGACTATTTACCCCCAACCTCACGCCAGTTAGCAGAGAATACTGTAATGAGAAGAAGAGAGTCTAGACCCCTACTAAGCCCTTCCCTACCTTGTTCAAGGTCAAAGGGCCCACTATATTTAAGGCTTCATTGTAGCAATGAAGCTCAAGGAAAGGACTTACGTGGTTAAGTGAACTTTATTCTATTTCTTGACCACAGGCTGACCCCTGACCTTGGGCCCGAGACTGACTCCTGATGCAGCCCAGACTCTTGCCCCAAACTGATTCCTAACTATGATAAAAGACTGACCCCTTTTCCTCCCAGGAACTCATAAATGTGTTCCCTTTGCCACATGAATCACAGTAAAGTGAAGACAAAGGTAATGTCTGACTCAACTCTATTTTCTGAATGCCTGAACAGGAGCTGGCTCCAAATAAAAGATAACTGAATGCATGAAGGAAAAATTAAATGAATGAATGAGTGAGCAAATGGGTTCAAGTTGAAAATGGCTCAGTCTAGTCTTCTACTACTAGGTTGATGATTCTAAGACATGGGGCCAAAGAGATGGGTCTTTTTTTCAGGTATCCATCTCTCGTGTCCCCCCGCCAGGAAACTCTAAGCTCTCTTCCATGTGACTTATTAATATTCCTGCCACCAGCCTTAACTGTGCAGTGGGCAGTTTCTCCTGCACTAAATGACAAGCAGTTGAAAACAAGTGAGGTGAGAAAGACTGCTATTGTCTGAGGCCATCTATGTCCACAGCTGGTATTCCAGGGAGGGTCCCCAGGAGTCCCCAAATGAACCAGTGGAAACAGAAGGGATCCTGGTCTGTGAGGAAGATGGGAGCTCTGCCCCCAGCTCTGCCTTTGATCCAACTATGTTGTCATGGTCCCCACAGTAAAAAGAGATGACCTGTACTATACCTCTAGCTATACTTCATAATTAAGCATGAAATTTTCAAAACTTCTTTTTCAGAGCCATTGAGGAAGACCCTCTGGATATGGGACCTAGAATCTGGACTTTTAGCATGCACGCAATAATATAATTATTCTCAGGGCCAAAGCTCTAATTTAGGGGTTAGCAAACCAGGGTCAGCAAGCCAAATCCAGCCCACTGCTTATTTTTGTAAATAAAGTTTTATTGGAACACAGCCATGCCTAGTCAATTACACATTGTCTACAGCTGCTTTCGAGCTACATGCAGAGTCAAACAGTTGCAACAGAGACCAAATGACCCACAAAGCCTAAAATATTTACTATCTGGCCCTTTACAGAAAAAGTTTGCTAACTGCTGCTATAATTTACAGGTGTAACTAGGATGAGGTGTCTGACACTGGCCCAGGTTTTCAGTAGAGAGGAGCATGTTACTCCTGACCGAGGTATAAGAAGAAAGCAGGGGAGCTCCAGGCTGCAGGAGCCCTGAGGCTGACCTGTGCCCGGAGTGCCTCGGCATGTATGAAACGTGGCCCTGACAGCTGGGAGAGGAACAGCACCTGCAAGATGGGAACCAGAGGCTAAGGTGAGTTCGATGCCCATCTGAGAATCAACCTCCAGGTCTCATCAACCTGCGTCCTGCTGAGATGGGTGCAAGGGCGTACACAGAGATGAGGTTAGCAGTTTGGTTTTAAACCCCTATACCTCCTGTCCTTCTGTTCAAGCCTCACCTGATGGACTAAAGAAGGGGAGAGAGGAAAGAGAGAAGCAGCCCGGGGGCGGCTCTTCAGAACTCCAAGTCCTCCAAAACACGAAAATAAGCAGGTAGAATAACTAGAATTGGACATTGCTGGGACCTAGAGGATACATGAGGGGAAAAGAGGCCACCCAGGCCAACTGTGGCCCCAGCCACCTGCCTTGGCGGCCACTCTCTGGGAAAGCAGATCTCTGGTAAGCCTGGCATCTGCCCTGTGCTCAGAAGTAGACAGGAGTCCGCTCAAAGCAAAAGGGTCCCCAGGTGGGTCCCAGAGCGCCTGGCTGGGCATGTCTCAGCGCAGGGCTGGGCCCGTTGTCAGGCCTCCCTGATGAAGCTGTCCACGCCAGGTCTGGCTTCTGCTTGTCCTTCCATGCCCACTCGAGCATGCCACCCCAAATGTCAAGAAACAAACCAGAATTGGTGCTGAGAATTTAGGCAGATTTGTTTTACTTAAAAATGACTTACAAAGTACAGCATAGGGAATACGGTCAATAATATTATAATAACTATGTATAGTGCCAAGTGGGTACTAGACTAATGCGGGGGGAGGGGGGGAGGATCATGTCATAAATTATATAAATGTCTAACCACTATGCTGTACACCTGAAGTTAACATAAAATAATATCAAATGTCAACTGTAATTGAAAAAGAAAAGACTTGAAACGCACATCACATCAATCAATGTAATCTGTTCAGCTGGCAAATGGAATGAGGGCCCAGGGAAACTCCAGATCAAACAGAAGCCCCATGAGCTAAACAATCAGGAAATTGTGTCTGGAAATAGCTGCTTGTGACAGAAAGTTTGGGAAATGTGGTCTCCCCAAAAAAGGAAGACACCAGGTCACTTAAATTTGAGAACAACTTGTCAAATTTGCTCCAGTCCCAGGGAAAACTGTGACTTAATTTTGATGTGGTGTCAATATATATTTTAATTTTATTTGTATCTACACACCGATGAATGGCTTACATGCAATTCCAGACTATATTCTCAGTATTTAGTACAACTCCATTTCTTGCTTCCCTCTCCTCTGCTCCCCAAATTCAGAAGTAGGTTACCGCCAGTCTCCATAAAGGCCTGACACCCACTCTGACTGCTGGTCTCAGCCTGTCCCTTGCCCCTCACCGGGGGACCTGCTTGGATCTTGCAGGTGTCTATCGTCACAATAACCCACTGATGGAAGCTTAGGTAGTAGTAGCTGAAGGAAGACTAGACTCAACGCAAGACAGCAGTGAATTCTCACAATTCTTTTCTTACCTGTCTCACTTCCATATATCTCTGTGGTGCTTTCTGGGACCACCACCCAAATGAACTACTGCACCCATTCCTTCTCTGAGAATCTACTCCCGTGGACATCCAACTAAGACAGTGGGATGGTGTCCTGC
>CM053504.1:10455563-10662731 GCA_028627145.1 Eidolon dupreanum
GACCTATAAAACCCAGTGAGCAGACCAGAGAGCCCGACTCCTGCTGTTTTCCTCTCTGTGCCAAGATAGGAGAGTCTCAAAGCCTGAATCCCCACTCCATTTCCACCCCATCTTCTCCAGGGCAGATCTTGAGCTACTGAATGTTTGTACTGGGTGACCAAGGTCAGGAAGGTGATACTGGGCATCAGGGACATATTGGACACAGAGTCAAAGTCCTACCTCCCTCAACAATAAAAGGTAATAGCCATGGGTTTTGGGATGGACCGCAAGGACCCAATGTTAACCAGAAGAGGTGGCTGAAAAATTTCCCAGGAGAATTCATTAAGTGTAGCTGTTTCATTTTTGTCCCAAATTTCAGGTTCTCATCTTTGTCTAGAACTACAGGGTGCAACCATCCCTCAGGGCTAGACTCACATTTGCCAAGCTTGCCAGAAGTTAATGCATACACCCAAATGCCAACATTTAAATTAACAAGAGAAGTGCAATGGCAGAATCAGCCGTTATCTATCCACAGAGAATTGACGAGGGAGGCTGATTCATCACCAGACAGTTGTCATGTGACCGCGGTCTCGATGCAAGTGGAGCTGGTTATGTGATCAGGATGTGACAAGCTGGATAGAGTCGGGTGGTCTGTTTCCAAAGGAAGCACTTATCTCAGGAGCAGACCAGCCCTCTGACAGCCCAGACAGCGACCCCTTCCCCCCCCAAGGAGGGGGAGGGGGGCATGCCCTCAGCCAACTTAGCTCCTGGGGCCCCCTGTTTGCTAGAATTGAGGCTGTTCCTACCCCCCCTCCCATCCACTAAAAACAGTTTTCTTTAGACATGGCAGCATCACCCACTGGGCTGTAACAAAGATCTTTTCTCACTCCTGGTCTGAATGACGGCCTCACAAACGGTTGCAGGGCTCTCTTGACCATAGCAAGTTACTTTTTCGCAACAAGCCTTCATTTTCCCATTGGAGAAACTTGGCAGGGCTGATGCAAGAATTAGCTCACATGGCACAGTGCAGTGCCTGGCTCACGGAAGCTTTCTCACAGTAAATGGCAGCTGGAGATTCTGTGTGATACATGAGTGACTGTATCAGATATCCCAGCTCATTTCCGGGAATGATGGGTCCTAGCTGCCACTGTGGCCCCAGGGGAAATGAGTCCCTTAGGCAGGTTTCGATGGCTGCAGGCAGAGCCAGGAATCCAGGGTGCCCCACCCCCAATACACCTACCCACTTTCACGTGACAACTTTTCAATGTGTACACAGAACCAGCAGTGTTCCTCAGCCTAACAAAACAAATTGATCAAGAGTCAATACAAGTCCTAATTACAGGCTATGTCCTGGAAGATTGATGGTGGAAGATGAAGAGGGAAGAACAGGCCCTTGATGGGCGCCTGTAATGAGGTGTCACTGGTCCCCACTGTAAGTCGTTTATAAACATGGCCAGACGTCTGCGGCTGTCAGCATCCCCGCCAGAGCTTAATGAGCTGCTCCTTCCTGCCCTGAGGTTAATGTCAGAAGCTGATCATGTTTTCTGCTGTGAGAGGCACGGCCTGATGGTTGGTGAGTTTCATCAGCAAATGTCCCCGTTCACTCAGGAAATGCATTTTTCCAAAGCTCCCGGCAGGGATATGCATTGATTTTCCCATCTGAGCCTCTTGACCTCCAGGAAGCACCATTGGTAACTTCCCCATGCAAGCCTCTTCTCTTAGCTTGGGTGGATACAGAAGAGTGTCAGCCAGGCCTGCGGTTTGGAGTTTGGGTCCTGGAGTAAATGGTTAAGAAGGAAGACTTGGCATCTGACTATTCAGTTTTGAATCCTGGCTCTACTATTCAAAAGCTATGTGACCAGTCTCAGGCTCAGTTTCCTCATCTGTAAACTGGGAACAATAATAGAACAAAGAGAGCCTTTCCACCTGGAGCAGCACTGAGTGCTGTGCTTCACCACGCTGGCTCGAACCAGCTGAAGCTGACAAACTTCTATGGACTTGGGGTGACAAAGACAGGATACCCTCCACAGAACTAAGCAAAGGCTCTTTCTTGACCAATATACAGTGGTTCAACCATGTATGAACCAATGGATTCATTCCATCCAATCCAGGGTGCCAACTACAATTTTAAATTAACATAATTACAATGAACCTTCCTTTCCTTGCACATAAAATTCCCTGACATTGTACCTTCGGGGAACTGCTTGGTGAATTTTCTCTCCAGCATGTCTTCTCTTGGCTGGTAAATAGATAGACTCAGTGCTCACTTTTCTAATCACCAGAGTGGTCTTTGTCTTTCCTTTACTAGCACCTCCTTCACTAACAGTACTCTCTGTAGTAGACAGAATAATGTCCCCTCACAAAAGATTTCCATGTCCTATTCCTCAGGATCTGTAAATATGTCAGGTTACTTGGCAAAGGAGAATTAAGGATGCAGATGGAAGCAAACTCGATAATTATCTGGCCTTAAGATAAACAGAGTATCCTGGATGATCAAGGTGGACCCATCTTTAAAAGGAGAAGGGGAAGGCAGGAGAGAACCAGAGAGATGGCAGCAGGAGAAGGACTCAGGTGATATTGCTGGCTTTGAAAAGGAAAGGGGCCATGAATCGAGAAACACAGGTGACCTCTAGAAGCTGAAAAAGCAAAGAATGGATTCTCCTCTAGCACTTCCAGAAAAGAAGACAATCTTTCAACACCCTTATTTTAGCCCAGTGAGATACATGTCTGAATTCTAACCTCCAGAATTGTAGAAAAATAAATTTGTTGTTTTAAGCTACCATGTTTGTGGTGATTTATCATAGAAGCCACAGGAGATTAACACAAGTACCTCCCTCACTGGGTTTTTGGTGAATTCTTACAGGTAAAGCGCTTAGACCCATGCCTGGCAAATATAAGTATTTAATTACTATTATCATTATACTATCAATTGCTTTATTATAGAGTCTCTTGCATCTTCCATCCTTTGTACCATTCCCACAATTCAACTCCAGCCAACAGAGTTGGAGGAAGAAAAATTGACCTTTCCTGAGCACTTCCTATGATCAGACATTGTGCTGGCCACTGGGTCCAGCACTTAGCATATGCCCTCTCAATATCTGAGTGTCTGGAACCAACTTCTCTGGAAAACCAGACCAACTCCGTACTAGAATGATGGTAAGATCTCAGTTACAAATAATCAGCCATTTGGGGCATTTGAGCAAATGTCATCAGTTACCATCACCAAACTCTTCTCCAAACACAAGCATGGGGTATTGACTGTCTGGCATTTTCACATAATCATCTGCCAGGGAAGCTGAGCTGTCCCCACAGCCCAAACCGAGTAGGCTTCTGCCTCATCCTGACTCCTGAGCCCTTGGTTTGTCCTCCCCCTCTCAGAACCAACCACTCCATTGCCCTTATTTGTCTGCCTCCTCATTTGACTGTGACCTTCTTGAAGACCAGGAATAGTGCCTAGGTCTGGCATGTGGGTCTCAACAAGTCTTTGTTGCATGAAGGAGGAGTGAGATTACAAATTATTTTTATTTCTTCTTTTGAAAAACAGGTGCTCTCCACGGCAATGCTTAGATTAACAGGGTGGGCCTTTTCCAAAGCCAGGGTCAGGACCAGGGCAAAGCAAGAGAAGCACCTTGTATGCAAAATTTGAGAAGGCACTACTCTCTGGGGCTGACCCTGTACTTGCACAACCCCGTAGTGAGCACCTCCTTAAATTTTACACCCTAAGTGTCCCAGCCCTGTCCACAGCAGTCAGATATTGTTTCACCAGCAACCATTACTAGAGCTTGAAGCAAATCTCATTAAATTTCTTAATGGTAAATAAATTAATTATCCAACATTCACTGAAAGATGAATTTAGCTTGTGTATTGGTAAGGATTATGTTAGACTTTGCTACAATAACAAATTAATCATGAAATTTCAAGAGCTTAACATAGCAGGTGTTTATTTCTCACACACATTCCATGCCCACAGCAGCTCAGTGAGGGAGCTCCACTCCACACAGTCACTCAGGTAGCCAGGATGCTGGAAGTTCCACCATTTTGTAGCTACACCATCTAGAAGATGTGGCCTACTCAGTTGCCAGGGAAAAAGAAGAGAAGAATATGGAGAACTCACCCCCGTTCTATACTTTGGCCTAGAAGTAACACAATTTATTTCTACTTACAGCCCATTAATTATACATCATTACATGTTTCACCCAATTGCACAGGAATTAGGAGATGGACTCTTCCTATGCTTCTGGTAGGAAGAAGAGAGGAAAAGATTGTCTACTTGAAAAATATAATTAAGATCCCTGCCTGAATTGAGCTTACAGTCTAGAGCAGTGATTTTCAAACTTTCGGATGCAAAGCATTAATAAGGCCTTTGTTAAAAACTCAGATTTTTCATCCCTTTCTCCCAAGACTCTGATTCGGTAGGTCTTGGAACACCTAGGCATTTATAATTTTTTGCACATTCCCCAGGAAATTTAGATACAGGTGGTATGTGGAGCATGGTCTGGGAAACAATGACTAATGACCGGATCCGGCCTGAGAAGACACTTCCTCCTAATGGCTGGACACCGCCAGTGCCACTTGTAGTCTGACCCCTGAGTGCTCGCTGCAGTCATGTGCCTTCACATGGCTCTCCAAAAGGCTGTGAGTTTTTGGTAACCTTCCTGAAGGCACAGACTTGAATGGTCTGGTCTAAAAGGGGGTGAGCATGCTGTTGCTGCAGGATATTCGATGGATAAATACGCCAAGGCATGGAAACAACTGTAGCCATGTGGGGCTGCCCATGCCCAGGGAGGCACCTGATGCCACACCACGGGCATTTCTGTAAGTCAGGAGAGCTATGGTGCTGGACAGAGCAAATTCTGCTGCACAAGCTTATGTGAGTTAGAAAAGGATCCAGAATTGAGAAGAGCTGAGACCACCAGCCGATTATAGAGCTGGTCAGTGAGTGGAACCCGATGTTGTACGTCATATGAAGAAACTTTTAACTTCTCAGCCGCTGGTATGAGAACTCATTCATAGAGAAGGGCCTTCTGTGCTGAAAAGCAGCTCTGATGAACACCCTGGGGTTTGAAATGAGGCAAGATACCAGGGATTAGAGATAGGATAGGATGGATGAGTGGATGGATGGATGGATGGATGGATGGATGGATGGATGGATGGAAGGAGAGAGAGAGAGAGAGAGAGAGAAAGAGATGATTCTGAAGATGATAGATAGATAGATAGATAGATAGATAGATAGATAGATAGATAGATAGATGGTTCTGAATAATAAAAATAAAGGAGGAGGAAGGAGGAGCCAGGCTGAGGGATGCCTAAGGGAAGGGTGACTAGTAAGCTAAACAAGTGTTTATTAGGTGGTTTGCTACATGGTGTGCAATGCAACCAGATCCTTGGTCTCATCTCCAGTAAAATCTCCATTGCTCACTAGTGTTTGCTGGAATGGGTTTTCTTTGGGGGAAAGAGGTGAAATATGCAGGAGGGCTGCCTTGTGTCAGGAGTGCAAAGCAAAGGGCAGTGAGTCATTCTCCCTGCTTCGCTCTGGGTCGCTCTGCAGTGTAGAGGCTATGGGACCTCTAAGTGGCCTTGGAAAAACAACTGGACATGCATGAGTGGAGAAAGAGGCAATAATACCCAGAGAGGCCATGAAGCAGCACTAGTGCCTGACAGTACTGAGAGTGACAGGGAAGACCAGCAGAAGACTGTGCCTATGAAGACAGCGTGCTACTAGGAAGTGGGCTTTATGCTAAATGAGGATAAGACAGCCCTCAGGGGCCCTTTAAATACTTGGGGGCAGGGACAACACTTACAGGGCTGGAAGCTAGTGCATACACAGGAAGGAGCTGAAAGCCAGGGTGATTTGGGTTATATCACTAACCTAAACAGTTGGCCATGAGAGTAAATATAGTAGTAGTAATGATAATAATAATAATAATAATAATAATAATAACAACAGTAGCTAACACTTATGTTAGACCTACTATGTACAGATATTATTTATTAACTTATCCATCCCCACAACTACTCATGATTTAGGTATATCATTGCCCCCGTTGTATGAGAAAACTGAGTTGAGAAAGAGCAACTTGCTCAAGGTTACGGAGCCTGCAATGGCAGAGCCTTGGATTGAATTTAAGCAGCATGACTTCAAAGTTCACGTTCTAAACCACTGCTCTCTAATATATGTAAAAGCGTTTTATTAAATAAATTTTAAAGTGCTGAGCAAGGCAATGTATCAGTAGGCTCCTGAATGTCTAGACAAGAGATATTAAAACAGAAGAAAGCAAAAACCAATCCAAGAACTAAGGACTTTCTGGGAGGTAGAAAATTTGCGACTTTAGATGCTTCCACTTAACCTGTGACCTTCCCCAGATGGGCAGAAATGTTCATGCCCAACATCGCAGCCATGTTTCATGATAACGATCGCTATTGCAGACACTTCCCTTTGGCAGATCAAAAAAAAAAAAAAAACAATTGATTCTTAGGAACAGCAATGAACCAAATCGAACATCGTTTTCACCCAGAAAGTCACAGAACTGGGCAGAGAAGACAGAACAGAAGCACGGAGGATCAGCACTAGGTTGGGCTTTTTCAGCACAAGGAATCAATGGAAACAGACAGTCTCGGTTACAGGAGGAAAGTGAGCACAGACCAATATGAAGGTCACCAGAAGATGTCAAAAGGAGTATTAGAAGCTGAGCATAGCCAGGAACATGAGAAAAAGCCCCAGTCAGCCAAATATGCAGAGCCCCATCTGCTGGAAACTCCTAACCCAGACACATGGCTCTAAGACAAAAGATAAGAACAATTTAGGCTTTGCCAGCATCCTAACCGAGATAAGGCCTCTTGGAGGCAATAATGTGTCCCTACAACTTGTCACTCAAGGAGATGGCATAGGGACATCCCCTGCAGCGTGTAAGAAAGGCTTTCTTGATTTCCACATCTGCATTTCATCTTTGTAGATGTATTTACATCAGATCTTGATCATCACACTTTCCAACAATTTAGGTTGTTTTCCTTCCCAACAATCTAAATACATGGTATTGTTAAGAAGCTGAGTTCTCAGTGTACAATGTTTTGCACTCATTTCTTGCTGAGGTTTCAATGTGAACCGCAGCCAGTTCCCTGCCTGGACGGCAAGGGGAACGAGCAGCATCCCTAGCAGCACCTTGAGAGATGCTTAGCTCTCTGCACAGGATCTCTTCTTCATGGTCAGTAAATGTGGGGACACCAGAGGAAGCCAAGAGGGGCCTTTCTTCAACTTTACATAGATCTGGATAAGCAGAACCCCCGCCAGCCAGCCACCTGACTGGGAAAGACCACCGCAATCCTTCTCATCTTCCATGTAGGTGAGACCAAGACAAAGGTGTCCTATAGGGTCTCTCAAGGCTGCTGGCTGCAGGCTGCACCTGCTTACACAGCCTCGTCTGTGCCTCAGTTTGAAGAGGGCTCTCGTGGCATCTTCCTTTTAAAGAATTACACACTTCAAACTTGACCAGAACAGCAAGGAATCTCCCTGAGACTGTGCTTTGAGAAGCAAAGGAAACCACGAGGCAGATTAATCCCAGGAAAACCAAGTCTCTGCAGTTAGATGACCCTCCCTCAGTCATCCTTCTGTACTCTCAAACATGGCAGGACTCGATATCGGGGTGAAGGAAGGAGGATAGGGAGGATCAGGCTGCAGTCTGCTCTGGAAGAAAGAGCGCTCGCACACTCAGAGCGCTGCGGAAGTGCCCTCCTCATGCCCACCTGGGGCTCCCTCTCTCCGCACCCAAGCCCTCCACCACTTTCCACTGCTGAAGTGTCAGGTGGAGGTTCCTCCCCTTCACCTCAAGGCTCTCCACGTTAGCCTTAGCCTCCTCACCTTCCTGCTCCCACCTGTCTAACTCACCTGCCTCTGTGCATGTGCTCACACTGACGCCCTTCCACCTCTATTCCATGTCACCCACCTTTCTAGGCCATGCTCAAACCCCGTCTTCTCCACAGTTTCCTCTCACAGGCTCCGAGCTGGACTCACTCTTCCATTTCCACATCACACCTGGTACTCCTGTCGGGAATCTTAACAATCCGGGACATAACTTGGGCTTGTTTCCTTCTCGTGCACTTGTAATAGTGACCTATATTCCAGTCCAGGTTCTCCCTAAAGATGAGCTGTGTGGCCTAGGGAAAGCCGCTTTACCTCTCTGAGCCTGTCTCCCTCATTATAAAGTGAAGACTAAAATGTCTGCCGTCCAAACTGCTGGGGAGATGAAAACGGATCGCATTTATAATTCACCTACCACAGTGCCTGGCATAAAAAGCTCCACTGTCACTCACTGAGTGGCAGTGAGTACCATCCTGTAGGGTTTAAGAGGATGAGCTCTGGGTTAGACTATCTGGATTCATCCCTTGGTTCTATAACTTTCTAGTTGTATAACTTTGGACAACCTACTCATCTTTTCTGTGCCTGAATTTCCTGCTCTTAAAATAAGAATAGGAATAGAACCTACCTTAGAACATGTGGTGGTGATGTGGTTAGTTAACATTTATGTGCTCCGTAAATGGTAGCTCTTATTGCTGGCAGCCCCACTCTCCTCCTGGAAGGCAGGGCCAGGCCTCCCAAACTTAGCCATCCACACCTCACCTCCCATCGAGCCAGCTGCACAACAGATGAACTGAGTCAAACCACAAACGCCCACCTCAACCCTCTTCCAAGCCTAGTGCCCCAGCTAGCAAGAAAGATTTGGCAAATGTAGTCAGATAACACCCACCTTCAGTGTCCTTCTATCATCTAGCTTCACACCACAAGACCACAATATCAGAAGATCTGGCCATCTCACTCAGCTGTGCATGTCACAGATGGGGACAGAGGAACAGAGAGGCCAAGGAACTCTCCTGGAGTCACACAGTGACTGCATTTCCTCTGAGCCAGACTTTCCCAGCAGGAATGGCTGTCTTTTCAGTCACACCCCCTCCTACTCCTGTCTCAACCTCTGGGGCGCTGTTCAGTGTTGCTTCATGCCCAATCCGAGGTGTTGGCAGGCCGCAGTCAGCACAGGGAGAAGCAGGGGTCTTATATGAGAGGACCCTCCTCTTGGTGAAGGTGCAGGTGGTACAGGGTCCCCTTCTGCTCCTCTCCACATTGTTGGCTCTGGCTCTGAGCCCAGCATCCCCTGCAGCTTGGGCTGGGCAGGGGCTAGGGGACATCACCGCGTGAACCCCGCACCAACTACGGGATGGGCAGTGAGCAGTAAAGTCACATCTGTAACCTCCTTTAACCCTCACAGCCACACAGCAAGTGGTATCTTGCTCTTCTCTACAGAAGGTGGTGAGGCTAGGGAACAGGGGCAGGATTGACTTGCCCCAGTTTACACGATTCACTCAGAGGGTCCAAGGGCCCCTTTATAAGTGGGAATGACTGGTCCATGTGTGGGCACCAGGATGCCCGTCTGGTTCTGCTGTGTGGCCATGGGGTGGGGGGAGGGGCCATTTCCTCCAGCCACTCTCATTTTTCCCATCTGAACAATGAAGACGTGGCCAAATAATGTCCAAGGAAGGGTCCTTTCAGCTCTGTCATGTTGTCACAAAAGGATGATCCCTTATGTTTAGCAATCGATAGCCACCTCCAAAGGAATCGCTGGAGATCTTAGAGTCCTGCAGATTCTGTAGTGTCTCTCCCAGTTGATGAATTGAAAAAAAACAAAACAAAACAAACAAACAAACAAACAAACAAATACTCTGCATTGATTTGCTGACTTTTGGACCTCTCATGTCTCTTCACCTGCACCATCATCTGCCAAGCCCTGGCTGCAGCCCCTTTGCCTAGACCTGCCACCTGGAGGGCCTACTCTCCCACTTCCTTGCCTTTTCATTCTCGCCCAGCCTGTAGCTAACCCAGGCCTGGACTTCCCAACGCTGCCCTTTTAAGTGGTCTCCAGGATTCCTGCTGTTATTAACTGTTAAAACCAGCCATCCTCTTATTTGCTAAGCACTGTGGGAGGTGCGATGGAGCAGCATGAGCCCTGGCTGAGGAATCAGACACACCCAGGAAGGAGTCCAGACTCTGCCACGCACCAGCCCGATCAAAGTAGGTAGCTTCCCTAGGCCTCAGCTTCCCCCTCCATGCAATGGGGCTGAGGATAGTAATCCCCTGGTTGTGAAAACCACTTAAGATTATACACATACCTGGCACATAGCAAGCTCTCAATAAATCTCCACTCTGCATTCTATTAAAGAGCTTGCTGTCCCAGTAAGGAAATGAGCAGATGTACTCAGTACCCTGCTCACACATTCCCTTGTCCTACCGTAGAGGTCAAAGGTCATCCACAGAGAGTTTCTATGGCCGATGGCCACAAGGCAGTGCCGGGAGCCAACACCCCAGGCACAAGCCTCGCTCACTGAAGGGCAGGAGTTGGTGGACGAATTTCCCAGCTTCCTTGCCCCAGTGGAACAATCTCAGAAAGCTCCAGTTACCCACAGATGTAACCTGCTCCTTGCAGACTTCCCCTCAGACACAGTTTGTCCCGTAAGCCCCTCCCATATAAACTACTTGCACCCAAGCCCTCGTCTCAAGGTCTGCTTCGGGGAGACTTCGGTGCCATGATGGAGACAGCATGGAACTAAGGTCAAAGTTCCAGTTGAAGGGATGTGTAAAAACAACCAGCCCTGGGAGCTCCCACCAGGAAATGGCTCCAGTCACACCCCAAGCCCCCCCAATTTTTACTGGGTGCCTATTTGGCACCAGGCACTCTGCCAGGTGCTAGCGATACTCAGTTCCTGTCCTCCAGAACTCGCCAACCTGGGGAAAGCACACTGAGTCATAAGCACACTGACTCTCGGACTCATACTAAGCTATATTTTTGAAACAGCCTAGAATCTGAAGTGTCATGGGCCTGAATTCCTACTCTGGCTCAGCCTCTTGCTACCGAAGTGACTTCACCTCTCTGGACTTCAGTTCTGTCACACTTCATAACTTGCAGCCAACAATATATACCTCTGTTGGGTACATTAGGTGAAATCAATTCTGCCGGCACACAGTGGCTAGGGTGCAGTGGTTAGCTGGAGGACACACCTCAGAGAGCAGTGAGCACCCGGGGGCAATGCTGAATGAAAATTTGAATGTGGACTCAGCTGACTAAACACAGGCTTCTTGAGAGATGCATTTGAGATGGATGTTGGATGTGGCATCTGGGTAGTGAGGACTCCACTTGCTCTCCAAACCCTGTTTTGGAATCCAAGGTCGTTCTTCCTCAATGAAGCCCCGCCTCCGAGACCATCAGAGTCCTAAAGGAACCAGGGATGGGCGAAGTGGGAATGTGACCACAGATGCTGAGTGGAGAGAAGGATCAGCATCAAAGCTCTGGAAGGGTCAAAACCTACAGTGAACCTCATTATCTTCATTCTACAGTTTTGATGTCATAAGTGCAAACCAACCAGAAGTAGCCTTCTCAAATAATTTAAACTTGTCATAGAATTTTTCATTATGACAAAAGATCACCCAGTACAACACCATCTAATTCATCTAAAGTAATCTTCCCTATTAATACACGCCACACACACAGTTCGGTGGGGTGGGGAGAGGGTGGGTGTTGGCGTGGAAGGCCATGGAGCTAACCCCTAGGTAGGTGCTGAGACAGTCTCTGCTCCTCACAGCCCTCTAAGCCATCACTCTGGCAAGGACCCTACATGAAGACTCATCACAGTGAGGTCCAGAGCCTCTGCCCAGAGGCTCGATCTTCAGATATCAGGAGATAGCATGGACTCCTGCCATGAGAGGAAGTGTCACTGAGCTGTGAGCTTTTATCCTCAGCAAATCCTAACATGCTAGCATCAGCGTCCATGCCGACTGTACTACTCTGGCTGCAGGTTCTACCTACGTGCAAATTAGGCACCCCTAGTGTGGCAGGCAGCTTCCGACATGACCCCAGTGGTCTCTGGTATTTGTTCTCTGTCATTTACATCCTTGTGTAATCTCCTCCGCCCCCGCCCCACCGCCCCTGGACTGCAAGCTGTTTCCTGTAACTTGCTTTTAATGAGCAGAATATGGCAAAGTGGTGGGATGTCACTTCTGAATGTAGGTTACAAAAGACCATGACTCTCTCCCTTGCTGGCACGCTCGTTCTGGCTCGTGTGTGCCTGCCCTGATGAAGCCAGCTGGAGATGTAGAACAGAACTGCGGGCGGACTCCAGTCAACAGCCAGCAAGGACCCAAATCCATGAGTCCAATGGCCTTCTAAAAAGTCAATCTTGCCAGCAACCAGGTGAGCGGGGAAGCAGGCCCCACCCCAGTCAGTCCTTCAGATGAGACTGCAGCCTGTGAGAAACCCTAAAGCAAAAGACCCTGTTAGGCTGGGCCCAGGTCCCTGACCCACAGAAGCTGTGAGATAATAAAGTTGTGTTGTTTGAAGCTACGAGGTTTGGGGGTAAATCGTTATGTAGCAATAGATAACTAGTATACCCAGGATACTGATTCTAATACTTATGTAGACATAGCTAGCTCTTTTGGCTGCTACTGACAATGTGCTTGGACCATAATTAGGATTCAGAGCCAGGATTAATATTCATAATCACTCTACAATCAGCAACAGGAAAAACACAAGACAAAGAAAATGAATTTGAATGGGAAATAAGCTCCTGAGGCATCACAGACACTAGTAACCAATATTCCTGGCACGTACACCCATGTATGGTTACTCCCCGGGCAAGTCACCTCATTTAATCCATGCCACGACCTGTGATGTTGGCAGTGCTCCAATCCCTACTTTATGGATGAATAAATGGAGACTCAGAGAGGTCAGGCAATTTATCCAAGCTCACACAGATAGTGCTGAAAACCAGGATTTTAACTCAGGCCCCTTTGACTTCGGAGCCCTCCGTCTTAACCATACATTACAACTCTTACTAGGCTGCAAACAGGGTAGGAGCCTTTCACAGGCAGTGACGGTGAAGGACGGGGTCCAGCCCAGACTCCAGTCTCCACACCCATGATGTGAGCACAGCAGGTCCTCAGATCTGTGTCTGAGGCTGTGGTGGGAGCAGTGTTGGTAAGTCTTCAGTGAGCCCCGTAACCATGCAATGAGAGACATGCATCGTATTTTAACCTTAATGACAATAAAGAATGATTAGTACAGGAATAAAATAAAAGCCCCTGAGGCAAAGAGAACTGTAGCCTTGAAATCAATGGCAGTGCTGGCTGCTGAATTTACGGTCTTAAATGGTCCGATATCCCAAGGATTTTTCAGAATCTTGGCCTTCCCATACTTCCTCATTCAGATAACCATCCAAAATCTCTAGGGAATGATTCTATAGGGGAAATCTGATTTCATAATCAAAACTCCTTAGCCTGTCTTATATACTTACCCACTTCTCTGGCCTCATCTCTCACTTCAGCCCCAATCACACCTATAGGCACACTCAATGTTCCAGCCAGGTCAAACTTGACTGTTCTCTCTACCCTCCGTGACTGATGCACTGTTT
Organism: Eidolon dupreanum; assembly: GCA_028627145.1. Taxonomy (NCBI): domain Eukaryota; kingdom Metazoa; phylum Chordata; class Mammalia; order Chiroptera; family Pteropodidae; genus Eidolon; species Eidolon dupreanum. The sequence goes on from CM053504.1 coordinate 10,468,989, forward strand.
AGAATACTCCTCTCTGCTTGGCAAACATCTGTTATTTTAAATCTCAGTTTGACTATAATTTCCTCTCTCAAGCTATTTTGGTAAAGCGTTGGTGCTGTCATGTATTAGTTATCTATTGCTGTGTAACAAACTACTGCAAATATAGCAGCTTAAAATAACAAGTATTTATAATCCTGCAGTTCCTGGGAGCAGCTAAACTGGGCACTTCTGGCTAATGGTTACAGTCAAAGTGAGGTTACAGTCAAAGTGTCAATAGGTTCTGCTGTCATCTCAAGGCTCAACTGGGACTGAAGGATCTTCAGGCTCACTCATGTGGCTTTTGGCAGGCTTCATTTCCTCATGGGCTGCTATAGGGAGGGCCTCAGTTCCTCACCATTCCTTGGGGGCATAGAACTGCTCACAGTGTGGCAGCTTTTGTCCCTTAATGCCAGAGAGAAGAGAAAGAGAGAGAGGAAGGGAGGGAGGCATGTGTCACATGTCACGGTCTTCTTATAACCAACCCACTCTCAGAAGTGACATCCTATCACTACTGCCATGTTCTATTCATTAGAATAGAGTCTGTAAATCTAACCCACACTCGAAAAGAGGGGATCACACAGGGATGTGAATACCAAGAGCCAGCAAGGTCACTGGAAGCAATCTTAGAGCTTGCCTAGCACATAATCGCTTCTCGTGATAAAGACATTATACTTTATTTGTGTTCCTCCCTGAACAGAGCATGAGCATCTTAAAGGCAGGACTATGTCTTTTTACATAGTTTCCCAATTCTGGAGCGGGCAGCCCGGCCCCTTTCCTGCACATGGAGCTGCTCTCCTGGAGCCTGCACAAGCAGGGCCTCTCTGCCCTGTTAACAACCATTGGTGGGGAGTGACAGTCTCTCTGGTGATAGATGTCTCTCCCTGGAGTAAGTTTGTTTGCCTGAGAGTTCCCTCCTCTGCCTGTTCTCTCCCAGGTAACTGAATGGAGAGATGGTCTTATTGAAGGAAGCTCCCCACCCAGGTGTGTTTTAGGGTGACTATTAATTTCCTGGCCATACTGCTCTCCCCCACCTCTTGGCCCCTCCTACAAAGAACTTGTCCCTCCTCGTGCCTTTCTCGTTCCTCTTGAGTATGTATTTCTTTCTTTCGTGTCTCTCTCTCTCTCTCTCTCTCTCTCTCTCTCTCTCTCTCTCCCTGCCCCATCCCCCCAGGCCTACTTTCCTGAGTCAAATTCCAGTTTGAAAAAAAAAAGCCATTATATTCTATCTCTCACTATAGTGACATACACGGACTATAGAACCAGATTGCAGGCGTTAGAATCCCAGGTCTGCCATTTACTAGATGTGTGACCTTGGGCAAGTTATTTAATTTCTCTGTTCCTCATTTTCCTCATCTGTAAAATGATAATAATGGGGTTCATATCTCATAGTGTTGCGAAGATTATGAAATACTTAGAATAGTGTCAGACACAAAGTGTTACAGAGATGCTCACTGAATGAATGAATGATCCTGTCAAAGGTTGTGCCAGAATAAAATTAATAATTACTATCTCTTATCCTTCTGTGGTGCTGAATTATTTACAAAATGCTTTCACATAGAGACTCACCCTTACTTGTAACAACATTGCAGTGCGGTAGTGTTTATTATCATCCAATTTTACAGATAATTGAAGCATAAAGAGGTTAAATGTCTTGTCCAATGTCACACAGGGAGTTAGCGACAGAGCTAGGAGTAGACCAGGCTGCGAGACCCCAATTACTCTCCACCATGCAGGAAAGCTGATACTCTTCCAAGCTAATGCCTGGCATCGTTCTCAAGTCACTGCATTTCTTATTCTCTCATAAGGGTAAATCAACAATTAAATGAGCCTCGTGAGGTCCCTGTTGATAGAGTCATCTCACAGTTATATCTTTTTCTGTATGGTGATTAGTCACAGAAATCTGGAGCTGCCTGTGGGAGGCGGGTGAGTGATTCTCTGCCACCATGACTTGGATCAGACTAGGGGCCCAGAAGGTGCTACAAAGGTTCAGATTAGATCCACATCTCCCCATCGTGAAATTCTTCACTGTCACTATATAGTAACTTCTTGTGTTTTCCTTTTCATGATGGCTCTGCTGAGGGATGTCGCCAAATCAGTTTGTCATCTGTAAAATGAGAAGCTGGACCTTGCTCCCACCTTGAGGGAAAGGATTATTTCTTATCTAACCCTGAATTCCCAGCCCCTGACTAGTACCTGGAGATTATGTGCTCTGAACATCTCCTGATGAATGATCTCTGAAGTCCTGCCCAGCTCCAGCATTTAAAAACACTATCAACAAAGACAAAAAAAAAAAAAAAAAACTATTTTTTAAAAAAGACGCAGTAACTCAATGAGTACAGCTATCTGGGCCACTCGTGCAAAGGTAAACAGGCTTAAATATCTCAGCAGGTTCTGAGAGTACCAGCAACTTCACTACTTGGTCAACAAATGTCCATGGTGATGACCCTGAGTCACCCAGAGACAGTTCAGTCCTGCTGAAGCGGGCATTGCTGGTGTTGTGTCATCGGCTATGTGATGGAACCTCCATACTGAAAAGGATCTGTTGAAGACTCTATCTGGTGACCAAGAAAAGCATAACAGATGCAACTCAACTAACATCTTTTGGTGTCTACTGTGCATCAGATACTGTGTGAGCTTTGGTTCTCTGAGAAGCAGACACCAAGATAGGATTAGATGTGTAGGATGTTCTTGCAGAAAATACCTATGAAAGATAAAGGGAGCATGAAACGCAGGTCTGACACCCATGGAAGAGGGAAGGCGGGATGAGGAAAGAAGAGATCAAATCACATGCACTTCTGAGACAGTGACAGCCAGGCCAAAGGAGAGAACATAAGCAAAGGCTGTCCCTTGGAGGAGGTCCATGCTGAGCAAGAATGGTGTGGCCCTAATACTCTTGAAGTGCTGAGTCCTGGGCAAGAAGCAATCCAGGGGAAGCTTAGCCTGAGTGCAGGGAGAATGTGGAGGCACAGCAAGGAGGCTGCCGGTCACCCTGCAACAGGTTCTCTGGAAGTGATGGCACAAATACATGGTGGCCACAGACACCCTTCTAAGTTTCAGAGGTACAGACCTGCATAAAACCCAGTACTTTCCTTTGAAGAACTTCCTTTCTCTTAAAGGAAGATCATGAACAATAAAATATATATATATATATATATATATATATATATATATATATATATATATATATAGAGAGAGAGAGAGAGAGAGAGAGAGAGAGAGAGAGAGAGAGAGAGAGAGGATATAGATGATAGAGATAGAGATAGATAGATAGATATAGAGATAGATAAATATAGATATAGATATAGATGATATAGATATAGATATAGATGATATAGATATAGATAGATAGATATAGATATAGATATAGATATAGATATAGATATAGATATAGATATAGACACATATATATAGATATAGATATAGATATAGATATAGATATAGATATAGATATAGATATAGATATAGATATAGATATAGATATAGATATAGATATAGATATAGTATAGATATAGATATAGATATAGATATAGATATAGATATAGATATAGATAGATAGATAGATATGAGAAGGGACATGTAGCAGAGAAGAATGAAACATTAATTTACTTGAGCAAATGATGGTGCCTCAGAGAAGTCATCAGAGAGGACATGACCACTGGTCAGTGTTGAGGCATCATAGATGGCATGAAGTGGCTAGATGACTGGATGGGCTGCCCAGTGGGAAAGAACAGATTTTAAGAATCACACAGCCTCGATTTGTGAATAGGTAGCATCAAAGGGGTCTTAATCAAAGTGCACAGATTCATAAAGAGGGAACAGAAGGTGGCAATGAATTTTCTCATCAAATCCCACAACTGAGGAACAAGGAGAGAGTGTTTCAGAGCAGATAAAAAAAAAAAAAAGCCTGCTTTATACCAAGGGTTGTCACCTTTACAGCTAATCAGACGGATCTGAAGATGCTACTGCAATGCCCCAGTCATCTGACCCTACCAGGAGAGAAATTTTTCCATGCATATAAAATTTCCATATGACAGGATGTACTTCTTTTAAGGAAAGCTAAAAAACATCATGTTAGAGAGAAATCTTTCTGAAATGAATGGACCAATACCCTGCCTTTCTAAGCACCATTTAAATTCTTCCAGGTGACTCGGATGTGCTTGCTATGAGCATGAATGACTATGCTCAGATACAGTGATACCCTCACATCCAATAGCGTGTGAACCGTTTGCTCTCACGCCAAATGGCTCCAAATATTTCACTTCTGAAATTGCCTTGTCACCCTCTCCCTCCACTATCAAGTAATCAGCCTATCTTTCTTCTTGCTTTCAAAGAATTTGCTTATAGGAAATTTAGACACACTAGTCTTTCTAACTCGTTGCTTCTAATCTCCTCTGGGGTGGAAAACCTGATCACTATTCTCATCGGAGTTGTATTTAATATGAGACTAAAAATGCTCCAGATAAAGAACTGAGGTTCTCTTCTGCGAGTAAGCTGATTGAGCCATTAGGAGTCCATGAATTATATACCTATTTTTGCCACAAACATGAGTTTGTATGTGTGGGTGTGATGGTTGAGGGAAGGGTATTGTTTATTTCTTCCTTGGTTCTACGATGTATTCAAGATAACTGAGGTTGCTGAACAAGTGACTGATGGATAAATGAGATCCTAGATGATCTCACCATAGTGGACAGCTAAGGGAAATAGGCTATTTAGAACTTTGCTGTCCCACAAATATTCCAGGGCTCCCAACTTGCACAGAATAACCGGCACATAAGTGTGAGGTCAATTTCTCCAATGTTTATGCTCATGAGTTTTTCTCCCTCAAATGAAAAGTGTGCATACGTAACTAATATTATTTCTTACATCTCTTCTAACCATGCTCAAAGCTTGCAAGCTAAAACCTGGTTTCATGTCTACTCATAGTTTGTGTTCATCGACCCTTGCTGAAAAGAGCAAGGACCAGCCACACGTGGACCAGCAATCCTTCTGTGTGGATGTGTAATGAAGATCTTGATAACACTGCTGCCCACCTTTCCAAGGACATCCCTGTTTGGGAATGGATGAATGAGCCAGATTGCTGGAGCTCCCACTGTGTGTCTGGCACTGGGCTAGATGTCTTAACAACCAATACTTCTTTTTAAAGACAAGTAAACAGGAGCTCAGAGAAGTTAGCGAAATTGCCTGAGGCCATGCAGCTGGTAGTGGACAGAGCTGAAGCCAGAACCTACTTTTCTTATTTCCAGTCTGATGCCCTTTCCTTTCCATACAGTCTCCCAAGGAACCTGGAAATCCCATCCCCCACACGGAAGCAGACCGGCTGCAATCAGAGCTCTAGCAAGTGCCACTGTCACTTTCTTCCTGACCGGATTTTTGACTTCATCCCTTAGTGCGTCCCCAGTGGTCAGCTCTGAGTCCCGCTCCCCATCAGCCTCCCTGCCTCCAGCTTTCCACTCTTGTTCTGTTGGAAGATCAGCACGTGTCCCCCTATAATTTAGCAACTCAAAACCAGACCCCTTCCTACCTGGGCATTCCCATTTCTCCCATCCTTTCCAGCTCACCTTTTATAAGCCAACCAACCAAACCTACTCACAGCCCTTCAGATGCTTTGTACTGCTTTTTTCTACACCCTCCCTTGGGGCACGCTTCTGTCTCAGTAAGAATACAGGTCTTCTTCTCCTCTGTCCACCTGGCCTCTTCTCCTTCAAATCCCTCATCGAACTTATCTTCTCTGGGAATAATAACTGGCTAAACTCAGCTAACTCTCTAACTCCTTAGCACTTGGATAAAACAGAGACACTGACACCAAAAAGAACTGGGTTGTAATCCTAATGGGACTAGCAACTAGCTACCCGAGAGGTGAGTCGCTTTTTAAAAACTGTTTCCTTAACTGTAAAACCAAGATTTAAACACACCCTGCCCAACCACAGCAGAGGTGACTTCAGCACGGTGTGGCTGAGTGCTTGACCTCGGAAGTCAAACTGCAGGAGCCGAATCCTGGTGACATCCTCTCGAGCCAGTTATGGAGTTTCTCTAATGCCTCAATTTGCACATCTGCAAAGTGGGCTGATGGTTGTACCTATAGAGTTGTGAGGACTAATATATGTAAAAGCCCCAGCAGAATATCTGCATGTTGTCATTGCTCAACAAATGTTAGTTGTTAGTATTATTATTAGTTGTTAGTATTATTATTGTTAGGTGACTGTGAAAACAACCCAAAAGACCTTGAGCCAGCGCTGCGCTGAAGCCGGCTTGCATTGCTTTAGAAGACTCCGTTATTGAATGTTTGGCTCTTTGAAAACAGTTTGATGTCAAGTTTATAGCTTGAGATATAAGAATGTCACTACGGAAATCGACAAATGCCACATATGAGGGGTGGAAGGATTGGTTTTAGGGTACCTTTGTTTTTCTTTTTTTCAGAGAGAAATATTTACCAGCATACCATTGCCTTGAACTGTGTCTGGAACACAGTACCTTGTGTGTGTGTGTGTGTGTGTGTGTGTGTGTGTTTGTGTGTGTTTGTGTTTCTGCATGCGCACATGCCCGCTTTCTATCGTCTGAATTATAATAAGACTCTTCTCAGGTCACCCCTCCTACAGTACAGTAATTCCTGCCATAATCCATTCCTTCCCCAAGTCCCCACCCAGCCTCTGGTTCACCTCACTAGTGGAGGGGCACCACCTAGTGACAGAAATAGTAATACAGTCTCTCTAATGCCTTCACAACAGAGATCAGCACAAATCACCGCCTGGAGGCCAGATCTGGCCCTCTGCCTGATTTTGTAAATAAAGCTTTATTTGAACACAGCCACCTCCTTTCATTTACAAATTGCCTGTGGCTGTTTTTCCACTCCAATAACAGAGTTCAGGAGTTATGACCAGGACAGTACAGGCCTGCAAAGTCTGAAATATTTACGACTTGTCCCTTTACAGAAGTTTGAGAACCCTGACCTATTGTACAATTGTGTAAGCTGCTTTCTTTACATTCACTCACCTATGTTCACTCACAGACCTCAGTCCTCACATTACTGGCTCCACGGCATTTGGGTCCCTATCACTGTTCATATAGGTCACTTCCAATACCCCTATAATAAACAGTACTACAGAGAATCGGTTGTCATTTCACTGAGAAAAATGTGGAGGTGTCCCTAAGACTCTGCCGCCAGGAGAAAAGCCCTCCCCAAGTCTCTCTTCTCTTCACTGCCTGTGGGATCTGCGGCAAAGCACTTAATGCTTCCCGAACCTCAGCTCTTTCATCCGCTAAGTGGGACTAACAGTGTTATTTGCCTCCCTGGTTTGTTGCGAGGAGCGAATAAGATTATTTATTAGCTAGCCTTTCACCAGCTACCAAAACAAGATCAGTAATGTTGGTTTTATTACCTGTAGAGCTAAGGGAGGAATATCTTATTTTCCTCGTTAATCACCTACGACTCTGTGGAGAACACAAATTCTTATTTGGAATATGCTTCCAAAGGCATTTCCAACACCTCTTAGAACATGAGCTCTGTCCCAGGCTTGTGTCTGGGGGCTGGGGGTGGAGGATGAAGGCGCAAGTGCCTGATGCAGGCCACCCACCAGATCACAGTGTATTAGGGTTGAGCCTGAGAAGAGAGGTCTGTCTCATTGCTAAAAGGAAATGGAGCTGGGGCTCTCTCCTCAGCCTGTAGAGGAGAGGCCTCTGATAAATGCCCTCAGAAGGAAAGCTGAGAAGCAGCATCCACCCCCACGAGGGCAGGAGCAGGACCTCAGGGATTTGGCCTGCTCCTCCTCCAGCCTCAAGCAAGCCCCTAGGCCAGCTGCTCCCCAGCACCATTTCTGGGGAGGGTATCCCCCCAAAAAGTGGACCTTTCTTCTCCTTTCTGCCAACATTTTAGGTGTCTTCTCCTCCCTTTGTCTTTGTTTCTCTATCGTCAGCACACATACCTGGCTTATAGAAGGGACATCAGATGCCCACTGTAGCAGACATTGTAAGTGCTCCCAACAAGGCCCTTGGCACTGCCCATTTCCATGCACAAAAACCTGAAGTCATCTAACGAAAACATCTGAGATGCTGCCTGCCTGGCCCTCCATGGAACTGGGGTTCATGTCTCCCACCCCCAGGAGCAGCCTCCAACCAGTGGCTGATGGCAGTGGTAGATAAACACCCCACCTCCTTTGCCCATCAGTTAAAATAACTGAGGAACACTGGACACTCTCTCTCAGAAGTTTCCTGAAGGATGGAGCCCCAGTGGCCCACGGCACTAACCTGCCCCATATCTTGCCTTTCTTGGTTCCTTTCTTCCCTTTTCCCCCTCTCATGTGCTGATGCTACCCGGGACTACTGCCCAACCAATGAGCACTCACTTTCTTATTTTAGGGTCTTCTTCTTGGGTATCCAATCTGGGACAACCAGTCCTGGCCACCAACTTTGTGTAGACTCTCTACCAAGTAGCCAATAATACAAAGAAAGACAAATCCTTATAACCTATTAGGCCCAGCATGGTCTGGCTTCCGCTTACCTTTATTATCTCACCTCCCATCATTCCCCCACTCACTCACTTCTCTTCAACCATGCGAGCACCTCTTCAGTTCCTCCTACATGCCAAGCTCTTTCTGACCACAGGCCCTTTGCACATGCTGTTTTCTCTGCTTGGAACACCCAATCTTACCCCTTTACCCAGATGACTTTTTGGCCTTCAGGTCTCACCTTAAATGTCCCATTTTCAGAGAATTCTTTTCTAATCACCTTACCTAAAATAAGATCCTCTCTTTATCCCCATGTTTCCATCTTAACATTTTATTCACTTGCCGATTTAATAGCATTCATCAAAATTTGTAATTATGAGCTTCACTGCGTATTTACTTCTCTAATAACTATCTTCCTTTCTAGACTGAGCAGAGATATCTGTTCTATTTACTCTCATATCACTCCTGCCAATCAGAGTACTTAGCACAAATTAGCCACTTGATATCTATTTGTTGGATCAATGAATGGTGAAGCTCAGTGTTGATACTGTTTGTCTTCCATGGTCTCTACTTGTTTACTAACTTATCTTGCCATCACCAAACACGCACAGGCATGATTGCAATCATTTTACGTACGTTATCATGTGTTTTCCTCTCTGTGCCCCTGAAGAACTGCAAATCAATTAATCAAAACCTATTTGTTTAGAGGACAAATGGAAGAGGAAAGATGAATAATTCAGAAGTCCACATCCTTGTATCTGCCTTCAGTGTCCTTCTATGACCATGGAATAGGAAATGCCTTCTGAGGCTTGGTTTCATCATCTATACAACGAGCACAATAATTCAGCTTCGATACTGCAGAGCAGATGGTGCATGTGAAAGGAGCTTACGAACTGCAAAGCACCAAACAAAAACCTCACTGAATTCCCTTGTGAGGTTTTGTGAATTGCCACACCAATCACTTGCTTTAGACATGGCAAATAGCAGAATGTTTTAAGGCCCAAGAGTTGGCTTACAGTTACTAACAGTTCCCCATGTAGTTCACATTCCCAAGTGCACTTGAGGCGGGAAGTTGGAACAGAATCGTCCTGAGTCAAATTAGGCCAGTTGAACGTGAGTCTTTGATGGTCTACAGCAGGATTCACTAAACCAGGTTCACAGTGAGTTGTTTCAGGATGCTGGGCAACTCCAGTACCCACAGTAGTGCCTGAAAAGGGCCCCAGTGAGGCATCATCATTCAATAAAGAATGAGATACAGGGGAAGCCTTGCTTAATGGGATCTGTCAGTGGGAAGTGAGTAGAGTGAGGGCAGAAGCAGAAGAGATGGTAGTAGTTGACCTTGGTTTTGCATGCAATGAACCCAGGAAAGACCAAGGTTTGAGTGAAGTGGAAAGGATGGGAGATCTAAATAGGTATAGGAATCTTAAATTTTGTTAACTCCTCACTCATCTGAGAGATGAATTCTAGGACACAGGAGCATAGATTGGTGTCAAGGAGGATTTTGATGGTTTCTTGAAGGTAGGATTCACAGAATTCTTTTTAAGAATAAGAATCAGGAGGAAGAGTCTGGCCTTTGGTGACCAATAGTGTTGATTTGAATCTTACCTTCACACCTCACTAGCTGTCTGATTGGGGCAGTTTATTCACCCTCTCTGAACTCAGATTCCCCAACTATACACCAAAGGTAATAATACTTGTATTACTGAATCACTGTCCTCAATTCAATGCCCTTTCTTACATTTATATCCTGGCCATTGCCTCATTATGGGTTGAGTGTACTTCTCAGCCCTTTCTTTTATATTGGTCATGAGACTTTTTGGTCAATGACATATAAATGGAAGTGCTATCAATATGAGATTAACATACTCTGGCTAGCTGACTGATAACAGAAAGAAGATAGAGAATAGAGATCAGAGTTAGACCAGCCAATCCACAGACTTTCAATGAGAAGCAAAGCTATCCCAGCCAAGTTCAGCTTGAACAAGTCAAGCTTCAGCCAATCCACAGACATGTAAGTGATAATAAACTGTTGTTTTAAGACATTGAATTGTGGGATGGTTTGTTACATTGCAATAGCTAACAGATGCAATAGCCAATCATACCTACCTCTCAAGTTTGTCATACGAATTGCATTAGACGATATATGTAAGCTTCCAGGACAGTCTGACACATGTAAGAAGCCCAGTAAATGGAGGCTCTTCCTTCCTCTACTCTTAATGAGAAGTTTGTCCAGTGGTTGCTGCTAGCTTCTAAGTTATCCTGATGCTCCCAGCTTTTGCTTCTGAGACATCCCCAATGACTTTAAGGAGAAGGATGTTTTCCTTCCCTATTTCATTTGCCTGGTGCCAATTAAATCAAATTTATGAGATTTACTCTGGTTGGTAATTATCCTGGGAAATTTATTTTGGACTGTTTAAGAAGCCACTTCACCCTCCTTTTCCACCTCCCTGAGTTTGCTGCTTTGGGGCAGAATTATGACTGCAAAGTCTCAATTGCAAGGAGAAAGAAGCTATTGCATTATTTATTTCTTCATATGTGTATTTATTTAGACAGGTAAGGGATTTAAGGCTATTCAAATCTCTTATTAGAGGGGAAGAAAGTATCAAGGATTTGGTCTCTCAGGCTGCTATAACTTCACTATGACCAAGTTCAAACTGAAGTTAATTATATCACTAAGCCCTCAGTGGTCCCTACAAGGCCATGTGGCTCATTGGTTTATTTTTTTAATGTATTTATTCTTTCATTTTCTTTGCTATAGGAGATAGTGGTAGCACACATGAGTTCTGGAGGTAGCTTGCCTGGATTCAAAAACTGTCTCCACCAATTGCCAGATGTATGATCTTGAGTAAGGTATTTAATCCCTATGAGACTTAGTTTCCTTGTCTATGAAACAAGAATAATAATAGTGGCCACCTATTACAGTTATGAGGTCAAAACGTGATAGGGCCTGAAAAGATATAAAGTGTTCAGCAAAGTGCCAGGCTTAATAAAGGCTTACTCCATGTTTCCTGTGGGCTTCCAGTGGGCTCTGCTCTGCCCTGGGGATACTGAGATGAACAAGATATTTCCCATGACAGACACAGAAAAGTGAATCCAGCTAAGGACAGAGTGCTGTGGGGGCAAAGAAAGCCCACCCAACCCAGCTTGGGAAGTGAGAAATCAAGGAGGGCTTCCTGAAAGAGGCGACATTTAAACTGAGTTTTGCAAGATAGTCTGGTTTTTAGTCATTTTTATTTGTCCTGACCCCTGCCCATGATCCCACAAATCACCAGAGCCCAATATGTCCTGACCCCTGCCCATGATCCCACAAATCACTTGTCCCAGAGAGAATGAGAGAGGCACAGAGGGCCTAGAAAGAAAATTAACTCACATTCATGAAGCTGCAAGGATAAGTCATACATTTTCACATAACGTTTTTTACTTGATCCTCACAAACCTGCAAAGTAGCTTTAGTGATTTCATCCTACAGGCGAGGAAATTTAGCCCCGAAGAGGGTGACTTACCCAGAGTCACGAAAACAAATAAATGGCTGATTGAGGCTTCAACACCAAATTTCTCAGTTCCAGGCCCAGTCCCGTCTTTGTTGTACACCTTCGAACATTCTGAAAGGAAAAGAGAGCCAATTATTTGGGTTGCTAAAGGAGGAAAGGTCAGATCACCCAATGCATTTCCTCTTGCTTATATTTCTGCAATATAGTTAATGTACGATCATTAAATTAATGAAAATCCAAAAATCAGAATGAAAACTTTAACATCCCCAGAGACAACAGAGTTCCTGATTACCTCACCTCTCGGGGAAAAAAAAAACAAACAAACTAATTTCTTTGTAACTGAAAGGATGAAAATATGAACTCTCCACTTTCTCTGCCTTTAAATTCAGAACAGAAAACACAGGGAAAAAGACAAATGCAAGAGAAAAAAGTGGGAGGGTTGCAGAAATAAGGCAAAGATGGTAAGAAAGAAAGAGGGAAACGGAAAAGTCTAGACTCAGAGAGGCTCGCCAAGTTGTGAAGGAGGCAGGAGCGAGAAGTTGCACTTGGCTATGGCTTTCAAAACTTTCGCCCATTTCCTCCACCTTTGACATATCGATTGCCAAATAACATTATTTTCAGTTCTTCTACCTCTCTGTCCTTTGAAGGACCTTTACACAGCAGTACATCCTACAAGGAAGAAAATTATTCTCGAGACAAATGTAAACACGCTCTGAGAACTGAGAACTGGGTGAAATAAAACATAGGATCAGAGCTTCCCCGTTTTATTAATTTGGGGTGTTATTAGAAAATAATTTCACAGAGTATTCAAGATACTTCCAGAAAGATGAGTTAATGACCCATTTTCCTGGAGGCCCTTTAAGCTCTACCACATCGAAAACAACTTCAACAAAACCAGTTCCTCAGTCAAAAAGAGACAGAAGTGAAAACAGAGCAGAAATCAATTGATTTTTTTGAAATCTGGCAGATTTTCCCAGTGAACTGATAACTGGTCACACTGGCCGACAGAGCTTCAGCTCTGCTCTGAGTTTCTCTTCAGGCATTTTTTTTTTCCCGGGGTTCAGGCTCCTGCAGCCCTCTGTGAAATACAAGCAGAAGGAACTGCTGGAGACCGGGGAAGATAAATAAATCTGTCTGACACCTCAGACTGTGATGTGGGAGGCCACGGGGGCTCAACTGGCCAGAATCAGTTCTGGATCCTTCAGACTTAAAGGGCCAGGGCCTGAAAACTTGAGAGAAGTTTCCTTATCCTTTCAAGTCCCTATGACTCCTCCCCCAATCCCTGAGGCAGTCCATCAAGGCCAGCTTGGGTTGCTAAGAAGAGAGGGTCTAAGTGGCAAAGGCCTGGAATCCTCCCTACTGCCCGGAGACCCTCCCTGACCCGGGCGGGGAGGGCCTAAGAGGTATATGTGTACTCGTTCCCACTAGGAACCCCTGGACCACCAACAGTAGGGTGTGGTCGAAGCTGAGAGGACCCTTAGACCATGACCTCTCCTCCTTTTGTTACCAAAACAGACAAATTGAACAAGTAACATATTAACGCAATATCATAAAAATAAAAGTTATGCCAAAATACATAAAGTAAAAATGAAAGCTCTATGGCATTGAAAACGACTTCAACAAAATCGGTTCCTAGGTCGAAAAGAGACTGAAGTGAAACAGAGCAGAGAAATCAATTGATTTTTCTGAAATCCAGCAAGCAGATTTCCCACTATTATCTGTCACTCCCATTCGCTTCTTCTCCCGAAAAGTAACTATTAATAAGAGTCTGGTGTGTAACCCTCTAGACTTTTTTTAATGCATTTGCTTACATGTTCATACGCACATATGAAGAGTTTCAGGATAATTTAATTTAGGTAAATAGGAATATGCTGAGTAGAAAATTCTGTCACTGGTTTTTGATATCCCACAACATGTCTCTCCTTGTTTTCTCATATTTTCACATCAGTGCATAGAGTTCCCCTTCATTATCTTCATTTGCTACGACAGTTTAATAGATAATTAGATGGTTTCCAATTTTTTACTATTACAAGCAATATTGCAATAAACACTCCTGCGAGCACTTCAGTGTTTCTGCAGGATAAACGGATATCCTGGAGGAGAATTACTTACATGATTTTCTATACAGAGAAATTGAGGCCTAGAGAAGGGAAGAGTTTCTTGAGGTAACATAAAACATTAGTAGCAGAACTGGGACGAGACATTAGGTCCCCAAGTGCCAGGCCACGCCTCCTCATTGGTACTGCGAACTTGGACATGCCCAATCCACTCCCAAAGCCTGTGGAATTTCAGACTCTGTACTGAGCAGACAGGAACAGAAGTTCAAAGGAAAGTGTGGCGATCCCAGCCTCAGGGGAGAAGGCTGCGGATGGCCAGAAGGAACCCAGCAAAGGACAGCGGAAGGAACATGAAGCTTAGAATCTAAATCCTTCAACTCTCATCCTGGTTCCTCTAACCCTCCACCTGTGGCATTTCATATAACTGAGCCTCTGTTTCCTCCACCATAAAATAGACTTAATTTCAGCCTTTCAGGCTTCCGGTGAAGGCTGAGCAAAGTGGTCTACTGACACCAAAAACAGTTTGCATTGCCTGAGCTCTCACTACATGCCTGGGACCCTAAGCACTTTTCCTATTTCATGTTATTTGACCTTCACAACAATTAACTCTAGGAAGTCGGTCTCATTTTTGTCCCCATTTAACAGATAAGAAAACTGAAGCACAGAGAGTAAGTCCTTGCCCAAGGTCACCCAGCTAGCACATGGCAGGCCCAGGAACTGAAGCCAGGCAACCCGACTCCAGAGCTCAAAAGCCTGGCTCTAAGAAAGGCACTTGAAGATTATGAGTGCCCAAACATGGGCAGAAAGTTCCCTGGACAGGGCAGGACGTGGTTCTGAAGGTGCAAGGCCCCAGAATAGGGAAAAAGCCAAACAAGAGCCAGCTGGAATGTGCTAGACCCAGGCCACTGATGAGTCCTGATGCTCAGCCTCTGGGGTTCTGCAGCCCAGCCTGGCTGCTGTGGGCCTCTCACCATCGCTGTTCCACACCATAATTAACCAGCCCCGCTGGGGCCGCCAGTACCTGGGGCTGGCAGGGCCCTAATGGAAGCACACAGGCCATAATTGCCTCCATCCATCACCCCGGCCCATGGAAGGGAACAGAGTCTGCCTGGAGATTTAAACAAGTTGTTTCTCTGCAGAAACAAGGGCCAGTGACAGCCTGCCTTCCTGGGAGTTTAAACAGGTAATGCAGACCAAAGGACCACGCAAGCTTTCTGGTCACAGAAGAAGAGGAGAAAGAAGGAGGAAGTGGAGGATGGAGAGAAGCAGAGGAAGAGAGAAAAAAAAAAGATGAAGAAAACAGATACAGAAAGGTAGTGAGCTTGGTAGAAGAGACAGACGGGCAGGGTGCCAGGAGACAGAGACAGAAAGAGAAAGGGGTCGGGGGGCGGAGAGAGACAGAGACAGACAGAGAGACAGACAGACAGACGTATGTGTATGTATATATTATATGTATGCTTGTATATATAAACATACTTATATATACATATTTTTATGGTTTCATTCTGATGATACCTTAAAAATAAATATGATCATAGTCAGGATTATTCAACCTACAGCTCTAGAGTAGAGTACTGTCATTGAATTTACTGCCCAATTCCTCCGCCCACTATCCCCACCACCACCACCGTCACACATCTGTGAAATGGGGATAACAGCCCTTCCTTCTGCAGGTTAATAGGAAAACTGAGTAAGATCATGTATATAAAGTGCCATGTATGTGCTCACTAAATAGTAGCCATTATTACTATTTCTGTTTACAAGATACTCATACAGAGTGGTTATCTATGCAGCCTCGGGAAAGTGTATTGAGAGGAAGTGACACCTGAGCTTTAAGAATGCAGAGAAGTTCAGCAGGTCGACAAGGAAGAGAGTCAGCTTTCCAAGGAGAAGAGAGGAGGTCCTTGAAACAGGACCGGCCAGGTGCACTCAGACATGGCTGGAATGTGGAGATGAGGTCAAGGAGGTCAGCAGAAACCAGAATCAGGAGCTCTGGCTTTGTGTCATTGTCCGTGAGAGCCAGAGGCCTTCTCTGGGCCCCACCGCTTCTCAGCACAAACTCACTGCACTAACAGGGAGGGCGATTTCCATGGCAGACCAAAAGAAAGGCATTATAGGGTAGTAGTGTTTCCTTTGGAAGCTTCTGTCACTGTAGACAGGAGCTAAGTGGTACAATTTTTATTTTACCCAGAATACCTGGGGCATCCACTCTCCCTACCCACGTGCCACCCCTGCCCCCTCCTCCCCACCACATGCACGGCCATGGAAGTCTGATGAAATAGTCACTTAGGCTGTGCTTACTGCATTTAGAAACAAAAATGACTTGGCTGAGCATCATGGGAAAAGAAAAGTGAGGAAGACACTGCTATATTTCACCGAGACCCATGTTTTTCTCTTCTTCCTGAGGATACTACTCCATTGCATTTCTCAGCTCCCCTTGCAACTTAGTCACATGTGGTGGACACTACCCTTGCTTGGCGCCACCCCCTGGAGTCCAGGTACTGTTTCTGCGTGTCCATCTCCTGTTTCAGAAAGCTCTGGCTCCAAGGGTTTGCCTCTGCAACTTTCTTTTGAGCCTTGTCCTCGGATAATGGAGCCCTATACTTACAGAGAGCCAGAAATGGCTAGGGGCTCACATGCCCCTGGGTGGCTCTCAGCCGTGTTTGAAAGCCTACACCCCTGGGTTGAGGTAGGACCTACGCTAAGGTGTAACTTACGCTCCAGAGATCCCTAGAGGATATACCAATCTTTGGGACTCTGTCTGAAATTACACTCATGCTGGCCCTTTTCCCCCCTTCCCAGCCCTGCAGGCTTCTTTACTGGTTTCTCCTGGGAGCACCTCCAAAATAAATCACCTGCACATTAGACCTCATCTCAGGGTCTGCTTCTGGGGAACCCAGCCTAAGATACCACGTGACTGCGTTCCAGTCAGCTGAAGATGAGAAGCGCCACCTCCTGGCCTCACATGAAAACCCGCCTGTGCCCCTCCATGCACTTTTCCCTTCAAGCTAAAAAGAACAGAAATGGAAGACACTTATTGATGATGGCAGAACTCCCAACAGCCTGGATCCTGAATTATTGCATGGAAGAAAACTACATGCCAACCAGACTGTGAGGTGAGACAGAAACTTACTGTGCTAAGCCACTGAAATGATTTGTATATATTTGTAATGGCAGCTAGTGTCACTCACACTAAAATAGAAAGTGACTTTATGCCAGCCCTCGGTGAAGTCTAGACTGGATGAAACACAAGAGTTGAGGAAACCATTTACATTCCCCCTTAGGGAGCCTCTGCAAGCTGGGCCTATGAGCTGGGGACACCTGTTGCAAAATGACAGGCTTTAAGGTCTCTTCCATCAAGACTAGAATTCCTGGAAGACAGCTCTGCATAAACTCCCAAGGACCCAGGATTCTGTTGAAAGAAGACCCTTCACAAAGCAATTCACACAGTGCCCTTATAGTAAGGACAAAAGTTATTAATATGTAATTATTTGCCATTGTTTGTCCTCCCTCTGGATACCAAGGAAAAATGATTCTTGCTTTTTGAGAAGATCTCTAGGATTGCCTTAATGGAAGAGAATCTGGATAATTGGCCAGCAAGAGAAAATATTTATTAATAGAAGTCAGAAAAGGTAAAACACTATACATTAAAATAAAAAAATTAAAATTAAAAAAAAAAAAACAAGACAATACAGCTGGACGATCAGGAAGAGAAACAGAAAAGCCACGTGAGCTAAGTATTAGGGAGTGTTTAAGAGTTAGGAATTGAACATACAAATAAGAAGGAGGAGTTAGCAGAAGTCATCTGAGTTGAGGATGATAGTAAAGACAGTGATCTGGAGACAGGAAATTTTATGACGTTTCCTCGGCAGTAAGGATGTCCTCCATCTTTGCCATTTCCTTAAGAGACTAACTATAGACTTGGAATTCTCAGAATTAATTTTTGGTCTCTGGACTGTTTCTGAACATGTAACACCATGAGAAACTGGTCCATTTGGAAGCCTGGAATATATTAAGATTATACCTCTAACCACTTTCAGGGGTCTCCGAGATTTTGTAGCAGAGTCCAGGGCACCTTTCGTCTCTCTCACCCCATGATTTAGGGAACAATTAATACAGCCTAACCCAAAAAACTTCTAGAATCTCTACTGTGAAAATTAAGCATCACCTTTCCCCATCCTTTCCTGTACTCACCTAGCTATTTGCCTGTGCCTCGAGAACTTAGCTTCATTACCTACTAGTCAAGTTAACTGATAACGTGTTTTGTTTTTCAACTTTATTGTAAAATCTTTGAGAATGGGCATCATCATTTTATTCTCATAGCGTGTCTTGCACTCAATAAATGTAAAGATTTTTGTCTTGTTCATCACTCTCCAGCACCTTCCAGATTCTCTGATTGATGGTAGATGCTTGGTAAATATTTGTAGAATGAATGAATGAAATCATCAATCAATCGTATCCATCAAAATTGAGTTGATAACAGTCACAGTCTCCAGGTAAAGCAGGTCCTCACGTTGCTGCATTGCTACTCCGGTGTTCACACTGACATTCACCTTTGCAATCAAATTTGCCCTAAGCTTACAGGTAGGACCTGTCTGAGACACAGCCAACCTCAGCTGAGAAAGACAAAGATTGGGAAATAGAGTCAGAGCTGAAACATGCTTCATCCACTTTCTGGATTGCTAGAAAAGCCTAAATTACAAACATCAAATAAAAACACAAATGCCTTTTGTGCCAAATGAAAATCTGGCATCTATAGTTTCGGTTCACGAAATATACTCTCCTTGCTTCATGTAAGGGATAAAACACGGGCCCTAGAATCACACATACCCACCAGCCAGGTGGCTTTGGTCAAATTATGCAATGTCTCTAAACCTCAGTTCCCTCAACAGTAAAATGATCATGACAACATCTGCCTTACAGAAAGACTGTGAGGATTAGAAATAATCTATGTAAACTCCCTACCCAATGCAAGTAAGTGGCACACAGCAGTAGCTGCAAGAATCTTTGTCTCCTTCCTGGCTGATGGCACATACACACAAATAAAGATAAAAAAAAAAAAAAAGAAAAGCGATTTTTCATATTTTCTTGAGGATACAAAGAGGAAAGAGCTATAGGTCTTTCCTGTCCTTTAAGTTCATCTATAGAAACAGGTCCATGCACAAACTCAAGGACTAAATTTAAGTCTCCTCAGTAGCTCACTCCTTCGTGAGTTAGTGTCAAGACATAGTATTGACAAGGGGAGAAGGTAGGAGATTGATTCTTTTAGGCTGCAAACCTGATTATCTTTTCAGACAAGGATGAAATGATAGCTTTGTCCATTTATCTTAATTGGGCAATTTACAGTTGGGACTCAATTTGTAACAGAAGAGAAGCATACTAGTTCTAAAAATTTTATTTTTCTAAGGGACTGATGGGAGAAACTTACATAGTTAATGAAGGCCCTTTTCTGAGAACAGAGAAAGGACCAGACTTCATTTTTGGACAGTGCCTGCAAATTAAGATGTTGCTCATAACACTGGACAACTTCCAGTTTTGAAATGACCACCTCCCCAGGTGTTGTCTGACCACATAGTCCAGATGCTACAGCAGAAACCGTTTGAGAAATATTCATACACGCTCAGGCGATCTTATGCCTGAGTGAAGAATATAATTGTTACTCTAAAAAATATTTGGTGTGTTAAAATTATGTGGTATATCAAAATACATTATTCTCTCAATGATATTTAAATTTTCATGGGTTTTTTACTCTCTTTCATAATATTTAAATAGTTTGACTCTGAGACCAAACTGCTTAAAAAAGGCAAGTTTACTCACAGCATTGATAGCCCTTCACACAGACTCACATTCAAACATCTGACTTCTCTTTTAGAAACTCATTTATGTTAGAAAAGAAAGGAAAGGACCTGCATCAATATGTAGAGAGTTTTTCATTCAAAATTACTCTTGAATTAAGCTATTTGGATATTTCTGAGGGAAAATAATCCAGGGACCAGAATGACCTGGATAATTACCTTCATTATTTAAGTCATTCTGCTAAATCTGGCCCAAATTATTGGACTTTGGGAGCTTTTGAAGAAGGCATTTCAGAAAATCAAAACACTCAGAATACTTAACAATATTTTTTTTTACTGGATTCACAGGCTCATGTGATGGAAAAGGTCAACGACTTGTTTAGACAACCAAAAAATACCTTAGACTTAGAAAAGACCTCATGCCCGACATTTCTATAGAGCCTTACATCTTACAAAAAAATACCTGCAAGAACATTTTTATCTTTTGATCCCAACAATCACGGTGTGAAACACGGACCACAATCTCGATGTTTACAGATGAGAAAACAGAGGTTCAGGAAGGAACATGTTTTGTTCAAGGTCACCCCATACATAAGCGGCAGAGCGGGGCTGGACCACAGATCTCACTCTGCATCCTGAGTACTTCTCACTATTCCATGGCTAAATCTAGACATCCCTAAGGGTTGGGGTGAGAACCAGTGCTCTCAAGGAGACGTAAATAATCCTCTTGTTGGTGGGTTTTCATTTTGCCTTGGCATTTAGTGTCCAGGCATTGCAAAGAGTGAAGAACATTGGATGAGAAATGAGCTCGGCATCTCGTCAGGAGCCTGTACCTAATTTTCTCTGTTTTACACACCTGGCGATTTCTTTCTCTCTCCTCTTTTTTTTCCTCTCTTTCTTTAATTTGATGATTTCCAAGGTCCTTTAAAGTTCTGTATTTTACCATTTGAGCACCTACTATGGATTGTAGGTGATGCAGAGAAACAAAGAGATACTTATAATCTAACGGCCTGTGACCTAACTGAAGCAAAGTCAAAATTGATGGTGAAAAGCATGAAAGTGGAAAAGAAAGGCAGATCTCTAAGGGCTGGAGGAGCAGATGGGCAGAAGTTAGTGAGCCATGGGGATTCCCGGTAAAGGAAATGACGTTAGCAATTATCTTAGCAACAGACCCTGTATTAGTTGGGCTCTCTACCGCAAGTCCCAAGAACTCAACTCAAACCAGCTCAAAAAAAAAATAATAATAAAATAAAATAACAGAGCTGGGGGAGTCACTTCAGTGGAAGTATAGCTGCTGAGACACAGACTTGAAGATGTAGGACGGAATCCGTGCTTCCTTTGGTGTGTTCCATTCAAAAAGGCTTTCTCCATGTAATGGGTCGAATGGCTGCTAAAAGGCCCTGCACCACAGTCTCAAAACCTGTGATCCAAGGAAAAGAGAATGAACTTAATCTTCAATTTGGAAAAATCTAGAGAGAAATTCTGTTTATGGAATTATCTGAGTCTGGGTGACACGACTACCGCTGTAGGCACAGGGATCTGGGGATTACTGTGATTCCCATCAGAACCACATGAACTAAAACAGAAGCAGTTCTCCAAAGCAAGCAGGAGATGCCACGCCAGGAAAAAATGGGAAACAGATTCCGGGCAGATAAATAGCAGCATCTGATATAGTGCTTCACATCTGTGAATCCCATTTTACAGGTAAGAAAGCTGAGGCTCAGGCTAAGTAACCTGCCCAAGGTCACATATTAGAAAGAGAGTGGCAAGCCCAAACGGGAAGCCAGGTCCATCTGGTCAAGTCCACTTCCCAGAGTTGTTGTTAATCTCTTTTCTAATTAAAAAAGCAATGCATGCAAATATATTTCTAAGAATGTGGACAACATTTTAAAGAATAAGAACAAAATGAAAATTATCATTCATTCATAAATAATCGCTGTCAAAATTTTTGGTGTGTTTTCTTCTAGGCTCTTTAGATATTCGGCATGTGCCATTTTATGATTCATGGTCATGACTAATCCACAAAGTACATCCTAGGGCCATGACCTTGGTAAGATCTGGCCAGATGTTCTTTATAGACCAGATTGCCCATCCCCCTAGCTGCTGCTGGCAGCTCACAGCTGTCCCTAGCTGAGATGCTTGGGAGGTTTTGGCGCCTGTCAGGGTCCCAACAGCCAAAGATTGACTACAGTTGAGTTATAAAAGCTCAGTTCCCCTCCCTTGGGGCAGAAACACTCTAGGGTCCCATTGACGCTGGAACTTCCTGTGGAATCAGGTAGGAGCTGGACTTCAGTGGAAAGGGCACCTTTGTTTGGCTTCTATCTCTTCCCTATCCTGCTTTTATCTTCTCCTGAGTGTCCTTCAACTTATCATTTGCACGAAAATGCCCATCTCAATCTCTGCTTGTAAAGAATCCAATGGAGGGTAATGACAGAGAAAGTTTTAATTGTGCCAAGGCATGGGTTCTAATCACCTGCTCTGTAAAGTTGAATAAGCCATTTAACTGGCGGCCAAACCCAGCCAACCACCAGCATCCATATCCCTACATGGTTTTGAAATTTTCTTCCTTTTCACCCTTGCCAATAACTCTTATGAAGTGCTAAGAACTGTGTTTCCTGGTTTAAAAAGCCAATTACTTTATGCTTTTCTATAGTCATGTATTTATAGAATCATTAAGGCTCTGAAGAAAAACATGCATTATTCAGTTAAATTTTAATGCATTTTATGGGAGGAAAATGTATACTGGAGTAGAAGTCTTAATTTAAGGATTCATGAAGAATTTGGACTTATCGATTATCATATTCCCTCCATTCTAAAATATACAATTTAATGTTTTTAAACATCTTAGAATCAATGAATACATTTAGTAAATGTTTTTTTCTCCCATTCCACTCCCCTGAAAACCTATTAAATATTTTCTTTTTATTTATTCACATGAATTCTAGAAGCACTTCATTGGATTTCAAGACATTGCCGCTCCCCCCACCCCCAGATGAATAAAATTTATAATAAAATTAGCCTAAACCTATAAATTAATATGAGAAAAAAATGACATATTTGTAACACTGCATGTTCTCAACCAATAACACAGTATGCCTCTCCATTTATTCAAGTCTTCGTTTAGTTCTCCCAGATGATCACTGTCATTTTCTCCATGTATATCCTGTACAATTGTTATTAAAGTCAGCATTCTGAATTTGCATTGCTAGTAGGAATCTGAGCTGTTTTCCATTATATTTTCTAAATGGTAATGTTAGTATATATAACAGCTATTTTTAATATTTCTTAAACATTTGATTACCTTGGAGATATATCTTATTAGTACTATTAGCATTTCAGTTGATCCTTTGGGGTAAGCTGTACAGATAATTATATCACCTGCAAATAAAGATAATGTCTTCTTTTTTCCATTATTATATATTTTATTTCTGAGCTATGTCTTATTACATTGACTAGAACTTCTATTAAATTTTTAAATAGAGATAAAAGAAATCATTGGAAATGACTCTGGTATTTCACCACTAAGCATGAAATTGAGTGCTTAATATAGATATTTTTCAACATGCCATATAAAATATGTCTACCCTAAGTAATTAAACAATTTCCATCAATAATGAGTTGAGTATTATCAAATACAACTTCAGGCATTAAATCAGACTCAGGATGACATGCAGAAAATACTTTCACACTTTGGAGTAAGTTGAACTTGGAGTTGGGTACCAGCCCTACTGCTGACCTTGGCTTTGACCAATTTTTCTAACCTTGCCCTGCTTCAGTTTCTTTAGCTATAAAATGACGATAATCATAATTCATAAGGTTCTGCGATCACTAACTAACCTAGTTTGCATAGAGTGTCTGAAACACTGATGATCCCATGATAGATGTTCAATTATCTGGCATTGCCAAAGTAAACCCTACTTGGTCATGGCATATCATTCACTTAATACACAAATAGATTCAATTTGCCATCATTTTATTTAGAATTGTTGCATCTATCTTCCTCACTGCATGCCAAATAGAAACATATTTTCTCTTTGTATCACTTGAAAGATAACTATGCCTTAAAAGTTAGAAGGGATACACTTAAATTATTTTTATATTGACATATAACATACATGCAGAAAATTGCATGAAGGAATGTATTCATAAATCCATTAGGACTCAAAGTGCTTGATGACCTATTTCCAATTTCTGTTCAATGCCAATGGCCATTATGTATTGGACATTTATGGTAGGCCAGTGCTGTGCTAAACATTTCACATGTATCATTTAATATAATGGTCACAAAATCACTAAGAGGGGAAAATTACCCTCCATTTTTATAGATGAGGAAAATGAAGAGTTGAGTATCATGCCCAAGGTTGTGTATCATGCCCAAGGTTACACAGTAACTAAAAAAATAAGGCTGAATCTAAAATAAATCTTCTATACACTAAGCAATGGTGTCTTCATTAAAATGAAGAAATCTCAATTGATCTAACTCTTTGTTCATTTCTGTCAATTCACATTTGCTCTCAAAATCATGTGCTTCTTAAAAATTTTCAAATATATTAGAATTAAGTTGTCTACAATATTTTCTTAGAATATATAATTTCTCCATTATCTACTTAATTCCTTTTTTAGTTCAGTCCTAATTTTATGCATTTAAGTTAGCTTTCTCTTTTTCTAATTTATAATGGCCAGAGGCTTATTTATTCCATTGTCATTTTGAAAAGCCAGCTCTTGGGTTTATCAGTTTTCTTTTTTTCCCCGTTTTCTATTTAATTTCTGATTTTATCATTACTATTTCCTTCTCCCTGATTTATTTAAATTAGTTTTGAATTTTTTTAAAACTTCATTCTTTTTAATTCTATCTTGTTTAAATTAAAAATATAGGACATAACTTTCCTTTAAACATGCATTTGGCTGTTTTCTGCAAGTTTTTAAATACAGGGTTCTTATTTTCCTAATTTTCAAATAATAAATAATTGTAGTTTTGATGTTTTCTTGCACCTAAAAGATTTGGAAGATATTTTTTCGAAGGTTTGGAGTTTTTCACTGACATTTAAAATTTTTAATTTTATTTCATCTTATCAAAGAATTTAACCAGAACTATTTCTGATATTCATATTGTCAGTTTTCTTTGTAAACTGGTATAGACTAATTGTGGTAAATGCTCCATGAACAATGAAGAATATTTTTTCTATCCATTTGCAGAGTAAAAATATTAATCCAAATCCATGAAATCAAAACCAATATATTAATTATCCATTTTCTTTTCTATTTTTTAGCCAAAGGCCATGTGATGGTTTTCTTATTTTTATTTGAGTTTTCAGTTTGGGGTTTTTGTTTGTTTGGGGGTTTTTTATCTCTGTTTATTGCCCCAACATCTGAAGGGTACAATATATGCCAATCAACTGTGATTCTGAATCATGTAAAAACAAGCTTACCTGACACTCTCTGAATATCAGGGTTGTGTGTGAGAATTTTAAAAAGGT
This sequence comes from Eidolon dupreanum, assembly GCA_028627145.1. Lineage (NCBI taxonomy): Eukaryota > Metazoa > Chordata > Mammalia > Chiroptera > Pteropodidae > Eidolon > Eidolon dupreanum. The sequence goes on from CM053504.1 coordinate 10,494,268, forward strand.
TTCTCAGAGACTTTTTGATATGATATTTAGGATGTTTTATACCTTTCTTGTTGAGAATCACTGAGATAAATTTAAATTAGTGTCATGGCAGTCTTGTGAATTTACCTTTTATCAATATAAAATGACTCCCTGTATCCTAATTGCATTTGCCTTGCACTGTATGTGTTTCCTGATATTAATACTGTCACTCCTATTCTCAGTTATATTTTTAACATTTTTTTTTCTCTCTCTCTTTTAGGTGAAACTTTGACAAATAGCTGTAATTGGCTCCTGGTGTGTTTTGAACCAAATCTGAGATGAACTGTCTTTTAATAGGAGAATTTAACCCAGTTCCATTCATTGACACTACTGATGTTTGGCCTTCATATACAACTTCATATATAACTGATATATTTGACTTATATCAGTCAAGTCAGCCTTTGACTTAATCAGCTTCTTGTTATATTTCCTTTAAGTTTTATGTGCCAGTCCTGCACCTGTTTGCCCTCATGTCCATCGCTTACCCTTCCCCTGCTTTGCTTTATGACAGAGGGGCTGACCCCTACAACCTGTGTATCCTAAGTTCGCTCATCAGCTGGCTTCAGGCTTGGTTTGGCCAGTGGGAGAGATTGGCAGAAGAAGCAGGAAGAAGTCAGGGTATTTCTCCCTTCCCTCTTTGCCTTGGCTGCACCCCTTCTGTAACTTCAACTCCGGCTCAACACACCCCCTGTGAGTCCAGTTTCCACTCAGTGACCCCTACCCCTGGGCTCAGTTACACACTGCCCTTCTTCCCTATAGCCCAGACTCGCCCTCCATGTCTCCTCCCCTTTTATAACAGTCTTCTTCCTCTACCTTTTCCTCTGCACCTAGAGAGAGCATCTTAACTTTGCCTCCTTAGCACCAATTCTATTTCTGCAGAATTATTTCTTTTCTCTACTGCTTCCAATGCAAGTGCAAGTTTTACACTATTGCATTGTATATTTCTTTACAATCTTTATTTCAAATGACCTCTGCTTGCATTTCAGCAACCTTTTTAATCTTACCATTTCATTTGTCATTTACTAAATCTCAGGGTTCAAATTTATTGAGTACACAAAGAAGACTCATTCTAGGAAACAGTCTTATTTACTTTTCCATGTTTTTTTCAAAGATTTACTTTTCTTTTGAATCTAATATTCCCCTTTTTATGTCCCTGGATATCTTCAAAGATCTCTTGTTTTGTATTTATTTTCCATGCTTGATGAAGGAGAGATCTGTTCAGGCATGTTGCCAGTAAACATTCTGGATGTATCTTCTTTGGTCCTTATTATTAACTGTGTAATTACTACTAGAATCTACATCTAGACCTTAAGCTGAGGGCTAATTAATATGCACAGACTTGAAATTCCTAGTGGCCTCATGTCTGTGTTGGACCAAAACAGGTTCTCTGATTTCACTGCCTGGCTTTCTGAACATGTGGAGAGAGGTTTATCAGGGGTGGGATAACTTCATACAGCCTTTCTCTTCATGAAAAGCAATACATGGACATCTACCCTCAGCAGCATGCTGCTGTCTCACAGATTTCAGCTTTATTCCTTCATCCTCCTGACTTTCACCATCTGATATACAACGCCCCCTACCTGTTCCCTTCTAACATGATGCCTTCCTTTTTTTAATGCCTGGAAAACCATAGTCCCATGATAGGTAAATATGTAGAGGTATAACAGGGAGATCTGGAGGTTAAATGGCCTCAGAATTGATGTCTGTGTAATAAGGGGGGTTTCTCTCCTTTTGTTCAAAGATCCTGTGTCTTTAAGGTAAGAAGTAGACAGAAGCGCAAGTTGAAAATCTCCTCTCAGTTGTCTCCTACTCTTTTGCTCTGAGCAAAACTTCCTCCCGAAGTCTAGAATATACGATATTGAAAAGCAGCAGTGTTTTCTGCCTCCGTGAGTATTTTCATAGGAAAGTGGTGGAGAGAAAAGGCAAGCCAAGTGCCATGGCTGGATGAGGTCTGAATCTGGAAGTCTCACCCATGTTCCTTGAAAAGCTATTTCCTTCTCCCTCTCTCCAGGCTTTTTCTTTGGCCCAAAAGAGACATCAAGCTGTTACCCCATCTGTGCTTTTCCTTCCTAAGAGGTCAGTACTGCACTGTCCCGGGTCTAGAGGACCCATGCCATTCTTTCCCCACTCCCCAATATTCCAGCCGGCTCTTCATCCACTTAAGAGAATGGGGGGCTGCCCAGGCCCCCTCCCCATATCAATATCCCACTGATCCCACAACATGTCATTTGTACTCAAGAAGATCATTGTGGAGTTGACTGCTAATTCGGCATTCTACAATGTTGACCTAAATTTGGATAAAAAAAACATAAACAAAAATATTAAAGTAATGTTCTCATTTCAACTAATTCATTTGTCAGGGACCAAGAGTTCACACTCTAATTGGAATAGAGAAACTGGATGTGAGCAGAAATTTTGTAATTTATTATGACCTAAGGAACAGCGCATTATTTTTTAGTCCTTTACTCCCACTACCTCCTAAAATCGCTCTATGTACTTTACTCTAGCGCATATTTAATTGTGACCTATTTTTTAGATACTTGGGTGTGTTTCCATCTCCCAATTAGGCTCCACGTTTATAAAGGACAAGAATGGTGTCTTTCTCATCTCTGTATCCACAGTATCAAGTGTTCAAGTCTCTATGAAGAAAAAACTAGGAGCTAAACTGATTAGATTAGCAGATATGTCTCTAACCTGGAGATGCAGGTGTCTGTAAATAGGATGGGGGGCAAAGGAGAATTAGATGAGGCAGGACCAGGGGTAATAGGAGAGGGAAGCTAAACGTAGTCTCCAAAGCGACACTGAGGGTCTTGGGGCAGATGTGATGGGCTAGAATGCAAACCCGGACATCTGAGAACTAAGAAGTAGAAAAGGGAGCAGAAACTGGAGGGCAGGACTATTGTTCTTATGTAGCATGAAGTGTGGACAAACTATATTTAAAAAACTGAGCCAGGATGGATATTACTTGCGGCGAATGTTTATTAATTTTACGTAACCAAAATAAATTATGGACAGTAATATAATCTTCAATTATCTCATCCCTCTACTAGAAAGCCCCCCAAAATATTACATAAAAGTTATCCTACCTTCTCAGTGCCTTTACTCTGTCTCTCCCACTGTCCTTGTGTCTCTCTATTGTCTCTGTCCCTCTGACCCCCTACTCACTGCCTTGCCACATCCCTCTCACTCTCTGTCACTGAGAGGAGACCACAATATGCCTGCGGAGCGTTATTCCTTTTTTAATAAACTTTCCTTTTGATTCTAAAAAAAAAAGTTCTCCTATACATAACTTCAAAAAAACAAAAAAAAACAAAAAAAAACAAAAACAGAAACAAAGCTTGGTATGTAGGATTTGAAACTGCACAGATATGTCACTTCAAGGCCCAGCCCTCTCCTGTCTACTATGATCTCGGATCAGTTCCCTTTCTGAGCTTGATTTCCTTAGCTGTAAAATGAGAATAATAATACCTATGTCAGGAAGCTTTTCAGGGGACTGAATCACATGTAAAGTATCTAGCACACCAGAATCATCTGGTAAATGTTCATTTTCATCCTCCTTCATCTGACATCCTCGTGAGCCTAATATGAGTAAAAGAGGGATGCTTACTTGATTTGGAGAAAAGCAGTTCCGGCAAGCTGATGTGCATTTTTTTATTTCATTATGTGCCAGAAGATAAAAATGAACAGTCCTGTCGTTGCGCCCCAGCCCTCACAGCTGCCTCTCTGCTGAGGGATTTATGTTCTGCATGATTAGGCCTGAAATGGACAGGAAGCTTTATTGTGCTAGGCTGGCAGGGCGTGGAGGAGCAAATTGATAAAGAGGCCCAGGTCAGCGGCAAGCTGGGTGGTTCTTGATTTATACAAACACATAGAGTTCCATTACTCAGCCCCTTCCTCCGACTCCCATCTCCCCACCCCTTCTCTAGCCCCTTCTCTGCCCCTTCTTGCCAAATAGTGACTTATTTATGGGAAGAGGATTTACTGATAAAGATGAGGCATCAGCCAAACCCACAGCAAGTAAATTCCCAGAGGAGAAACATCTGATGATTAGACTTAATATAACAAATATCTCATAAACTCTTTTTGCTTAGATGCTGGAATGTCAGTGATGTGGGGGACACATAGGTTAGATCCGGTCCCAGCAACTTGGGCACTTAACCCCTTTGAGGCTCAGTGACCTCCTCGGAAAATAGTGGGGATAATGCTAGCTCCTGTCTCACAGATAGCAAATGCTCCATGAACCAGTGGTGTCCACCCAAGTTCCCAGGCTCCAAACCTCGGCGTGTTCCTTAAGAAACCTGACCACGCAAAGGTTCCAGATGCCAGATTTGCAGAAAACATCCCGCCCCTCTCACGGCAACTGTGCCAGTTCGTTTCTCCTCTAAACTTCTGCTTCAGAGAAGGAAGAAAGTGTGGGAGGGGAGGTGGGGGGGGGGCTCTAACTTTTACTGAGGAACTCCTTTGGGTCAAGCAAGATGGTGATCATTTCAGTCAATTCCATCGGCAGCCTCCTAGCTGGGGCCCCTCTGCCTTCGATCTCATCTTTTCCTTCAGTCCTCCACAGCAGACAACATATATTTCTCAAACACAGTCTGATCTTATGGAGGCCTGAATTAAAATCTTTGAAAGCTTCTTATGGTCTGCCATATGAAGGTCACAGCCTCTGGCATGGCAGCTAAGAGTCTTCATGATCTGGTCCCAGGTGAACATCTAGCCACTCCACACCAACTCCACGGTCCACCTGGATTGCTTACATTCCAAGCAATCAGCTTTCACCTCCTCCATGCTTTTGGCCCTGCAGATTTTCATTGACAGTACATATTAATTTGGGAAGGACTGACACCTTGAAGCTATTGATTGTCTCTTCCCATCCAGGACTGCAATATGTCTCTCCAGTGATTGTGGCCATTCTTCATGGCCTTCAGTAAAGCTCTATAATTACCTTCATATAAATCTGGCATATTTCTAGTTAATCCCAAAGAATTTTATCTTTTCTGTCACTGCAGCTATTATGAATAGGGTCTTTTTATACATTACGTTTTCTAATTACATGTTTCTGATCGATAGGAATGCTATTTTTTCTTCATGTTTATCTTGTATCCATTTACCTTATTGAACTCTCTTATTAGCATCAACTGCTTTTAGCTGTTTCTCTTGAATTTTCAAAAAAAAATAAAAGCCATGTCATCTATCAATCATGGCTTTTTTTAGTTTAAACACTTATAGTAAATTTATCATAAGGATACTGAGGTAATCACAAAACCCAGGGGTTCAGGAACAAGTATAATCACAGTGTCAAATGCCATGAGAATTCTCTCTCTCCATCTGTCTCCATGAACCTAAATTCAGTACTTCTATGTTAATTTATTTTTGCATGGATTAAAGTATATTATCCTTTCCTTATTTCTTTACTTCAATTAGTTTATACATTAATTCAAAAGATCTTTATGCTGTAAGATACTTACATGCACATGCTTAGCTAAGGACTACTTTTTAAAGACATGTTCTTCAGAACAGTCTGAAAATTTAAACAACCTAAAACAAACTTGTTTTTTCACTCAAAACTACGAGATGGATCGATGCTGATACATGTAGCTGTCGCTTGTTTTTCTTTTATGTTTAAAAATAACATATCGAAAAATTGGTTCTTTGGTGGACCATTCTAGGAATTTCAGCACCTGTATAGATTTGCATAACTAGCACCACAGTCAGGATACAGAACAACTCTAAGCAATTCTTGCGTGTTGCCCCTTTCTGGTCAATGCCTCCTCCCACTCCCAAACCCTGCAAACCCTCGATCTGTTCTCCATCACTATGATTCTGCCTTTCCCAAAATCAATTCATACAAATCATGCCATTTGGATCTTCCTTTCTAATGTCTGTATCGCTCTTTTTTCTTGTCTCACTGCTTTAGCTAGGATGCCACTGGATTCTGTCAGTTTGTTTGCACGTCCCCACCTAGACCCTGAGATTCTAAAGAGAGGGCATGGCGTCACCTTCAGCACTTAGCCTAATTCTTAGCCAATGTAGGTGATCATTCCATGTTTGTGGAATAAAGGCATTATTGTCAATGGGTGGGCTTCTTGTGGGGCCACCATGTAAGCTTCCCATGATACCAAAAACCCTTTTCCAAGAAAGGGGTAACTTCTGGTACCCAGCTAGCTCACAGACCTAGAGAGAAGTCCCCAGGCCCATTTTCATTTACTACCTTGTCAAGACACAAAGAAAAAATCCCACCTATTACGCGCTCACTGTGCCACATGGAACTGTCAGCCTCTAATTAGAATTAATTAGCTAATGCAGGTTTCAAATTTGAAAGACAAGAAGCTCTGCCTGTGTGCTCATTTGGTGTTAATTATCACAGAAACCTGTTTCAGCCCAGAGACTAGCTCAAAGCACTGAGGCGCCACTTCCCACACAGGCTCTAGGAGGTAACCGGTATGATGCTGGCTGACAATCAACAGGGCTCTCATGTCGAGATTTGGAGAAAAGAGAACTCATGGCTCTCCGGTGAGTTTTATTAATGATTTCCTCAAGAGAGGATTTTTGTGGAGAATTCAGGACGTTCTGGTCATCCCAGAAGAGGAGTTTCAAGTTCAAGAAGCAAGTGGAAATAAAATTAGGAGGGGCTGGGTCCAGAACCAGATGCCCCCATTAAGTGGGGCAGCAGGAAAGAGGCACCCCATTGGCGGGGAGGTGTCTCTATCCAAAAGATATACCGCCACCCCCCACCCCTAGACTGCGTGGGATGATTACTTCTTGTACTTGCCATAAAATGAATATAACAATATTCTTTGTCTTGAGAGAATGAGATTTGTTATAGTTTACATAGAAGGATATACTATGAGAGCATATGGACTAGGGCTTCATCTCCTGATACATATGCTTGTCTGGTGCTGGCCTGCCATCATGTGTGGGTTTCTTCCCCTTGTTTCATAGCCATTAATGGATCTGATCCATCTACTTGTCCATGCCAGAGCAGGGGTCAGAGTTGACACTGGTGCTGGTTGGGCAGCATGCAGATCTAATTTCCAGAGCCATGACATGTCTCACTTCATCATTCCTGTAAAATGCCCCTGTCTCTTGCTCACTGGTTAGTCAGAGCTGGTAATATAGTTGGTCCCTTAACAAACATAGTGCGGGTTGGTCAATGATGGACTGATGGCAAGAATTTCAGAACCAAGGATTTACTTCTACCCTGACCTCGGCATCACAGAAAAATAATAAGACATTAAAAAGATAAATAGATTTTTAAGATAATTTTTAAAAATCAGGTCCTCTATTGACCAGTCTTAGGTAAAAGTGAACTGGATGGACAGAGGGAAGGGGGGTTGGGGGGCTGAAGGGTTGAAGGGTTAAAAAAGTACAAATTAGTAGTTGATAGATGGTCACGGGGATGGGGAGCATGACATAGGGAATGCAGTTAGCAGTAATGTAATGGCTAGGTGGAGAGCCAGAGGAGAGAAAGAGCAATTAGAGGGATCATTTTATAAACTATATAAATGTCTAACCAATGTACTGTATATTTGAAACTAATAATATAAAATTTAAAAAAAAAAAAAAAGAGCAAGGCCTTACTTTTTTCTTCCTTCTCACAGCAAATCTATTTCCTTTGTGGAAGGTCTTTCCTAATACAGATTGGTTCAAATTGGAGCTAAATCTCTAGGTAGGGCCCCAAGGGAAGACTAGAGCATACAGATTAACATGCACTGAAATCGCCTGGATATGGGGTTAAAATGCAGCTCCTTCTTCTGGGAGGTCTGGGGTGAGGTCTGGGGCTCTTTGTTTCTAAAGCACTCCAAGGTGACGGCAATGCCATAGGCCACACTTGGAGTAACCAACGATGTATTAGCTTCCTACTGTTGCTGTAATAAATTACCACGAACTTAGTAACTTAACACAAATTTATTCTCCTAACTTTACGGAGGTCAGACATCTAAAAATGTGTCTCATAGGGCTAAAATCAAGGTGTGGACCAGACTCCATTCCTTCTCAAGGCTCCAGGAGAGAACCCCTTCCTTGCCTTTTTCAGATTATAGAGGCTGCCCCCATTCCCTGGCTCATGGCCCCCTTCCAGCAATGGCGGCAATCCAACAAAGTCTGCTTCCAACATCACATCACCTTCTCTGACTCTGATCTCCTTGCCTCCCATGGATAATCCAGGATAATTTTCTCATCTCAAGATCTTTAAATTAACCATCTCTGCAAAGTCCCTTTTGCCAAGTAGGGTACACATTCACAGACTCTAGGATTAAGCCATGAACATCTTGGGGAGGTGGTGCCGTTATTCTGCCTACCACACAGGGGATTAATGAACCTGGAGAAAACAGAGTAAAGGATATGGACAGTGATCTAGGTAGATAGATGGTTAGCATTTGGAGTTAGGTTGGGTTCTCACCTGACTAGGGGCTGCAAAGAGGCAACATGTGGAGTTCCTATTATGTGGGTGCATAGGTGGGCAGGCAGTGACAGCTGTCAGGGAGTCTGGGAGGAGGTTATTGGGCTTCTGGAGTGAAATTAAGAGAGGACTTCAGGGACTGCAAGAAAACTCAGGCAAGGGCCAGGAATAGACCAATGCTAGAAGTGATGGGAGGCTTAACTTGCCCACTCCAAGTCTCATTTGGTGAGAACAAAGAATCAAAAAAGCTCTTGGCTTGTCTCCCTCACTACCTAACTCCCAGAGAGACCTGCCTCTCTGGACCTAATTATGATCAGCAAAGAGGAACTGGCCAGCAAAGTGTAAGTGACAGGAGCCTTGAGGGAAAGTGAGCATATCAGCTCAGAGTTCCTAATGGCCAAGAAAAGGTTGGACACACACCCTGAATCTTAAAGAAATTTTCAGAAAGTCCAGATAAAGAGTGGCACAAGCTGTGACAGAGAAGATGGGCAGCCTTCGAAGCCCCAATTCTGACCATTTGTGGCCCCAGGGAGAGAGGCAGAGTATAGGCATAGGGATCTCCCCAGGGCACTTGTATTTTTAAAGGTCAGGCCAAGATGGAAACTTGACATATCAGTAAGGGGTGCTTGGTATGGGGATGATACTGACTGGTAAAAAATGGTTGGGGAAGCTAAAGTCCCAAAAAGCTAGGGGTGCAAAAATTGTTCAAAACAAGATAGACTTTCATGGTTTGGTTGAGCAAGAAGGTCAAGCACGGGAGCTTGGGTCTTGTGCTGGATGTTCTCTCTTTACTCACTCCTGTTCCCCACCCTCTATCTTTCTCTGTTTTGAATCCCCAGAGAATCATCCCTATGGGCTCTATCACCAACCTCATCTGCTCTCTGGTTTTCAACTGGGCTTGACCAGTGGGAGACATAGGCAGGATATAGAAGGGTAGAAGGAAAGAAAACTCAAGCTATTTATTTCCCAGCTTCCTCCCTGCTGGACCAAAGTGGGCCATGGATGCTCCTGTCAGATAGCCCTCCTCTAAATTTTATAGCTCTCTCTTGGATAGCTGCTCCCATGCCTTACCCTTCAGATCTAGGAATGAAAACAGCTTCCCACTGTTGCTAAAGACCTTTGGTGTTTCACCATCTCCTGTTGGTTTCCTCCAACTTGGCCTATCCCTTCCTTAAACTCTCTTCAATCACCCCTCTGAGGATGTCCCTTCCCCCACACCCCAACACAGCATTTCTGACTGGCCTTGTTTCTTACCCATTAGGCTGCCTTCTTCTCACCCTATTACCATCTCCCATTCTTCTCCTCCAAGACACTCATGCTCTCTGCTCATGCCCCCTCCTTCCGCCATCCATGCAGTTGTTATGTTCATACACTAATATGTCTACGAACTGGGACTCACTAAGAAGAAAGCAAGTTATACGCAAAGTTTGAAAAATTCCTCCAGTTGGAGGAATTAGCAAAGCCTAACTTCTTTATTGAAAGTTATTTGACCTAAAGCAGATTCAACCTTATCTTCTTGAGTGAGGTAGGGAAAAGTTAAAGTCTGGCGGAAGCTGGGGGGGAGGTGGGGGCGGTGCTCAGATACCAGTGCTACATCCTTGATCTGCATGGCCTTCCCTAAGTCACGTCCCCTCTCTGAGTTTCAGTTTCCTCAACTGTAGAATGATGGTGTTGGTTTAAGAGATCACTCAAAGTTGTTCCAATTTTATAACGTCATTTTGCTTTGTCATGTTTGTTTGGGTCCCTTGGGGCATAATTAATTCCAATCATCTACAAGGGGAATTATCTGAAAAGAGTCCTAGAACCCAATAGTCATGCCAACCCCTGGAATAAAGGCAGCCAGCTCCATGTGTGTACTTAACCATTTTCCCCAAAAACTAGCTCTTCCTTTGTATCTATCTTGATTGGCTCCATCTACCCAGTAACCTAAACAAGAAACCTAGGGATCACCTAGATTCTCAGAGTCCTCAGTCTCCCTCAGCCCCCATAGCTGATGAATCGCCAAGTCCTCTTCCGTCTAACTATATAAAAATCTCTCAGGCCTTACCCTTCTTCCATAGCCCACTGCCTATGCCCACTTCAGGCCCCTACTGGTGCTCTCTTAGATTTCTGGAACTACCTCCTATCTGATTTCCTGATTCTAGTTGTTATACATACCCCCTCCAAAACCAGTTGCCACAGTTAAAATCTTCCAAACACAAAACTTATGCTCAATACCATCTACCTTCTCAAGAACCTTCACTGGCTCCCCATTGCCCAGCAAATAAGATCCAAACTTGGAACATGCCCTATTAAGGCTCTCTATGATCTGAAACCTTGTCTATGTATCTGACAGAGACTCAAATTGATGAATGATGATAACACTACATCTAAGTGCCGGCTTTTGTGCTATTCTCTGTGCAAGAACATTACATAGACTATTTCAGTTCTCAGCTCAGTGAAGTCATCCTGGATACAGAGGTCTCCCATCACTCCCTGACTTCCAGAAACTTGGAGTATTTTGAATTCTGATGCATCCTCTCAATTCCAGCACCCATGCATCCCAAAACTCAAACTAGAGATGTTACTTAATATACAGAGAAAATCCAGGTCTCATTCAAAAGGACCATGAAAATGCAGAATAATGTGGGGGCAGCTATCCTAAAGAAAATAGCTAAGAAAAAAGACAAGCCATTACACAAACATGCAACCATTTAGCTTCTTGCAGACAGCAGTCAAAATACCCAAAGACCAGGAGAAGGAATAAAATTCAAATTTTGTTTCTGCCTCTTCTCCCAGTTCATTCTAATCCTCTTTGAAAATTAGGCTTCCATATGGTTAATATTAGGTCCCTGTAGCATTAGGGATCTGCAGTCTTAGCTCATTAATACTCGTTAACAGGAAAGGCTCATAATAACAACGCATTTCAACCATGTGGCCCTTTATGGTTTTAAAGTGATGTTATGTGCATTATTTCATTCAATTGCCTTTAATCCATGGGTTACAGGGTCCAGCTAGAGGAGTTCAGAGGTGAGGAGAGGGATACCCCCACTCAGGGACCATGGGAAAAGATGAGAAGACCAAGGGGTGCCTGAGATGTAATGAGGAGATGAGGTGGGTAAATCAGTTAAGTGTAAGGCTCCAAATTACAAAATACTTTTAGAAAGACATGCTGCCAATGCTTCTTGTAAGGGAATAAAGGAACAGGAACGGATTTAACAGAGGGCTGCCTAGACAGGTCTGGCTTTCAAGTGCAGGTAAGAGTTAACTTACAATTAGTACATCAGAGTGTAGCTCATTAAGGACTGGACTTGGTTTCTTTTGCAGTAATGAATGTGCCTGAAAAACCACACACTCACTGGCTAGATAAATATCACTCTTGCCCTTGGCCTTTATTTTCTCCATAATCCAAGAGTGATGTTCCCACTTGTGCAAGGCGGACACCCACGCTCACACATATGTGGTGTGATATAATGAGGTAGTTAAAAGTACCAGCTCTCGAATCACAACGACGTGCTCAACTCCATAAACACATGAGCCATTTATAAACACAGGAGTCATTTCCTTCTAATAAATCTATACATTCTATTCCGTTTCTCTGGAGAACCCTGTGGCATCACCCCAATCCACAAGCCCATAAGCAGAGTAGAATAACTGTCCCATTAATGGTGTCCATCCTAATTCCTGGCAGCAGATGTCACTCTTAATCAATGGCTCCTGAGAGGCAGCCTGCTGACCCAGCCCCAGGCCTTGGATCCTCCTCAAGACAGGTTTTGACTGAGTCTATGCCAAGAGTTCCTAGGAAGGGAAGTTCTCTGGACCAGTGGTTCTCAAAGTGTGGCCTCCTCAGACCAGCAGCAGCATCAGCATCACCTGGGAGCTTGTTAAAGAGGCAAATTCTCAAATTCACCTGAGATCCCCTGAATCAGAAACCCTGGAGGTGGAGTCGGGAAATCTGTGTTTTAACCAGCCCTCTAAGTAACTCTGAAGCACCCTGAAGTTTGAGAACCGCAGCTCTATGAAGCTTGGTGATAGGGAGGGGAACAATGCCCACTAAACTGAGGCAGCTGGAGCAACGGAGTTCAGAAGACTGGGCTCAGATTCTGACCTTACTACTCACTATCATGGGACTTTAGACACATGATTTAACCTCTGCAAGCCTCAGTATTCTCATCTTTAAATGGATATAACAATGTCTTTCCCAGTACTCCTAGTTCCTCAGGGATTGCAATACCTCCTAGGGGGACTGTGAGGAGTTATCACGCACAGAGTAATAACCTGGACCTTGCATAGAGTGCCAGCTTTCAAATATTTACTTTCCCTCCCCTCGTGCCAAATATATCCCCAAATGCCCCATTCTTTCTCATCTTTGCAGTTTGCTCATGCTGTTCACTTTACGTGGAAGTTTCTCAAACTTTAGTACGGCACATGAATTTCCTGGATATCATATTAAAATGCAGATTTTGAGTCCTTAGGTCTGAGGTGGGACTTGAGATTCTGCATTTCTAACAAACTCCCAAGTATTGCCCGTGCTTCTGGTCCACGGACTACACTTGGAATAGTAAGGTCTAGTCAATATGGCCAGCTCCCAATTTCCACCTGAGAAAGTTCTACTCACCTTTCACTGCCCGGTTCTAATGCCACAACTTCCACCAACACATGAAAATAAAGCATGAGTTGGGGTCAGAAAGAGCCCTTAGGTGAGAGAATGTGTGAATATTCCTGACATGAGGTGGTCAGTGCTCCAACCAGGGAAGATGGCAGAAGGAAGCAGCTGGGGGAGGACATGGCTGAGAAACATGACCACAGGTCTTGGGCTTATTGACCAAAGAGTTGTAGAGAATTTTTGCAGAGAACCAGTTTGAACAGATGATACCCATTGAGTCAGAGAATAATAGAGGAAGAGCAGGTGAGTAGGGAAGGAAGCATGTAATCAACTTGGGTACGGATATATCGAGTTTGGGGTATCATCCAACTGCAGATGCCTAGTAGGCATTTGGATCATGCGTTCTCTATGCTAAAGGCTGAAATTTAGAGGTCACCTACATGCAGAAGTGGTCATAAATGTGGCTGAAAATGTCCAGAGGAGGATGGAAAAGAGACTAGAACTACGTGGGAGGTAAGGTGCATGCATGCACCCATCCATGCCTGTCCTATCTCGACCCTCTGTAATAGTCTCTTCCTTATGCCTCTCTCTCCTCAACCTGAGGGTTCTGTGAGGTGGAAATCTGGAAAGGGGCTTAGCTATCGCCTTGGTGGAAAAAACATGAAGATTTTGGAAGCAGTTAAATCCGAAGTTGAATCTCAGATCTGCCACCTAATAGCTGTGTGACTTAAAGCTCTCAGAGTCTCCATTTTGTTATCTGTAAAATGAGAGCAGTAATATTTCCCCCAGCTGGAGAGTCAGAGACTCAATATGATACGTGTATGTTTATGACGTGCTTTTTGGTACCCAGTAGGTGTTCAGTAAATGTGAATTCTCTTCTCCCTTCCATCCCCATTGCTGCCCCAAGGCCAAGAATTAAATGGTTCTCGGCAGTGACACTCTTGGGTAGTGGCCTTATTCAAACCTGCCTCAATTAATCTATACTCCATAGTCCCCGGGGTTACTTGACATACCCAAAGCAGAGGTTCTTTTCACCATTCTTCTGTGCCTCACCAAGGGGCACAGTCCCATGTACCTCCCTTCTTCTCTGACCCTATCCTCATGCCTGACCCTTAAAACTACAACTGCCCACATTACTAAATGCTATATCTCATCCTAAATATTTGTTGAACAAATATATTCGCATATGAGAAATCTCAGTCTCAGAAACGTCAAGAAACGTGCCCAAGATCACACTGTTGCCATAAATTTAAGATCACACAGTTGTGTGTAAAATCGATGCAATTTTCATTTTTCAGTGACATCTGAACTCGTTTCCACTTGACTAAAACTTCTGCTTTATTTTTATTTTTAATTCTTCTCTCAAGCCAAAGTTTATGGTCTGCAAAGGGATCCAAATGGCTTCCGCATTTGCCAAGGTCATTCCCTATCTGTCCAAGGGGGGAATTCTGCCCAGGCATCATAGTGTGTAGATGCTGCCTCCAGTGATGTTACTGTGGAGGAAGTTTTCCCTGGGGCATAATGGACTTCAGGGGTCAAGGCTGCTGTTCTTGGCTTTGTACTGCCTCTTGTTAATGTGCTAACTGCCTCCCAAGGAGAAAGCTGTAGCCAAAGTGGTTGATATTGCATTATGCTCTTGAGAACTAGAAAGCAATTCACAGTGACAGGAAGAAAAAACAGATGATGTTAGGAAACAAGTAGAGCAGCTCCATCCCTCATGCTTTCAATTGGGTTTCCTAGGAGGGGGTAAATAGCATGGTCCTTCTCTCTTCCCCAACCCCCTGGCCCCCACCCACTCTGAAGCTGAGCTGGGCCATCAGACACTGCAGCACCATTATCACCAGCTGCATCCTCCTAAGATCTTTTGGGCTCTCATGATTCCAAAAATAATTACATGCCCCTGGTAACAGGTCTCTATTTCCTAAAACCTTTCATTAAACAAGAAGACAAAGCATCCTAGTTAGGGCTCAGGGTTCAAGCTTAACAGCATTCAGCCAAAGCTGCAGTTCATAACTGGGAGGCAGGGATGGAGTGTTTGCTTATTAATAATGCACCAGCTATAATTACTGGCCGCTACAAGATCGGCACACTCACCCAGCCACTTTGCTCTCTACCATGCACTCACCGCTTTTTATCCTGAAGCTGAAGAGATGGATTTGCAAAGGCCTAGGCAGTCTCCCTGAAATGTTAAGCAAGCAGTCTACGGATCCTCGCATCAACTTCATTCAAAGTTTGTAATTACATATTGTGTAGTTATTTGATTAAGGTTCATCTTTCCTTCTAGGCTGTGAACTTCTCGAGGACAGGGCTGGTACCTGTTTTGTTTGCATCTGTTTCACAGGAGGCACTCAATATTTATAGCATGAAAAATGAATTAAAGATACACATGGAAAGGGTGGAACTTCTTTCTAACCAGTCTCTTAATTCTGCTATTCAGCCACAAGACATGGGGGCATCCAGTGGGGAGGAAGCTACAAGACTAAGTCTTGGGGAGCTCAATCAGCCATAATGATCTGGCCCCCATAAGAGTTAGCAGCCAGAATCACACAGTCTGAAGGAGGCTGTGAACCTTCTCTCCCTAAGGGTCTGATGTTCCCAGAGAAGGTAGATTTGTTTCATAGTGACAACAGCTGGGATGGAGTAGTTCAATGGTCAGAGAGGGAGGCCATGTGAACACAAATGCACACTCAAACTCTCCTGTGTTATCACTGTCCATCACTGCACATACAACCTATCTTTGCCCAGATGAGTGAACCCCATCCATTTCACAGGACCAGTAATTAGGGTTACATCCATGTGAATTATCCTTTAGCCCAATCGAAATCTCATTTGACCCTGAGCTGAAGCCAATCAATGCTTAACTCATAACCATTCCCAGAGAGCAGCCTGTGTGACGATGAAGTGGATTCAAAATCAGAGCAGAAGAGGGGGTTGGGAGTTCCAGCAGAAGGAAGCTTTAGCCCACATGGCTGGGGGCCCTCCTAACGGCCCCTCACCCTAAACCACATCAGTGCTGGACTTGCACCGCCATCACCTGCAGTTCTTTGCCTGGGGGCTTTCTCCTGCTACCTGCGCTCACCTTTGTCTATCTAAGTGACAAGCCAGGAGGTGGTAGGAAATTAACAGCTCCTCACCTTACTCTCTCACTCCACCCCCAAAGTAGACCTCAACCAATAATTGATGGGAATTAATGGGTAAATATCCGAGTTTTCTCACCCTTCACATGGGATAACTCTGAGGTGTGTCCTACACTGGCTTCCGGAAACTCACCAGTGAGTTAAACTCCTTCAGCTGGCTGCCTTCCCCTCCCCTTCTCACTTTCCCATTCCCCTCCCTCCCCGACCCCCAGTGCTTCATGGGATCAACTCTCAAATAAACTACTTGCACTTGAATCTTTGCCTCAGGTTCTCCTTCTGGGGAAGCCTAAACTAACACAGGATTGTATGTGCAAAGGCCAGGAGTTTGGAGAATGCCAAAGGCTGTTGGGTGGAGGTGGGCCAGAATCCCGTGAGAACAGGAGCACTGCGGCAGGAGAGGTTGGCTGGGGGAGGTCCTGGGGGCCCTCCTGCACCAGGCTGAGGAGTCTGGTTTCAGTGAAGAGCCATCACCATCTGCTACCTGGAACAGTGCCGTAGACATCTATGTGAGGAAAGCTCTTGAGGTCAGAAGGGACCCAGTGTTATCTAATCCTGCCCCACCCAACATGTGAATTCTTTCCGCAGCCTCCCATGTCTATTTACATGCCCCCAGGATACTGAAAGCGCATTCTCTTGCCAGGCTGCTTGTATTAGCCAGGTCTGACAACTATTAACTAAGTTCTAGAAAGTTCTAGAAATAAGCGCCCCCGCTTGTTTCTTAGAAAGACTTAACTGTTCTCCCATATGAAAGTCGTTCAATATATATATTGACTCTTCTCTTCTCCAAGCTCAATCTCTCTAACCTCCTCCACCGTTCTCCATACGACAAGGTCACTTGTCGCTCTTCCATCCCAGGCCTTGTCCCCTTCATGTGCTCTAGACTCCCAACTTTGGGAATAATATTCCAGGCGTGATTCCCAGAGAAAAGGAGGCTTCTGGTATCTTCTTCCTCCCTGACCCATAAGGAACTATTAACTAAAACCACTTTCAGTCCCTCATTCATTCATTCATTCATTCTAAATTTATTGCATACTTACCATGTGCTAGGCCCTATTCTAGATGCTAGGCATAGATTCATAGATTAAAAAATAATCCCTGCTGCTATGGAGTATATATTTTAGAGCAGGAGTCAGCGAGCTACTCCAGATCTGGTCTGTTGCCTGTTCTTGGAAATACAGTTTTATTGGAACAGAGTCATGCCCCTTTGTTGGTTTATGAATGGTCTGTCTGTTTTCACACTACAACAGCAAAGTTGAGTAGCTATGACTGAGACTGCATAGCACACAAAGCTTAAAATGTTGACTATATGTCTCTTTCCAGAAGTTTCCTGACCCCCATTCCAGAGCGCCTACTGGAATGCTAGACACTGCAGATACAGCAATAAGAAGACAAAGTCCCTGCTCTCAGAGCTTGTGACCTAGAAGCCCAATTATATACCAGGCAATGTTTGGGCCACTAGGGATTCTGCAGTGAGCAGTCAAAGAATCTTCCCTCGTGGAATATTCTAGAGGGCCCATTATGTGCCACACTCCTTGCATGGTACTGGTTGGTGCAGAGGCAAACCAGACTGACAAAATCCTTGCCCCCATGAACTTTCCAGTACAGTTGGGATAAGGCAATAAACAAATAAGAATAGTTTCCGATGATAATAAATACAGAAAAAGTAAGCAAGCAGGAGCTAGGATGTCTCTGCGTGGACTGCCACAGCATATTCCCCAAACTTCTCCTTGTGCAGTTGTTTTGGGTACAGACAGAGGCCCTGATATGTCTGTAATTCTGTTCAATCCCATCTGGCTGGGTTGGGCCTTTGGTCCCAGGCTGTTGAGATGTGACTAGGGACAAAGCCAAAGCTGTTGGTCTCGTCAACCATTCAGGCATGGTCTCCCGGGGACCAGCCTGACCCCAAGCCCCAGGGAGATGGTACCCACAGAGGCATGACACACTCTGTGCATCTCCTCATCCCCTCTTTCAAAAGGAGATGGGTATGTGTCTAATACTTTAAAGCAATCTTTACTGCTTCACTTAACTAAAGTATTTTTTTCTACACAAGTTCTCTTGATCGAGCATTCCATCTAATTACCATTTTCCTTTTACAGTGTGTTGTGCAGAGCTCACATGAGTAAGCTCGTGGTGAGCGAGAGCCCCCGGGGTGGCAGGGAAAATAAGGCCTGGCTATTAGGGGGCTCAGTGAAGCGATAGCTTCTTTATCTTCCTGGTAGGAGGTAAAAACAGCCCAGAAATTGCATGCACCAAGCCAGACACAATGTCATAAGACCTGGCTCTGAGATGGCTTTACTAGGTTAGAAAACACCAGCAACTTTGAAGGGGATGTGGAAGTTCTATCCAGACACCTGGAATGCACCGACAAGTTTCACTGAAGCTATGGATTGAGGATGATCCACCAGAACCTGATTTCCTCATGTGTGTTTTGATTTCATTCAACAAATACGTGATGAGTGCCAACTCTGGGGACTGAAAGGGTTAACGTACGCCAGGCGGTTAGAAAGGTGTCTGGAATGGAGTATGTACTGAATCAGTGCTTGGTTGCTATGATTATTATGATACCCAAAGACCAGCCTTCATTTATTCATTCATCCATTGATCCATTCAGTCTCCCAGCAGCCATTGACCAAGAGTCAATGATGTCCCAGACTGATCGAGATACAGAGCAGAACAGGTGAGGACAGATGTGACTTATCAAGGGAGGAGATGCAGGGTAAGAGGGAGGGAGGGGTAAAGGAAGGGTTGCTGGCTTGCACTTGTAGGATGCTGCCACCATTCACTGAGTCAGAAAACCAGGGAAAGGTCTGCACTGGGAGGGGTGGGTCATGAGCTGGGCTGGGAGCACAATGAGTAGAGTTAGCTGTGGATATTCCAGTAGAGACAGTCGCTGGGTAGTTGGGATATGAGCCTGGGGTTCAGAGAGATGCTGAAAGCTAGGTCGGTCCCAGGCTGTGGTGTCAGACTGCCTAAGGGTCTCCTTTTACAGATGTGGTCTGATACTCAGAGGAGACTAGAGGGAGGCTGCTGGCGTCCCGGATGTGTTAGCACAGGCTAGCTGTCAGTGTTTTATTTAATTGAAAACCATGGGCAGTGATTAGCTTTGGGCCTGAGCCTAAGAAGCTGGCAAGACCCACCTGATAGGTCACATTTTGTTTATACATATAAATAAACACATTTTATAGATTTATCCTAGCAGCCTGGCACATCATTGACCCTCAGCCAATGTTTGCTGGAAGATTGAATGGATGGATGGATGGATGGATGGATGGATGGATGGATGGATGAGTGAATGAATGAATGAAGGCTGGTGCCCAGGTATCATAATAACCATAGCAACCAAGCACTGATTCAGTACACACTATGTTCCATACCATTCTAAGTGCTTGATATACACTAACTCTCTAGATATAGATATAGATAAAGATTCAGAGACAGATATAGAAGATAGACGATAGATAGATAGATAGATAGATAGATAGATAGATAGATAGATAGATAGATATTGAGAGATATCGCCAATGTACCATGTAACCAGGCTCTGTTCCAAGTGCTTTAGAAATATTAACTCATATCCTCACTGTACCCTATGACTAGCTAATATTATTCAGTTTTGCAGACACGGAAGATGAGATTCAGAGAGGTCATCTCATCTAAGGAGAGAGAACCCTCTTCTCCCAAGGCTTCACAGCTATTAAGTGACAAAACTGGACTTCAAAGCCAGGCAGTCTGGCTCCAGGGTCCCCGCTCTAAACTGCTGTACTTTCGTTGCTCCCCAGCATCGTGCAGCTCTTGGAGAAATGCCCAGACCCCCACGCTTAGGGCTGGCTGGGCTCACAGGACAGCCACGGTCCTCCTCTGCCCATGTGCCCCTCTCCTTGGACAGAAACCCAGCCCCTGCTTCCAGCCTTTGCTCCCTTCCTTCCTGCTCACGTGTTGGGGCCAAGGACAGTCCCAAGGCTCCAGCTCAGCAGCAGAGACTAGAGTCTTGGCAGCAGGATGCTGGCTCCTCCAGCTTTATTAGTTGTCTTTTAAAATAGACTTTTCGATTTCAAACACCTCCACCTACCACTCGCTGCTCATCTTTCAGCACATCCACCATGTTTCCCTGTCATCCGAGTATGCTGCTTAGAATATCACAGCCATGCTGACTTTTTGTGAAACAGCAGCCTCTTGCGAGAGAGTTTTCTTTCTCTCTTTTAATTATGCCATTTTCCAGCTGGCCTTTTTCTTTTTGAAAGGTGAGCCTCAGATTACTGATTGTTCAATCATTAATTTCAAGGTTTTGATCACATTTATCAGATGGAGGCAGGAAGAGTCTTTAGATGATCATACCCTCTTATTTTGCAAAGAAAATAGCTGTGTCTCAGAGAGGGAGCTTGGCTCACCTGAGATCACAGAGCCAATTAGTAGGTGAGCTGGGGCCAAAACTTGAACCAGTTAACACTGGGGATTTAGTAATAGGAGTAAAGCAAATTCATACTTATCACATTATTAAAGTTCACAAAGCATAAACTTTACTCTGGATCCTCTGTCCTCTACTGGCTCACATTCTCGGTCATCTCATCTAAAGAGAGAGAACCCTCTTCTCCCAAAGCCAGCTATCCAACCACACCTAGAATTCCACGTGCTCCCATCCAGTAAGAATCAAGTGTCCATGATGACAGTTGAGGCTCATCGAAAGTCAATGAGCAATGACTTGCGATCCTCATGTCAATTCTGGACCAACTCCAGGACTAATCCTGCAGCCCACACTCCTCCCTCTGCCTAGCCACCTCCACTCCCGCCTCCTCTGGTGATGACTGTTTCCCCTTGGGGTGGCAGGCGGGAACCAGGCTTTCCCCACCGAATGATGAAGTGTCTTCCCACTGGAGACCCAGCATCGATAAATGTCAACACTGGAAGACCCATAGAAAGTATTTCATCCAGTACTCCCACTTCATAGATTGGGAAGCCAAGAGGCTCCCAAAGAAGACACTGCTTTTTCTTCTTCTTCCCAAAGAAGAAAAGAGAAGATCACACCGCTTTGCAACAAGAAACAAGTGCCTGCAGCAGTTGTCTCTTATCCCCTGTGTTCTGATACCCAATATCAGCAGCCTCTGGCTAAAGGCTGCCTCGAGTGTGGCTTACCGTATTGTCTTATTAAATGAAAACAATTCCGTTGGAAAGTAGCAATAAAATTATAAGACAATAGAAACTCATTCACCTCACCCCTGCATTGCCCAGCTCCATGGTTCTCAATCCTGGCTGCACATCAGAATCCCCTGCGGTACAGTATAGAGATTCAGATTCCCAGGCTCCACCACAGAATGAATAAACATAAGGGAGTGGGGCCTTGGCATCTGTGCTTTTTCAAAGCTGCACAGAAGATCAGACCAGGTAGCCAAGGATAGGTAAGGCTGATCCACCTGATGGCCAAGAACCACATCGGCAGGTCTGAATCATTGTGATTGAAATGGAATACAACTAATTATATTTTTGAGCTTTGAAAGCTTAATTCTAATACAATTAAAACATGAAGCTGACAGAGTGCTGACCAAATGAGCTCTTTCTGAGTCACACCCAATGCTGGAGGGCAAGCTTGAAACTTCTGCATCACCCCTGCTTACGAAAAAGGAACACATCAACCACACGCCTATGAAGTAATAATGTGCTTCGCTAGGGAATACTGAATGCTTAGATGTTTAGAGGACCATTTTCTTTTCTTATTGCAAATTAAGAAAATAAGTGGTAAATAATAAAATTTAGAAATAAAAATTAGTCTTCACCTTCCCACATGGTCTTTCCCTTCATTATCTCTAGTTCTCCCTTGTGAAGGATAATGTTCACAAAGAACATAGAAAGGCATAGGAAACACATCCAATAAAACAGGGTCCTTATGGGACTCAGAACAGCCATACTCTGAACCTCAGCCCCCCCTACCCAGACATTCACCCTCGGCTGCAGAGAACCAGAGAGCAGACCTGGAATTCACACTTTGACAGAAAATGCACTGCCTGATGAGAGAGCAGACAGGGTGGCAACATTCCTACCCTGTCCGAGAGTGGATAATAAAAATCAAGGGTTTTTCATGTGTCTTAAAAAATACAGGACCGTCAATGTTTAGGTTTCCCCTGAAATGAAAAGGGACACCTGTTTAGCTACAGTAGGAGTGAAAGAAAGGTGGAAATGAGCGCCGGCTGAGGGCTGAATGCTCTTCTGGCTCTGTATTATGCCTTTCACATTCATCACCTGCTCCTGATTCAACCATCAGCCCAACCACGCCGATGAGTGGTTATCATTATTTCCCTTTTGAAAATGAGGGAAATGATGTTTGGAGTGGTTAAGGCCCTCCCAAGATGCCACAAGCTAGGAGTCAATGCAGCCAAATTTTGATCCAGGCCCTTCTAACTTCAAGTGGAGAGAGATGTCTTTCCAATGTGGAAACAAGAGAGGTAAGAGGGGGTGGGGGCTCCTTTATCCATTTTAGTGGGAGCCATGGCCATCTGGCTATCAGACCAGGATATTACACTGAAATGTTCTCTAGCTGAGAATATCAGAAAAAAATTGAATTTTAGCATTTCTGGCTGATAAAGTAGACCTGTTCTATAAAGACCAGAATTAAATCACCCTCCCCTCGCTTTCTCTCTGTAATTATTCACCCTTCTTCGTGTGTTATTGTTTTAAACTCTCAAGTTGTATTTTTTGCCTTCCTCTGACTTCCTCACCACCCTGGGCATCAGGAGATTCTCCTTTCCTCTCTGTAGTGCTATCTGCCCTGCCTTGGGGCAAGACAAAAGTCAACTGTCCAACAAAAAGACAAGAAGCCACACCCAACATAATGGATAGGTGGTCCAGAGAGCTAGCGATCAAGAGAGGGAGGACAAAACCAGGGAAACTGATGTCCATGTACCAGGTTTTATATGCATCGTGCCATTTGATTTTCATGATAAACCTGTGAAGTACTATCTCTCATTTTGCAGACGAGAGAGCTGAGGCATGGGTAAGTTACTTGCCTGAAGTCACACGGCGAGTATCAGAATTAGGCATTGAAACCAACACTGACCTGAAAGGCAGGGTTATTTCCACAGTACAATGCATCCTCAGAACTAGAAAGGTGCTCCAACGTGGACAGGTTGGGGTTCAGTAGAGTTACGGGGTGCAGGCCGAAGCTGGTTATCTGAAGGTCAGAAATGGCCCAAACTAAAGTCCACAGATACCAGTAAGAGTCCTGATAGGAATGCGATGTCGTGCTCAGATCGAGTACTTTATGGACACTTTAACAGAGACATTTACAAAGGTGTGACCGGGGTAGGAAACCGCGCAGAAAAGTACAGGACCTCGGGAACAGTAACAAGCAGCTGCTCTACCCACCCTAGCCTGGAACCAGAGAGAGTGATACGTGGAGAGGGCTCCTGACAGGAGGGAGCGAGGGCCTCGGCAAGACACAGGGAGGTGGCCCAGGGGAATCACAACCTCACTTTCCTCCTTCCCTCGGCTCTTCCGCGGGTGCTAGCTGACTAAACCCATCTGCAAGCCCAGCGATGTGGTCCATACAGGTCAGCCTCCCAGGCACAGAGCTGGGTGGGGGAAGGTGGAAACTTGGTCCAGAGGAGCAAACTGAGGAAATCCACTCTCCCGATTTCATGGAGAGGCAAAAACCATAGCAAAATCAGAGTTGGGCTAATGAAGCAGGTGGAGGATCTAGGCTTCCTAAGCCCCTGAGATGAGATCTGCCAGCCAAGATGCCCCTTTCAAAGGCTCACTCTGTGGTTATGGCTTTGACCGTCTTAAAGACTCAATTCTCTGACCAGCACCTCATCCCTGCTCCTTCTGTCATCCTTGCTACCTTCAGAGAACACAGTGGTGACGAGCAGAGGTTTTCACCTAGATTTAAATCTTGGCTCCACCTCTCATCCGTGGAGTGATCCAGAACAAGTGACTGAACCTCTCCCTGCCTCAGTTTCCTCTTCAGTAAAATGGGTACAAGAATAGTGCCTCCCATAATGGAGGGCTATAAAAAGTGAATATGTTAAATGATTAACATAGTGACTGGCATACACCAAGAGCTCAAAAATGATTAGTGATTTCTATTATTATTCTCCTTCACAAATATTTATTGAGCTTCAAGCCATGTGCTGGAGGGAGAATTGTCTGCAATACTCATGAGCCTCTATTGAATGCCCATGTAGGGATGTACCAGTGACTCTGGTCGGTTATAAGGAGATGTGGTAACAGGCAAGTATAAGGTGCCTCTGAAGAGGGACTCGGAGGCTCCAGCCATAAATCAAAAGGAAATCAGAGGCAGAGAATACTAAATTAAAGGCAGCAATTACAAAGTACAGCTCAAATGTATATGAACTTGGAGGAGTCAAATAGCCAAGGATGGATCCCCAGTCTCCCTCAGCAGCTGCGGGTGAGGAGCGTTGATTGAACTCAAGCAGCAGCCACGGAGTTCAGCCAAGACTCCACCTGGAAATTCTGGGGGTTTGTTTTACACCCTAGAACCAAGCAACCCTTCCTGGAGCAGTGAGAGAAAGCATTCCTGGGCATTTCACAGAGGCATCTTTGCAAACAGGATTAGCAGAATCCATCTACAAAGAAGTTACTGCATTTGCATGAATCATTACAGGAGCAAATGGCAACAGAATGAGCTAAATCAATAACAAATACATTGGTAAAGACTTTTAAGAAGCTAAACTGTAAGATTGTTATCACACAGCCTGAGGAATATCTGCAATTGGTCATCAATGGTTCTGTAGATTGTCAGCATCCCCTCCAGACAAGCAAGGTGGGCATGGGACACTTCTCTGCCTGGAGGGCCATGCCCTGGAGCCTGGCTGGGAACAGAGGTGTGGTGTTCTGAGTTAGCTCTCTAGACAGACAAACCAAAAGTGAAGCAGGGCCAGAAGAGAGCTGGGTCCAAATCAGATCACCAACATGGAGAAGCCAAACAAGACAGAGTCCAAAGTTGCAGATGGAGAGCAGGTTCTAGACAGACCCCAGGCGTCTGGTACTAGAGCAATCTGAGTAAAAGAATGGGCCTCCTAATATACATATGACATATTACTGAATTGTATACTTGAAACCTATATTACTTTATTAACCAACGTCGCACCGATAATTTAAAAAAAAAAAAGAATGGGCCTCCTGGTTAATGTCTTCTAGTTCCTTCAGCCATGGGTGGGGACATGTTAGGAGAAGGTAGAGAGGCAAGGAGCAAAGAGTGACCAAGCTGACATATTACAGCATGAGCCATTGCATGAATTCATTCATTCGTTCTTTCATTCAGCAAACACTTAATGATCACCTACCCCATGCCAGCTACTATTTCAGGCACTGGATATACAGTTTAAAAAACAGATTGGTCCTGCCGTCAAGGAGATTACATTCTTGTGATGAATGACAGATACAAGCAAAAAAACTAGTAAGTATATAACTTCGATAAAGACAAGTGTTATGCTAAATAGTTATACACACACACACACGCACACACGCGCACACACACACAGTGTATTATGAGGAAAGAGTGGTAAGGACAGAGAGTAAACCTAGGAAAGCCCCCAGCCTTCCCCTTCTCCTCTCAGGTGCTACCTCACCTGCGGGAAAGGGAACATGGCAACGCATGGACTATACTTTAAGGCAGCGGTCCTCAAATTTTTTGGTACCAGGGACCAGTGCTCCTATGAGAATCGAATGCCTGATGATTTGAGGTGGTGATGCTATTCAAATACAAATGAAGCTTCACTTGCTCACCTGCCTGGTTCCTAACAGGCCATGGACTAGTGCCTGTCAGTGGCCTGGGAGTTGGGGACCCCTGCTCTACGACACACTCCTTGGGCCTCACCTTCTAGAGCAGAGTCACTTTACTTTAAAATGGGTATTGTTTACCTACTGAATGGGAGAAGATATTCACCAATGATATACCCAATATGGGATTAATATCCAAAATATATAAAGAACTCATACAACTTAATACCAAAAAAATCAAAAATAAGCAATTCAATTAAAAAATGGGTAGAGGACCTAAATAGACCTTTCTCCAAAGAGGACATACAGATGGCCAATAAACATAAAAAGATGTTCACATCATTGATCATCAGAGAAATGCAAATTAAAACCACAATGAGATATCACCTCACATCTGTCAGAATGGCTATCATCAATAAATTAACAAATTAAGTGTTGGAAAAAAGGGAACCCTCGTGCACTGTTAATGAGATTATAAATTAGTACAGCCAATAAGAAAAACAGCATGGAAGTTCCTCAAAAAATTAAAAATAGAACTACTATATGACCCATAATTCCACTTCTGAGTATTTATCCAACGAAATTCAAATAATTTATTTGAAAAGACATATGCACCCTATGTTCATTACAGCATTATTTATAACAGCCAAGATATAGAAGCAACCTAAGTGTCCATTGGTAGATGAATGGATAAAGAAGATGTGGTCCATAAATAAAATGAAATATTACTTAGCCATAAAAAAGAATGAAATCTTGCCGTGTGCAACAACATGGATGGACCTAGAAGGCATTATGCTAAGTGAAATAAGTCAGACAGAGAAAGACAAAAACCATATGATTTCACTTACATGTGAAATCTAAAAAACAAAACAAATGAACAAACAAAATAGAAACAAACTCATACAAAGATCATTTGGATGGTTGCCAGATGGGAGGGGTGTTGGAGGATGGATGAAAACAGGGGAAGGAATTAAGATGTACAAATTGTCAGTTATAAAAATAGTCATGAGGATGTAAAATACAGCATAGGGAATATGTTCAATAATATTACAATAACTTTATAGTGTCAAATGGGCACTAGACTTATCAGGATGATCACTTCATAAGTTATCTAAATGTCTAATCATTACATTATACATCTGAAACTAATATGAATATTGTATGTCAACTGTAATTGAAAAAATTTTTAAATATTTTAAAAAATAAGTAAATAGAGTGAGTGTTGTTTTTTCTCTCCTTTCTCTCTTTTACCTAAGCAGCAGCAAAAGCAAACTAACCCAGAGCCCAACCTCTCAGAGCCGACCCACTGGACTTCTCTCCACTCTCTTTCATTCATGAGTCTTAAGCAGCTCTGCTGAGCTTAAGGTGCCCTGCTGGGCATAGCTCCTCTGTCAGAATATGTCTGACCTTCTCCTGGTCTCTTCTGCCTTTTTCCTACATGCAACCCTGGTACAGAGAGATCTAAGGCTCAGCTTTGGACATGGAACGAGGTGCAGATTGAGGAGCGACTGGCAGCAGTGACAGCCTAATTTAATCTGACTCCACTGGCTGAAGGCAGAGAGGCATTCCACATGGTCCAGCCCAGTTCGTCAGCCATCCCCTGCTTTGGGTTTGCAGGCCCGAGCCCAATCAACAATAACGTGGTGATTCCTCACCACTTACCAGGTGTATCAGTCAGCTACTGATGCCTAACAACCAATCACAAATCTCAGTAGTGTGCAACAATAAGCACTTATTTTGCTCACATGTTTGTGGGTTGGCTGGGGGTTCTGCTGACTTTGGCCGGTTTGGCTGGACTAGGACAGGCCCAGATGGGCAGCTCTAGGCTGAAGATCAAGGTACAGGTCTGTTCCGCACTGTATCCTGTGTCTCTCATCTTCCTTGGATGCTGGCTAGCCGACATTCACCAGGTATTTAACTTTCTGCTAGGTATCATTCTAGATACTTTATATGAATAAATCCATTTTAATCCTCACAAAAGGCCTTTAAAGTAGGTCCAATGATTCTCTTAATTTTGCAGATGAATAAACAGAGGCACAGGAGGAGAAGTAACTTGTTCAATATCAGAGAGCTAGTAAGCACCAGAGCCAGGATGGAGACCCAGGCAGTCAGGTGCCAGCACACACCCTCCTAAGTGCACAAAATACTTCCTTTGCCACAGAGAGTGTGGCCTGAGTGTACACGTCCCTAGTCTGTCCTGTGCCCTTTCACAATCTCAGCGGATGCTCATGAACTGTAAAGGTATTAGATGTGGGGAGAAGGGACAGGCCTAGAGCGGGGACCCAGCTTGACTAAGAGAAGCTACTGGTTGTTGGGGATATGGGGTCAGACCACGATAGCAAGGGGAAGAAGCAGAAAAAGATTTCTGGCTTCTCAGGGCCCCTGGGAGTGGATGATGTAGGCAAGAGAAAGGCTGGACACACTAAAGGGAGATTTGACTGTGCGACTTTACACGGCTGATCTCAGCAGCTCTTATCTCCCTAAATTGGTGGGACCTGGGACTTCTTGTCAAAACCATATTAAGAGTGAAGGCAGCGGGGCAGGGTAGCAGGGGCAGGGAGTGGATGCCCAGCAGTCATATCCGAGGCAGCCCAAGGCTTTGAGTAGTGAATAAAGAGACAGGGAGACAAGGAGTCCCCTGAGGCATTTTGCTGGTTTCTATTCAACTTGTCATTCACTTCAGTCACTTTCCCCTGTTTTCTGTTTGATAAATAATAACAGCTTATTCGGAAGCATTTTATAAGACAGGAGGTATTTTCAGACACAAGAATTGCATTTGACACAATGACCCCTCAGAGGAAGCAGCACATTTAAAAAATAATGATACCAGTACTCAGAGAGGGTAAGTGGCTTGTCCTGGATCACACAGCTAATTAGAAGAATTGGAATCAGCACCTCACCGTCTTACCCCTCCCTGCACTGTCCTCACATCTTTCCTTATAAGGAGGGCAAGCAGAATTAAGCCAAGCTTCAGTCTTTTAAGAGAGTTGGTACTTTGTCCCTATCAATCATTCACACTTTAGTATGATGTATTTCCAGTCCAATCCTGAGAGTAAAAAGAACAAGATACACTCGCTAGAAAGTTGCAGCAAGGGCTCCACCCAGGGGTGGAAGGGAAGCAGTGCAGTGAACACTCAACATTCCACCAGTCTCGCTTTTTCTCGACTGTGGTACTCAGTTGTTGGAACCAAGCTTACAGAGGTTCACGACGAGGCAGAAGATGTCAGATGAGGACATTCAACTAATAACAATAATTATTGAGGGTGCTGAACACTCAAGAAGACAGGGAAGCTTACCTTCTAGGGTGGGGAGAGGCAATAAATAAGTAGACAGATAAAAACGTGAAGTAGGACGAGTGCCAAAAGTCAACGACAGGTCATAATGAAATAGGGAGTTTTGAGAGTGGCAGAATGGGATTATTACTTTGGGTTTGAGGGTCAGAGAAGGCCTCTCTGAGAATGTGACATTGGGGTGAGACTTAAATAAAGAGAAGGTGCGAGGCTTGCTAAGATCGGGCTGCTTAGAGGAATAACGTCAGAACCCAGCATCACAATGGTGGGATGTCAGGAGCAGTCCCTAACACTTACGTAGCACTCGTTACGTGGCAGGCACTGCTCTCAGTCATTCACACATGTTATGTCATTTCCTGCTCTCTACAGCCCTGCAAGGAAGTATATTATCACGATCCCCATTTTATAGATGAGTAAAATGAGGCACAGAGAGGTTAAGTGACTCATCCAAGAGCAGACAAGAATCAGAAGGCAAGAAAGTTGCAGGGTGGTCAGTGGTCAGATCCCCAGGGTCCCAGCACTGAGTCCCAAGAGGCAAGATGGTCAAAGAGCCCAGAGCTGAAGTTGGAGGTAACTGGCAGCATTTCCCAGACTACATGCAGGACACCCCCACGTCCACTGCCAGGCTCAGTGCCGAGAGCCCGCCCGAGTGGCAGCACGAGAATGATCGTGCCATCGAAGGAGGGGGCTCCACACCCACCTCCCCGCAGGTTCGCCCACTTGGGAAGCGTCTGCAGCAGAGGGCTGAGCGAGAGGCCAGTCGCACACCGCCCACCACTCGTCCCTACACGTATTTTGGCTATAAATAACATAGTTAAAGGGAAAATAAACCCACAGGGAGGGGCACTTTTATCATTAGACACACGTTCTGGCCTGCGCACCCTATATGAATGATGTAATGATCTGAATCCAGACTCAGATACGGTGAACTGCAGTGTGTCAAGAAATCAAATAGTTCATGTCAAAAATGCAGGCAGAAGGTCTCACCATACCACAGGCAGGAAGGGGCGTTTGGTGTCTTAAAGACTCCACACTCCTCTTCCTCTAGGCCCTAATCTCAGCTAAAGATCAGCCAAGGCAGATCCCACCTCCCTGCTCCCTCCATCCTGTCTCTCATTGTGTGGTTCTAGTAATTAATAGAACACATGTCACATTATAACATTACAGGAGGTCGACAGATATTGGGGAAAGAAAAGGAAGGAAGGGGAGGGGCGAGAAGGGGAAAAGAGAAAAGAGGAGGGGAGGAGAGGTCTGGGCTAAAAGAGAGAAAGAAGGATACTACAAAGCCTGCTCCCAAAGAGCTCATAGGTGATGGAGCAAATGGGCACGTAAATGTGTGATGATGACCCAATTTGGCACATGGTTTAGGGAAGATCTAGCCAAAATGTGGTCACAGCCCAGAGCCAAAAATAACCTGCAGGGAGGGCAGAAAAATTCTTTGATCCGAGTCTTGAAAGGTGAGTAAGAGTTGTCCAGGTAGAGAAAGGAAGGATAGGGCACTGCAGGCAGAGGAAAGAGCATATGCAAAAGCAAGACACATAAAAGATCCTGTAGTTTGTGGGGCGATAAGATTGGAATGTCCGTCAAGGCTGTAGATGTCACCGTGCTTTATTCTTCCTCCAAAGCTGAAACCTTAGAACAACTGACATTGCCCCACACGCATCTGCTCCCTTCGTCCAGACGCCAGGCCCAGCCATTTCTGCCTCATGACGTTTTTTGTCTTTGTCCATGACTCTGGTTTCCACTGCCACCACTGCCACAGAGAGTCATTCATCACGGCCTCTTCGCCAAACCCTTATTGTTACAACAGCCTCGTTTCCCTGCCTCCTGCCTCTCCTCACCCTAACCTGTCCATTCTCTATGACACTCTGTTTCTGAGTCAGTTTGGGGGAGTCCATCTAGCTAACGGTGACCCAAGTAGGATGACACTTGCCTGAGCTAGAACCCAGAGAGCCCACTACAAAATGAGTTAAAAAGGAATGTGGGGAGCAAAGAACCAAGGAGCAGGACCATAACTAGGCTAACAGCAGAAGCAGGATTCATTCATTTATTCAGCAACATTGCGGACCACTTACGCTGAAGCAGTGTATCTACTCTGGGTGCAGGGTATAAGACAGCACACAAAGGATACCCAGTGCCTGCCATCTCTGCCCTCGTGGAACATGGAAGAGACAGCTATTAATCAAATAACTACACAAATGAATGTAGAGCTTCAAACCGTGATGAGGACGATGAAGAAAACTTTAAAGGGAGTTCTGCATGCTTAGAATGGCAGTGAAGGAAGTCAAGGAAGACTCCCGAAGATGGGATATTTGAGCTGAGATATGAATGGTAAGGAGAAGGAACAGTTCCATTTATTAGTTAAGGCAGTTACCCTAGGAGTGATATTACCTGGATTTGAATCATGTTCCCATGATTCAAATTCAAATTTCACTCTTGCATGTCCTGGTTGCCTTGTCTATAAAATGGAGATAGTAATTGTATTTGCCTTAAATATTTGTTATAAGGATTTAATGAGACAAAGCATTTATAACAGTTAGTACCATACATACAGAGTAAGAACTCTGTAAATGGTGGGAACACCACTAATAGTTCCTGTGGTGGTGGTGATGCTATGATCTGCTGAGGATGATGATAATGGTGGTCGTGATGGTGGTGGTGGTGGTGGTGGTGATATGGTGATAACTATGATGAATACAATATCGATGATGGTCATTATGAGAATGAGGATGGTAATGACATTTTATGTAAAGGAAAATAAGGCATAGAAAGTTAAAGGAATTACCCAAGTCGCACAGCTAACAAATAATAAAGATGGTTTCAATCCAGGTGCAAATGTCTCCTAGTTTAAGGCCTTTTTTCTATGTACCACCATGCCTCTTGGCACTTAAACCGAGGACTGTAAACGTACAGATGCAGAGTTGCAGGAACAGGTCCCGATCCACAAAGGAGCCTTCTCCTGCTTCATCCCTGGGGTGGGGGCAGCTCCTCAGATGTCAGTAGAGTTCATAGGAAGTCCTCAAGTTGGGGGATCTGTAATTTACAGTCACTGTTTATAAGAAATGACAAGAGGGGAAAAGGATGCAAATGTTCATTGAACCCCTGCAAGATGGTACATGCTTTATATACATTACTTCACGGAGGCTAATCCCATTCCTTCTTCAGGTATTACGTCCTCCTATTTCTAGAATACAGGAACTAAGACTCAGAGTGGTTGCAAAACTTGTTCAAGGTCACACAATGGGGTGTCATGTTTAAACCCAGGACTGTCAGACTCCAGAGCCCAGCCTCTTTAGTCCACACTATCCCTCAACTATGTTCTTTTGTGGTGTAACCTACACACACACACACACACACACACACACACACACATACATGCACATACATAAACATGCACATGCACACACATTCAGCCAAACAGTGATGGACACTTAAATAGATTTTATCCCTAAAAGCATAAAAATGTGTATAAATTCATTGGCTTTTAAAGATGCCCCACCTCTGAGAACAGAGGAGAAGAAAAAAGTAATGCTGCCTGCTTTCCTTATGAACTTAGACTGCAGCATAGTTTTTATATATTTGCAAGCATCTGGCCACCTTTCCTGTGCTCTGTGAAGGACAACAGATCATATGGCTGAGGTTTCAAGGTCAAGGCTTTTGACACTGGAAAACAGGCTTCCATTGGTATTTATTTCTTATACAGTGTCCTCAGCTCCTCCAGAAACCGACGTTATTACAGATCCAGGCCCAGGACTGAGCAGGGATGCTGGAAACATGTTTAGGCCGGTGAGTGATATATCAATACACGTGCCTTTTTGGAGTTAATGGTTAAAAGTGAGTTATAACATGGACTCTGTCCCTTACTATCTATGACCTGAGGAACTCAGTAAATTTTTCTATGCTTCAGTTTCACCATCTGGAAAATGAGAATGACAGAGACACCCACCTATGTTATCTTAGTCAGCTATTGCTGTGATGATACTAAGTAATGAACAGCCCCCAAATCTTAGTGGTTTACCACGACAATCATTTATTTCTCACTCACAGGCCTAATGGTCAGCCAGGGCAACTCTGCCTCAGGTTACAGGTTGAGTTCAGGTCTTTTTCATTTTAGGGTGAAGGGAAGCTTGTGTCTGGAGTATGATCTTCCCATGGCCATTCACAGGAGTACAAGAGGGCTGGCCAAATCACCTGAGCACATTTAAAGCTTCGCTGGGTATGGGGTTCATCATATCCACTCACATCCCAACAGCCTAAATCAATTGTATGGCTGGATTTAAAGTCAGTGAAGTAGGAAAGCCCATGCAGAATTCTCATTTCTCTGTCACAGCATTAATCCTACCATATGTCATTTGGTCCCACACTCATGTCACTCAGAGCTCCTCAAAGACAGGGACAATGTCTGATCAACTTCTAGACCTCATGTCCAGGGCAGGGCCTGATCCAGAGGAACACAGACACCTTTCATTTGTTCTACCTGTATGGATCATACACACAAACTCCCTTGACCTTTGCTTCTGGTCGGACTTGACCAGCGGGGAGTCCTAGCAGGGGGTCAGAGGAAAGGAGGAGAGTATTTATTCCTCTAGCTCTCTCTCCGCAAGGATGGCTGAGTCTGGCTGTGTCGCTCAGCCGAGGGACCGAGCTCCTGTACCTCAGCTTGCTCTCCATGATTCCTTCCACCCAGGCTCTAATATCTGGAACTTCCTCCTGGCCCCTCCCTTTGCACTTGAGGAGAAGAGGACTCTTACTAGCCCCAAGTACAGTACTACCCCTATGACTTCCCTACACCTTGCCCCTACCTTTGCAATAACCTTTTTATTAATTCCCTTTTGAAATAACTAAATCCGAGTGTGTTGTCTGTTTCTCACTGACCCTGACTGATACAGAGGTGCTTGGGGGACAGTTACCAGACAGGTGTGTTCCTAGCTTTGAGGTCTGTGACCACGGACCCTCGTGGATTCACAGGCCCAGCCAGAAGACCCAGGATGCTGTGAAGGGTGTGGCCAGTTCTGCCTATTCTTGAGTGATTAAACTGATGGATCACCTCCCACCTAGAGCTGTCAAGCTTCCATCCAGAGCTTCATTTAGGGACAGAGCTGACATATCTGTGACAGAGAAGGTTTTAATTAGAGCCATGAGGTGCCTCCAATGCTCGACACATCTCGCTAGCGACGGTGAAGTAAGTGGGTCCTGCAGCGCCCTGAGGCTCGCCAGCTGGCCTCCCACACTCTCCAGCCCCCACGAGCCTGGGCAAGCACAGTGAGCCCTCTCTGGGCCCACAGCCAGCTGAATGCTTCAGTTCTCCACCCTGAGAAAACTTCCCAAGTGTCCCCTGGCAGGGAGTGCAATCAGCATCAAGTTCACTTACAGGCACAGCCACACTCCTTATACCCCTGTTGGAATCCCTTCAATGGCTCCCATTCGCCCGAAGGCCCACACGCTACCTGAGCCCTACCTGAGCCTTACCTGAGCTCCATCTGAGCCCTACCTGAGCTCCACCTGAGCCCTACCTGAGCTCCTCCCCCAGCCCCAATCCCAGTCAGGATCTCCTGTTTCATACTCCCAAAGCACTCCGGACTCTCCTTCCTAGCTCTTATCACATTTGTAATTCATCAGTCACTTGTACGATCATCTACACTCTACTCTCCATCACAGCAGTCCTGTTAAAACCTAAGTGAGATCGTGAAGTCAAATCTAGGTTCACTCTGCAGCTCAAACTCTCAGCTGGCTTCATTTTTGACTAAGTAAATGCCGGTCTTCACAGCGGCCCATGAGGCCCTACACAATCAGGCCACCATGACCTCCTGTTCCCTCCTTCTCTTTCACTCTGCTGTAGTCACCCTGGCCACCCTTCAGTGCCTTGAATACTCCCAAAGAAGCCCCTGACTAAAGGCCTTTTCCCGTGCTCAGTTCCTTCACCTAGAATACTGCTGCTCACACAGCCTCATGAACAACCCCCACATACACCTCTTTTTCATTTTGCTAATACCATGGAGTTATTATAAAAGATTCACCATTCCCAGGGCATAGGCAAAGATACAGGACAAATGGGTTTGTTTGTTTGTTTGTTTTTTCAGTAGCAAATGTATAGGAGAAAATAGCAAGCTAAAGTCCCAGCCATTATGGGACCCGGTTTTCCAGTGCCAGGTTACCCCCCAGGTACCCCTGCTACTTTCTTGGGTCATGTGACCACTGCTCTGGAAGTGAGGAGCACAAGATTCAAATCAGTTCCAGTCTCTGGGGCTCCCTTTTATCCTGAATCGTAAATCACACACTGAATTTTCTGTTTGGTTGCTTTTTAAACAATTCATTGGGGTAAAATTCACATAAAAGAAAATTAACCATTTTAAAGTGAACAATTCAGTGGCACATGAAACATTCACAATATTATACACCCACCTCCTCCATCTAGTTCCAAAACATTTCCACCACTTCAAAGTAAAACCTCTTAGTGTATAGCATCTCCTCCATTCTCCCCTCCCCATAGTTCTTATATGTAGGTCGTTTAGGTCATTGACCCATCATGAGCTAATTTTATATATATATATATATATATATATATATATATATATATATATATATATATAATGTGAGTTTATAGTCCAACTTATTTCTTTGGCATATGGATATCAGTTGTTCCAGCACCATTTTTTAAAGATGATTTCCTTCCCCACAGAATGGACTTGGCACCCTTGTCTAATATCTACTGGCCATAGATATATGGTTTTATTTCTGGACTCTCAATTCTATTCCATTGATGTATATGTCTGCCCTAATGCCAAGACCACCCTGTTCCAATTACTTCAACTTTGTTGTAAGTTTTGAAATTAGGAGGCCTAAGTCCTCCAGCTTTGTTCTTTATCTAGATTATTTTGGCTTTTGGGTGTCCCTTGCAATTCCATATGAATATGAGGATCAGCTTTTTGCAGTTCCTGCAAAAAAAAAAAAAAAAACTGCTACTGGAATTTTGATAGGGTTTGCACTGAATGTAAAACATGTAAGTCTTCCAATCCATGACTGTGAATTGTCTTTCCATTTATTTAGGTCTTCTTTTATTTCTTTCCACAGTATTTTGTATTTTTCAGTATACAAGTATTTCACTTCCTTGGTTAAATTTATTGCCAGGTTTTTTATTCTTTTGGATGCTACTGTAAATGGAATTGCTTTCCTAATTTCCTTTTGGGGTTCACATAAGTATTCTTAAATGCTGCAGCTAACAGACAATTTTATACAACCTTTCTGAAGTCTAGTTTGGTAAAATATCTAAAACTATGCATACCTTATGACTCAAACATTCCAAATTTAGAAATGTATTCTAAAAAGATAGTAAAACAAGAAGGTATTTGTACAAAACATTCATTCTTATTTGTTTTGATTATTAAAAATTGGCAATGACCTAAATGTCTATCAGCAAGGAACTAGCAAAATGATACATCCATACAATGGAATACGATTATAGCCACTTATAAAAGAATGATGTAGAACTGTTTTATTAAAATGAAAGGATGTTCACAATGTTATTTAGTTTTAGTTTATAAAATAGCATGTGTATCACACTGAGATAAATTATATGTTTATATCAATACATATGCCTCCATCAGATCCAAAGATCTGATAAGATATCTGGCCAAATGTTAATAGTATTTATCTTTGGGTGGTCATATTTGAGAGGTTTTATTTTTAAAAGAGATATTTTTAAGACCTGAAAATAAAGCCATGTTGTGCTTCTGAGTGAGAGGACTTAGTATGGCAAAGATTTTTTTTTTTTCTAAATTATACATTTCAGGCCCTCCAAATAAAAATAAGGTGTTTTTTCAAAGATATTTGACAAGACAACTCTAATATTTATCTAGAAGTATAGATGTATAATAATAACCAGGAAGATGTTTTAAACAAAAAGAAAGAGAGGGCCGCCCTACCATATTGTAAATGTATTGTTAGGCTACAATATGATACTAAGCCTAGAATATGTTCATTTTGCTAATACCATGGAGCTAGCTCTCAGTAAGTGTCTGTAGAACGAAAAAACTGAATGAACAAATGTCCCTAGTTATCGGAGAAAGTCAGCTTTGAACTATGACTATCAGTGGCAAAAAAAAAAAGTTAATTATAATACTTAGTACTGAGGTAGGTGTGTAAAAAAGATACTAAGCATTGCTGATGGATGTATAAATTGGATACAATCTTTTTGGTTAGTCAAATTAGTTGGATGTTTACACATGAACATCAATTACAACACTGTTTATAGCACATTTGGAAGCAAAATTTTGTCCAGCAAGAGATCATTAGTTGAATTAATTATGTTCTATCCATGTAATGGAATACTATGCCATTAAAAATGATAATGTAGATATACATTTCTTGACATGAAAAGATATAATAGACTGTTAAAAAAAAAAAAACATAGAATTGTAATCTACTTAACAAGTATTTATAATGGGCCCTCTGTTGCCCAACACTGATGGGAATTGGAGATCTAAGCTAGTCAGGGCCCCTATCTCAATGAGGCTGCCTGCCAAGTTATGGGGAAAGATACTTAAAAAGGCCTGAGTACTCTGGTAGGAAAATGCAGGCTGCTGAAGGATGTCTGACAGGGGACCTAATTTATGTGAAGGCTTCCTGAGTAAGGATGAGGAAGAATTATCCAGGCACAGAAGACCAAGAGTAAGCAAAGTTGGCCAGTGTTCTCAGAGGAGGTGAGAGAAGTAGGTCTCTATAGCAAGGTCAGAAACGCAAAGCTTGGCAAAGAGGCTAAGGATTTCGACCTTTATCTAAATATGATGGGAGAAGGCAATGAAGAAATTTAGGCAAGGGACGGATATGATCAGTCTGATGTTTTCAAAAGACCACTCTGGTTATGTTATAGAGAAGAGAGTGAAAGCTCAGAAGCCAATATGATTCTATTTTAAAATATGTAATGTATATCATATATGTTACACATACCTACATAATAAATACATTTATGTGTATTATGTATAATTACATATATTATACATATTGATGTATATTATATAAACAGTTATGTATATGTGTACTTATACATACACCTATATATGTAATATATGTGTATATTATATAGATGTAAATGTTTTATACATATATATCTATGTATATTAGGTTTATATATTATATAATATATATACCTAGGTATATAAATATATATCCATGTACATTATATACATACTTAATAGTTTATAGATATATCTACTTAATGTATATTATATTTATATACTCAGGTATATTACATATGCTCATATATATTATGTATACCTGTATATTATATATATTATACATATATACTTAAATGTATATTTATACACTTATGAGTATTATACATATAGACTTATGTAAAAATATATATTATATACCTATGTGTACTATATCCCTGTGTGTATTATATGTTTATATTATGCGTAACTGATGTATATTATTTGCAATCTATGTATATACCAATACTATGTATATTATACATATATACCTATGTATATCATGCATATATACCTGTGTGTATATATATTATGTATATGTCCAAGT
Organism: Eidolon dupreanum; assembly: GCA_028627145.1. Taxonomy (NCBI): domain Eukaryota; kingdom Metazoa; phylum Chordata; class Mammalia; order Chiroptera; family Pteropodidae; genus Eidolon; species Eidolon dupreanum. The sequence continues at coordinate 10,532,962 of CM053504.1, forward strand.
GTTTACATATACATGTATGTATGCACGGATACCTACATCAAAATGTCAATAGTGGTTAACTTGGGGTTGTGAAATTATAGAAAATTCTATTTTCCTCTTTTTGCTTTTCTTAATTTTCTACCTCTCTCCCACCCCCTGCCAGTAAACAGGAATTACAATATGTTTGTTTGATTGTTTGTTTATTAAAAAGGAGAAATTAAAGACAGTTGGAGGCTGGAGGTGGATCCCTGGCCAGGACATACCCCCAGCCCAGCGACAGGACCCATCGCCTTGAATGCCCCCAGAATGGGCTGCCTGGCGCCTCCAAGATCCCTTCCCTGCAGGGCTGCTTAGTGCGACTGCCGTGTTCTCCACTGGCAGCCTGGCTCCCCGGAGAGACAGGGCAGCCCAACCGTCTCTAGAATTAATCAGGGCACCCCAGGAGCCCCAGTCTGCAGAGACAGCTGCAACTGTGAGCCGGGGAGAGGGCTCCCCGTGGAGCTGAGCCCAAGTCATGAAAAGTAAAAGGGGAGCTCACGAGCCTCAAGTCTGGAGGAGAGAACAGGACTCACAAGTCCCCTGCTCTCTGCAGAGTCGAGTTCAGGCTCTCGGGCTTACAGAGCCAGGCTGGTCCCTAGACAGGTCTAGAATGAGGCCCAGTCTCAGGCACAGCCCCAGCCCCTGTGGGTGCCTGGCAACCAGAAGCCCCGAGAAACAAAGAGATTCTGTCCAGGTCTGAGCACAGCAGAATTTTATGTGCATATTTATTGCCCTCCTGGCAATTTTCAAATGCACTGTCAGTAGGAAACTATTTCCCGGACACTAAGACTAATCAAAAGCCTGTTCAAAAACGCATTACACAGGTATCTAACATAACCACATACATTAGTTTCTTATGGTTTTATATTCAATTCAACAAAAATTTATTGAGCACAGGCTCCATGAGAGATACCATGCCAGGGGCTGTGGGAGCCCGTGGCAGATAATACACAATCCCTGCTTGTCCCCAGCCCTCAGCAGCTCCCATCCTGGGTGGGGGTGAGAAGCAACTAACACATACTACATAACTCTAATAGAAGGACCACTGTGCTAAGTGCTATAACGGAAGCACAGACAGCAAGATGGGAAAACGGGAGGAAGCAATTACTTCTGCCTGGGAGATCAGGGATGGTTTAATGTTGGTCTGATTTTTTCCTAAGCACCACTTCTATTATCTCATTTCACCCTCATAGCAACCATATGGGATAAGAGTTATTATTGGCCCCATTTTACTGATGAGAAAACTGAGGCTCAGAGAAGCAACATAGATTGCCCGATGGCACTCAGGTAGTAGATTATGTTTGACTCCATTATTTGGGCTCTATGGATGATATCAGTGGTTCTTCCCTAGGGATGCATATGATCATAAGTCAAGAGTTTTTTCAAAATGTACACATCCACACCCCACTGAAGATCTCTGGGGGCGAGTCCCAGACATGCGTTTTGAAAAAGCTCTCCAGGTGAATCTGATGTGCGTCTTGATGTATACCACACTATGAGAGCTTGAGTGGGATTTCAATAGATGAGGTGGGGAGAAAAAAAAAAAAAAAACATTCCAGGTGGATGGAACTGAATAAGCAAAAGTGCAGAGCTAGGAAAATGTAGGGCTTCTTTGGAAAATGTGACTGGCCCAAAGCAGAAGGCCAAAGAACCCAAGGAAGAGAGAGACAGGGTCTGCCAGTGTGCACGGGGGACCTAGCCTATCACCAGCACCCTTCCTGACTGCTCTAACCCTGTCTGTGTCTCAGCCATGCCCTCTGCCCTGTCTACACAGGCCATGGCCTGAGCATCAGCCTTCAGTGAGGAGTGTGATGTGCTGGCACCGTGGCTGAAAGCAGCCACAGTTCAAAGGGAAATGAGGGCCTGCCTGACATTATTGAGCACCTACTAATTGCCAAGCACTGCACTGAGACCCTTGCATACATTATCTCATTGATCTTTCCTGACAGCTCTGAAAGTTGTATATTGTTATCTACACTGTTTAAAAGATTAATGAGGTTCAAAGAGTAATTTGCCCAAGGTCACATAGTCAATAAGTGACATAGCCAAGATTCAATCTCATGTCTGATTTCAATGCTCGTGCTCTTACCTCTGGGATTGAGTGCTTCCAGAAGGTTGTCAAAGGGGCTCAGACAAGAGGAAGGTGAGACTGGGCCATGTGAGGAACAAGGGATCAGTGGAAACTATTCCTGGGAAAAGACTAAATGTATCTATATAGACTGGGTTCTCTTAAAAGCAGAGCCTGAGACAAGGATTTGGGTGCAAGTAGTTTATTTGGGAGATGATCTTGGGAAGCACCAGGAGGGAGTGGAGAAGTGAGGCAGAGAAGAGAAGGAAGCCCATAAAGGGTATAGGTTACCAAAGTGGGCAACTGGGATTCAGTCCTACTGAGGAATGTCTGGGAGACTGTGCGGAACACACATCAAAGCTGCCCTACAAGGAGCAAGGAAGCTGCCATCTTTATGTTCTCACTGGTTGAGGGCTATTCCCAGAGCACTAACTCCCACACTGCCAACCTGCCCGTTTTGAGGGCTGAATATATACCCTTGGCCAGAGAACACCTTCAAGCAGAGAAGTTACCAGAAGCCTTCAGTGTACCTAATAATACTCTGCAGGTGACCTTTAGGGCTGGCTGATGGGATATGCATGGGACATCAACAGCAATGACTATGGTCAGTACTTAGGGACTAGAACAAAGCATCTCTCAAGATCTCCTTGTGTAAATCAAATCTAGAAGATGAACAGGAACTATATCAAAAGAACTGAGCTGAGGCATGTGAGAAGAGATGGCTCCTGGACCTGAGGAGAGAGAACACGTATTATTAGATGTGTTCAGGTCTTTAAAGAAACAAGTGTGAAGGGAAAGGGGAGCTGGTCAACTGCAGGAGCACAGACCAAGTTGTCCCAGGAACAGGAGCAATGAGGTCTTTCCCAACCCTGTCCCCATGGCCAGTGGATTGCAAGGACCTTCAGTTCCACTGACTGGATGAGCCCTTCTGTAAGATGGACATATCTCAGCCTGGTGCCCTTACACATCAAAGACTGTCTTCGCTGGGCTGAGAGCAAACTCTTCCAGTACATTCCCATGTAAATCTGGCCCCAGAAAGAAAACTCTTGTAATGGTGGCTTTTAACACCCAGACCACGGTTCGGTGTCCTAACCTCAGTTAACAGGAGTCTCCCCAGGCCATGGCCCTGCTCCTCACACTGAAGAAGCAGGCATCCAACTCCACGTGGCTCAAGTCCGGACCCCAAACTAATGCTTATTCTGAGGGAACTTACAGGACACCGCCCAGGAAACACCCCAGATCCAAATTAATCTCAGACATGTCTTTTTTTTTTTTTTTTTTTTTTTTGTACTTACGTTTCTACAGTATGCAATGTGAGCAGGCTTCAAGCAAACAGTGGTTAGGAACCAGGCTATTGTTTTCACTGACAAGCATAAGCCTCGGTCACTCTTTTTTTGCTGAACATTCTCCTTGTGTATGTGTGTGTATATGTGTGTGTATGAATGTTTATGCATGTACATATCTGTGTGCATATGTGTGTGCGGAAACAGCAAACATTAGCTCTGCAGTCACTTACCAGACACTGTCACTTCCTAGTTCTGTGATCTTGAGCAAGTCATTAATAACCCACCCAAGACTCAGTTTCCTCATTTGTAAAATGGGTATACTGGTGCTGCCAACCTCACAGAATGGTTTGGGGGAATAAAATGAGGTAATACTTATAAAGCAGTTTGGCGAAAGTGTGAGTGACTATGTAGTCAATGCAAGCACTTGACACTTTAGGTTATCATTTAAGGTGATTCTGCATGTATGTGTGGATGCTGAGGCCCCTTTAAGGTTCCAATGATATTGATCTATTAATGACTTTCGCTCTATGTCATGTTTTGGTCACCAGTGGAATCGGTCAGGGGAAAGTCTAACAAATGACCACAAAACCAGCATGATGTCACCTGAGGGGATGGTGGCCAGACACCAGTAGAAGGATAACTCAAGAGGATTCAAGACCCAGGATGGTGGATAGAAGTATGACCAAGTGAGGGAGAAGGGTGTCCCTGGATTCAAGACATAGGACAACACGAATCAGCCTGTGATGCCAAATGCTCTTTCACACAATGTTGCCAGACAGACCAGAAGCCTCAGGCCAGCTGTGCTCACAGGCACAAAATCCCAGCGTCTTGGGTGAACACAGATTAATTCTTTTCACTGGACTATAAGCCCCTCATCACCCTCATCCAAACACATCTAGGAAAAGAGATTTCAGAAAGACATCTCTCCCTCGTACCACATAGGGGGGCTCTGCATTTGGCTGTTTATCTCTAGCCTCGGGGCCTACGATGATTATTCTGATAAACTGGAATGAATCTTTCGGCAGAAGGGGAGCTGGCAATAGCCTGCTGATTTATCACCCTTTTCAACCCAGTTGGGTTCCAAGAGAATAAATCTTGCTTGCCGCTGGCTAGGTACCCGCAATCATGCCATGGACCATGACTTTCATATCCCATTAACTCTGAATTACTCAGTCTGGGGCTGAGCTGAGAGGTAATTTAAAATGGCAAAAGGGGAAAAATGTTCTGATTTAGATCTGATAGAGACTGGATTAAGTCCTCCCATTTTTCAGGGCTTAAATGTGAGCTCTGTGGAGGGGAGCTCCTGCGGATTGGATTGGATTCCTGTGAAGAAACTGAGCCCCAGATTAAATGAAAGAACTCGAGTCAAACACATGTCCCACAGGTCTGGAGGCTCCACCTCATACCAAATCACGAGGCAGGAGCTGAGCTTCTCCAGGAATTGGTCCACTAAAAATCACCATTCTCCGGAGTATAAATCATCACAACCCTTTAGGGTAGCAATTTGGCATCACCTATCAAGCTAAAAAAAAAAAAAAACCCAGATATTTCACTACAAAAACACTTGGCTGTATTCAGAGGGATGTGTACAAAGGTATTCATCACTGCCTTATTTGTAATACTGAAAAATCAGAGACAAACAATATGATCCATCAGAAGCAAGATGTCTTAAGCTTTCTTAAGAATGGCATACCATATTATAAGAGAAGCAACACCAATTAAAGAGAATGAGGTCGAAGGAAGTTCATGACATATTATAGAGTAAAAAAATTAAATAAAAAAGCAAAGTGCAGAATAGTTTCATGTAAAGTGTGCTCCTGTTTTTCAAAAAAAAAAAAAACTATTGGAGGGTCAGTTGAAACCACTGGTTTCTTTTTTCCTCCATCTTCATTGTCTTAATATGTAAGGCATGCTCCTTTATAAGCAATCACACAGCCTCTGCAGTTTGAGCCAATTTCAACATCCCAAAATAAAATTCACATCCAACCCAACCTGATATTTTAGTGTCTCTGATGAGGCCTTTTTGCCAGGACCACTTCTGGTGCCCAGCTAATATGTATGGACTGCCACAAAAACTATTGGGTCAGAAGGAAAGAAGAGAAGCCTTTTCACAGCAGGAATCTGTCTGGCTCTCACCTTTCTAGTGAACATAGAGAGCCACGTTCTTGTGGCATTGAATCACCTGCCACAATTATAGGGATAAGCTCTCAGGCTTCCTCACACCCATGATCTATGCTGATGAGTAGGTGGGAGGCCTGCTGAGTATGTTGGAGTCAACACACATCAAACTTTTGTTCTTTAAGAGCAGAAAGCTCTTAACCTGGCATTCGAGGCCTATGGCAATCTGGTCCTGCATTAGTCAGGACAGAATAAGATATGCTGCAATAACATAAAAACCCAAAATCTCAGTGGCTTAATATAACAAAGATTTGTCACCCAAAAAAAAAGTCCGGTGCTAAATCATTGGCCCTCTTCCATGTAGTGACTCAGAGATCCAGGCTGTTACATTCTATGGTTCTGCCATTTTGACATGTGGCCTCCAATGTCACTGCAAATGGCGAAGGGAGAATTGGGGAAGACATATGTGTTCCTAACTGCCAGCCAAGAAGTCACTCTGACTAGTCCATTGGTCAGAATTGTCACTTGGCCCCAAGCTAATCCTAAGAGAAACCAGAAAATAGAGCACTTTTATGTCCTAGAAAAAAGAAACTGTGCACTTATCACCTTGTCTCCACTCCAGATCCCAACACACCTTTCCAACTTTATCTCACACACACTTCCCCACTCACCTGTAATGCCTAACCTCCTCCACAGTGATGTCCCCACAAAAGAAAGGAAATCAGATTCCAGCCTCCAGACAGATGGGATACCTCCCACGCCCAGTGTCCTGCCTCTGTGCTTTTGCTAGTGCTATTCATTCACTCATCCATTCATTCAACAAACATTTATCGTACATTGATAGTATCCAAGCACTGTGTTAAGTCTCAAGGAAATGGTAATGAGCAAGACAGATACAGTCTCAAACCCAATGAAGCTTCCAGCCCAGGGGCCCATGTTCACCATCTCTGCCTTCTAAACCCCACTGGGCTCTGTTCAGCCTCCATCCTACCTCACCTTATCTCTAGCGTGTCGGGAGGATTAACTAAGTTAATGCATGGAAAGTTTATAACTCAGTACCTGGATCAGTGCAAATACTCAACAAATGTGAGTTGTCAGTAATAGCAGCAGCCCTATTTCAATGGGAAACCTGAGAAGTTGCTCTGTACATTCCAGAGTCTATTATTACTGTTCTACCACACTCCTCTCCTTGGGCTGAATTTCCAATCCTTCTTCCTCACTCACTCATAGGAGAGGCCCCTGTCTATAAACTTAGCACAAGGCATCTAACAGATGTCAAAGGGGTTGAAACTGCTCATGCAGTTCTTAAAACTTTCTCTTTTGGGCCTTGAGATAAAACTGGTGTTTTTTAATATCAGGAAAACTGAGGCTCCTTGAGGGTGTTCAGGGACCTTTCACCACATACATTTACCCAACAAATCAAGAATGAAGAATGATGAAATTTCTTGATTAAATTGAATTCAAATTATTGACTTACTTTAAATATTGCAAGTAAAGAGATAATTAATGTAGACTCACTTCCTGCGGGTTCTTGCTCAGATGTCACTCCCTAGAGAGGCCTTCCCAGACCACCCTGCATAAAAACACCATCTCTATCATTCTCTGTTCCTTTACTCTGCTTTATTGTTCCTCAAGCCTTTTATCACAACAATAAACAATGAGCTAGTCAAGATTTCCGAGCCCCTCCGACTAGCTAATGGGCCATTGCCATATAATCCAGGGCACTCACTGGCTCTAAATCTGTGTAGTAGGTTCCTGGAGGACAGAGAATGGATGGGAGCGTTCTTTGTACCGCCCCCACTCCTGGTGCTGAGCCCAAAGTCTGGAAGTATACATGCTCCCTAAAAAGACAGCAGGGAGAGCATTAAGAAGTATGTCTCTGCATCTTAACTTTTTAAATCATGTTAAACTCCAGGATTTCTGTAGGTGCTTGTTTATAAATAAAATTAGATTCATCCAAAACTGAGTTATTCTTCATGGTCTGTTAGTTATTACTGGGAATTTGAAAGCACTTATTTGGATAATATCCAGGTCATTTGGAGGCGGCATCTTCTAAAAGTTGGACCCATTACAGATAAACACCCATGCTGGGCTGCAGGCACAAGAAGTAGCAATATGCCTCATTTCCTAGATCATCCATTAAAAGGACAACTCCTTCCCCCATCTCCTAAATATAGCCTTTCTCTAAACAAAACAGTCAGTCCATAGCATGGGATTGCATTTCTGTCCCAACGTGGGTCTCTGTTAACATACCTCATGCTGCTTTTAAAACTCGGAACGATTGGCTGAATCCTTTTAAGAAAATTAGGCAACCAAAGATGCCATTAGTTCTTGAAACCCCATCACATACACAATAGAAGTACAGTAATTATTTTTTAAGGCCATTCTTTTTTTATAACGCTTGTCATTTCTGGGTATTAGCTCAAACAGCCAGAACTCGGACCTTCTTTAGAAGATGCCCTTAGAATCAAAAAGAATATAACTCACTGCAAAATTTGCTGGCGGTTTTTTTTCTTTCATTCAATTCCCCTATCAGTTATATATAGGATGACCATATAATTTACTGCCCAAAGAAGATACTTAAAATAGTGAAAAGGGCTCTATTAATAATGATGTCATCACAACAAAGTGGGCATGCAGTCACCCTAGCTTTACATTTGATGAGCAAGGTGCTGAACCAGACTGGAGGGTAAGTGTGCTGAAGTCCTGGAAGTTAAGCATGGTGGAAAAAGCTGGAACTAGATCAGGGACCAGTAAAGTTTTTCTTAAAGGGCCAGATAGTAAATATTTAATCTTTACAGACCAAAAGGCCAAACTGAGGACATAATGTCGGTAGTTATATAATCATTTAAAATGTAACTATTTGAAAATACAAAAATTATTCTTAGCAGTTGGCTGGATTTGGCCTGCGGGCTGAAGTCTGCCAACCTCAAAGCTAGAGCATCATAGACATTAATTACAGAGCTTGGATTTAATTCTGTGGCCAGTAATTTCCAAGAGCTACTTTTATTTTAGGAGTAGAAACATGTCTTCAAATGAAAGCATATATAGCAGCCCAATATATTTGCAAAACAGATAAAAATGGGTGTGCTATTTGAAATGGGAATGAGAGAAGCAGCGAGACAACCTCTCTCGCCCTTAGCAGCAAGCCCAGACCCCCGAGGGGTCCTGCTCACCCCAAAATGAAAACCACAGCCACAGCCAGTGGGGTGTCATCTGAGACTTCTGAGGAGAGGAGTAAAATGATCACAGCCGAGTTTTACACAATCCCTCTGGGGACAGTATGATTGGAAGGCAGACCTCCCGGGGCAGACCAGCGAGGAGGGTACAGCCTGGAAAGCATGGATGGAGGGATGTTTCTGAAGCAGATATCAAGCACATAGATGCGGGTCTTGAGCAGGCTGAGGCATCCAGGCAGAGCAGCCTTCATGGGCATATGACCCGTGGAGTCTCACAGGGCCCTGTCTACAAAAGAGTCCCACACTTGGTTTAATGCTCTGTTCTCACCATCTTGAAATTCTTAATATTTTTTTCAACCAGGGCTCTGAATTTTCATTGGGCTCCACAAATTATGTAGTAGGTTCTCCATCCCAGGATGACTCACAGGAGTCTGAGCATGGGAGTCTGCACCTTCCTGCCACTGGCCTGGCCAGGGGCACTCGACATAACCCCTGGTGTCAGACACTCTTTACAAAAAGCCTAGGTATTTTGCAGCTCTTTCTCTGAGTCTCAGACCATCCCTCCACAGGGTGTTTGCTTCTTCACAAGCACTCAGGAATGCCCATCCATCCTCCCTCCACATCCACACCAGTCTCAGCTGATTGGCCCCATCTCCAAGTCTCTGAGGTACCAACTCCAGTCAGATACTTTCTACCTAGTGTCCAGAGGGAACATCATTGGCCAGATGCTGTTGCTGCTTCCTGATGACCTGCAAGTGTGTCCACTGACACGAAATCCTAAGGTCGCTTTGGGTTGGGCTCCACCAGGAGCAGATGCTGAGACAAGGATTCAGGTACAAGGTGTTTATTTGGAACATGACTGCAGAAAGCCCCAGAAGACAGTGAGAAAATGAGACTGGGACGAGGAAACAGCTGATAAGGGGTGCGAGTTACCAATGTGGGAAACTGGGGGACTCTCTGGGGACTATGATTACACTTGAGGATTTTCCCCTTGATGAGTGAGCAAGCTAGAGTGTTTATCATCATCTCCCATGTCTTCAACTCAATGGTTGAGCTGCTGCTGGGTTCCCCAGAAACAATGGTGTTTTCTGTACCCTAAGAGCTTCTATAAAGGAACAACACAGATTTGGGGAAGAAAGTAGACTTTGGGGCACTCCAACTATGAAAGCTTACCTGCCATGATACCTTCAGCCTGTCATTCAAAAAACCCTCCTTGAATACCTGTTAATTGCCAAGTTCTACTTGTACGTACAGCACTGTTCCAAATGTTGTAGAAAAAGACCATAAATGGGATTTACAACTGGGTGTTATCATTTATAAGAACTTAAAAGCAGGAAGAAGGCAGAAGGGCTCATTCATGAGAGGCCAGAACCACCTTACCCTAATTTCTTAACACAACCAGCTCACAGCCTTCCTCTTAGACCTCAGAATACTATTCTGAGACTCCAAGACTTGAAAGTGTGGGGCCTGAAACACACAGAGAAGGGAAAAGAGGACTAGTCATGAGCTAGAGCCTTCAAATGGCCTTTAAGAGTAACTCTCGTGGGCGAGAGACCACAAGGAAGCTCTTGCAACAGCAAAGATGAAAGATAACGGCGGCCTGGAGTAAGGTGTCCGCAGTAGAAATGAAGAAAATCAGACAGATTTGGAATATAGTTTAAAAGTAGAGTTAACCAAAACAAAAGGCTTTTAAAGGGGCACACAAAGAATATGTGTTTGAACAACATTATGATCTCTTTGTTAATTAATATTTTTAACTTTTAAAACACATAACATGGCCTTCATACACCAGTGGTGGGGTTATACAATAGTGTGACCATTTTGGAAAACAGTGTGAAAAAGTTTAAACATAGAGTTACCACATGGCCCAGCAATTCCACTCGTAGAGGTAAGATCAAGAGAACAGCAAACAAATGTCCACATAAAACTCGTACATAAATTTTCACAGAAACATTATTAATAATAGCAAAAAAGTAGAAACAACCCAAATGTCTATCAACTAATGAATGAATAAATACAATATGATATATCCAGATAATGGACCATTATTTGGCAATAGAAAGGAATGAAGTGCTGACACCTGCTATAACAAGGGTAAACCTTGTTATATGCTAGGCGAAAGAAGCCAATCACAGGAAAACTGTATTATACAATTCTATGTGTATGAAACGTCCAGAAGAAGCCAATCTATAGAGTCAGAAAAGTAGATAAATGGTTGCCTAGGGCTGGGGGATGTAGTCGGGGGGAAATGGGAAGTGATTTGATAAAGGATACAGGATTTCTTTTTGGGGTGGTGAAAGCATTCTAAAATTGATGGTGATAATAGTTAGGCATTTAAAAACATACTAAAGAACATCGAATTGTACACTTTTAATAGGAGGATCGTATGGTATATGATTTGTATCTCAACAAAACTGTTATTAAAAATATGAAGTTCTAATATCAAGTAAAAAAAATTGACAATATCACTGTCCTCTTACAGTTCCCATTCTAGTGAGGAGAGAAGGCAATAAATAGTAAATGCAAGGAATAAATCATATAGTATGTCGCTGTGGAAGGTGATCGGCACCACAGAGAAATTAAAGCAGAATAAGGAGATAAAAAACCTGGGGTGACTGGGAGAGCCGCAGTTTTAAATATGGGGGTCAGAGAGGAGGTCATTGAGAAGGTGACATCTGAGCAAAGGCTTGAAGAAGTTGGCCATGAGGACAGCTGGGGACAGGTGAAAGGCACACTGGCATGTTGAGGGAATAGCTCCAGTAGAGCTGGAGCAGCTTGAGCAAGGAGGGAAGGCATGCGAAGGGAGGGTGATGAGGTAGAGAGGAAGCTGGGTTCTTGCAGGCCCCTACAGAGCTGAGTGAGTGTGGGGCCTTTTGACTGCTCAGATCACATGCACAGCTTCAAAGGGAAGTGGTGTGACTTGATGGGATAAGTGAGAGCTTGTCTCTCCTCCCTTTACTGGCTCACCAGGTTGGAGACTAGGGCTCCTGCCAGTCTCACATGAGCAAGAAACCAGGTGGCCCGAGCCCTCTCAGGCAAAGGAGGCAGGTATATCATAGGGATCTGCCAAACTCCAGCCCCAAAACAAAAACGAGAAGTCAGGAAGCAACAGGCTGACAGGAAACTGTAATTTCACCATCTAATAACCCAGCATGTTTGTGATTTTCAGGTTCCAATTTTTTAATCATCACAGTCAATTAGAGGTCCCAAATGATTTCCAAAGTGGGCTGCCCAGGGAGGTAGTTGTGCAAATCTATTTTCCAGAACCTTCGTATTCTTGGGCTGATCAGAGCATGTGGAACCAGAGAGAGGGGGAGGGGATCCTCAGGTTGGAGAAATGAAATGGAACCGGCCTGGGATCCCAGATGGTGTTTCCACTCCAGCTTTGCTATGCACCTACTTTGTGACCTAGGTCCAGTCACCTCACTTCTCTGAGCCTTTTCCTTACAGGGATGACTAGACCTGACTTGCTCACCTCGTCAGGATCCTGTGAGGCACCCCGTCAAGAGGAACAGTGGGAAATGCCATACACCAAGCCCAACCATGTGCCTGTGACAGCTCCTTCATTGCTTTTAACAGCTTTACTAAGATATACTTTATACGGCGTAGAATGCACTCATTCTAAATACACGACTTAATGATTTTTAGTGAATTTATAGAGTTGTATAACTATTGCCACAATCAATTTTAGAGTATTTCCATCACCCCAAAAAAGATACCTCCAGAGCAATCCTTTGAAGTTAGAGTTCTGTACATAATAACATTAATGTCATATAAAAGTAAAAGAGAAAAATAGCAAATTATTAGATTGGATAATATGAAATTGCCATTCTTATAAGTTTAAAATGTCTAAATATTGGCAATTTCATATCGTTTAATCTTTTTTTTAAAAAAAATGAACATTTACAAACCCAGTACTATAAAATTACAGTTTACATATTAACTCACATACTCTGTGATTGCCTTTGAATTGCCTATGTTATGAATTTATACATTGTATTATCATAGAGAAAACAGTGTATATTGGCCCTTGTAGGTAATTTAAGGGATTTGGGATTTTTCAAGGGAGAAGATTTGACTATACTCAGTTTTCTCCTTAGACACTATATTTAGAAATGAATCTTCACAGGGATTGCCCACTTTTGAGCCAGCTCAGGCTAGGATCTTCAGTTTGCAGTTGAGAAAAATGAAGCTTAGGAAACTCAGGTAATCCATTCTTGCACTACCAACTACACCACACTGTTTTAAGAAATGTGAACAAAATTTGGAAAGTGGAAAACCACCGTGTATCTACAGCATAATAGGATTATGGTTTGTCCTTTCTTTTTCATTATTTTGCGTCCTTACTTTGGGGAGGGGGGCACTTAGGGTTCCTTGGTCTCCTGCTAGAGTCTAAGATCCATGAGAAGAGATACCAGCCAGGTCTTCTTTTCGCTTCTATCCTCCCAGTACTTAGCTGTACAGCTCTTGCCATATAGTACCTGCCCAATGAAAATTGAATGAAATAAATGTGATGGGGAGGAAAGACCCTGATTTTCATATGTAAACACTCAGCAACAGAGAGGGAGGAAGGGAGGGAGGGAGAGTAGGCACACACCTGGCATCGCTGTGGACACCAAAAGATACTTGTGGAGAATGACTGTATGAACGTGTCCAAAAGGCTTTTATGTCAACATATGGCAGACCCCTTTGGAGCCAGCTCAAGCAGGCCCTCTGTATCTCCTCTCTGCTTAAAGATAACGCAGGGCAGTCTGCCTTCCAGCACCAAAGTCATAAGCTTTCAATCCCAAACCTGGTAAAGAAAACGAAGGTCCAGAGATAGGGTAGTGCAAAGAGCACCACACTTCGCCAGGTGCCAGCACTATTTAAGGGGTGAGAGGCTAGAGCCCAGGCCAGGGAAGTGTCAGGGGAAAATGCCCAGAGAAGCAGGGAGGTTCGATGCTGGAGCTGGTGTGACTGCCCCCTGTTGGGCTTTCCAGGACTCACAGGCAAGAGAGAGCTGTGCAAATGTAGGGAGGGGACTTGTGGTGCAAGAGTGGAGGTAGGGCTACTCCTCAAAGATCAGGCTGGCTTTTATAATCCCACAGCGAGAAGATGCTGCAACACCCCCTCCCCCACCACACTCGCCACCACTCTCTTCCCTAACTCCCCAAAAGGGAAGAGGCGCCACCAGTCTAACTGATCAAAACCTAAGCCATTGATTGAACATGGGTGCTAAGGGACAGGGTCCCTGTGGTAAAACCTGTGTGGTGTGGGGTTCTTTGCTTCCTGCCCTAGCAGGAGGCTGCACTGGGAGTTATCAGTCACCATCTCCCCTCCTAATAAAGCAGTTTTGCATCTCCCTTTGGGTGTCTGCTTCTAGCACATAAATCCCCAGGGGATGCTCATCAGGTAGGATGAGGTGACTGGCATTTCTGAAATCTGGCAGAATCTCCAGCCTGGCTAAGACAGCCAACTGTTTATTCCCAGAAAGATATTCAAAGAAACTTGGGAATCATTCCTGAGCCTAGAGGAAGGTCTGGTATGATACACACCCAGTGGGATATACACCCAGAGGGTGGGATGGATGAGTGAGGGGAACTGGTGAAGGCGCTTCCAGTGTTCACATAAACTTTTGTATTGTTTCCATTTTTTACAATAAGCATATCATACTTTGTAATTAAAAATAATAATAACCAAAGGGGTTAGGAAGTGGCATATAATAATATAAATCTTAATTTAAAAGTCAGTAACACAATGCTTGGAGTGATCCCTATTATAAACTATGGACTTTGGGCGATAACGATGTATGAACGTAGGCTTGGTGATTGTAATAAATGTATTTCTCTGGTGAGGGATGTTGATAAAAGGGGAGGTCATGCATCTGGAGGTGTGGGGGTGTATGGCAAATCTCTGTACCTTCCTCTCAATGAACACTGCTCTTTAAAAATGTTTTTTAAAAAAATGTAATCATTTTTAAAAGTTGGTAACCAGCAGTATATCCCAAATAATCATTTAATAATTATGAAAATCATAGGCATCTACCTATTTGAGAAAACAGGAAGATTCTGAATGTCTTATACGTTGCTGATGATTCAGATTTATTGGCAATTAACCTCTCCAGGCCTCAGTTTTCTCATCTGTAAAATGGACATAATAATGTCTGCCTCACAGATTTACGAGCCTCTCTGTGACAATGCATAGTACAGTGTCCCGAAGACAGAAAGTGATATAATGGATGTCTTCGTGGAGAGCATTTCTGGTGTTGGCTAGGAAACTGGCCGGTTTAAATCAGCTGTCTTGTATTTAAAAACAATACAGCTGCTAGCAAGAGCTATTTATTAAACAAATGAAATGTTTCCACAGCCTTCCCACAGTGAGGGTTGAGGATACTTATGTCATATTGTGCTCAGTGTCCGGCACATAGCACAGCTCTGCACAGAGAAAACACTCGGTATGCATTTGTTGAACGAGCAGTTTTTATGTAAGCAGCCACACTAGAGAGATATCATAATCATTTTCACGGACAGGGACATCAAGGCTCAAAGAGAAAATGGAAGAATAGCTTTGCTCATGTCAAAGTTATTTTCAACCAAACTCTGCCTTGTTTCTATGGATTAAAGGCAAGAAGAGAAGGAGGCAGGACCGGAGGACTGATGGGAAGAGAGGATAAAGAAGCAGCTACCAGGGTTCAAGTGATAAGTTCCTGCTTGAATTAAGATGCAGAGGGGAAATGCCATTTTAGTGGATAAATGTATTGTCAAGAAATGACCACCACCTACTTCTTTGTTTCTTTTTCTGCCATGGTAACCAGAAAGCTTAGAATCAGATTTATTGCTTAAGTAACAATCAGCCCCATAGTTGAGCAGCATCTACTTCTGCTTACCTCCCAGAGAAGCTTTCTGATTTGTGTCTCTCTCTGCCCAATGGAACCACCCAATCCCTGCCCTAAACCTGAAGCAAACTAGAGGAGTTTTCGCATATTGTACTAATTGTCCTGTTCTTTGATTCCCTATATTTCACTAGCCTTACACTGATCACAGGAGTAATATCAACGGTAATTAGGCATCATAAGGATAATGATTTCATTAAAGCTCCTTTAATGGGTTCGGACATGTACAAGGAAACGTGTTATACAACACAGTCAAACACTTTATCACCCTGTGATAATTGGAGTTGCTGAATTATAGCAACAGAGCAACCGAAGGTAATTTCCTATTTGGCCAAAGCCGTCTGGCCTCCCCCCAGGCCTCCAATTATCATATTTCTTCTTGGAATCAGGTCTCCCTTCCATTCAGAAGCTTTGCAAGCTCCAAGCTATTACAGTGGACTCTAAGCTTGCACGGGAGCCGTGAAGTTCTAATTTTCTCATTATATAACCTCATCTGTCAGCTATTTACTGGCGAGCCAGCCCTGTTCTTTAGCTCAGGTGATAAATAGGCATGAACAGCTTAGCGAGCAGAGAGGCAAATAAACATTTGAAAATGATCAGGCCCTGAGAATCTTCTATCAGATGATGTTATGGGTCATAGAAAACTTGAGTAAACCACAGAATGAAACATGAAGAAAAGGCTAAACCAATCTTGCCCTCTTTCACTCAGAAGTGCAACAACAGCAATACGCAATTTCTTCTGCTACTCAATCTCAGATGGTTCTTTGGACAGTGCTGTCAAACTCAACAAACTAAGCCGATAATATAACAATGGCTACCATTAATTGAGCACCTAGTAGGTGTGCCACAAGGTGAGAAGGCTTTAAAATATATTGACCACCTCATCTGAAATCAGGAGAACAGTTTGTACTATGCATATTCACTCATTCATTCATTTTCATTATTGAGATTATAACATGCCTGGTAGGTTATAAGCACTGCGTAAGCGTTAGCTATCAGCTTCTCTTCATTTCTATGAATGACTCAATGCCTACTTTGAGCCAAAACACCCAATATAAACATCAAAAGTGCAACTGTGAATGAGACACGATCACTGCCCTTGAGTTGCTTACTGTTAGGAACTGAATGTTTGTGTCCCCCCCTCCCCCAATTCATGTGAAGCCTATTCCCCAGTGTGGTGGAATTTGAAGGTGGAGGCTTCATGAATGGGATTAGTGCCCTTATAAAAAAGACTACAGAGAGCTCGCTCCTCCCTTCCACCATGTAAGGACACAGTGTGAAGATGGCTATCTATGAACCAGGAAGTAGGACTTCACCAGACACCAAATCCACCAGCACCTTGATCTTGGACTTCCTAGCTGCCAGAACTGTGAATAATAAATGTTTGTTGTCTAAGCCACAAAGTCTATAACATTTTTGGTATAGCAGCCTGAATGGGCTAAGACACTTACAGTCTAGTGGGGGTATATTACTACATAAATCATTCTACAAATATTGGCATTATTGCCATTGCAATGAATGTAATGAAGAAAAAGTACAGGTGCCATAAGAAGATAGAACTTGGGATCTGACTTAAGTCTGGTGTAGGAGGAGGGGTCAGCAAAGGTTTCCCTGAGGAAGTGGTCTTTAGATTAAGACTTAGAAGTTATCTTGGTGAAGAGGAAGACTATTTCAGAAATAAGAAATGACATGTATGGAGGATCGTATGAAGGAAGGAGTTTGGTGGAATAACAAAGAGATGGTTTGGCTAAAACTTAATGAGCTCTAATGGGGAAGTGATAAACACAAAATCATATGGCACCTTGTAGAACAAAGTAGGCATGTGAGTTCTACCCTCTGAGCAATAGGAAACCATTGAAGGACTTAAACAGGGATTGGCTCTGACTGACCATGATTTGTATGACTTCTGGATGACTGACCAATAGTCGATCCATCTAGAAATGTTTACTTAGAAACTACAATATGAAAATCATGTATGCTATGATGGGAAAAGCATAAGAAATCTCTCACCTCTTACTAAATTATGTTAAAAGAATTGTCTTGCCAGAGCATAAGGTTCAACAGAGAACTGGAGGAAGATAAGATTGAAAGATTTGCAACTTAAAATGCTAAGACAAGAGACTGAGGCTTTTTTCTTTTAGAGAGGAGAAAAGATAGGCAGAGGGCAGGGAGAAACTAACCTTCATTGATTGTTTCTCATCTGCCAGGCACTGGGCTGGATATTTTATCCACAGATGATCTCATATGATTATCAAAACTCTCGTAAATTAATTTAACTTAAGCTACTTTGCTCAATCACCCTCATATCATCAAACTTCTCCATTTTGACTGCTAAGGCTTAGAGATATTCATAAATTATCCAAACTGAGCTCAAGATGCCGAGCATTGCCTTCCCATGCTCATATTCTTCTACGACATTCTAGCCCTGCCCACATCCTCGCTACCACACAGATGTCCCCACCCACACACCTCTCCAGCCACAATTACTCACCCCTAGACCCTTGACCCAGGGGATCGGTAACACAGGATGAGGTAATCAAGTTCCCCCTACTAAGACTGTGAACTAAATGAACCAGAGTTTGGGTCAGTTAAGAAATGACAGGAGTTCAAAACCCAAGCCTGAGCGACACAGGTCAAAGCTGAAATTGTGGGGAGCAGAAGAGCACCATGCAACAGAAAGTTCAAGTGCAGAGAGATGCAGGTAGACAGGGCACAGAAAGATGCAGAGATAAAAAGGCAGTGCAGCCTCATTACAGACAGCATACACTCAGTTTTGTAAATGATTAATATGGTAAATTTTACATTATGTATATTGTACCACTATTAAAAATAAAAATTTTTTAAATAGAGTAGGATTATTCATCTATTCCTTCATGAATAGACCCCAAGTGCCTAAAACTTTGTCTGGAACATAACTGGCACTCAATGAATATTTGTTAAGTAAATAAATGCCGAAAACTGCCATGGAGTTTTCATAGGTACCAAACAGATAAGACCAGGCTGAAAGCACAGAGTTTGAAATTATCTCTCCAAGCAAAGAGCAGTCCATCTAGGGAGAAAGTGGATGAGACTCTGAAAAGGCTAGCAGACATCCTACTTCTTGCTTATTTTAAAAAGTATAGTTTTTCCCTGGTACAGACAGGCAAAAAAATGTAACAAATCAAGTAAAGAAAAAGTACAATAACATTTTTAATTCATGGAGGAAAAAAGACAAATTTTCTACCAAAACAAATTTGCTAATAGAGATTTAAAAAAAAAAATACTAGCCTTCTGAAAATTTAGGAGAAAAAGACAATGACAAAAATTACATGAAAGAAGATAAAAATGGAAGACAGAAAATGGCAATGTAGCATACAGATAATTTATTTCCAAAAGAGATCAGGACAAAGAAGCAATAATAAGAAAAAAGAGCTGAATGCTTTCTCAAACTAGATAAATATAATCTGTAAGAAGATTATAAGGATATCTACATTTCAGACATCTGATTTCAAACATCATTTGAAAAGAAACGAGTACCTAAATGCATTTCAGAAAAGCGTGAGACCCAATAACTTTTGACCCAGAAAAGCTGTCCTTTTTTAGTACAGAAGCAATAAGAAAACATTCTCAGCAAAGGACTTAGAAAATGTGCCACTATGTAACCCTCTGGAATTAAAAAACGACTTGAAATGAACACCAACTAGTCAAGACATGATATAAAGTTAACAGCTCAACTTTGGGGAAATCAAAGTATAAAGGACAATGGTGAGTTTCGCAACCAGTTAAAAAGAGAAATGTCTAAATGACACTTGCATAACTTTATAAAACAATGCAGATTTCAAAAATTATTCTTAAAAAAAATAGTAGCTTGATGCAAGACACTAGATTATGTTCATAAACCCATAAGTTGAGAATAAGATAACAAAAACATGTTCACACCGTGTATTAAGTAGAAAACACTCAAAAATATTATTTTGTTTTTGGTTATAAAAATTAGAAAATCATCAGTAAAGAATGTTTTCGAAAACTTAATAAAAACTACAACTCTAATTAAAATATGTCTTCCAAAATAACATTTAAAAAATGTATAGTTCTATAGTAAATGATAATACAAAGAAAAACAACAATATGGCATAAAAATTAAAAGCATAAAACAAAGCTAAAGAATATCAAATGGTTTGAACAATAAATGTCATTGTGTTAAATTCCACTATTAAAAGAAAAAAATTCCCAAATTAAGTCAAAGACAAAATCCAATTATAGAGTTTTCAAGAGACACAAACCAACTGTCTTTTTATATTAAACATAAAAAAGGCAAATGTGTATTAGGCAAATGCAAATTTTAAAAGCATAAGTACGACATTTATGTCACATAAAGTAATTCAAAGCTCAAAAACATATTAAACAGAACAGTAAAGACTGTCATATATTGATAAGTCTAGGTTTCGTAATGCAGATTCCGCTATCATGTCTTAGCTTATTTCTCCCAGAACGTGAGATAAAGGCTGAAGTGCAAGGACACTTAGAACATTAATTACAAAAATTGACCATATCCTGAACTAAAGCAAGAGTCAGCAAATTTCAAAGGATTTTTAATCATGCAAAGTAAGGTATCTGGTCTACAGTGGAATTTAGCTTAAAATCAGAAATGAATAATAACAAGAAAATTCCAATATGATTAGGAATTTAAAAATAGAAATACACTTCTAAACAATCCATGTGTCATAGAAAAAAATCACGGAAAAAATGAGAAGCTATTTTTATTTAAATCATAATAAAAATATATCAAAATCTGAGGGGTATAACTAAAGCCATTCAGATATTAAAGGGAAAAAAAAGCCAAAAGTCAATGAGCATAGAATACAATCTCAAAAATTTGGTAAAGAAACCTAAAAAAAACTAAAAAAAAAAGTGCAAGAAAGCAAAAAAAGTTATGAGGAGAAGACATTAGTGAAACTAAAAGTAGAATGGAATAGAGTGTCTCAAGGTAGAGAACAATTTCTCAAATCAAATGGGAAACTTGTGAACCAAATAGGAAAAAGGGTGGTAAGTTGGACAACTAATTATAATTAAGAATTATAATTATCAAAAAATACCATTAAGGTCATGAAAAATGAAGTCCATAGAAGAAGTTACAGAAAAACATAAAACCAACAAAGAGATCATACCCAGAATATTTTTTAAAACCCTATTAATCAATAAGAAAAAGAAAGTCAACTCAATAGAAAAATAGGCAGAAGACTTGAATAGGTTCTGTCTAAGAGAGAAAATCCAGGTGAGCCATTCCTAAAAAAATAAAAGGACAGTCAACATTATCAGTCATCAGAGAAATGCATATTCAAACAACAAGATACTACTACATACCCACCAAAATGACTGACAATCAAGAGTCTGACCATGGCAAGGTGTTGGCAAGGACAGCTGCACTAGAAAGCTTCCTTCATTGTCGGTGAAAGTACATATAGATATGGCCACTTCAAAAGAGTTTGACATTAAAGTTAAAGACATTCAAACACTCTTCCCCAGCAATCTCACAGCTAGCAATGCCCTCTCACAGGTATCAAGAAACATAGATAAGAATGTTTACAACAGTGTTAATCGTGAAAGGCAAAATCAGGAAACAAGGCATTTAACCCCATTTCATCACTTATCTATGATCAACTCATTAACCCCAAAGCTGGAGAGACCCATTAACCAAAACAAGCCCTTAATAGTCAAATGAATGAATAAATGGTAGTATATTCATGTAATAGAATAAACAAATAAATTGCAGTATATCCATACAATGAAATAAACAGCAATTGAAATGAGTAAACTACAGCTACACATCATATATGAACCTCTTGAAGATGCTGTGAAACCAAATAAGCCAGACCAATGAGAATAAACTACATTATTCTATTTACATAAAGTTCAAAAACCAGGAAAAACTAAACTATACTGTTTAAGGTACACACGTGTAGGTGGTAATATTAAAATGAAATATGGAAGTAATTATCATGAATGTTGGGATAGTGGTTACTTATAGGAGGCAAAAGGAAGCAATTGGATAGAGGTGCAAAGGCAACTTCTGGAATGCCTGGTGTGGTTCCAAACCTAGGCCTTGGGATGCCTTTCACATTTCCTCTTACTCTCACAAAGCACTGCCACCATCATGTGAGCAAGCCCAGAACAGCCTTCTAGAAAATGAGAGAGCACATGGAGTAGAAATAAGTCAATAAGCCATCCTAGCTGAGGTCACCCCTTGATTAACTCCTTAATTGGTCCCCAGCTGGTGTGGCAGCTGACTACTCTTCCAAGGCTAAAGGGACCTCTCATCTGAACCCAGCCCCAAATGCCAAACCACAAAATACACTGATTTTTCGAAGGCACTACATTTTAATGTGGTTTGTTATACAACAGAAGCTAACTGATACATGTTGTGAGGACCATTATTGGTTCAGAATTAGACAACCTACAGCCTGAAAATAGGACAGCCCAGCAGTCTTGTTTGCGTGGTTGAATATTATCATAGGAATATATATGTTTATTTGTCCTCACATCCTCTTGTTCTGTTTTACTATTGGTTGTTGTAAATGGTGCTGCAAGCAAAAGTATAAAGTCAAGTTCAAAGGTGACTCAAGGAGAATGAGAGGAGAATGTGCAATGTAAGGGAAAATAAAGACATTTGGCTTTGTTTCTGTCAGTACTGATAAACTGATCTTTCATTTTGAGTTTGCAACAATGAAATATACCTTCAGAAATAGAAATAAGTAAACCTTTATTATTGACATTTCTGTAAAAAAATTACTTATCATAGGTCTGAAATGCTCTAATACCTAATTCTCTTTTGTTAAAATGAAATCACTTTTTTAATAATCTTTGAAATGCTGTGTTTCTAATAATATGATTGTTTTATCTAACAAAAGACTATAAAAAGAAATAGGGAAATGTATATAGGATCTTTCACAATAATGGGTGTGGTTTTTACTTATAAAAAAGCATTATGTATCATTCTATGCTAATAAATTTGAAATCCTGAATAAAATAAGTCTGGGTAATTTATATTTTCCTAAAGAATATTTGAGAAGTTTGAAAACTCCAGCAAACTATTAATCGTATATGAAATATTTTTTAAAAAGAATGCCTACACTCTTATTGAAAGTATCAGAAATCCAATTTAAACTCTCCTTGGCACAAACGAATTTATTGGGAGAATAATGGCTCATTTCATATAACTGCAGGAATGAGAGACACTCCCTAGAACTGAGGGTCAGGAATCAGATATTCAAGCCATTCGTACTCTCCCAATTGTTTTCATTGTTTTTCTCGGAGTATTCAAATCATTCTGTCCTTCACATGGCAAAGATCCAGTTCAGCAGCAATTCCTGATTCCTCATCCAAAGGCTCCCATAACCAAAAGGCATCTTCCCCTAGACTACATCAAACTAAAAACTTTTGCACAGCAAAGGAAACCATCAACAAGACGAAAAGGCAATCCACTGAATGGGAGAAGGTATTTGCAAATGATATATCCAATTAAGTGTCAATATCCAAAAATATATAAAGAACTCATACAATGCAATATAAAAAAAAAATCCACTTAAAAAATGGGCAGATGATCTGAATAAACAATTCTCCAAAGAAGACATACAAATAGTCAACAAATACATGAAAAGATGCTCAACATCACTAATCATCAGAGAAATGAAAATCAAAACTACAATGAGATATCACCTCACACTTGTCAAATGACTATTATCAAAAAGACAACAAATAAGACATGTTGCAAGGATGTAGAGAAAAGGGAACCTTCGTGCACTGTTGGTAGGATTGTAAACTGGTGCAGCTACTATGGAAAATAGTATGGAGATTCTTCAAAAAATTAAAAATAGAACTACTGTACAATCTAGCAATTCCACTTCTGGTTATTTATTCAAAGAAAGTGAAAACAATAATTCAAAAAGATATATGCAGCCCTATGTTCATTGCAGCATTATTTACAATAGCCAAGATACAGAAGCGACCTAGGAGTCCATCAATAGATGAATGGATAAAGGAAATGTGAAAAATGTGTGTGTGTGTATGTGTGTGTGTATACACACACACACATACATACATATATATACATACACATACACACACATATAATGGAATATTATGTAGCAATAAAAAATAATGAAATCTTGCCATTTGCAACAACATGGATAGACCTAGAGGGTATTATGATAAGTGAAATAAATCAGACGGAGAAAGACAAACACTATATGGTTTTACTTATATGTGGAATCTAAAAAGCAAAACAAATGAATAGATAGAAGAAAACAGAAACAGACTCATAGATACAGAAAACAAACTGATGGTTGCTAGAAGGGATGGACAGAAAAGGGAAAGGGGATTAAGAACTACAAACTTCCATTTATAAAATAAGTCATAACAATATAATATACAGCATAGGGAATATAATCAATAATACCATAATTACTGTGCAGTGAGAGATGATTACTATACTTATGGTGATTATTTCATAAGATATATAAATGTTGAATCACTATGTTGTATACCTGAAACTAATATAATATTGTATGTCAACAATAATTAAAAATAATTTTTAATGAAAAAATAAAATTAGAATCAATCGTGTGGAAAAAAGGGGAGTGGTGTGGGACTTACCCTTGTCACCTATTTCTAAATCAGAAAAAATACTAGAAAAGACTCAGCTATTGCCAGGGAAGCAGACTCCCATAGAACACCTGTAGACACTGGGAGCCTACTATACTGGAGTCACTCTCGAGAAGGGGAAAGCTATTATACAGTTAGAACAAAATATGATGAATGTTAACTAAACTTACTGTGGTAATCATTTCACAATATGTGAAAGTCATGTCATTATTCTGTGCATCTCAAACTTATACAATGCTGAATGTCAATTATATCTCAATAATACTAGGCAAAAAAAATGAATTAACCCTCATAAAGGGAGCAAAATCCAGGCAGTTTTATAGGTAGGGACATTTAAATTTTCAAATAGCAAATAATTATCATAATAAGTAAATTCTTCCAGAGCACAGAAAAATAAAAGACCACCTCGTCTAATTTTCTAAGTTAGCAGAACTGAATACCAAAAATTGAAGAAAAACTAAAAAACTTAGGCCAATTTCACATATTAGTATAGCTGCAAAATAACCTATGAAATATTATCAAACGTAATTTAAATTAAAAAGGTGAAAAACATAAGAGACATTTCTATTCAGGAGCACAAAAATGCTCATTATTATTTAACATTGTCCTAGAAGTTCTGATAATGGAAGGAAAAAGAGAAAGAAAAGGAAGTGGGAGAGAAGCAGAGAGAGGAGAAAGGAGAGAGGGAGGGGTAAAAGAAGAAAGAAAGACTAATATTGAAAAAAAACACACACAAAATTAGAGTTATTGCAGATAATGCCAGTTTCTACTTAGAAAACTCAAGAGAATCAACTTTAAACTATTGGAACTAATAAAACAGTTCATTAAATTTGATGGTTACAAAACAAATATAAAAAACAGGTAGCTTCCCACATATAAGCCATAACTGGTAAGAAAATAGAGAGGAAGCAATCCCATTCATAACTGCAACAAATATATGAAATATCTAAGAATAAATTTAATTAGCAACAAGTAAGACTTTTATGTAGAAAACATTGAAATTTTACTGAAGTCACAGAAAAAAAAAATCCTTCCCCCCACAGAAGAGAGAATGATAGAATGATACTAAGACTCAATCATATAAAAATATAAATGATCCCAAATCAATTATAAATTTCAAGCCATTGACAAAATTCTAAGGACTATTCTAAAGTCTTACTGCTAGAATACACATCTGAAAGAAGCCTAAAAAATTTTGGAAAAAGAGGAAATACTGGTTAGAATAATGGGAGATGAGAAATTGCCAAAAGGTAAAACATTATATACCATTTCAATTATAAAACCACTTGGTTTTATATAAAATTAGACAGACAGATCAATGAATGCAATTAAAAGCTTTAGATATAAATATTTACCATATGATAATGGCAGTATTTTTAAAAATAAATTTATTTATTTAAATTAGTTTCGAGTATACAGCACATTGGTTAGACATCTATATTGTTCATAAAATGTTTCCCTCAATTGCTCCCTCCCTCCCCTGGCCCTCCACTTAGCCATCATATTAATGCTAACTGCATTCCCTGTGCCGTGCACCCCATCCTCATGCCCAACTATCAACTACTAATTTGTACTTCTTTAATCCTTCACCCCATTCTCCCAGTCCCCCAAATCCCCTCCCCTCTGTCTGTCACCAAATTGTCCACCATTTTTGTGAGTCTGTTTTTGATTAGTTTGTTCTTTTTGCAGCATTTTAAATCAATAGAAAAAGGCTATTTTTAATAAGGTTGCTCAACTTAACTATTTGAAAAGAAAAAAAGAGTACTTCCTGTACCATCCACATGGCAAAATAAATCCCAGATGTATTAAAGACTTTTAGATGTAGGATATGAAGCTACTTACACATTAAATAATATATAGAGAGAGATTTATGTAAGCTTGAGTTCTAAGCAAGCAATTAAAAGAAGAAAAAGCATCAGTGAAAACTTGATTGATCTGACGAAATCAAAATGTAATATTTCAATATGTCAAGAAACACCATGAAGAAAATTGGAAACCAAATGACAAATGAGAAAAATAATTGCAATGTGCATGCCAGACAAAGGGTTAATATCCTTAATATTTAAAGACTCTTACAAATTAGCAAGAAAAAGAATGAGGCAGTATAAAATTGAACGCAGCATGTGACTAGAGAATTCATGAAACAAGACAAATGACCACTAAAAATATTAAAAAATGTTTGCCTTCCCTAGTAGTCAAATCAATGAAAATTCAATAAGTTGACACCATTCTTCAATCAGTGATTTGACAAAAAAAAATTTTAAAGTTCAGTACTATGCAAAATGTTAGGATATGGGCATTCTCAAACACTACTGATGGGGGTACAAATCAATACTTTCCAAAAGACAACTAAAACACATTAGAAGCTTTTAGAATCTTCATACTTTATTCTCTGTACTTCTGTAATATGTATAACTTTCCATGAAAAATATTTTTAAGTTCATATGCTTTTACCTAGTCATTTTACCTCTAAAAAATTATCCAAAGAAAATAATAAAGGATATACATGAAGATTTATGAAGATTATAAATAATGATGATGATGATGGTGATGATGATGATGGTGGTGGTGGTGGTGGTGATGATGATGAAGAGAATAAGGATTTGTTTCAAACACAAGGAATTCCTTTGACCTCTTTTTATCCACATAATCTGTAACCCCAAATGACTAGATGGAAAATGAAAAATCCTACTCAATCAGCAGAGATCCCCAAAGTTTCCAAAATTAACATAATCCTAGGTTTCACTGCATAATAAAATCAACATTTCATGTATTCATTCTCCTTTAACATCTTGGAAATCTCTTCTAAAATTTAGCATCACGGAGAAATGAGAATCTGAATCCATTTCTTTGGGATGATGGTAATGATCTAGGGAAGCACTTCTTGCCCCATCCTTCTCCCAAACCCTGAGTCTTGCCTCATATAGCAAGGGAGATGGGGGGACACAAAACCAAAACCTATCATGTGGCATAGGACCTTACTGGCAGGCTTCAGTCAAGTCCCAAACTCTGTGACTCTGGTATAATGTAGCAGATCCTTATGCTCTAAAAGTCGACATTATTTATCCAGGTTTCTTACTGAAAAAAAGATTTGAGATTAACTAACAGCCCTGAGCATATGGGCTGGTACACAAGAAAGAAAAATTGCTTATTTGAAATGGCAAATGAGGTCTCTGAAACAGAATGAAGTTTCACCAACCATAAAATAAAACATAGTCAATTTAACCAGAGTGAGGCACAACTGGTCTTGGCCAAGTAGAAATTTAGAAGAGATATCGTGAGAAGGCTTTGCTCTTCTCCTAGAAAATATGTAAGAATTAGAGGGACTCATCTGAGAATCCTTTATCAGAGAAAACCTGTCCTGAAAGAACCATCTCTTTCTTCCTCTGAGCTCCCTGCACCTTGGCTGATCAGGTCCAGGAGCCTGGCTAGATGATTCTGGGGTAGTCTTTATGAAACCAAGTCCAGCCACTGTGTAGGGGCCCAGGAGTCAAAGCCTCTGGGTGTTTATAAGGGCTGGCTCTGCAGCCACCCTATACCTAAAACCAGCTGACTTGCCTCCAGTATGAGCAACCAGAATTGTATGAGACTGTTAAAATTAAGCTCCCTGGCCTTCTACAAAGGCCGAGGGGGGAAAAAAAAAGATTTTAAGCAGCCCTTGGAGAGGTACTGTACTGGGGTCATTTTGGATCTCAACCAACAATGCCTGGAGTGGGGACACGACTTCAACAGAAGGGATGGAATACCAGATGGCAAGCCAGAAGGACAGAAGAATCAATGAAGAAGAGTAAAATTCAGCTTTGAACACCTGCCCAGCCTGCGCATCAGGCAGAGACCCCAGCAGTAACACCAGAAAGCAGTAACACCAGGTCATGATAGCACCAGCCAAGTAAGACCTTTCCTGTACCATATGTCTTCTCTCCCCACCAATCCCAGCCCTGGAGAAACTGGAGTAGCTGTTGCTGGTGTGGAGCGGGGGCGAAGAAAGGAAGAAGCCAGCCATGGACCATCTCCTCGTCTGCTGTAGATTTCTAGTTTGAAACAGGAATAAGCTGGGAGAAGGAAAAAAGCTTGAACTTCCGCTCCCCTTTCCTGTAAGTAGGAGGTTGTATGTGCCCAGTATCAGCCAAGCAGATGCTCTCCCCTGGGATTCTGCACCCTGTGGAAGTGATGCAAAGACGTGGATACAGCTGAGAATGTATCCATAGTACCAGGGGTCTCAGCAAGGGCCCAGGACAGCAAAAACCAGCAGCTATGTCCTAAACAGAATGATCCAGTGGTCCCTGTTTCTCAGCCTTCCAAATTCTTCTAGGAGCTATCCGCTATCCTGCCAACAAATTCCTTTTCTGCTTAAATTAGCCATGATTGTTTTCTATTGCTTGCAAATTAAATCACCTCTCTTACATACCCAATTGTATGTACTATTTTTATCTTTTACTGACTTCTACCTCCCAGGTACCGTCTTCCCATAGAAGCAAAGCAACTTGAGGCTGTTAACAGGCTCCAACATCAAGCAGTAGACACTCTCATACCAGGATAATTAGAGGAGGATTTAATAAAAGGACCATTTACATAGATGTGGGCAGGTTTTAGGGAAACTACAAAGGATAGTGCAATACCCCAGAATTAGTAACAGTGTGATTGCTACCCTTCCTAGGCTCAAAATGATGAGGACAAAGAGCAGACACCAGAACTAGAAAGAGGGTCACGAAAAGAGGTCCACCTTCAGAGAGGCACATTCAGCCTGAGGCAACTCCTCAGGAGGACTACTACCCCGACCACTCTCCTCCTGCCCTCCCTACCGATGGGAGGCACCTGGCTGAAGCCAGAGGGCACGGGAACCTACCAAGGTGGTCATAAGAGTCAGTAGCCTCCTGGGAAAAGAGCAGGGTGGCGAAGAATGAAGAGTAGGTCTGAGGTGTGGGCATGGACTTGGAAGGATCTGGCACAAACACCTGCGATGAGAAGAGCTGCCGGTGGTCCTTGCATGGCCCCTTATTTACCTCGCCTGAGTCCCGTCATCCCGGTCCTCTCCCAGACAACTCCAGGTCAGAACTCCATCAAGGCACAAGAACATACTTCCAAAGTGTTAGGTACTCTGCCTCAGTTTCTTTCATCTGTCCCAGGATTGCTTTGCAAAAGCAGCTGCTTCTGCTTCACCACCTGCACAACTTCCTTTTGTCTTTCCCAACCACCCTGCTTCCATTACTTCTACTGTAAAATGAAGACTCCTGCAAAGAGAGCCTAGACTTTCTTAGTGGAAGACAAATCTAGAAGTTACTGTCTTTGCAGAAAAGCCAGTGGCTATCAAACCACAGTGGGACTCAGACAGTTGAGAGACATAATTCTCCAGACACAGGGCACTTAGATCCAAGAAACAAAACAGCAGTGAATCATGTGAGACATTGCCATTTCTATCAGCGATTGTCAGTAGGCACTTTGCTTAGAATATTAAAGAAACACAAGATCCTTTAAAAAGAGAAGTCAGAAAAAGTCTGTGCTTAAAATCATGCAGACTGTAAACAATTGCAGATAGAGAGACTGAGAATTCTTTAAAACTATAGAAGTATGAAAGGCATTGATACAGGGAAAATAACCCTTATCACATAGACCATCAGGCAGAAGCAGAGCAGTGAAAACCACTGACCCAAGATTCATTTGTTCAAGTTTTCACCAATATTTATCAAGCATTTACTGTGACCTAGGCATTGGGCTAGGATTATAAAAGACCAAAAGAGCTAAAACAGAACATTTGCCCTTAGCTATATCTAATTAAACCTCCATTTCCCTGGAGAAGAGGGACTGGAAAAACAACAATAGCTAGCAATTACTGGGAATATACAAGTGCCAGTAATAACTAAGCATTTCCTATTTACACCTTTCTGCAGTGCTAGTCTTATCCCCATTTCACAGACAGGGGAGGCATAGAAGTCCAGTAATGAGTTACCCGGAAAGAGATGAGGCAGAAAAATAATACCATAACCAAGACCATAGGGCATAGTGTTTTGCCGGATGTATAACACTTTATATGATAAGAGGTATGTATGGGGTGCTATGAGAACATAGTTTGGGAGGAGGAAATACATGCTACCCATGGACACTTTCTCAAGGGTGTCAGCTAAAATTTTAGTCTCATTGATTCCCCCTTCTGCAGTGATTTTCACCAATAACTGGTCTTCTGCCATGAGACAGTACACTGACAATGTTTTGTCAGAGAATATTGATGCTTGGACATTTGAAGCAATTAATGTACCCATTTCAATTGCTTCATCTGTCAGGAACACCACGTTCTCTTGCCAAAGTAAATGCAGAAACAGGAAGACTGCAGAAAAAAAGAAGAGTGTGTTTGGAAAAGCATTTATAATTATACATCAAGGAGAAATATTTATAATCTGTTGAGATGAAATGACTAATTATCTACATTTTTCACAAAAAAAAAAAAAAAAAAAAAAGATTATCAGGAGAGTGCCAGAGGAGCTCTGGGTTCAGCCTTCCTGGGACTGCAACATGACACCCACCCATGTGACTTTAAGAAGAGTCCTTAAACTTCCTATACCTCAGAGAAAGAATAACAACATGGGGGCATGGGCTCAATCGCTTGCCATTGAATCAACATCCTCTATGTTGCTATGTTAAGGCATGCGGACTGGGGCCCATGACACAGAATGCTCAGGGCTGGTATGCTACTCTGTAACGCACACATTCACTTCTGCTTCTCGTAGCTGGGTTGTTTACTTTTGCACTGTTTCTAAGCTTATACCAGTTATATCTGTTACTGTGATCACAGACTTTAAATATCATATAGGCGTCAATGTGTCTATGAAAACTGAGTTGGGTTACTTTGCACAAGGCAAGTCACTTTTTTATAAATTGTATAGAATTCGGAGTTTGAGAAAAATTAGATTCTAGAAAGATCCTGCCCTAAGATTTCTTCACACCTTAAATTATTGCCAACTCCAAAGAAAGCCAAACTGGATATCACAAAAGATGTGGAAAATTCAAATGAGAAAAGAAAGAAAGATTAATGCTCAAGGAAACGACACTGATATCATTTTAAAAGATTGGTGGATGTATATATATTTATAGGTTTAGGTTAAAATTAAATGTTTAAAGTACGTCTATTTTGTATGATTACCTGCCTTGATTGACTTTTTCGATTATCTGGCCAGAGACCCTTTCTAAATAAAAGGATTTCTCCTGTACCTGACTCAAAGAGGTACAGTGAGAATTAAATGGGAAAGGCTAGGGGCTAATGCCAGGCACATAGTAAGGCCATCTTTAGACCATATTAACAGTAAGGCAGGTGATAGCAGCTCCCAGGGAATACCTCAGTAAGCATGCACTAAATGTTAATTAAAAATGAGTAGAAATAATAGCATTCTAGTTCTGTCATTAATTAGCGGGACATCCCCCTAGTCATTTTGCCTCCTGTCAATAGTAAATGGGGGTATTTGGACTCAAATAAGTGATACTCAAACTTTAGCATGCATGCAAATCACCTGGAGAGCTTGTTAAACTGCAGGCTCTGATTGAGTAGGTCTGGGTGTGGCTTGAGATGTTGCCTTGGTAACAATCTCCTAGACGCTGCTGATGCTGCTGAGCTGGAGTCCCCACCTTGAGTATCAAGGACCTAGAATGTAACTTGCAAACTTCAGCATGCATCAGAATCACATGGAGGGCCTGATCAAACACAAACTGCTAAGTTAGGACACAGAAACCTTGAGGGTTTCTAATTTAGTAGGTCTGGGCGGGGTCCAAGAATTTGAATTTCTAACAAGATCTCACATGATGTTGATGCTACTGGTCCAGAGATCACACTTTGAGAATGAATATCTTAGATCAGCAGTCCCCAACCTTTTTGGCACCAGGAACCAGTGCTCCTATGAGATTCTAATGTCTGATGATCTGAGGTGGAGCTGAGGCAGTGATGCTGGCACTGGGGAGCAGCCGCAAATACAGATGAAGCTTCACTTGCCTGGTCCAACTGCTCACCTCCTGCTGCATGGTCCAGTTCCAAACAGGCCACAGATGGTACCGATCTGTGGCCCAGGGTGTGGGGGACCCCTGTCTTACATAGTCTCTAAGCACTCTTACAACTTGAAGCAAAGACTATAAATGGTACTTGACCATTTCAAGGCAAGTAAAGTCCTGTTTATTACAGAAGGAAGAGACCAGAAAGGCTCTCTATTTTCCTGATCACCAAGGCCATACTCAGTATCCGACATGTGCGTTTACCAACCTTGCCCTCACTATCCCTATGCAACTCACTTCACATCTGAACTACCATTTCCCCATCAGTCGACAGGGTTCTTTTTTCTGCTTCCTTTTTGCTTTTTCCCCTTTCCCTTCCTTACTCATCAAGAAGCCCACCAGAAAATCTTGTGATGGGGGTGAGAACAGAACTTCAGCTTTAATCCTAGTGTCCTGACAAGCTCAAAGATGCAAATATCACTTAACGTGACAAGCAAATCATAAGTGCAGTGAGAAAACACTGTTAGTCAGGTAAAGAGATAATGTGCACAGAACATGCTGAGCAAATAACAGCCCTTTGTGAATCAGCATTAGCATAATTACTGAACATCAGTAATTGCTGAAATTATGTTCACTGGGATCGTTTATAATTCTAAGTGAGAGGCTTCTTCCACGGATTCTCTCAGCAGGGAGGTGAAGGTGGCTTACCATCTGGTGTTAGACACTCAGAAAAATACTAGCCACCTCCCAAAGGGCATCCCAAACATAGACTTTGGATGACTGTCATCATCAGACGGGCCCCAAATCCTGCCTGAAACTTCCTGCCTCCACACCTTTATTTCTGCTGTGCCTTCCCTCTAGAATTTCATCCCCCCCTTAGCACGTGGTGTCCAGTGTTGCTCAATCGGCAAGACGTAGCCATATAGTATAATGGAGAAGGACGTGTTTTGATTATGACATACAGAAAGTGCAATGGAAGCTGACCACCTGTTCAAGTGGGACCTTCCTAAGGGCAGATTCAACCAGGAAGTGGCCATATGCTACTAAATGCAGGGCAGGATATGAGGCCTCCCAGGGCTGCAAAGGAGCAAGGACGTGAACTGCCCGTGAATAGCACTTCGTAGAATGTAACAACAGAGAAGGAACCATCTTAAACCCCAGCACCACGTGGATCTGCGTCAGAGATGGAACCGTACGAGTTGAGTAGAGAGGATATTTGTAAAAGTAACATTTAAGCACATTAACACAGACACTAAGTCACTCACCTTAGTCCCACTTGTCCCTGGCACTAGGATACAGATGGTAGAACAGAGAATGCACGAGCCCCCCAGAATAGGCTCCAGACGCTCACCAAAGAGGAGAGGAACTGGAGTAGTCAAGACAAGTCAGTGTACCTTAGCAACTTGTGGCTAAGGGCCTCCAAACTGAATCACGAAGCAAACAGCAGCACACCAGGAAGAAAATCATCCTCCTTACTCCTTCTTCTCCTGTATTCCAGCACTTAAGCTATATAAGCACGGTTTTGCTCATTTTGAGTGCTGCTATATCCACAGATCCTAGAAGAGTTGAATTAATGAACTGAATGAATAAATTAGCAAGTCCTGACATCTCTACCTCCAAAAAAGACCTGCATCTGTCCTCATTTCTCCATTGCCACTGCCAACATCCCTGCCTGAGTTCTTGTCATTTTTAGCCAACTGCATAAGTCCCAGCCAGTGTTCCAGCCTCTACCCTTGCCCCCAGCCCCACTCGGAGCCACACTCTTTGCTATAAAGCCAGATCAGGTGACACACCTGAATGTAATAATCCATAGTCTTCCCAAAGTGTAAAAAATCATGCCAGAATTCCCTTTTACTACCTCAAGGCTCCACTGAGCTTATACATACCTATGTTTGCCATGAGTCAGGCCCAGTATGTTCAGGCAGGCTGTCCCCTTTGTCCTTTCCAAAGCCTACTCTTTCACAAAACCCAGCCCAATCCCACCCTTTCGGGAAGGCCCTCTATGATAAGCCCTGCTCAAAATGTCTGTTAATATGGAACTGTTCTCTGCCCCACACATTTGGCATTTAGCATTTACCACTCATGCCATGGAATGACCTTTTCATGGGTATCATAAAATTACTAACCCATGTACTGTGCATTTCTAGTCTCAAAAGAGTTTTGCAACGAGGAACACACAACAAGCTTATTTGTCAATCACTGTGATTTATCCCCATTTTAAAGGTGAAACCGAATTCCAGGGAAATTGCTCCCAGTCATGGAGCTAATGAGAGACAGAGCAGAGATTCAAACCCAGGACTTCAGACTCCACCCTCATTATCTTTCCATGTATCAGTTGTCCCATTTGCCTTGTGTGTGCCCCCTCCAACTAGCCTTATTTTTATCCTTCAATGACAATAAATAGGAATTGGTACTTATTGTGATCTCATTGTTCTCCACATTTTATAAGTAGTTTACAGCAGCCATCACTTAATTCTCACAACCCTACGACATATGTTCTATTATTTTCCTAAGGTAAAAGATGAGACCTCTGAGACTCAGAGAAGTTAAGTAATTTTCCCAAGGTCACACAGCTATTAAATAATGGGGCCAGGATTTAAACCCAGGCAGTTTGGCTCCTGAGCCTACGCGTTTAGCCAATATACCATACCACCACCCCACAATAGGCCCCCAGAGAATATTGTGGTTTGGCTGGTGATACCACAGACTGTCAGAGCCAGGAGCAGAGGCTTGGTGAAATCAAAAATTTATACCATCCATAAAAAACCTGTCTTGGAGTGACAGTTGGCAGTTGATAAGGTTTGACATTTTCAAATCAATTTCTATCGATTTCTTTCTTCTGAAGAAAGGACAGGAGTTTGATGGATAAAGTGTGCTTGGGAAAGGTGGAGAAAATAGGCCATGAGTTAGCTCCGCAGAGGGCGGTGAGGATGACAATAACAGCTGCATGCTGTTGGTGAGCAAAACCCTTTCTTGGCAGCATCCTGCTCTGGAGTGTCCCAACACAGTGTCGGGTAAATAACACAGCCTCTATTTTGTTGTCACGTGACGTTTTCCTCTGACAGAGTGGCAGGGAAGCCGAAGCAATGGTATGTGCCTGGGCACGGCCATGAAGTTGTGAGTATTTATGTGATCAACACGTAAAACCCCATTTTAACAAATCCCATTTTGATGGATTTAACAAGTTAATCCAAGCCATTTCCACATCCTGGTGGATGCCTGCAAGAGATGAACGGATGGTGTTTCTGTAAATTCTGTTGAGTTAGAAAACCTCTGGAACGGATGGGTACATAAGCCCTTGTTCATTTGGTAAACATGCTATTTCGTGTTTCGGTGTTGTCAACACATACTGAGCCTGCATCGTGTGCCCAACATTGTGCTACTAGCTTCTAGTGCTGAATCCTCTCACCCACACTGTGTGGTCTTGTCCTCACTGATCGTGTGGGTTTGGGGGACAACAGGATCTAAAACAGGGATGAGCACCTCGATGGAACGGAGCTCAGAAGTGTGTGCGAGGACACATAACGTAGGGCTGACCCCCAGTCTGGCTGGGGACAGGGAAAGTGGCACAGCCAGGCAGGCTGGCTGGAGTAGGAGCAAGGCTCCTGCATTCTGCAGCCAGATCCTCTCTTGCCTTCCCTGTCTGCTGCCCACCCCCAGCTGGGCCCTTGACACAGGTCTCACATTTCAGCTAACAACTCATTTTAACCTGCTTGATTGCAGTTGATCCTCCCAGTAAGTACGTGTACTTTTGTCTCCATTTCCTGAAAAATGATGTTTAGAAGGTTTCAGGGTTTTAATCACAAACACCTGGTTAAGAAGTTCCAATCTGGTTAAGGATATGAATACAGATCTCTTCCTGCCAAACCATATGCTATTTCTCCCA
The DNA here is from genome assembly GCA_028627145.1 of Eidolon dupreanum. Lineage (NCBI taxonomy): Eukaryota > Metazoa > Chordata > Mammalia > Chiroptera > Pteropodidae > Eidolon > Eidolon dupreanum. Next base: position 10,568,999 of record CM053504.1, read on the forward strand.
AATCTGCTTCTTCTCTTCTGCTCTGGGATCTATTCTGTGGAGTGTTTCATTCCTCAAAGCCGAGATACAATGGATTGCTGTCTCCCATTCTTCATTCCCTCCCTCCATTAGAATTGCACCTCCAAGTCCTTTGACATTCCTGCAACAGCAAAACATATTTCCTCATTCTCTTGACATTGGGCTTGGCCATGTGATTTTCTTGAGCCAGTGAGGCTGTGAAGATAACCCAAAAGGAAGCTGCAGATAGGTTTATAGGGTCTGGCTTGGCCTCTGGCACTTCTGGGATCCTTTATGAGAAGAGCATGCCCCAGGTAACTACCAGTCCAGGGAGAAGGGGGAGACACAAAGCATAAACCTAAACCAAAAAGCATTGATTTCCTGTAGCTGCCATAACAAATCACCATAAATCTGTTGGCTTAAAACAACAGAAAAGTATTCTCTCACAGTTCTGGAGGTCTTAAGTCCAAAATCAAAGTGTGGGCAGGACTACACTCCTTCCAAAAGCTCTAGGGAAGAATTCCTCTTGCCTCTTCTAGTTTCTGGCATTCCTTGACTTACAAGATGCTTCACTCCAATCTCTGCCTCCATCTTTGCATCGTCTTCTCTGTGTTTCCATGTGTCCTTCTCTGTGTCTTAAAAGGACACTCTCATTGGATTTAGGGCCCAGAATGACCTCTTCTTGATCCTTACATTAACTGCATCTACGAAGTCCCTACTTTCAAGTAAGGTCACATTCTGAGGTTCTAGGTGGACATGAATTTGGGTGAACACTATTCAGTCCCACTACGGTCTGCCCTCTATCCCCCAAAATTCACATTCATCCCACATGTGAAATACATTCGTCCCAACCCAACATCCCTAAAAGTCTTAACTCATTCTAGCACCAACTCTAAATCAAAAATCTCATCTAAATATCATCAACTCAAAAAGCTGGGACAAAAGTCCCGAATCTCATCATCTAAATCAGGTATCAGTGAGACTCTGGATATGGTCCATCTTGAGGCAAAATTCCTCTCCATCTGTGCACCTGTGAAACTAAATGCTTGTTATTTGCTTCCAAAATACAATGGTGGGACAGGCATAGAATAGACATTCCCATAGGGAAAAAGTGAAAGGAATAAGAGAGTCACTGGTGGTGACTCCACCCTCTGCATCCATGGCATGGCCCTATCCTCTGTACTATTCAATTCACTATGTCAATCCATTAATCTGCAGCCAAGATTATCTGACCTACAGACCGACAAGCAATAAAATAGTTATTATAAGCCACTAAGATGTCTGAGATTAGTGGTTATACAGCAAAAACTCACAAATACACCACAAAATAGTGACAGAGAGGCCTTCAGATGCTGCGCTCAAAAATCCTCTACAGAACAGATCCTCAACTCTTCTTCATAAAGATAACAATTTTTGCAAAGATGGACTCTGCACTCAACTGTTATAACAATCTTACCATATCAGGTAGGACACTTTGCACTTACTTTAATTCAACAAATTTCAGCTCATCACCACGACTTGAATGTATGTCCAATGCGAAACAGAACAGATCACCATGGAGACAGAAGAAGAAATCAGACTCCATCCTCACAAGTTCCCAGTCAATGGTAGAGACTTACATAAACATGAATAATAGTAACCATAAACCTGAAGAAATAAATACTGCAACGGGACAATAGCATCTGGCGGTAGGCCTCACAAAGTTAGCGTGGCGAAGATGACACTTGAAGGGGGCCTTAAAGGTCAGATGAGATTTCCAAAGGGCAAGAGAGAAGAATAACAAGAAAAGACAATCTGAGGAAAGAACAATTGAGAAAAGGCCAAAGAGCCATGTTTTGGAATATCTTTTTTGCACAATAGCAAGGGCATGCAAAATGGAGTGCCAGGAGATAGAATGGTGTCACGGATTGCCTCTGAAGCTATCGGGTTTGCAGAAAATCTGATGGGCAGTGGGGAGCATGGCAGGTATGAAAGGGAGGGAGCACTGTGTGGGGGCGGTGTGCATTAGGAGATCATTATGGCTGAGTGCTGGATAGAACCAACGAGTGCTTCTAGACTAGAGCTAAGGATACCAGGTAAAAGCCCGGTGCAATTGTCCAGCTTAGGAAGTCAAGTAACAGGGACCAGACGACTGGGCACATTAGCTAAGATCCAGTATCTGACTGAGCAGGGCAGTCAGGGCTGAAGCAGGAATGTCCAGTTCACTCTGGATATGCCTGCCCCCCTTCCCCTCTCAGTTCCGACATGCCCCTGAGCTACTCCTGTTCTTCTTTTTCCCCGGGAGCCTGCGGGGTTATTCCTGCCACACATTCTATCACTCTAGCAAGCATTAGCAAAAGCCATCCATCCATCTGCTGACTCCACAGAAACTGGTGAGCACCAGAGCTAGGGACAGCGGAGGAGGGAGAGAGAGAGGGAAGGAGGGGACACTCTCCTGATTACAATATTTTATCCTCAAGCGAGCGTTTGCCACCATTTATCACTTTTGCTAACATAGCAAAAATTCAGGCTCTTGTCTCCTAAATGACCTAATAAAGCTCCCCTGGAAGTCTGGGATTTGGGGGTGGGCTGGATATCAAGATTATAGGGCCTGGGTCTCTAAGGTATAGTGGGGAAAGGAGGGTGGGAAGCCACCAGACCCAGGAGGGGACTCCAGCTCACTTTATTTTAAAAATCACTCAAAGATACAGTATATATTTGCGGGGAGGAGCATTAACAGACATTGCACACAGGCTTGCTGTTACAGCCAGCCCTCCTCCTCGCTCCAAACAGGGATGGCCTCTCTCCAGTGTGCCTCACGCCAGTCGGGAATATCTATCCCTCCCTCCAGCCTTTCCCCTTTAATACTCCCTCTCTCCTTTCCTTCCTCCATTCTCCTCCCCCACCCCCAGAGCACCCTGACATCTCAGTCCTCATATTTGTTTTTTCTGAGCCAGGAACTGCATCTGATTTGTCACAGCATCTTTGGCACCTCATACAGGACCTGCCACTGCACAAATGCTAATAAGCCTTGTCAACGATGGCCAACGGAGGCAGGCGCCACCACGTCTCCTTGCCAGAGACTGCCATTTAATCCAGCTGATCCAGCCTTCACAGCTACAAGAAGGGAGATGCCAGCACCCTCTACCCATGGCCTTGTTCTGGGCCATGTCTCAACAGACTTCTTGCTCTCTCTCTCCTGATCTCACGCTACAGCTTTGCCTCCAGCTCCTAAATCTTGAGATTCCACATAGCTCCTCGACAAGAGATCCCAACTCATGTGTGTCATTCAGGTCATTTCCCACTCAAATGGTTCTGAGCAGCCCCTGAGGTCTCTGAGGCCCTCCCTGGACCTCAGGAGCCCTCACAGAAACCCTCACAAGTATATATATATATACCATGTGTACCCCCACACACCATGTATGTGTACACACATAAACTACATATACCACACACATGAATATACCCCATGCATATGACATACCCACACATACACCAGTTTCCATACACCACACACATGTATACACACCGTATTTACTCCACACATGTCACATGTTTGTGTACGCATACATATGCATGGCATGCACACATGTGTGCATGTACCATATACACTGCACATGTGTACACAACATGTGTGCCATGCATGCATATCACACGCATGTACATCCCACATACACTCCACATATCCACACCACACATATGTATACATATCTACCCTCACACCAGTTAACACATCATGTATACCGCACATGTGCACACTCACTCACACATACACGCACACACAGAGCATTCGGTGTGGCTTTAATTCCTCCAGAGTGACCACTTCTGAGACAGCCCAGCCAGAGGTGATTGTTTCCTTGGAAGGCCTCTAGAAACCCAATTTCTAATTTCTGTGGCTCTTTTAAAAGGAAAACCCAAGACTTTTTCCAGCTCTATTGAGATGTAACTGACAAATAAAACTGTAACATATTTAAAGTGTACAATGTGATATACATATATATTGTGAAATAATTACTGCAATCAAGTTAATTAATACATCCATCACCTCGCAGTTATCTTTTTTTGTTGTTTTGGTAAGAATACATTCCTAGCAATTTCAAAAATACAGTATTAACGATAGTCAACATGCTATACACTAGGATCCTTGTAACTTACTCATCTTATACGTGAAAGTTTATGCCCTTTGGCCAAAATCTCCCCACTTCCTCCACCTCTCCTGGCAACCACCAATCCACCCTCTGTTGCAATGACTTTGACTTTTTTTTGATTCCACATATAAGTGATATCAAGCCGTATTCCTCTTTCTCTGCCTAGCTTTACTTAGCATAATAATGCCCTCCAGGTCCATCGATGTTGTCGCAGATGGAATGATTTCCTCCTTTTGTATGGCTGAATAATATTCCATTGTATACAGATACCAACTTTTCTTTATTCATTCGTCAACAAACATTTAGGTTATTTCCATACTTTGCCTATTGCGAATAATGCTGCAGTGAACACAGAAGTGCAGATATCTCTTCAAGATAGTGATTGCATTTCCTGTCTCTGAATATGTACCCAGAAGTAGAATTGCTGGATGATATGGTATTCCTATTTTTAATTTTTTAGGACCCTCTATACTGTTTTCCATAGTGGCTATACCAATTTATAACCCCACCAACAATGCACAAAGTTTCCCTTTCCTTCGAGTCCTCACCAACACTTATCTCTTGCTTTTCAGAAAAACACCCTAACAGGTGTGAAGTGATATCTCACTGTGGTTTTGATTTGCATTTCCCTGATGATTAATGATATTGAACATTTTTCACATACCTGTTGGCCATTTGTGTGACTTCTTGGGAAAAATGTCTGTTTAGGTCCTTTGCCCATAATTGAGTTATTTGGTTTTTTTGCTATTGAATTGTAAGAGTTTAAATATATATATATATATATTTTGGATATTAATCCCTTATCAGGTATATGGATTGTAAACTTTTTCCCATTTCATAGGTTGCCTTTTCATTGTATTGATTGTTTCTTTTGATGTGCAGAAACTTTTTAATTTGATGTAGTCCTACTTATTTATTTATTTTTCTTTTATTGCCTTTGCTTTTGGTGTCAGATCCAAAGATTCACTGCCAAGACCAATGCCAAGGAGCTTTTCCTGTTTTCTTCTAGACATTTTACAGTTTTAGGTCTTATGTTTAAGCCTTTAATTCATTTTGAGCTGATTTTTTTAATGATGTAAGACAGGGTCCAATTTCATTCTTTTGCATGTGGATATCCAGTTTTCCCAGCATCATTTATTGAAGAGACTACCCTTTCCCCATCATGTATTCTTGGCACCTTTATTAAAAATAATCTGATCATATATGCACGGGTTTATTTCTGGGCTCTCTGTTTTGTTCCATTGTTCTAAGTGTCTATTTTGTTATGCCAAAATCATACTGCAGAACCCAAGACTTATATAAATGTGGAGCTTTTCAACTCTCAGATAAAGAGGAGAGCCATATCGGGCCCCAGGGAAGTAGCAGGTTTGCATGTGGCCTACTCAGACATCTTCAAGGTGGTGGGGAGCGGCAGCCGGAGGTGGAAGGTATGTCAAGGAGAGGCACGGGGGCCAGCCATCGCAAGAGTGCATGGTCCTCCTCTCACCAGGGCTGGGGCCAAACTGCCCAGGGGTCTGCCAAGAAGCCCGTATAGATGACAATTTCCACAGTGCTAATGCCAGAACTGGACCCAGTATAATGGTGAGTAGTGGGAGCAGAGGGGCAGACGGAGCCCATGGACACAGGTAAGCCAAGGTCTAGATGCCAAGCAACACCTATATAGAGCCCAGGATCGGCAATGATGTCAGGCTCCAGGTTCCTGCCCCCAGAGATGGACCAGAGCCCAAGCAATTCTGGAACAAATAAAGATAGGGAAGATGGGGCAGACAGAAACTGGGGTTCACTTTCTTGGACCAGCAAGGATACGGGATAGAGAAGGACAGACTGGCTCCAAGGATTAAGGTGGGGTAGACAGAAAGCAACTGAGTAAAGTAGAGGCATCTAACAGTTTTTAGAGTGATCATTCATTCAACAAATATTTCTTGTACTTTTACTACATGCCACTAATGATACAATGGCAACAGGCAAATTACTGTCGTTATGGAATTTATCGATTTATCACACTTGAAAACTGAGAGAAGAGCTATAAAAGACAGTTTAATTCTCTCAAGCAGCCTCTCTGGCAAGAGTTAACTTCTGAACCTGAACTCCTCTGACTTTAACTTTAAGCAGCACCACATACACACCCCCAAATTTCCCTCTCACATGCATCCCCTCTCAGACTCATGTTTTTTCCCCTCAGCATGCCAATCTTGTTCCTAATTTAGCCCTTAGAATAAGCCAGGTTGTCAGTTTGCTATTCCCTAATCCCTTCTCACCACAGCAATTGAAACTGATGACTGCAGTATTGCTGAGTTCCTTGTTCCACAATCCATTGTGCTCAGAGTGTGAGTAATCGCTGTTGGCTGATGGGAGCTCACAGAGCCAATGCCAAGTTTACAGCATCCCCGACCCCTCCCTGGTCCAGTCTATTTCAATAGCACCTGTGGAATCTTTATGATAGGAGAACAGAACCAGCCCCTGCCCTGCCCCCGCTCTCTCCTTCCCGCCCGCCAAGGAGGAAGTGAGTGCCCAAAGACGTGGGAGGAGGAATCATGGAAGCAGCAGGAGACAGTGGGAGGCAGCAACACCACAGTGAGCCAGGAGATTATACACAGATCCAGTTGCTGGAGTCCAGGCCAAGTGTGGCAGGAGATGAGACTGTAAGGGACTCTGGGGCCAGCCCCTGGAGGACCTTTTCAGCCAAGCTAAAGAGCCTGAGTTGATTCAGGAGATGATGGAAAGTCACTGAGGATTGTTTTGTGGAGAAGGAGGTCAGTTACACGGCTACTGCAATCGTTCTGAGGGAGGATTTAACCAGGTCACCCCCAGATGCGATTGTTGGGCTCCTCCTAGGACTCATCAAATCAGGGTATCTAATGGCACGCCCCACAAAACACCTTTATTTATAAGCTGCCCCTGCTCTTAAAGTTTAAGACCCACTAAACAGGATTAAACAACTCCTTTAAAGACTGCAGCCCATGTACCACCTGGCTTATAATGCAGGGCTTCATCTGTGGCCATAACCAACTTATGTGCACTCTTAAGAAAGCCCTTAAAAGAGAACCATCCAAGATAGAAACCTCAGGCTTCATGGCAAAGAACATACCCTTCTAGCAATGCCTTCTGTTTTCTGTTAAACCCCATCACATTGATTACTGCAGCTTCCTGACATACAATCCACTCAGATATACACATTTTCTCAGCCCACTAATTTAAGCAGAAATGAGTACAGCAAAAAACAGAAATGAGTGCGGAAAGAACATAAGATTAGAGTAACCAACACATGTTCCAATCCGACCCTGCTACGAACCAGCTGTGAAGGTTTGGGAAAGATGCTCAACCTTCTTGGACTTGAGTTTGGGGTGACAGCTGCAAACCTGGTTTGCCCAGAACTTCCCAGCCTTTAGCACTGAAGGTCTCGTGCCCCAGGAAATCCCATATCATAGGCAAACTCCCTGGTTGACCATCCTACTTTATTTCCTCATTTGTAAAATAAGAGTGTTAATACCCGCCTGCAAGGATGCTCTGCAGATTTGAGGAAGTTTTGTGAAGACTTCTGCAGTATCAGAAACATAGTAAGTGGTCCAAAAGATGCCAGTTCCCTGCTTTGCTTTTCTTCTGTCACCCAGTCTCCCTCCCCCAGGTTGCAAACAAAAGCATCACAACCCATTTGGTTGGAGAATGCAATTCAACTCACCAAACACTTTCACACATGTGATTTCATTTGATTCTCATGACAACTGTACATGGGAAATAAGGTAGAAGTTTTGTGTCCACTTGACAGATGGAGAAATGGAAAGTCAGACAAGTGAAATGGCTTAGTGGGAAACATCTTTTTCCACAACCTTCAAGTTTCTGCCTGGGCCCTAAAGAAGGAAATTGCTACCTATACTTTCAGCTCCTTAGGGAGAAGCAATGGCTCATGGGATCAATGGGGGTGTGACTTTGACTAAGCCATGTGTCACTCATGGGTGGTGTGCCATATGCCCTCCTTTCTGCCAAGTGATTCATTCTACAAATTTGTTTGGTAAAAATGAACTCAGGTTTAAGCAAAAGTGACTAAGAAACAAGAAACCCAGTTCAGCCTAGTGGCCAGAGCGATCATCCCCAACTGCACTTCTCCCAGGGGACTTTGAATTGGAATTCTGTGTGCTTGCTCAATCTCCTTTGAAGCTGGGACTTTTCTCATCTAGTGATTGATCCTTTGCCAGAGGACCCATAAGCAGGAGAAGAGGAATGAGCAGTGTCATATAGCTAGACCCCTCCCCCTCCGCCCAAGCCACTAACAACAGACCTGATGACTCAGCTACTAACCAGGACTTGAACCCATGGTAACCACTTTTCCCTACACTGAATAGCTGCAATCAGAAACCACACCTGGTAGGAACTCAATCAATTCTTGTTAACACTCTCACGCCAGACAAGCAGCTTTGAAAAAAAGCTGTTTTAGGCAACACGCTCAGCCTTTTGCCATTGTTCATTAAAGGTTTAGCAACTGGGTATTGATTTCCTTGCAGCCGCCTCTGAACTTTAATTCCTGCAGCAGAAAAACAAGGCTTTGTCTGCGACATTTCCTGTCCAAGTGGCGGGTAACAACCATTCCTGGGATTCTGATTTCCCCAGCCATGCTGTGAGCCACAGGATGTCTGCACATGTCCTTTGTCTATTCCAAAGAGTGATTTCTATAGCTGCAGGAGGTCCCTTCAAATGTGAGCTACAGTTCCACCTCCATCCTAAGTCAGTACCTTCAAACTGGTGCCTTTGGAAATCCAATGACCACCCCCTTTTCCTCACACTGACTTGCAGCCACAGGCTTTAAGAAGGTGCTGCCTTGTATTTATATCATGTTTGTGGCATCCAGGTTTCTCATAAATGTTAATTCTTAGCAAGAGGAAAGGACCTTAACCCCTTGCAATCACCTCTCTGATATTTTATCCCCTCTCCAACATCCCCACCCAGTGGCTATTCTGACTTTACTTGAACGCTTCTGAGGACAGGCAACTCACCCCCTCCACAGGAAAGTCACTGCCTCTCAGCAAAGCTCTGAGGGGTACAGAACTTCATTGTGTGGAATTTAAACCTGCCTTCCTGAAACAGCCTTTCAACTAGAGTCTCAGCAGATCATGGCACCTAAGAAGGACAGGGATCTCTCTGCCTACCACTGGCCATCACCACCATGGTGGGTGCTCAATGTTTGTTAAGTTAATGAACAAATTAAGTCAACGGTTATTGAGTATCTTATCCAAGGTCATGCATCATGCTGGAATAATGTGGAACCTTCAGATAGGATCAATTCCTACTGATATGGGATCCGCAAGACAATAGCTTACCTGGTTGTGCTCACTCCAAGTGCCAGACTCTTGGTTCTATATGAGGAATGGCCCACCTTGTCAAGGTAGGACTGGAGGGGCTGTTTGACTCTATAAAGACAGCAGAGGGATGTGTTAAGTATCTAAACCCATGGTGGGACAATGGCTGAACAGGGTTCATGTTGTTGAGAGGTGGTGCGTATGACAGTTAATGTGAACTCCAGTGCCACTTAATCGCTGAGTAACATTGTGTAAGTTACTCAGCACCTCTGGGTTTCAGTTTCCTCATGTGTAAAACAGGGTAAGGAATAATTCCTACCTCCTGGTGTTATTGTGTGGATTGAGTTAATATACGAAAGCTGTTTAGAATATCAGTTATTATTCAAACCATGCACTGCTCCAAAGACACCTGTGAAGAAGAGACAGCCGCTTTCCCTGACAGAGTCTTGCCCTTAGCACTGAAGACCTGGACCACATCCACAACACCTGTGTGGGTGACAAAACCACCTCCATGGTGGGCCTCTCTGGAATCCCCTACGCGTTCTCTATACTTCTCATCTCAAATGATTTGGATCCAGTTCCTACTATGGGACAGGCATTGTCCTGTAAGCATCCATGAATATTTTCTCATATTTATCTCATGAGGTAAGCCTTGCTATCCCCATTTTACAGACCAAAAAATGGAGGCTCAGAGAGGTTAAGTAACTTCCCAAAGATACACAGCTAATCAATGGCAGAGCCAGGATTCAGTCTTGGAACTCCTGCTTCAAACCCTGCAATCTCTCCACTCCTCTCTGCTTTCTAAAAATTAAGGCATTCCTTTAGAGTGTGAGGGATAGTTGAATCTGGAAGGACATGTCCCACCAAAAGAGCAAATTTCTCATAGCCATTAGGAAGGCTGTGGGGGATCCCTGCTCCCAGCATGTACCTTCTGCCTCTATAGTTAGAAAATATCAAAGTGATACTGAAGACAATAGCTCATGAGGCTGGAGTGAATCAAGTGGTCACTCAGTGGCCCTGGCAACCTACCTAGAAACAGGGCCCAAGGTGACAACTGATGACCAATCCTGGCTCCAGGCCACAACTACACAATGGTATTCTGAGAATGGAACTTGCGGGTCCCACACTCAGTAGCCTAAGTCCCTCATCTTTCACTAAGCAGCCATGTTCAGAGGTGTGACTTCTGCTTTTGGCCTATATTTTTAGCCCCTGTTCCAGCAGCCAGAGTCCTTAGGCTCCTCGTAAAAGTTTGGACTCTCCTTGCCCCGTCTGTCCTCCGCCTCATCACTCCAAAACAAACCTCTGGGGCTCATTCTCTACTTGAACTACAACCCCTCAGAAAATGGGTCAATTGCCCCTTCTACCTCAGTGAATGGGCTCAAAACCAGACTCACTGCTCACCACATACCACCATCACCCATTCTTGCCTCACCCACAAAGCCAGAAGTAGGACATAGATGGGAGAAGACAGAGGCAGAAAAACCAGCTGGGAGACTTTTGTCCAGGTGAAAGATGACAATGAACCAGGAAAGAGGCAATAGAGCTGGAGAGGAAGGAACAGCCAAGATACGACTGTGAGAATGGAATTCAGTGACCAACGGCATGTCAGTCACAGTAATTGTTGGGACATCTTCTAAAGATGCTCACAACGATCCTAGCAGCCTGGTGTTCATGCTATCCTCCCACTTGAATGTGGGCTGGACCTAGTGACCTGTTTTAACAAATAAAATACGGCAAAAGTTATGAGATGTCACTTTCAAGATTAGGTTATAAACTCCATCTTCTCTGCCTTTTCATGCTTTCTCATTCACTCTGAAGAAAGACAGGATAGTAGCTGCCCTAATGGAAAGGCCCATGGGGCAAGGTCAATACCCAGCAAAGAACTGAATCATAGCAACAACCACGTGAGTAAACTTGGAAGTGGATTTTTCTTCACTGGAGTCTAGAAATGTCTGCAGCCCCATCTGACACTCTGACTGAAATGTTATGAGAGACACTGAGCCACAGGACCAGCTAAGCTGCTCCTGAATCCTTCTCCCAAAGAAACTGAGCTAATGATTGATTGTTATTCTAGGCTGCTAAGTTTTGTTACACAGCCATAGCTAACTGATATAGACAGAGAAGGAACAAGCTGTGGGAGAGTAGAGTGACCAACTAGATGTCCAGAGTGAAGGGGAGACAAGTGTATGATGGTGATGATGGTCTTGTTGTGAGAAATTACATCAATGTCAATACCATTTACTGAGTCTGGGAATCCAAACGTTGAAATAAGTCTTGGAGAAAAGGAACTAAAACGAGCTTTGGCCACGTTAAGTCTGAAATGCCTCTGAGACATGCAAATGGATGAATCCAGAAGGTAGGTAGATTTACGACCTGGGAGCTCAGAAGAAAAATTTTGGCAGGAAATAACGATTTGAGAGTCATCAAGCTCCTCCCGCTGGAGCCATTTGGGATGAGTTTATTTCCTCACTCACATGACAGGTTTTGAAGTATTTTAAAAGAATTCTCATGTCTCCCATGAGTCTGGCTTAGGCATGTCCACTTTCTTCCACTTTTCCTCAGATAAGCTGGTTCTGAGTGCTCAGCCAGCCTCGGAATATCTCAGATATGAATTTTAATTCGCCTGCTCTCCCTATAATTGAATGACTATAGGCAAGTTACTTAATTTTTTTTATTTCTTGTAAATTATCTTAATTGTCTGTGAAAAGCAGCCCGTGAGGAGGACATCTTGGCACATCCACAGGAATGGACGCAGAACGGGGCGGCCAGAGCCTTCAGTCAGTCATGCTCCCTGAAGCAGGAGATCTGAAAGGTACGTTCTCATGGCTACCACGTGCCTCTGGTTTGTTTGTTTCATTAATGAAAAATAATAATAACAACCTCCTCCTTTTGTAGCTCCTTTGGAAAGCTACAGAAATTTAAAAGAAAATTCTTACAAAACTGGTAGAAGTGAATAAGAAAATCTCATCAAAACTGACAGGCGGAGAAGTCCTGGGAACCCTGTCTCACTCTGAAATGACTAAGATGCCTCACTAAATCTGAGCAGCTGCTACAGATAACTTTTAACACAGGTAATCACAGGTAATAAAATCACTACACAGGTAATCACAGGTAATAAAACCACTCCCCCCAAAATACAGGAATTAAGAGATTTCAGGGATCAATAAAACTCACATCAAAAGCTGGAATTGTTCCCCAATCGAACTTTGGTACTGATATTGGACATCACGCTGCAGGTGACTCAGCCAAGAGGGGATTGGGGGCACTGACTGTTCTCCTGGACATAATCTCACTGATCAGGTTTTAGTGGTTTCCAGGCAAGGGATGACCAGTTGGCAATTGTTCCCTGAATATCAGCTCTTAATGCTCCCAAGAGGTAAAATGGTAGTAAGAGAGACTGCACATCTGCCAAGAAGGTCCCCTGGTGTAGTAGAAAGGACAAGAATCAGCAGTCACAGTCCTGATTCTGAATCCCCACTCTGAGTCTAGCTTGCCCTGTGATCTCCTTTTAGCAAATTACCTTATCTCTCTGTGCTTCGGTTTTCCTCTCTGCAAGATGGAACAAAAGTATTCGCCTCACACTGGTTGTTGTGAGGGTTAAACATATCTGTGAAAGCAACTAGCGCAGTGCCCGACACAAAATGGGTACAGAAATGTCTGACGATGTAGGAAAACAGGTACAAAGCAAGGCAGGATGTGACTAAGACATTAGAGGCAAGGGAGAGACATAAAGTAGATACGACTGTGATCCCACAGTCCCATGCTTGTGATAGCCAGCCTCCAAGAGGCCCCCCGCTGATCCCTACCCTCCCACACGTACCAAGGTTGAGCTGTGGAACCAACAGAACAGCAGGAATCATGGCATGTTACTCCTGAGACTGGGTTCTAAAAGGCTGTGTCGTCTATTACAGGCACTCTCTCTCTTCCTTGGATCATTTGCTCTGGGGGAAGCCCCTGCCCAGAATGAGGCCACTCAGGGAGCCTAAGAACAGATCTGCATAGTGAGGAACTGAAGCCCCTGCCAACAACCACGTGAGTGAGTTTGGGTTCTCCAGCCCCAGTTCAGCCTAAGATAACTGCGACCTCTTGAGAGACTCTTGGGACAAAATCACCCACCCAAGGTAAGCCACTCCCAGATTCCTGACCCACAAGAACTATGAATGGGGTAATCTGCTATGCAGCAGATGGCCTTGTGAATTATCTAATGGCCCAGTCAGGAAAAGCAGGGAATGAGAATGACAGGCAGCAAAATATACTACACCCTGAGCACCAGTTTGGATTCTAACACTGACAGCCAAGTACCCTGTGAAGGCTCAGAGATGCTCTCTGCAAAATGATAATGATAAGAAATCTATCTGGCATGTGTAACAAGAGCCATTAGATATTTATACATTTTTATTCAATAATACCAATTCTGAAATTCCAAGGTAAGGAAATAATCTGAAGTGTGAAAAACATTATGCACAAAGATGTTCATCACAGCATTGTCTAATGATTTAAAAAATGAAATAACTTTACGTACCACAATAGAGAAATAGTTAATAGCATCTTGAGTTGCAGGCATGTTACACACTATATCTGATTTAACTACCATAATAGCTGCCTTATCTCTACAGCAGAGATGAGGAATTGAGACCAAGAAAAGTCTTTTGTCTTAGATTGCATAACTCTTGATGATGAATCAAATTATAATTATAATTATTAGACCTCACACTTATATAGTATTTACTATGTGCTAGGCACTGTTCTAAGTGCTTTGCATATAATAAGTCATTGAAATCCTCATTTGTCTGACTCTACGGTGCTCAAAATTTCATTGAAAACAATTGTGTGAGTCAGGCACTGTGAGCATGGACTTAAATGCAATACCTTATATATTTCTAACAACCCTATAAAGTGTGTACCATTATCAGCTTCATTTTATGGATGAGGAAACAGGTTCACAGAATAAGTTGGGCATTATATTATTTTAACTCATTGGAGGAAACATTTAAGTAGAATACATTCCTATGTCATAGGAGGAGGAGAGCATAAGAGTTGGCAAACAAGAAAAATATATATTTATTGAACATAAATTAATGTGCTAGATACCACTCTACTAATTGCTGTGGGCACAGAGACAAAGCCTTTAATCTCATGGCACAGGATTTAGAGTCTAGCAAGAAGGTGAATAATAAACAAGTGTGTGTGTGTGTGTGTGTGTGTGTGTGTGTGTGTGTATGTAGTCAGTGGTGATTAGTGTAATAAAAAAAGACAAACAGAAAAGGAAGAGCCTACTATGTATGGGACACAGTTGCTATGGTATGCAGGGTGATCAGATGACTTCTTTAAGCAGGTGACATTTGAGCAGGGATCTGAAGGAAGAGAATGAGCCTTGCAAACTAAAAAAGAGCATCCCAGGCAGGAAACAGCAAAAGCAGAAGCCCCGAGTTAGAAGTGTGTGAGTGTATTTGAGGAACAACAAGTATGCTGGCAGCACTAAAATGAAGTAACCTGGAGGTAGAATAGATGAGTCCAGCGGCCCAAACAATATAGGCTCTTTCGGGCCACGGCAAAGTTTTGGCTTTTACTGTGAATGATATGAAAACCAATGGATGGTTTGGGGCAGAGGAATGACATGACTGTGACTTGAGTTGTTAAAAAAAAAATCACTTTGGCTGCCATGTTGACAATAGATGGCAGGGGGATAAGGGCTGACGCAGGGAGACCAGTGAAAAGGCCAGCGACAAATGCTAGTGGCTTAGGTTGGGAAAACAGCAGTAGAAAAGTGGTGAGAAGTGGCCAGATTCAGGATATGTTTTGAAAGAGGGACAACAGGATTTGCTGATGGACTGAATGCAGAGTGGAAAAGAAAGACAGTCAAGATAACTCCAAGGTTTTTAGTCAAAGCAACGAAAAGAATGGATATGTCATTTCTAAAATGAGGAATATTATGGGAGGAGCCTACTGGGGAGCTAGGAAACCATGAGTTGGGTTTTGGTCAAGTAATGTTTGAGATGCCTATTCGACACCTATGTGGAAATATTGAATAGTCAGCTAAATAATATGAATGTGGAGTTCAGAGAAGAGATTTGAGTTGGGTTGATAAATTTTGGAGCCATCAGTCTATATTTAAAGCCATGAGATTGGGTGAGATCATCAGTCTGTATTTAAAGCCATGAGATTGGGTAAGATCACCTAAGTAATGAGTACATAGAGAAAATACATACAGGCTGAGTCCTGGGGCAGTCCAATCTTTAAAGGTCAAGGAGATGAGAAAGAACCAGCAAGGGGACTAAAAAAGAGCTACCAGGCATGTGGTGTTCCAAGGGTAAGTGAGGAAAGCACTTTGAGGAGGAAAAAGTGACCGACTGTGTCAAATGTTGCTGACAAGCCAAGTAAGATGATGGCCGAGAACTGGCCATTGGACTTGGAAACATGGAGATCACTGCTGACCTTGACGGGAGTTGTATTGAGACAGTGATGGAAATGAAAGCCTAATAGGACAGGCTTTAAAAGAGAATCAAAGGAGAGGAAGCGGGGTGAGCACGGATATGCCTCAATCGCAGGCATCTACTGCAGGCACAAATTGGTTCACTGATGTGACTCCGATGGGCACAGAGGCCACTTTCCTCTTCACTGCGGTGACAGGGCTCAGGACAGAGGGGTAGCTTCCCATCAGCAGAGTCAGTAGAATCCAAAGAGGAAAGTGAAGTGGACACCAGGCACAGCTCCACGCCTGGAGTGGCAGTGAGAATCATGGCAGAGACAGGGAATCCACGAGGCCATCCTTATGAGTCCTGGGAACTCATAAGGAACTGACAGCGTAGGGTTTGGGCTGGGGCTGATGCAAAGACATGTCAGCTCTTGCTATGGCAACTCCCCCCACCCATGGATATGACCCAAGAAATGAGTATACACTTAGAAAAATGTAGATAATTTAACTTAAAGAGGAAAAAAATCAGTATTGTGATACATGCAGCATTATTGTTATGTAGAAAGATAAAATAAAATTCCAGGAATAAAGACAGTAATGAAACTTAATGTAAAACAATGTGTCGGTGTTAAAGCAGCTGAATCACATGTGAGTTCCTATTTCCTCTATTTTGTAACTTGTAGTAAAGTACTTAGATAGCTTGTATAATACCAAAAAAAAAAAAAAAAACTTAAGAGGATAGTAATCCAAGCCTTTCTCTGAGAATTGTTTTGAAGATTATAATAATGACTAATATTTGAATAGTTCATAAAGTGCTTTTCACACAGGTAATCTCGTTTCATCTTCACACCAACATGCCTTCCCTTGGCACTTTGCAAAAACTTTTATTATTGCACTTAGCAAACTGTGTTGCAATGATCTGTTTACATATCTGTTCCCACCCCAGACTGAAGTACTCCAAAGAGTCATATCTTTCCATCCTTGTCCTTGACAACGTAAGACATGGCACATGACAGAAGTGTAATAAATGTTTTGAAATGGGTGGATAACAGTTAGGAAGGTGGATGGATGATGGAAAGATGGTGGATGGGTGGATGGGTGGATGGGTGGATGGGTGGATGAACAGTTAGATGGATAGATGAGTGGATGGACAGGGTTCAAGGGATCAACAAATCACTACTTTATATATGAGCACCTAACTGTGCCTAAATTACATAGGTATCTTAACAACTACAGAGTGAGCCAACCACTACTCCCTCCCCACAAATTAAATATTTTTGAAACCTCATGGCGAGTTAACCCTCTCCATATCTCACATTTCTGGTCATCCTGGTCAGTCTCTCCTCTTAGCTGTCTTCTGTCACATTCCCATGCAGATCTGTGCTTCCTCTCCCCTGTCCCAGATCCATATTGCTTTCTTATCTTATCCAGACTCTTCCACCCAATAAACCAGAGCCCTCTGAATCATAAAAGATGCTGCTACATCCTCAAACTCTCCTGTTCTACCCTAAAGTAAACCTAGCCCTCACCTGTGTCCCTGCTTTCTCTACTCTGGGAAGTTCCCTATCTCTAGGGCATCTTTGTAGGACATCTCTGGATTAGGTATTCTTCTCTGTGCTGAATTTGCCAGTGTATTATCTCTCTGTTTTAGTAGTTCCCTCAGGCTGTCTCTTTCTTCGTGGTAGGAAAGATGACCATTGGCAACCTCAACTCTATATATCCCTTCGGCCCATGGACTAAACAAAAGAGGAACTCTTTCCCCAGCATTTATCTATCAGTCACATAGAGGCGCTCTCACTGGCACTAGATTATATCACATTTGTGATGTCAGGAAGAATGTAGTATTGTGACTGAGAGCCCAAAAGCAGCATATGAATTTGGAACAAGGGTGGTAGTCATATAGATCCCTAGAGATAAAACAATAGGCATACTACATTTCATCTGGGTCTATATCATCTCAAAACAGGTCAACCATGGACTCATTACCCACACAGCAAATAATTGGTCAACTTCAACTCTGATATCTCCACCACTTCCGAGCTTGCTAAGAATTTGCAGCATTTAAATGAAACATGGTAAGGATGGGAGGCGGGGGGCTTGTCCCTTTACTGAAAATTTACATATAAAATTATTAACCATGGTTTCCTCTAGGGAGAAAAGTGGAAGAGGGAGGGGTAGCATTAGAAAGAAATTCGTTTTTTTTTCTTGTGTATATTTTTATATATTGCTTGGTGTATTTTTTTAAGAAGTATAAAGGAGATGAAAAAGCTCCCCATAAAGGAAAAAGAGTGACGATGCCAGAGCTTGGTTCAAAGTGAGACCAGGGGAAGCAGAGGAAGAAATAAAGTTTCCTGGGAGGCCTGCTCCGGGCTCCAGGGTCCTTGTTCTTGGGAAAGCTAACACAGGCGTGAGGCAGAGAATGGTGACAACTGTGGTCCCTTCACAAGGCTAAGGAGCTGGCAGAATGCTGAGGGAAAATTGTTGTTTTTATTAGTGCTGTATTTGCCTACTGTTTAAATCTGTACTCTAGTGTATCAGGAATTAATGTGAACGTGGAAATTACATTCCTTTCCTTGGAAAAGTATGCTGATAAATTGAAAGTTAAATTGGCTCTAAAACCTGTTCTATCTCTGTTAAAAAGTCACAGGCAGATTTCAGAAAAATGGGCCAGCATTAAAATAGGAAAACACCGAGTTGAGAATTAATTTTTCCTCCAAATTTGGTAATTATTGAATTCTTGTGGGCATAAGTTCTGGTTGAATTATCAACCTTGTCTGGACAGAATAAGAATGATTAAAAAAAAAAAAAACCTGTCTACAAGTCAAAATGGGTGAATGATGGTATACAATGTTGGTATATTTTAGAATGAGGGGAAAGTGAATGATATATTTGAGTGTCATTAAGGCTATCTTGGATGAGAAATGAGGTCACTAAATCTGAGAGTGTGCTCATGACTTGGGAGCTACAATGTAAAATTAAGAGAGGTACAGCATACATAATCTTTGTGTGGAATCAGATCAGTGTACCCAGAAAACAATGGCATTGGCTAAAAATGACCAAGTAGTAAGACCATCAATGTACTGTATTTTTTAGGATCATATTTAGTCTGAAAAGAGTATGCATAAATTGAGAGAACAGAGTTTTACTGAGACCACCTGATGTTCAAGAATTTTACACTAATCTGAGTGGATTTAATTCCCTAAAGCAGAGCATTTGTTTTGCCTCAGTCCCCTGTGGATGTGGGGAACAGAGAGACTGATAAACAAGTGTTTAACATTCCTGATTAGACCAAACCTGTGTGCATTATGCAGGATGCAGCTGCGCGGAGGGAAAATACAACATCTTTCTAGCAAAGAGCAAAAACATGTGATCTTCTAACAGAGATGCTCAGAGATGCCTCCCCTTTTTGACTTTGTTAACACAAAGTCCATCTAAAAAGGTTTTCATATGGGATTTTTCCAAGGAACCAAGGAGAGCAGGAGGCATGTCAGAATTAAAGGCAAGGAAGAGTAACATTAAACTAGTGACTGCAAATCAGGTGTTTAAAACAAGGACTACTACTGGGCAAGACAAAATGTCCATTTTTTTCCCAGCCACCCCCTATTCCCACCCCATTTCCAAAAAACTTCGAAACAGACATTTGCATTATCTCCAATTGACTGGTTATATATCCAGTCACAGAGCAAACTGATGAATGTTCACCATACAGTTTAATCTTTTGTCTCATTACCAGGCCCTACCACCTGTAAAGCACCATAAATTAATCCTGTAAGTAGGTCGTGAAGAATATAGTTATATTTTATTATTTGGGTGTTAATTTGTTTAATTTAATCCTCTTTTAAGATCTATAAATTTGTACACTATTTTAGTAGGTAGGTTTTTGTTTTTGGTTTGGGGGCTTTTTTTTTTTGAGCCTTAAAATACAAAGAAAAGAAAAGAGAAAAAATAGAGTTCTATTCCCTTTCTGTCTCTGAAAAGCCATGGAGACCAACTACAATGACTACAAAGACAATATAACTGAAAGAAGTAGGATGGAAGAGACTAGGGAGTGGTGAGAACTGTAGCAGACCACATAGCTAAGCCCAGATACCCCACTGAGAAGGAACAATGGCTGTTTAACATCAGCTGACTGTTGCTAAATGGAAACTCAGGTCCAGAATTACTAGAGCTTCCAA
The DNA here is from genome assembly GCA_028627145.1 of Eidolon dupreanum. Classification (NCBI taxonomy): domain Eukaryota; kingdom Metazoa; phylum Chordata; class Mammalia; order Chiroptera; family Pteropodidae; genus Eidolon; species Eidolon dupreanum. The sequence goes on from CM053504.1 coordinate 10,589,004, forward strand.
TATTTTCAAGAGAAGCCATAAATGCCTGTTATCAATAAAATATCCCAATGTTTGAAGGCTGGATGAATTTTTTTTATTACACCTTTTATATCAAACAAAACATATCTGCCATCCAGGGTCAGCCTGTGGATCACCAATTTGGACCCAGGATATAATTAAAGATAAAAGTTTAGTCGTAAGGCATACAACGGCCCATCCAGTGTGGTGGTTACCCCAAGGACAAGACAATCATGACACAGTCTATAGGTCCTGTGCAAACATGAGCCGAGGCCCAGACACAGAGAGATAATCCAAAGCCACTTCTTCAGTGCAGATGTGCAGCTGTGGTCACTGGGATGCGTATGTTATATGTTCACTGGGGCTCATGCTATTTTAAATGCGTGCATGTTTCTGTTATAGGCCCTTCACATAAACCACAGGACGCTGCCTTTTGGAATTCATGAACATTTAATAATCTAATGTTATCCAAAGAAAAGTAACAAGTAGATTTTGGATTATTTAACTATAGAAATTATCTTTTATAAATTGAGATAAGTGGGAATGTTGAATTCAGGAACCACAAAAAAATACAGAACCGGGGGCTCAATTAAATAATAACAGATAAAACTATTAAGATTTCAAGGAGTTGGGTATATCAATTTATTTAACAAAATACTTACTGGGTGACAAATATGTACACACACTGTACTAAGAGGTATGCATGCATATGTTATTTAATTTTTACAACAACCTGTGTCTTAGCTCAGGCTCCTGCAGAAGCAGAATCTGAGACAAAAAATTTAGTGCAAGTGTTTATTTGAGAGGTGATTGCAAGAACACTGGTAGGGGAGCAAAGACATGAGGTAGAAAAAAGAGGGAAGTCAGAAAAGGTATATAATCACAAGCAGTTACCACCATGGGAAATTGGATCTCAATTCCACCAGGGAGCTCTGGGATACTGTGTAGATTATGCACTTTAGTTATCTGTTCAAGGAAGAAAAGGACTGGGATATTTATAAAACCCCCTTTAGTCCCCACACTCAGGGAACATTAGTTCCTTAGCATTCTGGCTGTCATGCTTGTGAGCAAAACAGTCTTTGGCAGCATGAGAGAGCCCCCAGGAAAAGAAACGCAGGTGCCGGCAATAAAAAGTTAGGTCAACGTGCAGAGAAATGGTAAGATCCAAAGACATATAGGTGGAGTACACAACTGAACTACAGCCCTCAAGATGGATCCTAACCAACTTTACAAATGAGGAAATGTGTGGGGTGCACTCTTAAAGTATAAAAACACTGGATGGAATTGCCCCCTTGGAAGCATGCCCATTAGGAACAAGCAGATAAGCCTCTTTTAAGAGACAGGGACATGGAGGACACTGGTTGTCAGCTGCTTTGACGGTCAGAGGAGGAGGTACTGGCATTTATACATTGGCTCCAGGTTTAAGCATCAACAATGCACCAGCAGGCATCACATGCAGAGCTTTGATGCAGTGAGGTCTATGATTTGGGGGCATCATCAGAGATGGGAGGCATCGCAATAAACAGACAGGAAAGGAGAAAAATAACAAATACCTCATACTAACCAAGGAGCCAGTGTGAGGGACTGGTGAAGTGAGCTACCTCCAGAGACTTTTGATACCTTCTAATGAAAAACTGCGGGTGTGTATATCTGCCTAGACTGTGACAACCTGGAGTGACCCAATTCTTATCCATAAGTGACAGAAATTAAACATTGAAGGTTCACTGGCTTCCAGAAATACTTTCCCTTCCTCTGTTGAAGTTTGTACCTATAATTTAAGATGACATAGATCAATTACCAAACTATTAAATGACAGTTAACATTTTTGGAAACTGAATACAAAATGAGCCAACTAACATGCCTTGTTATAACCCCATTGTGTATAAAGATTAGCTTTCAATGTTTAATGAATGTATGAAAATATAATTATCAAGTTATTGCTCTTGTAGAGGTGATTAATAATCATATCATTGACTTATCCACTGTGCTCTTGAATTATTGAACTGGAATATTTCTTTTCTCTGTAGTCTTTTTTCACTCTTTATAGTATTTGTGGTCACTTCTAACCTGCCTTCCTGTTATGAACTGAATGTTTGTGTAACCCAGTATTCATATATTGAAGTCCTAACCCCTAATGTGATGATATTTGGAGGTGGAGCCTTTGGGAGATGATTAGGTTTAGATGAGGTCATGAGGGTGGCATCTGCCCTCATAATGGTTCTAGTGCCCTTGTAAGAAGAGGATTAGACACGAGAGCTAGCACTCTATCTATCTATCTATCTATCTATCTATCTATCTATCTATCTCTCTATCTATCTATCCCTATACATATGCACCAAGAAAAGGCCATGTGAGTATACGGTGAAATGGCAGCCATCTACAAGCCAGGAAGAGAGCCCTCAACAGGAACCAAATCTGCTAGCACCTGGCTTATGGACTCCCAGCCTCCAGAACTAAAAAATAAATGTCTGTAGTTTAAGCCACCCAGGATGTGGCATTTCATTATAGCAGCCTGAGGGACTAAAACACTCCCCTACTAGACTCTACAATGCTTGGGAATTGGACACTGCCATTACTCACTCTTTATTCCTCGTACCTAAGGAAGAGCCTGGCACAAAGTAGGTGCTTGTGAACGAATGAAGAGATCTACCTTTGTAGTTGAACACAATTTTTGACTTTATTTTGGGATACAATGTAGAACTGAATAATCACATTCAGAAAAAATAAATGAGTTCAAATGTTGGCCCATCACTTATTGCTTGAGCACAGGATCAAATCACTTGACCTCTCTGAATATCAATTCTCTTAACTGTAAAATGATGATTCTCTTAGCTTGGGTTCCTCAAAGTGGACCTTGAGAAAAGGACTTGGATGCAGGTGTTTGTGGCATGTGAGGAAGTGGAGAAAGTGACACAGAGAAGGGAGAAAATTCAATCAGGTGTGTGTTGATGAGCAGGTCACTGCTGTGAGACATCAAAGCTCAGTCCCACAGAGGGAACTCTGAGAAATGGCGTAAAACATGCCTCCAGAATCTTACACAGCTCAGAGGCTGGGGCAGGTTATCTGCCACCTCCACTCTCTCACTGGTTGAGGGTTACCCCAAGGTATTTACATATGCTTTCAGGTTCTACCTACGTGTAGTAGAGCAACTTTCTCTGATACCAGATAAATCCCTCAGGCACCTGCAGTAGAGAGCTGTTATGCTAATATATTAAATGAGGAAATGTGTGTAGGGCACCGACCATAGTGCCTGGTCTACGAAAAATCACCTATAAATTTCTGTGGTGGTAACTGCAATGGCTGTTCTTGTTAAATACAGTGATGAAAACTGCAACTCGTACGGAGAATACTTGAAATTACAAGTCAGTTCCACAGTGCTGCTGCCTGCTCTGAATCAAAGTCTTTTGCAGATCTGTGAATTGTAGCGGTGAAGAAACTGTGACCACTGACCCCGTGGAGTTCACTTTCCACGTTGGACAGCCAGACGCCAAAGTAAATTTGATTCCCTGCTCTGCCTCATATCATCTCTTTGGCTGGACTTCGTATAGAATTTCTTTATACTATCAAGGGAAAAAGAAAGCCAGAAATGCACACACATTTTATTACTAATGAAACTAAAACACGAACCGCATCATCACCTCTACAAAATCTTGTATCACATACATGCCTTATGTGCAGCAATCACTGCTTTTGACTATAGTATGTTCATTCCAATGTCATTCTTTTTTCTTCCAATCACTATAACCCATCAACGGTGTCTTGGTTTATATTCTCCCCAGAAGTAAACACTGAGAGGATTCAGAAACAAGAAGTTTATTTGGGATATGATCCCAAGAAATTCTAATCGGGAAGTGGGAAAGTGAGACATAGAAAAGAAGATAAACAATATAAGGTGTATTATCAACCAGTTATCACTGTGGGCAGCTGGGTCTTAATCATACTGGGAACTTTTGAATCGGTGGAAAACACCTACCTTAGAGTCATCCCACCCAAGGGATGAGGAATCCTGAGTGTTTAATATGTCAGCTCCCACTGGCACTGGTTGAGAGTTGTTTTCAGAGGGTGCTAATTCCCCAGCTCTTCTGGCATGCTGAGCTTTGCCAACAAAGTGCACTCTGGCTGCAATTAGAAGTGGGGACATAGAAAAGACTCAACTGAGAGCTCTTAAGTGTCACACAAGGTCACAGGAGAGTCACTCCACAATGTAAACTGTGTCTGTCTTCTTCATCATGGATCCGCAGTTCCTAACACATTCCTTGGCCCATAGTAAGCATTCAGTACTTTGGGATGGATGGATGGATGGATGGATGGATGGATGGATGGATGTATGGATGGATAGATAGATGTCCTTTGCACTGAGTCTTAATGGATGAGTAGGAGTTCACTGGGTATACCAGGACCAAGAAACAGTGTTATACGAAAACATGCCTCTGTGTTGGGAAAGGTCTCAGGGAAACCCATCGTTTTGTTTAAAATCTGCAGTTGCTTAGAAAGTGATTCCTTCTATAGGAACATCATCTGCCTTCCTGTAACTTCCACTCTCTTATTCTACTTTTGCCCTTCAAAGCCACAACAACAAAAAAAAATTCTAACTTCTCTTTCATATATTTCACAGTCCTTCAGATATTTGCTGACATGGCCTCTTTCCTCATATTCACACATCCCTGGTTTCTTGTCAATGCCCCGAACTAAAGAGTTTTATCCAGGTATTATTCGACCACATGACATTCAATTTTAGGTACTTGTATCAAGGATGTAGAATACAGCGTTGTGTAGTAACTTTGAAATATTCCAGATCTGGGGTCAAACTTTGACACTACCAGTTGTGTGATCTGGGATAAGTAACTTGTCTACCCTGAATCACTAATTCTTCATCTGCAGAATCAGTCATTATGCTTATCTCACTGGAAGCTACAATGGGCATTTAATAAAGTTTATTCTCTTTCATTGAACTTACTGACTTTTTCTCCACCGTGTGGCTGCTGAGCCACATTTCTCTGCCCTACACACCCTGGGAATTGTGAGCTTTCAACCAGAAAAATACCCATATCACTCAGGCCACTGCACAGAGAATTTAGTCCAAAAGAGGCCACTCTGGGCCTCCTTCCCTCCCAGCAACTCGGAGTTAAGCAGCCATCCTTACCTCTACCATAACAGGAATAAAGACTCCTCACTTGTTCACCTGCTGAGCAAAGGGAGTGATTACCCATGAAAGGGAAGTGTTGCCCATAGAAATCAATACAGATGAGGCTTTGAAAAGGTTGGCTGGCTGCAGAGGATTAGATATTGATCTTGCTTGTTTTCCTAGTTATTGCTCTGTTCGCCACCTGTGGAGTCCTCTTCTAATCTCCTCCTAATACCAAGCAAGACAAGAGAGCTCAGCCCAGAGCAGACTCAGGGCATGACAACTGCAAAACATGAAGGAACTCCCAGTACCCATGTCCGGAAAACCATGACACAGGGGAAGTGATCCCCCAACACTGCATGACAACTCAGGATTAAAGAAAGTGATTAAAACAGAACTAGACACATAGACTGAACCCAGTGTGAAGCCCAGTCTACATATCTGTTCCGTGGAACTCTGAGATGTCCAGAAAAAATCAGGAGGAGGGGAAAAGGCGTTTATATAAATGTCTGTTGAGCCTCTACGAACTCCTATCAGTGGAAATTTAGGGCATAAAGAGCCTGGAATAAAACTATACAGATATAGTAAGGAAACAATAAGAGAAAACTGCTTTGCCTACCAAATTGGAAAAGATATTTTTGATGACAATATTTTGATTGATGACTAGTGTTCAAAGGAATGGAAGGAGTGAAGAATAACTTTTTTGGAGAGCAGTTTGACGGTACACTTCAAAAGCTGTAAAATTCATCACACACTTTGAACCAGTAATTCTACTTTTAGAAATTGATCTGGAAAATGTAATTAAGAGTGTGCACAAGGCTTTGCTACAAGTTAAAAGGTGGATGTCCCTTCCTGTAACACGGACTGGGGAGGAAGGAAGGCTGGGTATGAAGTTCAGATGGGATGGGGCACTGCAATAAACAGGTGCTATGTAGTGGATGGCCCACACCTGCTGCAGGGGAAACCATACCAAGGCCAAGAGATCCTTGGCTAGTCAATAAACACTGACCGTGACCGTGTTAGCAATGTGGAGAAGACTGCATCCTTGCCCTAGAGATATTGCTTTATCAAAAGGGATACAGGCAATAAAATGGAAAAGTGTGCAATCTGTTAACAGAGTAGCTGTGGAAAATCAAGGCAGGGGAATGCAAAGAACAAGAGGTTAATTCCACACAGTGCATCAGTAAGTCTCCATCAGGATATGACTCATGAAGTGAGCCTCAAAAATGGGTAGAATTTAGCAAAGGAGACAAATGGCAGAAGAACATTCGAAGACATAAGAAAACATTCACAGAAGTGCATGTGGATAGGGAACAGATGAGAGGTACCTTTGGAGGGCAGAATATAGTAAGATCATGAGGGTCCTTATGACCCACAGTGAGGAGCCACAATGACCCAAGGTGACATTCCAACATGGAAGCTGACATGGAGACATGGGTCACGCTCTCCTTTAAACACAAAGTCAAGTGACTTGAACTTTTGACCCAGATCTTCTTTCTGCTTGTCTCTTCATGACATTCTTTCATAAAATAAAATTTATTCAAAAGCTCTAACTATGAAAAAATACTTATGGAATATCTCATTTCCAGGATCATTTGAGACTGCTCTTATTAGAAAACTCTCATTCATACCCATCTGCTTTACTTTTATCATCCTCGCAGGTATAGGCCCTCACATCTTTGCAGGCCAATATTCTGTATGAAATGGAATCACTGAGCCCATTTATTCTATTGACCATTGTTATATACTCTTTAACATCTTGTACAGAAATCTGGATAGAGAACCTTATAGAGAAATCTGGTAATAACAACATACAATTGCTTGCAGTTTTCACTGCCCTTTCCTCTGTAGAAAGGAATCAGTCATGAGCTATGTAAGATGAGTATTTATCCCTGGTTATTTATGCTCAAGTAGAATCGATCCCTAATACCATCATGAGAGTCAGAGTCAAGGAAAGTGTCTTGACAGGTTAGATTACAATTTTCAGTGGGGCACAAAATGGAATATGTTCTATCTTTCTTTCTCGTGCCATCTTTCTTTCTAACTTGTATTTCAGTAATTCAGATCCGCCTTTGGGTGAGATAGACATATATCTACCAGCTACAGAGGGCAAAAGAAAAAGATAAACATTCTCTTATAAACTGATAACATGGTTTCCTGTAACACACTAAAAGAGTCCTTATTGTACAGCTGTCCCTGTTGAGAAATCACTGACAAAAGAAATAACTTAAGATCAACTATTTCCAAGCCAAAGCTATTTTTTTTGGTAGCTGCTTCCCAACATAATCTACTAATAGTCATAATCATTAAAGCAAGCAACCACAGTTATTTCCTTCCCTGTGTCCAAGTCTTTTTTCAATGTGAATTTGAAGCTCTAACATCAAGAGGTAGAGCCAATTATTTCAGTCTTTGACTCTAGGTTGGCCTTAAAACTTGCACTGATCAAAAGAATGTGAAAGAGATACTCAAGTGTCAATGGAGTGTCTACATGGGAACCCCAACTTCTATCCCCACTACTAATAAAAAAGCATCTCCCTGCCTCTGATGGAGTGGTATCAGACAAAGTCAGCTAAAATAGAGTTAAATAAGATCCAGTCTCATAATACCCAAAATGTCCCAGCTTCAAAAGAAAATAACTCATTATACCAAAAACCAGGATGTTATCTGAGTGAAACAAAAAGACAATCAATAGATGCCAACAATGAGATGACAAAGTCATTAGAATTATCTGATAAGAACATAAAAGCAGCCATTATAGAAGGCTTCAATCAGTAATTATGAACATGCTTAAAACAAGTGAAAAAAATAGAAGTCCACAAAAAATAAAGGAAATAAAGATGAACCAAATGGAGATTTTAAAACTGAAAAACACAATAACTAAAAAATCGTTAAACTCAATAGATGAGCTCAACAGCAGAAAAGAAGGCAGGGGGTGGGGGGCATTAGTGAACCAAAAGACATAAAAATTACCAGTCTGGACCATAGAGAGACAAATAAACTGGGGGAAAATGGAAACTCAGAGACTTTGGAACCATAACTAAAAATCTAACATTCATGTTATTTGAGTATAGGAAAGAGAAAGGAAAGAGAAAGGCAGAAAAAGGTATTCAAAGTAGTAGCTTTCAAAATATGGCAAAATACACAAACCTACAGCCTCAAGAAGCTGAGTAAACCCCAAACAAGTTGAATGACAATTTCAAATCTAATGATTTCTCATTAACAATGGAAGCCAGAAGTAAGTAGCACATTTTTCAAGCACTGGAATATTTTTATCCAGTAAAAATACATTTTGAGAATGAAGGAGAAATCAAGAATTCTCAGATGAAGAAAAACTAAGAATTTTGTACCAGCAGACCTACCCAAAAAGAATGGCTAAAGGAAGTTCTATAAATAGACATGAAATGACAAAAGAGAGAATCTTGGTACATCAACAAAGAAGAAAGAACATGGATAATTACAATGAACTCTCTTCCTCTTGAAATTCCTAATAATTTTTCATGGTTGAAGGAAAAATTATAACAAAACATGATCAGGACTTATATGATAAAAACTACAAACCCCTAATGAAGGAAATCAAGGAAGACCAAAATAAGTGGAAAGATATATCATGTTGAGTTGGAAGACTCAACAGAGTAAAGATGTTAATTCTCTCCAAATTGATATACAAGTTTAATGCAATTTCTATCAAAGTCCCAGCAAGATTTTTTGTATACATAGACAAGATTGTTTTAAAATTTATATGAAAATGGCACAATGATAACTAAAACAATTTTGAAAAAGAATAAAGTGGGATGAATCACTGTGCCCAACTGCTAGACTCTGTATAGTTACAGTCACCAAGACAGTGTGGTATTGTCAGAGGGGTAGACAACACAGATCAAAAGACTGGACCAAGAAACCAAAAGCATACCCACACAAATATGCCCACTGACTTTTGACAAAGTGCAAAAGCAATCCAATGGAAGAAATATAGCCTTTCAACAAATAATTCTAGAAAATTATATATCCATAGGCAAAAGGAAAAAGAATCTTGACCTAATTCTCACAACTTATATGAAAATTACTTAAAATGTAAAACTGACTTAAATGTAAAACATAGCACTATAAAACTTGTATTAAAAAAAAAAAAAACAGGAGAAAATCTTCAGGATCTACAGGCAGTCAGAGTCCTTAGACTTGACATCAAAAGCATAATCCATAAAAGGAAAATTAATAAGTTGAAACTTTATCAAAATTAAAGTATATGTTCTGTGAAAGATCATGTCAAGAGGATTAAAATGCAAGCTATAGGGTGGGAGAAAATACTTACAAGCTACATATCTGACAGAAGCCTAGTCTCTAGACCATATAAATAATTCTTTAAAAATCAACAATTTTAAAAAAGCAATACTAGTAGAAAATGGGCAAAGGACATGAAGAGACATTTCACTTAGAGGATATATAGTGATTATAAACCCATAAAAAGTTGCTTGACGTCATTAGTCATTAGGGAAACGCAAATTAAAATCACAATAAGATATCATTACACATCTATTAGAGTTGCTCTAGAAAAATTTTTAATGACACCACCAAATTCTGAGGAGCATGGAAAGAAATCAGGTCACTCATACATCGCTGGTACGAATGCAAAATTATCTGGTCACTCTAGAAGACAATTTGGCAGTTTCTTAAAAAAATAATTAAACATGTAAATTGCCATACAACCCAGCAATTATACTCCTGGGCATTTATACAAGAGAAATGAAAATTTACGTTCACACAAAAGTCTATATGCAAATATTTATAGAGGTTTTATTCATATTAACCCCAAACTGGAGGCAACCCAGATGTCCTTCAATGGGTCAATAGTTATAAGAACTGTGATTCATCCATACCATAGAACACCACTCAGCAATAACAAAGAACAAACTATTAATCCACGCAATAACCTGGATTAATCTCCAGGGAATTATGTTGAGTGAAAAAAAAAGTCAGTCCCAAGGGGTTACATAATTTATGATTCCATTTATATAACATTCTTAAAGTGACAAAATTATAGAAATGGAGAACAGATTAGTGGTTGTCGGGGACTAAGAAGGGAGTAAGGAAAGGAGAGAAGTGGACGTGGCTATAAAATGGATGAATTTTTGTGGTGACGGACATGTTCTACATGTTGACTACACCCATGTCAGTGTCCTAGCTGTAGTATTATACTACACTTTTGTAAGATATTAGCATGGGAGGAAACTGGGAAAAGGGTACACAGATCTCTCTATTATTTCCTGCAACTGTATGTGAATCTACAATTACCTCAAAATAAACATTTTAACTTAAAAAAGCAAAAGGAAAGAATGTGGTAGAAGTGATGATGTGCCAATTTCAAGCCAAGATCTCAAGAGATCTTCACAGTTCCTTATTTGGAATTTTGCCCAGATGCCATGTGAATAAGCTTCCGTTAGCCTGGAGGTCAAGAGGCCACAGGAAACAAACGATCTTGACTAAAGCCATCCTAGACCAGGCAGCTCCCAGCCAACCCGGCAGTCAAATGCAGACACACAAATGAGCCTAGCAGAGACTAGAAGAAATGCCCACTGAAACCCACATACCTGAAGCTCATGAGTTAAGAAAATGGCTGGTGATTTTAGACACTAAAGTATTGGGGAATTTGTTACACAGTAAAAGCTAACTGATACAAGTCAACACATTTACATATTTTGAAACCCATTTATCTTAGAAGATTCTCTAGAAAGTTATTTCGTTTAAAGTTAGATGTTTTGAAATCTTTTATCTTTGAATTGGACATTTAATAAATCACATTTTTTCAATTGCCTAGGCTAAAATTATAAGGATGGTATAAGACCCTTGATCCTGCTCCCAGGTATTCCTTAGGCACACCTCACTAGGGAGGTGGGATGGCTCTGTATTGAGGTGTGGGTCCTTGATAAGACCCTCCACATTCATCAGAGGTCATCCTCGCTGCCCCAGCCCAGCAGATAGTAAAAGGAACACAGTTCTGCCCCTAATGAGCTTCACAGAATAGCTGCTTCCCAGATAACTGATCTCCAACTCAGAGCCACTCAATATCTATGGAGGGGTGTCTGAAGGCTACAGCACCCTTCTGTTCCCCCAGGGATGCTAAGTGCTGTCCTTGAGTTAGGCCACATCATCAGAGAATGAAAGGACCACGTTGTTTTGGCCCTCGTGAAATCGCTTTTATTGAACTGCACTTTGGCATTTGGCCACTTCCCTGTCTTATGGGACTTGAGAAGAAGCTGCATGGAACCCAATATTGTCTCTGCTCTGGCGATGGGGCCAAGAGCCGAAGCCATGACGAAAGCCTTCAGAAGGCTTTCTCTCTCTCTCTGTTTTGATTACAGGGCAAGTGGTATAACTCTCCTAAGCAGCTGGCTGGTATTTCCTACAGGGCCCCTGTGAATCATGTCACTGACATGCCTTCCCACTTGTCTGCCCTGCTCAGAGCCAAACTGAGACTCTTGTAGAACAGTGTGTGGCTCAGATCTAGGCATCATCAGACTCCAGTCCAGGCCCTTCTCACCTGAAGTTTCTCCGCCTGCCATGGACCCCAGAGCTGAGCATGGACCTGGATCTTCTCGGTTGCCCTGGAGACCGGCAGAGTTATGAAGAGTCACTTGGGTCTAACTTTATAAATTCAGCCTTGTCCACCTGCTGAGTTAACCACCCAGAAAATCAGCCATGGGCTTCCATGCTTGGAGGAAGAGGAATGGGAAACAGGGAACTCTGGCATGGGTTAAGCCCCTCCATGTATCTGGAACTGTGTATGTACTAATTATCCTCAAAACAACTCTAAGAGATGGAAATTATTATCTGCAAATCCAGGAGGAAAATGAAGATTAGAGAAAAAGTGATTCACCTAGAAATCACCCCACCGATCAGCAGCCAAGCCAGCATGCAAACCTGAGTCTAATTCTGAAGTCCATGCTCTTTCCTCTAGACAAGTTGGCAAACCATGATCCCTGGATCCGATCCAGCCTGCCACCTGTTTTGAAAATAATTTTATTGGAGCTCAGTCATGCTATTTGTTTACATATGGTCTGAAGCCACTTTCGCATTACAACAGCAAAGCTGAGTGGCAGACACAGAGACCACATGGCCCCCAAACCCTAAAATCTTTACTCTGTTTCTTTACAGAGAATGTTTACTGACACAGACAAAGAGCAGACAAAGAGCTCTAGAGAAATGACCCCTCTGTCTTAAAGAGGGGCTATCAGAGTCACCTGTGGGAGAGAAGGCAGGTGTCTCAAAAATGCAGGTTTCCAGGCCCCTTTCATGCACACCAGGCTAGACTGTTCCACGCTGGAGACATGAATCTGCATTTTTAACACACTCTCCACCACCATCAAGTGCTTCTGACCGTCACTGAACTACAGCCCAAACTGGGGATTTAATATCCCCAACAGCCCTCAGCTTGGCTGTTGGTTTGCAAACTCTGGAGCTTTTCTGGGTGAAACCCGAAACTGGCCCCCTGAGCACAGAGGGCAGGGAGAGACAGAAGAAAGAGGCAGACCACTCCAGATTGGTAGGTGACAGGTTTAATAAGCAAGGGAACTTACACACGAGGCACACACCTGTCAGGCTCTTCCAAGTTTATTTAGAGGCTTTTCCATTCCCTGTGTGGGCTAATGATGAGGCTCATTCTGCACTGGCCCCCACAGTTCCCGCAGTGGTAACTTCCTCAAACTCGCACCCTTTACTGCCTTCCTCCCCTCCCTGGCTTAGCTCCCCCTCCCCTACTGGTGCTTCTTGGGATCACCTCCTAAATACACTACTTGCCCTTGAATCCTTGTCTGAGGGTCTATTCCTGGGAGGCCCCCTCAAAACAGAAAAAAGCTGGAGACATTGAGATAATGATAAATATTGGTTAGGTTTTAAAATATCATATACTTAAGTAATAACTATTGCATTCCTACCAGGGATCAAGTTCCTGAAAGGAAACAAGGTAGGAAAGAGTGGGAGCCAGGAGTAGGAAGAACCAAACTGTAGAAACGAATAAGATAGGGTCCCCACCTCAGACAGAGCTGACCATTTAGTTAGGGGCAAGGGAGATGGCCCATGACAACACAGAGAAACAGAGACAGGGAAAGCAGGAAATAAAGGCGACATCAAGCCAGCCTTAGGTCTCCAGGTTGGCACCGATGTACAGTAGGGGCAGGGGCCACGACCAGCCACCATTTCTTAAAGGGGAAATTCACCAAGCCTACCAGATCTGAACGCAGCAAAGTCTGTAAAATATTTTCACAGGCCATTATTACTTTTCACCTTCATGACAGCCTTATAGGTAAACAGGAACAGTGTCATCCTCATTCATGCCATTTCTCATATAAGGGAACTGAGGCACAGAGGTCCACATGTGTACCGTCAGATCAGAACTAGCGCACAGCCCACAGCCACTGCTCTGTGTTGCTAAAGACTTATTTGAGGGCTGAAGTCAGCCAGGACCCCATTCTGCTAGGAGATTCCTTGGTTATGCTAAACTGACGCTTCTGCTCAGGGAATACTAAGACACTATCCCAGCCACCTCTGAAGCCTGGGAACAGGAGTATCTCAGAAGAAGGGTTCCTGGGGGATAGGCTCAGAGGCCAGCCGAGAATGGGGACTCAGTCCCCACCTCAGGAAGTGGGACTTTCCTAACCTCACCTACCAAATCTCATGTGTTCCACCTCCCTACCTGCCCCACCCCCGAATCTGGCCTGGCCCCTCTGCTCCCAGTGGACACTTCCTATCCCCATGGAGCCAGAGGGATAGCACAATTCTGGTTCCCATAGCAACACGGCCAGGTTCACACGGCAACAAGTTCCTGCCTTTACAATCAGCTCAATGTAACTGTCAGTGGCCCAGGCAATTTCAAGTCAGCCTAAGAGGTTAATTTGCAGCTTTCTCTGCATAGAAGCCCCCAGCATGAAAGAAAGGTGAGTCATCAGCCCAAAGCACACCATTAAGCCAGGACCACATCCACTGGTCCTGAGTTTCCCACTCAAACCTGAGGAGGCCGATCCAGTTAAATGGTTCTTTGTCTAATAATCAGCCCATGATCCCTGAATATCTCTTGGTCAGCATCCAAGGGCAGATGGAAACTTCCAGCATTAGTCAGCATGTGCTAATGTGTAGTACAACAGGGGCTGCTGCTCTCCAAATCCTCTCTCTCAGCCCTGCTCCTGGGTTAAAGGGGATGGGAGGTGAACAGGAAAAGAAGACACAGACACACCAGCTCCAAGGAGAGAGCCAGGGAGGAGGGCCTGCCTGCACGGGTGGCTGGCCCTCGTCACTGCCTGAGGCTTGATTAGGAGACCCTTCATCTCTGGTGCTGGCCTGCCCGGGGGCCTCTGGAGACTCTGGCTGCTCCACTGCCCCACAGCTGAAGGTGTAATGCTCAGAAAGGAAGGTGGCCTGGTGGAGTTCCCTGCCCACGTTCATGGGTGTAGACAGGTTATTTACTGCCAGACAGGGGTTAGGGTATGGCTTTCAGCATAATTCTTAACCCACTGAATTTGGACAACATATTCGAATGTTTACTGTATGGATCGCACATTCCAACATCCTTATTAGAATAAGTGGACCAAAAAGAGGAGTGAGATTAGCAACTGCCACCATTTAATCAAGTGCTTAGCATGTGCCAAAGACTGCCTTGAGCATTTTATGCGTGTTTTGTTATCTAATCCTCACCACACGCCTATGAAGTAGGACTATATTTTACAGGCAAGGAGAGAAGTTTCAGAAAAGTAAAGTGATCACGCCAGGGTCAAACAGCCAGTCAGCAGTGCTGCTAGAATTTGAACAAAGAACACCAAATCTCAAATTGTCAATACTGCTCCCTCCTCAATCTGGAGGGACATTAAAAAAGCAATTTCAAAGGCAACAGTCCATGCACAACCTCCCGACACAGGGGATTCATCAGATCAGGGTCTCTTCTGTTGAAAAAGACAGTAACAAGAAAAGGTTATAAGTCTATGATGAAGAGTGACAGGAACCGCCCTAAAACTTCAGTCTCATGAAGGTAGAGTTTCTCTAAGTAGAATAAGACTACAGACCGGAAAGTTCAGGGTAGGGAGAAGAGTGTACTATAATTCCAACCTGTCAAATTTAAGCTATGCGTGTAACTTCTATTGGCTCGCACCCTTGGGAGCTTCCTGGGGTGAACTCTGAAAGCGGCCCCTACATGCAGACAGAGAGCGAGGAGAGACCACAGAAGGAGGCAGGCCACTCCATATTGGTGGGCGGCAGGTTTAACAAGCAAGGAGACTTACATACAAGGTTTGTCTTGTGTGGCCACAAAATGAGTAGATTTCTGAACCCGTCTGCCAGAATCTTAAAAGTTTCTCTAGAGGCCTTAATGGGGTTCAGTCATGTACCCTATCCAGATGGTCTCAGCAACACCTCACTCTCTCAAGGCTGTATCCTTGAAACAGGTCTGCTATGATGACAGTGGACAGAGTGTGCATTCCAAGGACAGGGGAGCAGGGCGGAGGCTCCGATTGCTTGGGTCTGCCTCACAGGTCAGTTGGTGGTCATGTTCTCTCAGCGACCACCTCCAACACCACAGAATTCTTCATCTGCCCACAACTGTTGTGTGAGCAAAAAATAAACATCTAGTAGCATCAGAAATGGGCCCAGTAGGCATTGGCGCTGACTAAGCCTGCATAACCAAAGAGAAACTGGAGTCTGGACCCACCACGATTATGGGGCTGTGGGGGGAGGAGCATGTCCAGCAAGGCCACAGTGAAATGGAGATGACACAGCCCCCAGTGTATAACCAAGAGGCTGACAAAGTGTGTAGGGGTCAAGGCAAAGGAGCCAGTCTCCATAATCAGGACATTGGTTATATGTGGGGAAATAAATGACTAGATGGAGCACAATGGAAGCCAGTTTTCTCACTGTGAGAGAGAGACAGACAGTATGGAAACGGGGGAGGCTCGCCGTTCAGTTGGAATTGGAGACATCAGTATGAACTCACAATTTTTAATATGCACAAATGAATGTATAACCAGAATTGAATCAAAAAGAAACATCAGACAAATGAGAAAATTTGAGAAACATTCCAAAAGTAGCTGGACTGTACTTCTCAAAAATGCCAAAGTCATGATAGAATGGAAAATTGAGGGACTTTTCCAGACTGAAGAAGACTAAAGAGATATGACAGCTAAATGCAAGACAGGATACGAGATAAATCCTGGAGAGAAAAATAAAGCTGTTTATAAGGATGTTTACTGGGATAACTGGCAAGATTTGGATGATCTGTGGATTGAATAGTATTTTAATGTCTTTATTTTTATAGTTGTACTGGGGTTATGTAAAAAAAGTCTGTCTTGGGAAAACACACACTGAAGAATTTACAAGTAATTAGCTATGCTGCAGCTTACTCTCAAATGGTTCAGAAAAAGTATACACACAGAGAGAGACAGAGAGACAGACAGAAAGAATAAGGCAAATATGATAAAAATATTAACAATTGGAGAATCTGAGTTAAGAGTAGACAGAAAACTTTCCTTCGATTTTTACAACTTTTCTATAACTGTAAAAATATATAATAAATTTTAAAGACAATCTGTTATGTTCCATTACATATTTGGTTCTGTTTGTTACTGCAGCCTAGCCTACCCTTACTAATACAGGATGTAACTATTTTTTCCCAAATAAGAGTTAGACTGTATCATTAACATAACAAATACTTGAGAGCCCTGTGTGTGCCAGCCACTGTGCTAGGGTTATAAAACTGAAGAAGACGGGCATGGTCCCTGCCCCCATGGAGCCTGCAGTAAAATATAGTGATTAAACAAATTATATAATTTTTAATTACAATTACAGTAAGTGCTAGAGGGAAAGCTTCATAACAGGGTGATCTATGGAGGGTTTCTCCAGAGAAATGGTATTTAACAGTTAAAGAAAGTTATCCCAGGTAAAAGAGGTAGAATGCAATGAAATGGAAGTGCTTAAGTGTTCAATATCCTATCATGATACTTTCAAGGTCCTGGACCTCCCCTAAACAAACTATTATCTTCTTGCGAAAATGCTGAAAAATTGTCAATGTGCTTATGAGTCTATCCAAGGATTGCCATTGATTTTTGAATAATTTTAAATTCCCTGATTCTATTCCTGCCACATTATCACATTATTTATACTGCAACCAGAGAATTCTTTTGAAAACATTGATAAGACCAAATCTCTCCCTGCTTAAAACTCTCCACTGACTTCCCAACTATATCCATTACCTATTGCCTCAGTAATGGTATAGGACCCACAAAACCCCAGTGGCATATGACCACAAATATGTGGGCTTCTGCCAGGGGGTCAGCTGCACATTTTGATCTAGGATGGTCTCAGCTGGGACAACTGTATTGCCTCAGCACTTTTCCATAGTTCTCGTACTCCTGCAGGCCAGCCCAGGCAAGTTCCCATGGCCAAGGCAGAAGAAAAAGAGTGAACCCAATCATGCAAGGGTTTCTTGAGCTTCCATGTGAATTCTATTTGCTAACATACCATTGGTCGGAGTAAATAACATGGCCAAGTCCAGAATCAGATAGGGAGGCAGTGCTAAGTTAAATGGCAAAAGTCATGTATGTAAGGAGCAAAGAATTGGAGTTATTGATAAAATCAACCAACCACAACATCTCACCTAGAATAAACTCCAAATGTCTCACCACAGCTTATGTGATCTGGCCCTGTTGACCTCTAAATGACATCTTGCTTTAGGGATTGCTAATTTTCAGGGCTTAGCATGAAGCCTGGCATATAAGTGCTCCATACATATTTCTTTATTGAACAAATGAATGAATGTAATATTGTGTTCTTCCTTTGATATGCGCTGATTAATTGGGAGTCAATTTGTCTCTAAAAAATTAGACATGTTTTTTTTTTTTTACTTCTCTCCAGTTTCAGTGTATATCATAGATGTTTCTGTACATCCCCCAAGAAACCTGGAAACTTTAAAAACATTTAAGCCAATGTAATAACAGATATCATTAAGAATTGAGCTTTATCTTAAGATGCTAATTTGACATCTGCCCCACAAAATTCCTGGAAAGGTAATAGCATGGTGGTGCCTCCCTGAAATAAATATTTCAGAATTAGAGAAAGAAGAGGACTTGGGATGCAGACAAATAGGGAAAAGAAGAGATTAGATTTCTCCAAACCACAGTTATTGTAATTAATGCCTCTAACAGAATCAGTGATTTAGGAGCAAGTTTTCTTCCAGAATGTTCTGGGCCTACAGTATGAATCTGGGGAGCCTTGCACAGTTGGGCAGTTTGGGAAAATCCTGTACTCCAATTTGTTTCTTCTGGGAACACGTGAAACAGTTACTATGGAGTCTAAAGGCCAGACTGTAACGTTCACATCTGTTTATTAACTCTCTGTCCCCAGCACCTAGCTCAGTAGGCAGGAAATAAATCTTTGTGGAGTGAATGCATGACCCAGTTAAAATGAACAAAGATAATGAGAATGGAGAAAATATGAAAAATGACAGGAGAGAAATGCCAGAACTTGAGAACTGACTTGATACTGGGACAGAGGTGGGTAATAAAGTCAGAGAAAACTTCTAGGGTCTTTGGAATCTGGGGGCCCAGGAGCAAAGTTGGCAGAGTTCTTCAGGAGTCAAGAATGGTGTAGGCACTTGTCTCCAATGCCCTGGCCATAATTCCCAAATGCCCTTACCGTTTATGTGCACACCAGCTTCACTTCCAGCGGCCACACCTACATCTTTGTCAGAGGTCTGCCTTCAGGCTTTGCTGCTGTACCCGTCCACCCAGTGCCTGAAAGTGCACATCCCTCTGCTGGGTGTTGGGGGTACAACTATCTCAGCCTCCTCATCCATTGGGTTAATCTGAGCTGTGTGTTTTTTGAGACCTCTTAAAGCTTTCCTCCATGGGATTAATCTCCAAATGCCCACTGTGATAGCTGGATTAATCATTCATTTTTTATTTGCTGCCTTTTCTCCCTTAGATTACCTCCCTCCTCATCTGCACATATTCCTTGTACCTCACAATAAAATGCTCGTACTCGAACCCTTGGCTCAGAGTAGACTCTGAGGGACCCAGACAGATGGGTTGTAAGCAAAGCAATCCTAAAACAAGAACTATGCTCCAGCGAGATGCATCTTGCAACCCACACAGGAGAACTGGAGAGGATCCCTGCTGCCCTCCCACCTACATAGCCCAGCGTTTTCCTTTCCCATTCATCACGGGCCTCAGCTCTGAGGATTCCAAAGTGCCCCAAATGTGCAGCTTCACTATTAATTTCACAGGATGCAGAATCCATTTTTGTTTTATCTCTTTCCAGACAGTTGGTTTGTTTTAATGGACTGCTCTTCCGCCTGTGCATAATTCTTCTTTAAATTAAATTCTCTTCTCAGCCCTGCACAATACACACTGGGCTATCAGCTCATTACTTTTACATCCTCCCTTGTTCTGTTTATGCAAAGGTTTAATTAACTATGAATTGCTGTGTAGGCAACAGGAAAAAGCCCACCACCCAGGTGGCTGTGTGGCTCAATTCTGTGAGGAAAGAGAAGCAATAGAGTGCTGTGAGAAAGGGTTTTAATCCACTCACTACTACTTTCAGTGATTCATTTATTCACGAAATATTAAGTTGCTGCTTAGTGCTTGGCATTGCTCTAGGTGTGGGAGTGGAGAATCAGAGGAACATGTGCCCTGCCCTCAGAATCTACAAAGGGAAATAGACAAATAGTGTCTTAGCTATTTATTGCTACATAACATTACCCAACACTGGCTTCAAAAAAGAATAAACATTATCTCTGGCTGCAGTCATCTAAAGGCTTGATTGAGCTAATGAATCCACTTCTAAGATGACTCACTCACATGGCTGGCCAGATGGTGCTGATGTTAGAGGTCCCAGTTACTCTTCCTGTGGACCTCTCTATGGGATGCCGGAATGTCCTATGGCAAGACAGCTGGCTTCCCTAAACAAGGCAGAGCTATGCTTTTTAGGACCTACCCTTGAAAGCCGTATGTCATCATTTCTGCTACACTCTGTTAGTTACAAACCTGCATGATTCAATATTGGATGAGACTACACAAAGACATGAACACTGGGAGGTGAGGATCATTGGGTGCTGCCATCTTGAGTCTATCATAATAGGTAAATAAATAAAGAAGGGAATACGTATACATTTTTATAATACACATACATTGATATTAAGAAGATATAGTAATATTCATAGATACAGAGAACAAACTGATGGTTGGCAGATGGAAAGGGGGTTGGGAAACTGGGTGAAAAAGGTGAGGGGATTAGGAAGTACAATTGATAGTTAAATAATTGCCATAGGGATATAAAGTACAGCATAGGGAATATAGTCAATAATATTGTAATTACTGTGTATAGTGTCAGGTGGGTACTAGATTAGTCAGGAGGAATCACTGCATAAATTACATAAATGTCTAATCATTATGCTAAACACCTGAAACTTATATAAAATAATAATGAATGTTAACCATGATTGAAAAAAATTTTTAAATAATTTTAAAAAGGAAAAAATATAAAAGAAAAAAAGAAAACAGAGTAATGTTGACAGTGACTGGTGGGGACAGCAGGCAACACAGAAAATGTGATCACAGAAGGCTTCCTTCTATGTGCATGACCCAACAAAAGTTATATAGCCTTTTTTAACCCTCATCTATAAAAGGGGAACAATAATCGTTCTTAGCTCACAGGGTGGTGTCAGGCTCAAATAGAATCAGAAGTATAAAAGATCAATTCTGATTTTGGTTTCTGCAATTAAGTGGCTACATCTCTTTGCTTCCAAAGGACCAATAACCTTAACTGGTATCGGTGGGTGGCCCCAGTGCTGCCAGCTTTTTGAAGAGAAGTCCTAAAAATATCTGGGCAGAGACTAGAACTACTAGAACCCAGTTGAGCTACACAGCCAGCAAAAGAGGAACTGGATTTTCCTCCAGGTTCCAGCTGAGAATACGCATTCACCTGGAAAATATTTGTCAAGCTCTGTGTCCTGGATGAGGCATAGATGTTGGCAGATTTGATTCATCCCTCAAGAGAAAGACATCTCTTTCACAAAATGTCAGCCCAGTTGGTGCTAGACAGAGTAAAAGAATTCCAGAATTCACAATACAAGTCTGGATGTGAAAGAGGCACAGCTGGATTTTGTCATTTTTCCACCGTCTGTCCTGGGCAGGACATGAGAGACAGAATCCATTCCTGGAGCTCCCTCTGCTTTATTTTGCCAGCTGCTATATATCTCCGAGTTTCTTTCTCGTCATCAGCAAAGAGAGGCAGTTTGACTATCAAAAAAGATAAAAACACTTTTCAAAAAGGTACAAGAAATAGGCTATGTTCTATGGGTCTAAAGGGAGTAAAATTGGTCTAAACCCTCCGGAGGGCAAACTGACAATCATAGCAATAATTTATAAGCTTTTTTAAAAATTATATCCTTTAAAGGAGCAATCTCACACATGGAATTCATCCTGATAAAATAATTAAAGATGTGTATTAAGTCATAGGTATTTACATGGAAATATTTCCATAATATATTGTTATATTCTTAAAGAAATTTGCAAGACAATACGTATAATATAATCCTATTTTTTTGAAAAAAACGATATAGATGTAGGATTTTAATCAACAGTGGTGAGAGTCAAACTTGCTTCAGACAACAGAGACTACATCAAAAATTTTTTAGTACACATCAAAAATTTTTGAAAACTGATCATGTTATAGCTCACAATGATAGTCTAATAAATTTCAAAGAATTATATTATATGATAGCAACAGAATTAAACTGGAAATCAACAAAATGCCTACTAAAAAGGGAAACGTCATTTGGTGAATTAAAGAACACTCTTAAGTGACCCATGGGATATAGAGGAAATCACAAGGAAAATTACAAAATATTTAGAACTGAGAAGCCATGGAAATACTGCATATGAATTTTGTAAGGACAGAGCTAAAATGGACATCAAAAAATGTATAATAAATTATCAAAGAAAGAAATGTGGCTTAGACTAGTAACTAGTAACCATGTGCCCACCTCAATATCTATTCTCCCTCTTTCCTATGAGAATAAAACCTCTGGCTTCTAGGCAGGCTCGTGGCTGCTCAGAATGAAGACCACATTTTCTACTCCCTCTTACAGTTAGAATGGCCAGTTTTGAAGTTCTGGCCAACAGATTGTGAACG
Organism: Eidolon dupreanum; assembly: GCA_028627145.1. Lineage (NCBI taxonomy): Eukaryota > Metazoa > Chordata > Mammalia > Chiroptera > Pteropodidae > Eidolon > Eidolon dupreanum. The sequence goes on from CM053504.1 coordinate 10,611,289, forward strand.
GAAGTAATATGTGCAGTTTTCTGAGCATGTCCTCAAAGTGACTTCTTGACACTTTTCACCTTCCTACTGATAGAAATATAGATATGGTGGCAGTAGGTTGACTGTGGTATTATAAATGATTTATCTGGTCTTTGTCCCAGGTTCTTGGCACAGAGCTTCAAAACTCGAGGAATTTCCTGAGTAGCAGGAGCATCTCTATTATACTAATAAAAGGACTCATGATGAGACCCTAGATACCTTCAAGATGGGAATTGGTCACCAGAAAGACTAAGTATGTGATTAGAGGGCTGGGACTTTCAACTGCCCAACCCCTAGAAAGGGTAGTGGGGCTGGATATTGAGTTTATTCACATGGCCAATGATTTAATCAACTGTGCCTATGTAATGAAACCTAGATAAAAACTCTGGACATCAAAGCTCAGAGAAGCTTCCTGATTGGTACACAAATCGATGTGCTCAGTGAGTGATGCACCCCGATTCTTCCAGCAGAGGTCATGGAAGCTCTACATTCTGGACCCTTCCCAATCTCTCCCTGTATATATCCTTTATGATAAAATTCTAAGTTGAGCACTTTCAGGGAGTTCTGTGGATCATTCTAGCAAATTATCAAACCTGAGGGGGATTGTACGAACCTCCTGGGTTGGTAGCCGATTGGTCAGAAATTCATGTGGCATGGAGTCCTGTGATTGGTGTCTGAAGTGTGGGCAGTCTTGTGAAGAAATGAGCCCTTAACTTGTGGATCTGATGCTCACTCCAGGTAGTAAGCACTGGAGTTGTATTATAGTATACCGAAATGGGGTGGAAACAAAATAGTGGATGACCAGTTTGCCCAGCACTGAGGGATTTCCCAAACACTGGACTTCTAGTGCCAAAACCAGGGAAAATCACCCTTTTTATGTTGTAGTCCTTTAGAATTATAAGGACAAGGGCAATACCTTAAGGACTAGTGAAGCGAAGACAGAAAGATCCTGAGTCCTAAAGGATTTCATGAAACAGAACCTCCTCCTTGTAGACCTGGACTGCCTACCTCCAGTATTTTATATGAGATATAAACATTTATTGTGTTAAAGCCACTATATCTCTTAAATATAGCCATACCTAATTTTGGTACCTTCATATGGAGTGCTGAATGTAACAGAACAAACATATATGTAACATTAGAATACTGGCTGGCTGATGGGCAGTGCTGACTCAGATATAGCAGGTTGGAAAGTCAGTAATCTTTGTTATGTTTGGACTAAATGTTTGACAAAATAGTAATGCTCTGTTTTAGAAAATAGACTACATGTTCATTGAGGCTGTAGAGCCAGGGGAATATATATACAGTTGACCCTTAAAGGATATGAAGGTTTGGACTGCTGACTCCCCTCATGCAATCAAAAATCCTCATATAACTTGTAACTCCCCAAAATCTTATCTATAGTTGTCCCTCAGTATCTATGGGGGATTGGTTCCAGGACATCCCTATCCCCACCTTGCAGATACCAAATTCCATGGATGCTCAAGTCCCTTCTATAAAATGCCATGGAATAATGAATATAACCAGCCCTCCACATATATGAATTTCCAGCTGTGGATCAAAAATACTGTTGAATCCATGGATCCAAAATCCAAGAATGTGAAGGGCTCATTGTATATTTATTGGGAAAAAAACTGTGTAAGTGGACCCACTTAGTTCAAAACCATCCCATGTTGTTCAAATGTCAATTGTATAGTATTGGTCTGAGTTACAGATTTTCTTTCAACAAAATCCTAAGGAAGAAACAACCCAAAACAGATCTAGCCAGCGTGCTAACAGAAATGGAAGAAAATACAGCCCTAACGCACTCTCTGCCTATGTTTTACAATCTAAGCTGACCAAGAGTCTGGTCATTTGGGGCTTCTGAGGATTGAACATTGCTTCTATACCCTAAAAATGTATTAAGAGTGTTAGCTCTGTTCACAAGAGATATTGGCCAATACTTTTCTTTCTTTTTTTTTTGTAAAGTCTTTATCTGGTTTTGGAATAGAGGTAATGGTGGCTTCATAAAGGAGTTAAGGAGTCTTCCCTCTTCTTAAAATTTTTGGAATAGTTTGAGAAGAACAAGTGTTAATTCTTTGAATGTTTGATAAAATTTGCCTATGAAGCCATCTGGTCCAGGACTTTTGTTTTTTGGGAGGGTTTTTGATTACTAATTAACATTGATGCAAAAACCCTCAACAAAATATTAGCAAACCAAATTCAGCAATATATTAAAAATATCATACACCATAATTAAGTTGGATTTATTCCTCAGATGCAAGATTGGTACAATATCCACAAATCAATTAATGTGATACACCACATTAACAAATCGAACGTAAAAAAATCACATGATCATATCAGTAGATGCAGAAAAGGCATTTGACAAAATCCAGCATCCATTTATGATAAAAACTCTCAGCAAAGTGGGAACAGAGGGAACATACCTCAACATAATAAAGGCCATATATGACACACCTCCAGCTAACATCATACTCAATAGGGAAAGGCTAAAAGCGTTTTCCTTAAGATCTGTAATAAGACAAGGATGCCCACTTTCACCACTCCTCTTCATCATTGTACTGGAAGTCTTAGCCACAGCAATAAGACAAGAAAAGGAAATAAAAGGTATCTGAATTGGAAAGGAAGACGTAAAACTCTCATTATTTGCTGATGATATGATAGTATATACAGAGAACCCTAAAAATTCCACCTAAAAAACTGTTAGACTGATCAAAAAGTTGAGTAAAGTAGCAGAATACAAAATTAATATTCAGAAGTCAGTGGTATTTTTATACACCATGAACTTTTGGAAAGAGAAATTAAGAAAACAATGCCATTTATAATTGCATTGAAAACAACAAAATACTTGGTAATCAAATTAACCAAGGAGGTAAAAGACCTGTTCTCAAAAAATTGTAAGTGATTGAAAAAATAAATTAAAGAAGATACAAATAAATAGAAGCATATACCATGCTCAGGGGTAGGAAGAATCAACATAATTTAAATGGCCACGCTACTCAAAGCAATCTATAATTTCAATGCAATCCCTATCAAAATACCCATGGCATTTTTCAGAGAGCTAGAACAAATAATCCTAAAATTTATATGGAACCATAAAAGACTCCAAGTAGCCACAGCAATCTTGAGAAAGAACAAAGTGGGAGGTATCACACTACCTGATATCAAACTATACTACAAGGCTACAGTTATCAAAGCAGCATGGTACTGCCATAAAAACAGATACATTGATCAATGGAACAGAATAGAGAGCCCAGAAATAAATCCATGCCTATACACTCACATAATGTATGACAAAGGAGGCAAGAATATACAGTGTGGTAAAGACAGTCTCTTTAATAAATGGTGCTGGGAAAATTGGAAAGATACATGTAAAAAAAAGAAACTGGACTATCTTCTTATTCTGTATACAAGAAAAGACGTGAAATGGATTAAAGACTTAAATGTAAGACCCGAAACCATAAACTTCTAGAAGAAAACATAGGTAATAAACTCTCAGATATTGCTAACAGTAATTTCTTTTCAGATATCTCCCTGGGCAAGGGAAACAAAAGAAACAAAAGAAAAAATAAACAAATGGGACTACATCAAACTAAAAAGTTTTTGTACAGCAAATAAAACCATCAACAAAACAAAAAGACAACCGACTGAATGGGAGAAGATATTCGTTTATTATACATCTAATAAGAGGTCAACATCCAAATATATAAAGCACTCATACAACTCAACAACAAAAAATCCAATTGAAAAATGGGAAGAAGACCTGAACAGATATTTCTCCAAAGAGGAAATACAGATGGCCAATAGACATATGAAAAGAGGCTCAAGGTCACTAATCATCAGAGAAATGTGAATTAAAACCACTATAAGATATCACTTCACATCTGTCAGAATGGCTATCATTAATAAATCAAAGAACAAGTGTTGGTGAAGATATGGAGAAAAAAGAACTCTTACACACTGTTGGTGGGATTGCAAATTGGTACAGCCACTATGAAAAGGAGTCTGGAGTTTTCTCAAAAAATTAAAAATGGATATACCTCTTGACCCAGCAATTGCACTTCTGAGTATTTATCCCAAGAAAAGCAAAACAATAATTTGTAAAGATCTGTGCACCCCTATGTTCATGGCAGCACAATTTATAATAGCCAAGATATGGAAGTAACCTAAATGCCCATCAACAGACAATCGGATAAAAAAGTTATGGTCCATATATACAATGGAACATTACTCAACCATTAAAAAAATGAAATCCTACCATTTGCAATGACATGGATGGACCTAGAGGTTATTATGCTGAGTGAAATAAGTCAGATAGAAAAAGATAAATATCATATGATTTCATTTATATGCAGACTCTAAGGAACAAAAGAAGAAACTAATCAAAAACAGACTTACAAATATAGAGGACAATCTGGTGACAGCCAGAGGGTTGGGGGACGGGGAGAATGGAGTAAAGGGTTAAAGAAGTACAAATTAGTAGTTGATAGATGGTCATGGGGATGGGGAGCACGGCATAGGGAATGCAGTTAGCATTAATATAATGGCTAGGTGGAGAGCCAGAAGAGAGAGAGAGAGCAGTTAGGGAGATTTATTTATTTATTTGTTTACTTATTCATTCATTCATTCATTTATTTGCTAAGGCAACCCTTGATTAACCTCACAGATTGCAAGGAACTTGTCAGCTTACAATTCCTTATTTTTTTTATTTTTATGCCTACAGCACCTGGTCTTCCTAGGTGGTCTCCTATCGAAGTACTAACCAGGCCCGACCCTGCTTAGCTTCTGAGATCAGACAGGATTGGGTTTGTTCAAGGTAGCCTGGCCATAGACAGAGGATCAATTCATAAACTATATGAATGTCTAACCAATGTACTGTATACTTGAAATTAATAAAAAAATAAAATTTTCAAAAAAAGAGTGATAGCTCTGTAGTACCAAACTTAACAGGAGTTAATATCAAAACTGTACTGACACCTTCTCTTAAAAGTTTTTGCCAGAAAATTGAAGCCAGCTTGGAGGGAACAATTAAATTAATGGGGTTGTCTTTCCAACTCGAATCTTTAGATGCAACTAGTTAGCTGCCACTAAGTTGAGAGACAGAGTAATGAGCAAGACAATGAAGCAAATTTTAAAGAGTAACACAAGAATCTTCAGGTTTAAAAGTTTTTTTCTAAGCAAGAGAGCTGGCTATGGATGTCTGACAAAGAACTGACTTGACATGGACCAGCAAGAAGTGAGCTCCAAAAGCTTTTTTAATCCAAAAGGAGAAGCTACACTGCAAAGCCCACCACAGATGTGGCCAGGAAGGGTAATGGTCAAGAAAGAACATCCAGAAATGTGATGCCAGGAGACATCAAGGATGATGGAGTAAAGAGTTCTTCCAGGAGAATCAGAGGCTGCTGGATGGGCAATGGGGTTTGATCACTGTGAGGGAGCATTTGCTGTTGTGTGTTCCCATTCTGCCCAAATGGGATTTTTTATTGTTGTTTTCATGCTCCTACTTCATCACTGCATGTTAGCTATATGAGAGGAGGATCATTTATCTTGTAGTCTTTAAGTCACTACACCATGAGGAACCACACTTAGACCTGACGGACGGGACTGTGCATTACCCAGAGATCCTAGACTTTGAACTGGATTTAATAACTATCTTTAGAATTGTCTCCTTTGGTATAAGGGTGGTTAGAAACATGAGTACACAGGGATGTTTGGGTAACAAAGAGATAGACTGTCGCAGAACTGCTGTAGTTGTTCCCAGTATCAATTATCCTTTTCTCCCAGAGTAATAGATCCCTTGATTTTTTTAGCTAGACTCATGGATTCTCAAAATAAAAATGAAATATGCGAGCCTCTCTTGTGTGGCTATAAGACTGAGGTTTTTCGCCAATGGAATGTGAGCAGAAGTGATACATATAACTTCCAAGTCATATCTTCGAGGGAGGGAATCTTTTCTAATCCCTTTCTACTTCATGCTGGCTAGAACATAGGCATAGAGATGAATCATCTTACATCAGGCAAATGAGAGCAATGCTCTATAAACAACAAAATAGAAGCCTCCTGAGTCCCAAAGTTTTTGCAAAGCACAATTATCATGCCAGCCCTGGATGTTCTACCTTCTAAATTTTCATATGTGAAAAAAATAAACTATTGTTATTTTCTATCTCTGTCATATACAGTTAATTCTTATAATGTTAAATAATATAAGAAATATTGAGAATGAATTAATTATGGATTCACCTTTAAAGCTAGAAAGAAAACTCAAGAAAATAGAAGAAAGTATAAGAGTGGAAATTAACGAAACAGGAAAAAGAAGTTTTGACAAGAAGTTCTTAACGAAACTTAACGAAAAGTTTTAACAAAGAACAAGCTTGGTTCTCGGAAAATACTAATTATGTAGATAAAATTGTTACAGGATTGATCAGGAAAAAACATAAGGCACATATAATATTCTCATTAGCTTATAATTAAAATACAAGAGTTTGCTTTTTTCAGCATAAGAAATTGTTATAAACAACTTTATGTCAACATAAAACACAGATACAAAGAGAACTGGTCTATTAAATTACAAATTACCATAACTGACATAAGGAAAAAGATAGGAAACCTGCATATATCAATAACTATTTTTAAATACTTTTTTATTATTCAATTTTTTTATTTGAATCATTCATCAAAATTCTTCTACACCCAAAAATACATACCAGGCCCAGCAGTTTTATAATCAAATTTTACCACACATTTGAAAAACAGAATATTTCTGTATTATATAAATTCTTTCAGGGAAGAGGAAAGAAAAGTACCAGCCCATTTTATGAGATTAGATTAACCTTGATTCAAAAACCAGATATAGATAATTAACTAGTCAGCTTTACCATGGTGACAACCCAAAAATCTCTGTGGCTTACAAAACCAAAGATTTAATCCTCATTTATATTACATATGGGCTACATACAGGTCAGTTGAGGCCATGCTCCAGACAGCATCTCTGGTCCATGTGTTTTTGTATTCAGGGATTCATGCTAAAGAAACATCCTTTGTGAGGAGCAAGCCCAATTGGGAGGCAGAAAGATCCAGAGTGGTAGTAAAATAGCTGTAATGCCTCTTAAAATCTCTTGGTTTAAACTTGGGACAGACATAGAGTCTCGTCTACACACATTGGTCCAAGCTTGTCAGATGATCACACTTGACAAAGGGGCATGGAAGTATACTTCAGCTACAGGGATGTGATACAGGTCATACTGAAAACATATAACTCTCTCACGGGGAAGGTAAAATTAAATAACAATAATACTGTCCTCCACAGATAATATAAGAAAAAAGTATAGGCCAATTTCACTTATAAATATTAATATGAATATCCTAAACAAAACAGTCAATTGAATCCAGTTTTTAAAAATTTCAAAAATATGGTCAAATTGAATTTATGCCAGGAATTTATGCAAGGATAGTTAAAAGTCAGAAAAGTTGGCAATGCAATGCACCATATTGGCATATTAAAAGATAAAAACATTATCTTAATAGTTACAGGAAAAGTATTCAATAAAATTCAGCAGTCATTCCTACAATTTTAGCAAATGAGAAATAGGTTTTTTTAACCTAAAAATGTATCTAAATAATAATAATAATAAACAACTCAATAATAAACATAAAACTTCATGATTAAATTTCAAGAGAATTTTCATTAAAATTGGAACCATCACACAAATGCCTGTTATTTCCCCTTCTGTCAATTTAATAGGCAAAAAAAGAAGAAGAAATACAAGGATTGGTACAAGGATTGGAAAGGTAAAAGGCAAAATCGTCATTATTTGCCTACAATTTGATTGTTACCCTAAAAATCCCAGAGAATCTAAAAACTACTAGAACAAATGAGATGTTTTAGTTCATTTAGTTCATTTGCTCGATTTAAGTTCAGAATTCTAAAAGTCCCAGTAGTTATTGTATACACCAAAGATAGCCAATTAGAAAATGTATAGAGAACTTTTAAAAAGCAATACTCACATAAATCAAAAATAATAAGGTAACTGGGAATAAACCTAACCTTAAAAAGTGTAAGACTTTATGAAGAAAATTACAAAATATAATGAAACACTTTTTGAAGGCCTGATTAAATGGCAAGTTACATTAACAGATAGGAAAGAAGATTTATAAGGATGTCAATTCAGTACAAATTAATTTATAAATTCCACACGATTCTAAAAAATATCTAAATAGGGCTTTTCATAGAACTTATGTTAGTTCCAAAAATCACATATAAGATTAAAAATCCAAGAATAGCCAAGGCAATTCTGAAAATAAGAACAAGTGAGGGGAATAGTTTATCTTAAAAGAAAGAAAGGATATGATTAAGCTATAGTAACTGGGGTAGTATGGTATTGGTGCAGGAATAAAGCCATAGAGCCCTGGAACAGAATCGAGATCATAAAAGCAGACCTATGTATGTAAATGAAATGAAGTCTGTGAGAGCATTATATATCTGCATAGCCATTCAGTAGTTTGGGAACAATTTTTCTGTATAAAAAATTAAATTATACCTTTGCTTTATGCCATATATAATTTTTTAAATTGCAGATGGATTAGAGAGCTAAATGCAAAAATAATTTTAGAAGAAAATGTACATTTTGTGAACCTACGGTTGGAAAAAAAATCTTAAATGAGAGAAAAATCACAAAGTATAAAGAAAAGATTGACAAATCAAAATTAAAACCTTCTCTATAAAAAAAAAAAAGACTAAAAATAAAGTGAAAAGGCAGGACAAAGTGGGTACAGCTGTTTATATTGCTTATAGCCAACCAAGAATTAATTCCCAGAGTATGTAAAGAATACCTACAGATCAATAGGAAAATCAGGGTCTTCCAATTTGATCCCTAAATCAAAACTTACAATAGCAGGTGTCAAAAATTGCAGGTGCTAACTTTTGACCAAGCTCTTTTGTACTCTAGCACCTTTATACTCCAGCACAACAAAGCTCAATTTGCTGGAAGCTGATAAACACCCACATCAATCAGAAGTGGACAGAGGTTTGCGATAAGATTTGAAGTGGAGTAATTTGGTGTTGCTGGAGGACAGGGTGCGATAGAACAACCAGATATGGGAAATGAGGAAACAAAGAGGGAAGCATAGTTAAAATATATAAACAAACAAACAAGTAAACCCATACTCCAGGGAAAGAGGAGCCGGTGAGATTTTTGACAGAGACACATGAGGATCAATAAGTTCATCGGCGGCATCTCCACCCAAACCCAGGATGGGGAAACTGGCTTAGCAGTAGTGCCATAAGGAGAAATTCCAGAGTTTGAGTCAACAGTGAAGTCAACATGAGCCAACGGTAGGATGTCACTAGCGAAGAGGCTAAAGCCACCTTGAGCCACATCATTAGGTGCAGCATATTCATAGGAAAGGAGGTTAGAGCTATTATTTTCTCCTCACTAATCGCACCACCCTTGGAAATTGTGCTTCATTCCAGGCTTCCCACTACAGGGAGGGCACCTAGGGAAACTGACTTTCCCATCAACAAGTGGTTAAAAGCCATTCCCATTCAGCAAATAAGTATTGTAAACCTAGTTTGTTTGTTTTTTTTTTAATCAAAGTACTGGGTGCTGGGTTTACAATGATGATCAAGACATGCACAGTCTCCACCCCTACAAGCTGGGGTGTGGTAGGTAGAAGGGAGCAAATGGGGAGAAAGTTAAATAACATTTCAATGGAACGTGTGTCATTTAATGACAGAGGAATTTATAAGATGCTATGAGAGCAGAAAGAGATGCATTGTATCAGTCAGCTTAGACAAGTTTTGCTGTAGTAACAAACAATCTCTAGATTTCAATTGCTTATAATCATGTTTAGTTCTCTCTCTTGTTGATGTTCATTGTGAGTCAACTGTGGCTCTGCTCCACCTGCTCTTTATTCTAGGACCCAGAATGGAGGACCAGTGTCTATGGCAATCTTATGTCAGAGTAAAAAGCACAATGGCCCAACCATGCAATGCTTCTTAAAGCCTCTGATCAGAAGTGGCATACATTGTTTCTATCACATTTCATTGGACAAATCAGGTCACAAGGCCAGCTCTTGTGGCAATTGGGTGAAAAGTAAAATCCTCTTGCAAGGATGGGTTCAATGGGGAAAAGCTTGGGAAATAAAGAGACAGCAAATATTTGGGGGAAAAAATGAAATCTATCAATATAAGGAAGAAATATATAAGAATACCTATGTTTTCATATACTTATACATATTCTTATATGCAGTATAAGAAAAAATGAATGTATATGTTCAGCAAAAAACAGTAATTCATGGCAGTAATAGTCATAATAGACAAAAAGTGGAAACAGCTGAAAAGCTCATCAAAAGTAAAATGAATTAAAAATTATGGCATATTCATTCAATGGAATAACATTAGAACAAGGAAAAAAGAATGAGCTACTGCCACGTGCAATAAAACAGATGAGTGCAAGCAGTCAATTACTAAATGTGAATACAGCATGATCCATTATATGAAGCTTAAAAGAAGGCAATACTAATTTATGGTGATAGAGGTCAGAAGAGCAGTTACTTTTGAGAAATATCTACTAAAAGAAATGTGAGGGAGTCTTTGAGGTGCTGGAGATATTTTGTATCTTTACTTGAGTGGCCGTATGCTTAAAATGGGTCCACTTAAGTATATCTCAATTTTAAAAAGAGAGAGAGAAAAGACGTAGACCTGTGAGCTGAAGAGGTGGGTCCTCTCAGTGATATCTTGCCAGAGGAAGTTACTTATAAATTCAGACCTGAAAAATGAGCAGAAGTTATCCAGGAGGATCAGAGGAACACCTGGCAGGCAGAAGGACACCTCTATGTGAGGAATGGGGGCCCAGAGATGATGGGGCACAAGCAAATGCTAAAGCTCTTCCTGAAAGGCATACCCCCAGGCCAAGGGCCCTAGTGGCTAAGAGCTGTGATGACAAAGGACCAGACACTGCAGACCCTGGTGGCATGTTAAGGACTTCCGCCCTTTGTACAAAGAGCACAGAGAATCCACTGAATGGTTTTAAACAGCGAGATGGCACAGTCGTGTTTTCATTTTAGAAGAATTGCTCTGTCTACAGTAAAAATGAAGTTGAAGGGGCAAAATGGAAGCTAGCAGGCCAGCGAGGAGATTGTTGCATTTGTCTAAACCAGAGCAGAAAGAGGTCTAAAACAGAGCGACTGATAGTAATGTCCACATGGCTTTTTGTTTTATTTTCTATGTTAATTAATTAATTATGAAGGTGAAGAGAAGGACCCAGATTCAAACGATACTTATGAGGAAGAATTGTCAGGACTGCAAGATGTCCTTTGATGAACAGCTAAAGAAACAAGGGTTCATTAGTTCTGGAGAGGAACATGCAGAGTGCCAGCCCAATTATGAAGTGTTGCTGTATGGAAGAATCAATGGGCAAAGTCACAGAAGTGCTTCCTCCTGTCTGTACTCCCCGGTCAGGGTACAGACCACAACCAGATGTAGCTCCAGGAGGTGCTAAGCAGAGACTGGGAGATGACCTTGTAAGGATTCTGTGAAGAGGAACCAGGTAAACAGTGGACCAGCTGACATCCAAGGTTCTACAACGCTAAAAGTTCAGTGAACAACAGACAGTTCATTAGTCTCCTCTGAGACTAACTCTTATAACACCTCAGGTCTGGTCCCTGACTATATCTGCCACAACTTACACACCGTGATCTGGGCTCTCTGCCTAAAATATGTCCATCGCCCCAGTCGTCTTAATTGAACTTGTCAGGGTATATTTTAATTATCTTTTTCTGTGTTCATCAACCCCTATGAGACTGTGAACTACTTCGTATCAGGCATCATGTCTGACTCGTTTTTATTTCCAAGAACCTATCGCACGGCCAAGTGCCACGGAGTGGATGTGCAGACTTACTCTTTTTTTTTTTTAATGGCATACTATTCCATTTTATGAGAGTACCAACGTGTAACTGTCCATCCCCGCAGTTGTGAAATCAGGTAGACTGAGGGGGTGTAGCACAGAGCATCACAAGAACCTCTTTTTATCATTTCTATTTCTTTTTGGTCAGAGGTGTCTATCAAAAAAGACCATAATTTGTCTTTTGAATTATTCCTAGAAATCAATATACACTTACAACCATAAACAGAACTTTCTTCTATAAAAAAAAAAATGTGAAGATGGACTGAGCTCTTGGTAGATAACATACATTTTTAATATTCAACACTTGGGTGGGAAGTGCAGGTCCCAGCTCCTCTGACTGACAGCTCCTAATGACAGCAATAAACCATGGGGCTCCCAGGGGCCAAACAGATGTTCTGAGTTGACAAAGGGGGACAAAACACTGCCCCAGTTGCTATTGCTTCTGTGTTTCTAATTGCTGAACCCTGTGTAAAGGTCTGAGCTATAATATGCATGTGCTTTATCATCAAAGAAATGGATATACAGACAACAGGAACATGTAGCCTGATAAAATCAGAAAGAGGATATTATCAATGTGCGGATGAAGGCAGAGAGAAGTTCTGACTGTTTCACTAAAACACTTCAAAGCAAGTTCAGAATGAACTGGAGTAGAGGGAGGTGGTGAACACAAAACAAGAGAGAGATGTAGTAATTAAAGTTAATTACTCTTGTTACTATGGTAGCAACCCAGAACAAGCAAAGTTAGACATACATTCAATGTGAATCCCAAACAGGGCCTTGTGCTTTCCTTCACCAAGTAGCTGGGAGCAGACAATTATTTAACAGAATTAAATTCCATTGTTAACTCACTTTACCCCAAAGACAATCTCTTCTCTCATCAGTTCGGGACTGTAGCAGCACCAGGGTTATCTGAATCCTAAGATCTTTTACCTATATGAACACTGGCCATTCTTTCAGGATGGCCAGTTGGATGGGATGTTGGTTGGGGTCCCCCAAAAGCGGATGCTAAGATAAAGGTTCGAGTGCAAGTAGTTTATTCAAAAAGGGAGGAGAGAGTGACCCCAGGAGGTACAAGTCAGGGAGTGGAGGAGTAAAACAGAAAAGGGAATTAATATAGGGTGTGTCTCAAAGCAAGCATCCACTCTGGGCAATTAGCACATAGTCCCACTGGGGAACTCTGGGAGCCAGGTAGAAAAGTGTTTCAGAGTTATCGTGCCCAAGGTGTGAGGGAGCTGGGGTGTTTCTCTACCAACTACCAGCTGCTTCTGGGAGGTGCTCATCCCCTGGTGCTTCCACACTTCCATTCTAGCCAATAAAACGGGAGCAGGAATAACATGTATCACTTCCATCCCTCGCACAAGGAATCCTCTCATGCCCTATTCTCCATACGCTTCTCCCTCTCTAGATGGCTAGAGTGGACGTAATTCTGGGTGACCACAGACACCATGAGTTGAAAAAGAAAGAACCCCACAATGAAAAGAAGCTAGACTCCTGAATCATCACTTGGAGAAGAACTCCTCACCAATTGAGAATTCCCTTTTGGACCTTGTGACACTAGTTTCTGAGCCACTATAAATTTTCGGTGTGTTTGTTATAGCAGGTAGCATACTTTAATTAATACATTATTCTTTTAATATCTGCCAATCGGATATGCAAACATCTCACTCTTGCTTTAACTTGAATCTTCCTGATTACTATATATACAATTTAGATGTCCTCCAGGGCTCTCCACTTAGAGGGCATGAAGGAGGGCACTGTATCAGTGAAATCAGAATTCAGCTGCTCTCGCCTCTAGGGAATGGGGCACTCATCCTCACCCTCACCCTCCCCCTCACACACACACACACACACACACACACACACACACACACTCCTTGACATCCTTCCTCCCTGAGACTCCCCAAGAAGTATCTCGCAAAAGGTCTGCTGTCATTCTAGGTTCCTGTCTGACCCACCCCTACAACTCTGATCCAGGTACCTGGCCCAGCATCCCTCAGGGTACATCTTCTCTGCTACTGACACTCTCTCGACCTTCTCGATATTTTGGGGTCCATGTGTGCTCTTCATTCTCCTGCCAGTAGGGAAGCCCCTTCCCTTTCTTCTCCCCTCTAGTGGGGGCTCCCACAGCAGAGCTGGTCGAACTCCGCAGGGCTATCTGCTCTTTCGGGTATATTTTTACACACATAGGAAACACACACATGCTCATAGAACGACTGGGTGAGGAGAGGGAATAAGTCATGTTGTACCTAGGATGCCCTACTCCCCCGTCCTATGGCAGAAGCTAACGAGTTGGCCACACGCTTTCTTTTCCCAGGATGAGTTCTCTCCTAGGCATCCAGATGCCTTGCTTAAAACGTTTAGCTTCTTTTGAGTCTGCCTCAGGATCATCAGATATATTTAACTTTAAATGTGAACCACGTTCAACTTCTTTTGCAAGAGACTCCTAACATAACAAAATCAGTGGATGTGAATATAAGAAGTGAAGGGGACAGAATGGTCTTGCTTACCTGTTTCTGCAAGCCAAGTATGTTTTAGTCTCAGTTCTGATCCAGCTGGGACCACAGTCATCCAAAATGTATGGATCACATCAGGCTGTTTTCCTATAAATCGCTGTCTGTCACACATGAGCTTTTTTCTCCAGGCTAGAGTTCTCCTGACCAATCATAATCTCTTAAACCTTCATCTTCCCACCCCAGGTTCCTTGTGGTCTCCAGGAAATGAGGGTCTTTCCTCTCTGACCTTCAAATCCAGCCTCTGGTCAGATGTCTAGCTCTGGCTTGGGCTTCTGAGTCCTAAGCATGAGCTAGTCTGCAGAACAATGCCTACAGCTTATTATGTAGAAGGGCTGGCTCTGTGCAAGCACAGGCCTCCAGGCTTTCCTGAGCACACTAAGCAGGAAGAGGAAATATAGGAAACTCATCTCTACTTTTAAGACTGAGGCTATTGAGACCCCATTGCCCTGCTTAGGCTGTACCCAGAACCAAACACATAAGAAACAGTGATGTCAATGACTCCAGCTAGAGAAGTAGGGTATCTCAATCAGGGTCACAACATGAAATGAACTCACTCCAGATGGTTCGAATGACAGGACCTTAATAAACTACTTACATCAGTACTTCATGGCTGAATAATATTCTATTACATGGATATACCACAATCCCCTTAATTCTTTGCTCTGTAAGCTGGTGGTTCTCAAAATGTGGTCTCCACACCAGTAGCCGCAGCAATCCCTTGGAACTTAGTGGAAATGCAATTCTTGGGCCCACCTGCCCCATTAGGGAAGCCCAGCAACCTGGCTGTAACAAGTCCTCCAGGTGATGCTGATGCACACTCAAGTAAGAGGCATAGATGGACCCTGAAAATCTTATGCTAAGGGAAAGACACCGGACGCAAAAGGTCACATAGCATATGATTCCTTTTATATGAAATATCCAGAATAGGAAAATCTATAGAGATAGAAAGCAGATCAGTGGTTTCCAAAAATTGGGAAAGGAGAAATAGGGAGTGATTACTTAATGGGTATAGGGCATTCTTCTGGGGCGATGAAAAATGCACTAAATGCCACTGAATTGTACACTTTAAAATGGTTAATTTTATGTTATGTGGATTTCACTTCATTTTTGAAAAGTTAAGGGATAGGGAGGCTGGAAAGACACCCAGAAACTAGCAATAATAGGAATTATTGCTGCCCTAGGCCTGAAGAAACAAGGGGAGAGTATAGGTAGAGTAACGGTAAAGCCCAGGATGGAAAGGAATCGCGGAGGAGGGATGAGCCAGCAAGCAACAGACATGGAAGAAGGCGCTTTGGCCAGAGACAAGGCATCTGTGCAGGGAGGGAATAGGGAATAAAGCCCCAATATCTCCCTTTCCCGCTCTGATCTCCTCTCGTCAGCCAAACCCTAGCAGAAGCCAGAGGGTCAGGGAACCCAGGTAGTGCGATCCATAGATGTCAGCCTGGCATGGCACAGAGCAGGATGGAAACGTGATCAGAATGTATCTAAGGAGATGGGTGAGCTGAACACAGAATAACCGGCTCACCCAGCCGGCTGGTAGGGCTGGGAAAGTCTGGCTGAATTTTAGCCAGTTTCCTTCAAAGTCTAAATAAATCCCTCCTTTCAAAGTTTGTGAAGGAAGATGTGCTTAGAGAGAAACATTTCTCAAACCCAGCCAAGACCGAGAGCCCTGAGAAGCTAGAGGACAGAATTCCCAGCAGCTGACCTCTTCGCCACGGCAACGAAGCAGCGACAGCTTTAATTAAAAGCGGTTCTTCCCATCCTACTGCCCTGCTTCGAGCAGTCCTTTGGTCTCTGGCTGCCTCCCTGAGTCACAGACCACTTTCCACCCACAGTGCAACAAAGCACAGCTGCTGCCACCTGGTAGCTGGTACCTGTTGTTACCCACCCTCGTGTCCCTTTGGTGGGGAGAAAAGGAAATATCTACGAGCAACTTAAAGTTGCACACATCACCCTTTAATAATGCCTAGAGGCACTGATCATTTTTCCCACGGCCTTGACCTCCTGATTTCACCCAGGGGGGCTCTTTAAAATAGGACCCTGTCCACACATGCTTGCAAACGCACTGCCAGTTTGGCACAGGACAATCTCAAGTCTGTCTGGTCCACAACCCTGATATCACACAGCCTCCCATGCTGCAGGAAGGCACAGGTGGAGGTAATAACAGGCTGCTGTAGCTGCTGCCACTGCTACTGTCGGCAAGCCACCTCCCTGGGTGCCAACCATAATTATTTGTTCTGTTCCACTGAGAACCCTATCAAAAGGAACCGCAGGGGGTGGTTTCCCAGATCATTGCTTCTCATCGGTTCTGCCTTACCACGAAAACACACAAAAAGAAATCACATTAATCAAGGAAAGAGAACTTTGGACTGAAACAGTGCGGGAGTCACTGCAAAGCAAGTCCCAGGAAAAAGGGCCTTCCCACCCCCGCGCCCCGGCAAATGAAATGGAACCACGCGCAGTCCCAAGCCAAAATGCCACCTCTTTCACTGGTTTTTCAATTCCAGGCTTAAGAAATTTGATTAAAGTTTTTAAACTTTAACCTCATAGATGAATTTCTCAGCCAACATTGATGAATTTCTCCCATCCATCATCACGCTTAAATGTGATATGGCACTTGCAAAGCACCTATGCTTCCAATTTGGTTCAAAAGTAAGTAGAAAGGAATAAAGGGGAAATGCTCGGAATTTTGCTATCTCAGAGCCTAGACACAAAACACACACACACTCATGTCCTCTAACTCCTGGCCACCTGCTACAGGGGATAAAGGAGAGGAGGACTATAACAAAATTATAGAAATACGCTCTGTCCTTCCTTGCTTGTTTCCCTTGAGAAAACTCTTATTTATCCTTTAAAATCCAATTCATAAACTATCTTTGCTTTGTGTCCTTCCCTAAACATTCTGATCCCCTCTGAGTCTACTCTTTTCACACTACTGTAACTTTTGTTCACATCTGTCTCTTCTAAACTCTTCAGAATTTCTGATTGTCACCCTACACTTCCAGAACCTAGCATACTACCTGGCACATAGTAGGTGCTAAAATGCTTATTGAATTAAATAGAATCAGGAGGCTTAGGTTCTAGTTCCAGATCTTTAGCCTTATGTCGCTTTACCTCCTGACATTTCAGGCTCCTTGGGTATAAGACAAGATCCATTTTCTACCCTGCTGTCTTAGCTCAGGCAGTTCTGGAGGCCAGGTAGTCCAAGGTAAAAGGTACGGGCACATTTGGTTCCTGGTGAGAGCTCTGTTCCTAGCTCATGGAGGGACATCTTCTCACTGTGTGCTCACATAGCCTTTCCTTACTGAATGCACATGGAGAATGCGAGATCTGTCTTCCTCTTCCTATATGAGCACCAATCCCATCAGGAGTGCCCCTCCCCAATGACCTCATCTCAACCGAATTACCCAAAGGCTCCACTGCCAAATACCATTACACTGGGGGTTAAGGCTTCAACATATGGATTTTGAAAGCACACAAACATTCAGCCCTGAACATCTGCCTACTTCCTAAGGCTGCTGTTAGGGTCAAAGAAGATGAATTTGAGTACATGTGATTATGAACTGTGCCTCTCTGTGCAGGTGTGAAGGATCATTCAAGGATAATTGCCAAGTAATGCCAAGACTCATGTGTGGCCTGGTGTCTCACCACCTTGCCTCTCCCTTGACCCCCAGGACTGGAAATCAGTGATATCAGCCAAGTCAGACTATGCCACTTTTACCTGTCATAAAATGTTATTCACAAAGTCAAGTGACCTTCACTTGATTGATGAGGAAAGAGAGCTTAATTTTTCTCCTAAAAAGTTTACAGTGACTCATTCCCTAGTATTACCAAGCTTGAGGGACTACTGATCAAAAAATTGTCATTTTGCAATAGGGTGTTCACAGAACTCTTATCCCCCAAAATGCTAATAGGTGGTCCATGAAAAAATAAGAAGACATAATAGACAGATTTGTGGTCCAAAAGAGTTGAAAAACACTGGGTGAAAAAAGAGTCAATTGTGTCTTTCCTGCAGGACTTCTCAGAGCCTTTGTTATTCGGGGGCTACAGTATACTTTCTAAGGAAACTGGCAAGAATGTGGGGTCTGGGATACTGGCTATGTCTATCTCCTCAATAAGAGATAAGGCCAATTATTGAATTGAGGAATGAAGTGCGAAATGGATATGAGAAAATTAACTCTAATCATAGGTACGATTTACTGAGTCATGACCATGTGCCATGCTAGATATTGCACATGCATCGTCTTATTTAATCCTCCAATGACCCTTGGATTAGGAAGCATTTGCTCTTCCACCCACCCCACCCTCACCTACTTTCTGCCATGCTGCACCAGTGTGGCTTTGCCAATTATTTCTATAGTAAGTGAAATGTATTGTTTTTCTTGCCTGCAACTAACAAAAACTTTCTTGAAGAGTAGGAGTAGTGCTGTCAGAACAAACTGATTTAGTTATGAATTCAGAAAGACAGAAGTGTTTGCACTGAGATTATTGAAGTATTTGCTTCCAACCATAACCGAAGAATCACAGCACTGTGGCTTCTCAGCCTCCGTGGGCCTCTTGCAGGTAGGATGGATGTAGCGTACTTATTGCCATATATCATCCCATTATAAAACCAAGATGAACACTGTTATTGTGATTGTCTATTGATATAACTTCATACAATTGTTTTACTTTTTCTTTGGTACAGACAAGTGAATTTTCCTTAATCTCATGTGAACTGTAAATAAATGCACCTTTAGAAAACTTCAGCGGTTTTTTTTTTTGAGCTGTACATATAAGGAAACTAAAAATGGAGCATTTGCCATGTAAACGCAGCTCCAAAGGCAAGTCCACTGGTTCCCCTTTCCCTAATTCCCAATAGATTTCATCCCTAAGCAACTTTTACATAGAAATTCTACAGTTATGGCTGTCCTATTAGTCTGTGAAAACTGAGTGAGACTGTCCAGTGGAACACCTCACCCAAGGTCGCACAGTCAGCTAACGGCAGGGCTTGAGCTCTTCTCTTTCCTTTACGCAGCTCTACTTCTCAGAAACAAGGCAGGTACACCCTTATCAGAGCTTGAATGTAAGGGCAAGGCCACCTCGGCCATGGTAGGATTTGGAGCTGAGACCCTTAGAATGGGGCACAAGCTTCCTCTCTCCCATCCCTATCCATCTCACTGGGATTTTGTTGAAGGACTGTGCCAAAGCTGAGCCTGCAGCTGGAGTCAAGTGGACAGAAGCAGGTGCATGAAATACAAGAAACCAGAGGAGAAGTGAAGGTTAACTCGTCCCTTCACAGTATAGGGTACTCCTAACCCACTTTAAAATGTGGCAATCCTTCCCCTGCAGCAAGCCCTCTGTGCTCAGAATGCCCGTGTTCATAGATGGACTCCTTCCTCACTCCTTCCTCTGTGCCTCTCCTGCAGCTGTGAGAAGTTGGGGTCATGTTTACATGTGAGCTGGTAGTTATTTTTGAGTCATGACTTAAATAAGGTGACTTAGGCGGTCCAAATCTTAAAATCAGAAAGGCATTAAGCATTGGGATGGAGAATCGGGCACTAATAGAAAATGCCTCTGAATATGCTTATGATCTTCAACAGAGTAAAACAAATGTACACATACTCCATTGAAGCCATAAGGAAAGACAATACCAAAAATTTACAGAGCCACAGTAAAAGTAAGTTAATGATACAGTACCTATTGTTGCTATTTTACTAATTAAATATGTAAAAGTCATTGACATTATTTTTGTTCAGGATGCTATTATTGCCTTAATTTTGTGAGGGTAAAATTTATTCATAGGGATTTTCATAAACAGGCAACTACTGGACTCTTAGTTGGGCATTTGGCCACCAAAATAAATATTACAATCACTAGCTCCTTTGTAGCTAAATGCAGTCATACAGTTAAGAGGTTAAGTTCTGACCAATAGGATTTGAGCAGAAGTGATGTATGCAACTTCTAATATCTGTCCTTAGAAAGAAGAGGCAAGCTGTGCTCTTTCTTTTCTCTCTTCCCACAGCAGACATGGGGGTGGTGATGGGCCATGTCGGACCACACAGAGAGAGGCAATATCCTAGGAATGCAGGAGCGACAAATATAGAAGCAGACTGAGTCCCTGAGTGCTAGCAAAGGACAGAACAGCCACATCATCTTGGACTTTAATGTGAGAGAAAAAAAGACTTCCCATTTTTTAAGTCACTGCCGTTTTGAGTTTCTCTTAGAGCTTCTGAAACTCTATCTGAACTAAATACAATTTCAAACACATTTCCATTTAGCTTTTGACTCTATAGCCCCACCAATATGGAAAACAGAGACAGTCCTTTCTTACCTATTCGCCTATCCCAATCTACTGCAGGTGAGTACCCGAATGAGGTAAGTCCTGGCTTTCAATCAGTAAAACTAAAAATTATAAAAATGCCTGCAGAACTATATGCCAAAGACTTCTATTATTATCGTATCACTATGTCAAAATTGAAAGGCATGTAAGATTTCTCCAGAGAGGCCATCCATAATGCATTGCAAGCCGTGTGGGTGTTTTATGAAATGTGTTTTATTCAAGCTAGGACATACAACACTAACATTATTGAAAGAAATTGAGGGTCTGGTCGTCTCTTTTTAATATGTTCATTATTCATGTTATAGTCCTTTAACAAAAAAGTAAAGTCGTATACATATTCAATTTAATTTAAAATTTTATTTTACCTGCTATTCATCTTGGATGTCCAATGAAGAAGAAATATTCCCTTATTATTCTTATATTAGTTTCTGACAGTTCAATTTCTCTGACTGCTACGCCTCAGACAACCTCCACTGAAAAAAGCATATATAGGTAATTGCTTTGATCAAAATTTCATGCCAAATCTTTTAGATTCCATGTAGATCACAGCCACTGAACAGAGACATGTGGTACTGGAGCCCATGAAGCCAAGCTAGAGAAAAGTTTCTCCATCAAAAACATGGCTGCACATTGGGAATCACCTGGGAGCTTTAAAATCTACCGATGCCCAGATCTCACTCCAGAGCTGAGTCTGGGATGGGAGCCACTAATGGCTTGAAGGGATGCGATGCAAGGGGAACAGGACCTAGACAGGGGATCCCTGGTTTGATCCACTGATTCTGTCACATAGTTTTTTTTATATATATATTTGGGGTTTTTTTGGTTTGTTTTTTAAAGTTTTATTGAGATAGTCACTTAACATACAATTCACTCATTTAAAGTATACAACTCAATAGCTTTTACTATATTCACAAAGTTGTGCAACCAATTTTAGAACATTTCATTATCCCAAAAAGAAACCCCACATACCTTAGCTTTCACTCTCCCTCAATTTCCCCATCATTCTTCAAACCCTAGACAACTACTAATTCATTTTCTGTGTCTATAGATTTGCCTATCCTGGACATTTCCTATAAATGAAATCATACAGTAATTTGGTCCTTGGTGACTGACCTCTTTCATTTAACAGTTTTTTCAAAGTTTATTCATTTTGCAGCATGTATCAGTATTTTATTCTTTTTCATGGCTGAATAATATTCCATGGTATGGATATATCACAGTGTGTTTAGCCATTCATCACTTAATAAACATTTGGATTGTTTGTACTTTTTGTTAAATAACCCTGCTCTGTGCATTTTGTGTACAAGTGTTTGAATGTACATAGGTTTTCATTTCCTTGGATATATACCTAGGACTGGAATTGATTGGTCATGTGGTGACTCTATGTGTAACCACTTAAGGAACTCCCAAACTGTTTTCCAAAGTGGCTGTACCACTTTACATTCGCACCAACAGAGTATGAGGCTTCTAATTTCTCCACATCCTCTCCGATACTTGTTACCATGTCATTTTTATTACAGCTGTCCTATCGGGCATCACCCACCTACTTTTTGAGAGATCTCCAATAACTTCTTTTACTTCCTACAGCTCTCAGTTTCCACATCTGTAAAATGGGGTAATAAAAGCAATGTCACAGGAAGGTTCCTCTGAAGATGAAATAAAATCAAACATGGAAAGTCCTTAGTTTAACCCAAGCATTGCAGGTGTGGATGAAATCATCAATGAAATGCCGGTAGCTATAATCAGGTGAGAAGTTAAAGAGACTGAGATCAGAGGAAGTTATTTCCATCCAGTGAGGGAGAATTTTTCAAGGTCTACCACTCAGAACAACTATTATCTTCTCACTTACGTATGATCTTTGGCAAGTTACTTATTTTTTGGGCCTCGATCTTTTTCAAGTCTGTAAAAGGGATGCGATAAGGCTTACTTTACACAGTGAGAGGTGAGGTTTAAGTGAGATCACATAAATAAATCACCTGGAATTTGACACAAAGCAGGTAACCATCAAAGTTTTATTCTTACTCACTTCCTTTTCCATAAGAGTTAGAAAAGAGAAAGCTAGCACAAAGGACAGCTAGCTACATAGGGTTGCAAAAGCTTGATCAAGTCATAAATGACAAAGCAAGAATGAGGACAAGTTCTTCAGACTTTAAGGTCACTATAGAGAAGAACTGTCACAGGTTGTTAGGATTCCTGCCTTAATTACCTCTTCAGAGAAAGAACTCTTTGCTTAGTGGCATGTGGATCCATCACAAAGAAGGAATTCTTTACCTTTACATTCCCTGGGCTCAGTAAGAGGAGAGAGGTCAGACGGAGGACAAGTGGTAATCATAGGCTACTGACTCTATGCCCCACCCATATCCAGTCATAGCTCCTTGTGGCAAGGAGGTGTTCAGAACTGTAGGCAACGCTCCTCTGAGAGGCACAAGGGAAGGATGTTTCTGGCTTAGAAGACTGTCCAATAGTCTATTACACCAGAACTCCTCAAACTTTAAAGTCCATATAAATCAACTGGGGGGTTTGTTACAATGCAAATTTGGATTCAGGAGGGCTGAGTGGGAGCTCAGGACTTTGCTTTTTTAACAAGCTCACTGGCGATGCTCATGTTGCTAGTTCAAAACACAGGTTTTTGAGGAGCAAGATATTAGACTCTTGTTTTTTTTTTCTTCATTCTACTCAAACAAGAAAAGACCCAACTGTGAAAGTGGTAGGAAAAGAACAGGTTAGAGACAGATTTAAAGAAAAACAGGAATTGGCTGGGGCACTTGTATCTGCTCTGGGGCCAATAACTGTTTCCTTAACCTTAATAGTGGAAGACATAACCACCCTCCCTTCACACCCAGAACTGTGAAACTTTAAATATTTGGTCGATAATTAAAAATGCACTATGATATAACAAAGTCAACATTTTTGTTATGATATCGTACTATAGTTTTGCAAGATGATACCTCGGCGTCATTATCATAACTCTGTATCTCTGTATTATTTCTTACAACTGAATGTGAATCTACAATTATCTCAAAATAAAAAGTTTGATTTTAAAATTCTATAATAAAAAAGTAAATGATTCTAAGGAGATAGTAACCAATCCTTTAGTAAGTCAGTTTCCAATTCTGTGCTTTCAACAAAATAGAAAAAAAAAGTACTTAATAGAGTTGTTGATTAGCAGATCATTAGTAGTTGATAACTAAAAAATTATTAGAAATAAAAAGTGATTCAGAGTGTACTTAAGTAAAAATTAACTTTAGGAGTAATAAGGGACAGAAAGGAATGAGTTTGCTTTTTAAATATTTACACTTAAAAACATGTCAATTTCACTTTACAATCAAAAAAAAAACCAAAAGCCTGGTATATAAACCATAGCAAATATGTTTGTTTCTAAATTTCACAATGTAGTCACTGAAAAAAAGAGCTGAGAAGAAGAGGAAGAAATCAGAGGAAGGACTGAAGTAGAGAAGGAGATGACATGAGAGAGACCTGTAGAAACAGAACAGAAAAATGAGTGAGTGAGGTTTAGGGGTCTGTGAAGTGAGGTCTCACTGCCCTATTAAACTCTGATTTATAGAATTGAAATGATAGTTCCAGAGACTGTTAGCACTGGAAGGCCTCTCAGACAGTGGTGTTTAGCGGGGAGGAGAAGGGAGGGAAAGGCCCCAATTTACAGCATCTGCCAGTTGCCATGGTGAAAATACTCCTCCTGAGGCCAATTTCAGGCTATCGACATGGTGTCCCTGGACACAGAGTTGAGAAGACACAATCAACTCTCATGAGCCAGCATGGGCCAGCTAGAGGACACTATTATCCTCAGAGGTCATTTTCTCCAACATCATCATTGCATAGATGATGCAACTAAAGCCAAAGAGGAAAGGTGTCTTGTCCACACCTGCAGAGCCTGCAAGTGGTAGGGCTGGAGCAAAGCTCAGGAAATTGAAATTTCAAGTCCTCACACTGATTCTTTTCCCACACATTCTCCCCTTTCAGCCCTGTTAATAACACTGATTTCAAAATACATTTCACATTACCAGACTCCCTTGCTGCTATGGGGTGGCCATGTAGACTCCATTTGAGCCAATAACGTGGAAACAGATGACTATTTTTCTAAGCAAAAGGGGCATAATTAGTTTGCACACAGCTTCAGCTTGCCCTTATCTTCCTGACATCTTGCAACTCAGAGGATAAAAATTTCATAACAAAGATGATAGACGGGACAGTTAGAGGATGTATAATTCCTGGTGACCTCTTCCAGTGACTGCACCAGCTCTGGACTTTGTACTATGTGGAAGAAATCAATTCCAGCTTGGTTAAACCAAGTCAGGTTTCTGTTACACGCAACCAACTGCAATCCCAGCTGCTATACAATCCCTCCACGGTCAGATAGACAACAAATTAGAAACATCTTTGAATTTTATGACTAAAACAAAGATTTTTGCCCCATAAAACATTAGAGTTTTATATGTGTGTAAGGAAATGATTTACATTTTAGCAATTCACTTTGGAACTTTAGAGCATCAGTTCCTCTGATAGTCAGCAGCTGTCTGATTGCCTTATATTCGTTCTTTGAGAGATTAGACCTATTACATTTAGTTTGAATTAGTGGATTCTGAATCTCCTTGTAAAAATAATAAAAAATGAGATTCCAGTCTGGAGAATCCACTTAACTATGCTACATCTCAAAAGTCAAAAAACTATCCAAGTTGATTCTACTTCAACTACAACCAGAAATTAGTACCTGTTTGGAGTAAAATTGACCAGGTATTTTGGTGTGTTTTAGACAAGGTGAATCTTTCAAGTTATTTCCTCCAAGCCTCTAAGACCTGGGGCCCAAAGTTTGAAATACTTATCATTGCAAATTACATATAAATTTAAGTTGTCCATTTCTGAAGCCACCACAGGCTTTTTTCCTTTAATGAAATAAACTTTGTTAGAATAGCAACCTACAATAATAAGTATACCGTATAACAAGTAAAGTTAAAAAGAGAGATACATATTTAAAGCAAGAATTTTAAGCGATACATTTAGTTCTGCTCCCGCTTTTTGAAATATAAAATAGTACATTTAAAATGGTGCAATCTTTCTGAAATGCAATTTGGCAACAGATACCAAAAGTTTAGCCTACACATTACCCTCAGCAATTCTGTTTCGAGGACTTTATCATGGATGAGTGCAAAAACTTAGTAGCACAGTTCACAAGAGGGAAAAATTAGAAAATAATCTAAATGCCCAACAACAGGGGATTAATTAAGTTACAGCACATGATGGGGGCATTAAAAATGGCTTCTAAATGATTGCTTAAAAATATGGAAAAATATAAGAGAAAAAGCAAAAAAATATATGTGCCCATTTGAATAAATGTGCTATAAAACGACAGGCACAAAAATGGCTTTTTTATCATTATTTCTTGTTTTTATGTATTAAGTAAATACTTATGACTTTTAAAAGGAGAGTTGTTTTTTTTTTTTCAATTGCTGCTGTTACTAACGCCACCTCTTGCTATAGAGTAAATTATCCTTAATGGCCTTTCATATCTCATCAGAGAGACTGGCAGGAAGAAAGCTCATCAAATGTGAGGAGGGAAAGTTGCTGGGAGGGATAGCAGACACATAGGATGGCAGAGAATGATGACCTGAACAGCCAAATCAAATTTAATAGGTCTAAGGACAAAGTCCTGCCTGGGAGATTATGAAAGCCTGTCTGCACTGCTCCAGAATGGGCAGGCTCAGCTTCAAAGCTTCTTGGATGAGAGATAATCTCCCCCAAAGCCAGGCTACATTTAGAAAAATTACATTAACTGCATTTTAAGAAGGACATAAACAAACTGGAATCTGTCATTAAAAAAAAAAAAAAAAAAAAAAAAAGACTAAGACCCAGAGACAGCTTGAAAACATGCAGTGAGAGAGACAGCAGAGGAAAGAACAGTGCTTAACCCAGAGAAGAGATGACAAGTGAAGGATGAATTAGGGGACATGGGAGGTACCCTCAAACATCTGAAGGACTGTCATTCGGAAGATGTTTAATCTAGGGTACAGAACTAGAACTAATGAGTGGAAGGTACAGGGAGACCAATTTTAGTTGAAAATAAGGTGGAACTGTTTAATATTAAAACTACCCAACAATGGGATGGGCTTCCATATAATGCAGTGAGTTCTTCATCACTGAAGACACTTAAGCAAAGAATGGGTAACTATTAAAGTGTTCTGTAATGGGGTTTCTAGATACTATAGGAAAATAAACTAGAAAAATCTATTTGCTTCCAGCTCAAAAATGTTATGATTCTAAAGTCGGCAAGTCCCTACTCAACAATTCTTGTCAAAAATTTTCTAATTAAAGATTAACTCCTTTGGCTTTGTCTTCTTTGATATAAACTGGTCACAGAGATGGGGAGCACGGCATAGGGAATGCAGCGGGCATTAATGTAATAGCTACGTGGAGAGCCAGAGGAGAGAAAGAGCAATTGGGGAGATCATTTTATAAACTATATAAATGTCTAACCGATGTACTGTATCCTTGAAACTAATAAAATAAAATTTTAAAATAATAATTAAAAAACTAAAAAAAAAAAATTTGAGACAAAAACTACACTGTAAGCTGTTAATTTTATGATCACCACCATGTGACTGGGTCTATGTGGTCCTTTCCCAAGAATAGGATTCCATGTTGGTTGACAAGAGGGATAATATGATCATGAGCTATGAATGCAGCCATATTTGCGAGCCACTGAGAAGGAAAGAAAAAGGATGCTTCAAGGACCAAGTTCACAATCTTGTATATCAACACACTAACTTGGGTCTTGAAACTCCGCTTTAATTTCCACCCCATGGTCCAGTGTATGTGCCAATTACTCTCACTGTTTCTTTAATCCAAGGGTGGCTAATGAGCACCAGACCAGGCTCTCTCCAACTACATGTGAGAGTGCCCACTCTGCAATTGCCAGCCAGCTGTGCCATTGAAATTAACTTGCTCAGCTGGCCCTCCAAATAAAGCCATTTAAAGAGTGCAGTGTACCATAGAAAGCAATTTGTTTCCTTAAAATTTAGTACCCCACGTGAAGATTGATTCTGATTTGAAAGACAGAAGCTACTGCAAGGTGAATAATTTTAAGTTTAACATATTCCTCCTCTCAAGGAGCCAAATGCATTAAAATTAGGTGCAAAGTGCTTCTAATTTGTCAATCACTCCTTGGATAATTCTGTTGCTGCATTGCCAGGGAAATTGCCCAAGAGACCTGGCTTTCAGCTCTTTTCATCTCTACTATTCTTTTAACTTGATCATGGCTACAGTATGCAAATGTGGCTCTAATGCTGGGAGGTAGAATTAGGGGGTAGGGAATCCAGGATAAAGATAGCCCCAAACCTACATTAAATTCGTTTGGAGGTCAGGGATATGACAGGCTTCCTAAGTGTTGTCACACATCAGGTTGTAGGACAGGACATTCAATGAAACAGCTGACACAGAAGGCATTCCTCCCCCATCCTGGATCTTACAAGTTCTTACTTGTCCCTTCTGTCCTTTGGAAAGCACTCACCAAGGGTCTGCTCTGTGTCAGACTCTGCTCAGCCCCCAGGCATACAGATGACCAAGGACAGATCCTACCCTTGAGGGACCCAAATATCAGAGAGACAAGAAAATCACAATTACCCCAGAAAGATAAGTGCTGTGTTGGAGATAGGCACTGAGACAGTTGTGGAGGAAACCTCTCCCAGCCTGAGAGGGTCATGCAAGGCTTTTGGAGGAAGGGGATGATCTTGAATGAGAGTGAGCCAGACTATCCAGTTGGCATAGCACACTACTAGAGGAAGGACAGGTATAAAGAGCATGTAGAGTCACTCATGGCATTTGTTGGGTACTTCTGTCATTCCACTCATATGCTAGGCACTTCACAGGCATTTTCTCTTTCAGTCCTCACAATGATACCATGCTCTATTACAAGGTAGAAACTATCATTACTTCTATTATACAGATGAGGAAACTGAGGCATTGAAAGGTTAAATAATATGCCCACAGTGACCCAGCTTCTAAGTGGAAAAGTCAGGATTCAAATCCAATAAGTCCAATACAAAATCTGTGTAAATGTATTGCTCTCCTAAAGCCATGGATTGCTGGGGGAACTCATAGTTGGAGAGAAGAGAAGTGGTTCCATGTGGTGGTCAAAGCACATGGCAGAGCTACAGGTGGTATAGATGAGATAATGTATGTAGAGTGACCCACCCCTGCCCATAGCATGATCCAGTGCCACACCTTCCAGTCTCTTCAATCTTGGGATGATCCTTGCCCAAGCTTGAGAGTCATTCTTGCAGGACTCGGGTTTAGAAATTGTGATGGTTTCTGGAAGGAAGATGTGCACAGGGAGAAAATGAACTGATCTTTGACAATCGCTCCATGCGCTGCCTTTGATAGGAACAAGGTAAGCTGGAGATACAAGAGCATGAGCCCTCCCCCTCCTCCATGCTGTTCTAATCTCATGCCCACTTCATAGTCTGCCTTCCATCTTTTATCCTGTCTGTATCCCAGAATCTAGACTATCTCACATTGGACCTGAAACATGGGACTAAGGCTACCATGTTGGCTATGACTTAATGAGGGCCTACTATGTTAAGCACCATAGTAGGTACTCTTCTTAGTACCACAGTGTCTAAACCAAGCCAGAGCTGACACTCAGTTGTTTCCTGTGAGTGGAGCTTAGACAGTATTCCTTCCTGCCCAATACTCTATTTGTCCTAGTCCCTTTCATAGTGGCTTTGTTTTGACTGAAAGGAAGAGTTTTGTTTAGTTGATGCAAAAGGAAAGGAGGGGCAAAGCTGGGTTGGCTATGGGCCGGAAGCCCATGGAGAGAAGGATCAAGTCCAGAAGATGAAAGAGAGGCTCCCATGGAAGATGTCGTGAGACTGGGCACAGACAGCGCATCCTTGACACCCAAACAACAAAGCACAGCACAGCGATAGGAAGAGGATCACTCTACCCACGTCCTACACACAACACAGCACTTCAAAGCACTTCAGGGGGCAGCAGGGTAGAGGTCCTGCTTCACCAGCTCCAGCTTGGCCAGCCCTGATTGGGTCTAATTTGTCAAAATGTCACCATTCTAGGAGGATTCTACAAGGAACTGCCATCCTGCAATGGACAAAATATGACTACTCATGTCAGCAAAACTGGAAATGAGGTTACAAATACAGTCAACACTATTGTATAAAGGAATGAATAAACTCCATTTTATGTTTGATATTCAGATTGTTTTGGCTATTGAAGTAGGCTTCTCTCAAAAGGTGATGAGTGCTCCAGTACTGGAAACATCCAAGCAGAGGTAGGATGGGCAAGCAAAGCTGATGCTGAGCTGATGCAGTGAGGGCAAGCCATGGATGAGCTGTTCCAACTCTATGAATGTGTCTTTCTGACTTGTCCTAGGTTTAAAGGCTAGAAAATGGCAGAGCTAGGACTGGAGCCCAGGTCTCCTCCAGCCAGGCCCACCGCCCTGGTATCTTAGTGACAGGGAATAGATTATTGCCTGGATACAGGCACTCATTGACCACTCCCCAACACACCATCAAGAAGGACCAGCTATGCACAGGTAGCATCCTGCAGTGCACAAGGCTTACTTTTTATCATGCATAACGGGTAACCATTCTGCCTTAAGAGGCTTGATTCACCACTATTAACTCCAAAGGAGCCCTCTGCTGCTTTTGTTCCAGAAATACTGCAGATTATTGCAGATTGGTGAAGAAATGGAAACTGGTCAAAGGGAACTGACTAATAAGCCACTCCTTACTATCAATATGAAAAGCAAGAAAAAGCAATTAAGAACAAGGAACCTGAGCCCACCGGCCCAGAGATTGCTGGGTGAGCCCACAAATGAGTCCAGCTAATGCTTTGTCAAAGACAACTGGCACATGGGCACATTTGTTTTGGGAACAAAGCACCTGGTGCCCCCTGCCAACAACCAAGGCTCCCATCCCACCCCACAGCCAAGCCTGAGAATGCTTCGCGCCCCCATGGAGCTCTTATCTCAGGACTGCTGAATTATTCTGGAATTTGCACAGCAATGGGCTGTCAGTGCGGTCATCTTCCCAGCTATCTGTTCCAGTGGTGGCTTTACAAGAAGAGATTTGATCATTTCTGGCAGCAAAGTCAGTGCTCCAAGCAAAGCATGAAATGACAAACGGGCACATTTGCAGCAAAGACTCCCGGGTGGATTCACTGGCAACGGTGATGTTCAGACACATCCCGTGATAAAAATCTCATCTTCCTTTAACCACCCAGGAAATAGCACCTTTAAAATCATGGAGGCTCATTAGGGGGGAAGTTAGAGGGGACATGAAAGAGACTATCTCAGCTCTTGGCTGTACTGAGACAGCAGCTCTGCAAAATGTCATAAAAAAAGTGTTTATAATAATCTAGGGGGTCATCTTGCAACAGTGCAAAAAAAAAAAAATAACTAAGCTGGGAGCGTCTGGAAGCAGAGAAGATGGAGAACAGAGATGGAAGGAACAGTAAATCGGGATGGGGGTCCTCAGCAAAAAGGCCAAGTGCCCCCAGATGGTCTGTGCAAGCTATCAGTTGCTAAGGAGACCACTTTGGGGGCTGAAATTGGCAGCAGACCTCTCAAATAGAAAAAAAAAAAATTCATGATCAGAAAGGAGTAAATAGGATGTCCACGCACCACTGACCAGGAATGGAGCCCAGCAAAAGATTGGAGGTACAGACACAAAGACCCTCCCCAAGAAGGGGCACTAACAGGGGCAGAGTGTCTGACCCCAACCATGTAGCTGCAATTGAGAGAGACACTCAGATCCAGCCAAGAATTACAACACAGAAAACTGAGGCAGGTGCCCAGTGCAATACCTGAGGGAAGACTGCAGCTGCGGAGATAACAACAGTGTCTGGCACAAAGTAAGTAATAATGTTGCCCAATTCTTCCACGTATCATATTTTTTTAATATTTTTATTAATATACAAAGGGCACAAATCTTAAAGGTCAATGAATTTTTGCCTAGTATACACCCACGTAATCACCACTTAGTTCAAAATATGGCATCTTTCTAGATATAGTACTCTACCCTAGGTTTCTCTTGCCCATTCCCAGCCACTATACTGACCTCCACACCACAGATTAATTTTCCCTCCTCGTTTTCAAACTTCAGTATGAGCTCTTTGGTACTAGCTTTTTTCATTCACTGTAACATGTGAAATCTATCCATGTCACTACATGTAGTGGTGGTTCACTCTTTTCCATTGCTCTGTAGTATTCCAATGGATGAGTACTCTACAGTCTTGATAGACATTTAGTTTCTGGCTATTAGGAATAACGCTGCTGTGAACATACTCATAGTCATCTCTGCCATTGGTGTACGGTGGACATCTGTACCCATTTCTCTCAGGTATGTACCCAGGATTGAAATTGTTGCTCATGGGGTAGGCATATGTTTAGTCTTATTGAATAGTTTTTTCTCTTGTACTTTATATCTTTATAGCCACGTGTATACAACATAATTGTTCCCTATGTATTCTCAATGGATTCTTTTATTATTCTTTAATGTCCCTCTCTGTCTCTGGTAATTTTCTTTATTCTGAAGTCTACTTTATCTAATATTTATATAGCATTTCTCCAACTGGCAAAAAAAAAAATCAAATTGTCATTGGTGACAATTATCAGGAAAAGGCATTCTCACACATTGTGGTGGAGACACATGACAATAAAGCTTTTTAGATAACAATTTGATAAAATCTACTGAAAAAATGTGCATACATACCCATTGACCCAGTGATTTTAATTACAGGAATCTATCCCTCAAAAAAAAAAAATTACACACATACAAAAAAAAAAAGCTGAATGTACAAGGATGCTGATTGCAACATTGTTCATAACAGTGAAAAAAATAGAAACAATCTAAATGGCTATCAATAGAGAAATGACTCAATAGTCAATGTTTATTCATATTATGGAGAAGCAATAAAGCAAGTAAAAGAATGAGGCCAATCCTTGCTCATGACCATGATAGATGTCCAAGACCTTTTGAGGGCGGGAAAAAAAGATGAAGAATGATAAGCATGGTATGATACTATATATATTTTTAAACCACAAAACAGTATTGTGCTTTCAATGCTACCTGTGTTTGTGTATGTAGTGACTACATATAGAAAAGCCTTAAGGGACAGATACCCGAGCAAGAGAAGGGAATGTGGTCAGGACACAGAGACTGGAATAGAAGGTCAAAGAGAACTTTAACCTCTACTGTTTTATCCTTATAAGAAGGTTTTTTATGCATTACTGGTATGATTAAAAATGAATAAACAGTACCAGTAGTTGATTTCTTATTGACAAACATACCATGGTAAGGTAAGTATTAAGGTTAAGGGGAACTGGTAACAAGTATATAGGAACTCCCTGTACTGTCTTTGTAACTTTTCTGTAAACAGAAAATTTATGCCAAGATAAAGTTTATGTAGGAAAACTAGTGAAGGCAATTGACTGAAATGCAAAAAAAAAAAAAAAAAGCATAAATAGATTACAAAGTATTTTTATTATAGATTATTATGTAGCCACAAAATATAAATAAAATGAAATTCTGTCATGGAATAGTCCTCAAGACATATGTTTGAAAGGAAAAAAAGTCAAGTCTCAGAACAACGTACATGGTACAATTTCAATTATGTGCAAAAATTAAATAGAGTTTATAAACATGCCTGGTATATAGATGAATAGAAAAAGGCATGACAGTTCATATTTTAAAAGAGGGGTGAGCAAAATTCTTCTGTAAGGGCAACTATTTTCAGCTTCATGAGCCATCTAGTCTTTGCACAACTATTCAACTCTGCCACTGTAGCATGAAAGCTGCCTTAGACAATATGTAAGTGAAAGGGTATGGCTTGTTTCAATAAAACTTTATTTGCAAAAACAATCTACAGGATAGATTTGTCCTGTGGGCCATAGTTTGCCAACCCTTGTCCTAAACTAGTAGCAGAGTAATGAGTTGTTTATTGTTAAAATAGTTTACAAAATAGCTGATGAATATTATTTGTGTTAAAAATTAGTATTCTTTGTATTAAAGATAATATTAGTAAACAGCATGTGCTCATCCAGCATCCAGCATAAAGCAGTGTTCTCTGTCCACCACCATCTGCAGCTGAAATCACAGAATGTCTTCGAGGTTATTCTGCCAAACTGTTACAATGATTTGATCCATGCAATTCAGGATGCCATTCAGTTTTGAAATTATGAACCAGCACCCATGGAGGGAAACAAGAATACAGCAGGTGTCACGGCTCAGCACTGAAATGAGCTCTGACTCCTTTATCTGCTTCCCCTCCCACAGAGGATTCACAGGACACCCAGCCAAATACAAGAATCTTCCAGAAATCTCCAGGCCCTCTCAGGAAGAAAGGCTGAGGAGTATGGTAATTGAAAACGAGGCTGAGTGACAGTTATATTCAGGAATGATTTGCAAATCGCATTCTCCTGGAGATTATTAGGGGACTCATTAACAGTACAACAGTACATTACTTTCTGAAATTCTGATCTAAGCAGAAAATTAAAATTATTTGCTAAATGACCTCATAAAATTGAATAAAATGTGCTGAGAAAATGAAAACCACAATAGATCATACTGCAGAATTTGGCTAAAAATAATATCTATTTCCTTCCACTAAGAGTTAGTGTTGTGCCCTTTGTGCAGACCTGGCTAGACCTGTTGCGTGAGCCTCACTGATCCCACCTGCAGAATGACTCACTAGGCAAAGAGGACTGGGTGGCAGCAGCGTGCTGAAGACACAGAGCTCATATTCCAGGCTGAAGGCCCAGCACCACCTGCTACTTTTCGCATGCCCACCCCCTTAAATCCACCTAGTTCAGGCTTCACCCATAATCTGTTGCTTCAACTACATCAGCTACCATCTTTCTCATCTCCTTGTTCCCTGGCTACCCACTCCAACACAGTCTTCACAACTTCTGTCAGAATTCTCCTTCCAACATGCAAGTCTGACTTTGCCACACTCCTTAGAACATCTGCAGAAGTACCCGGATTGCTCTAAGATCCAAACTCTCTAGCAGTGATTCTCAAAGTGTGGCCCACTGACCAGCAGCATCCCCTGGGCACCTGTTAGAAATGTAAGTTTCCAGGCCCCACCCAGACCTACTAAATCAGAAACTCTGAGAGAGGGACCCAGCAATCTGAGTTTTCATAGCCTTCTAAGTGATTCTGGCGCACACTCAAGTTTGAGAACCACTGTTCTATAACATGACACAGGAGAAATTTTGCAGTCTGGCCTTGATCTTTCTGATTTTCTACCCCACTCTCACCCACCCTGCCCTCCTTCCGTACCCAACCACAGAGACTGCATGTTTCCTCATGCCACTCCCTCGACTGGAAAAAAAAGCCTCTTCCTTCTGCTTGGTGAGCACCACATCCCTCAAAGATCAAGCAATAAAGCGTCAATTTATTTTCCCATTTAAGGAGACTACATCTGACTTTGCTCATTCTCCAAGTTAGCCATGCCGCTGGTCTCAAGAACCACCTTGCCAAGAGCCCCAAGGAGGTCATTTTATTCATCTGTCCCCACTTAGCTTGCTGTTTCCATTAATGCCTGTCTAGAGACTGGCTGCCCTGCAAACCAGGGTTAGCAGGGCGGGGTATGCAAAACAGTATCTTCTCAGGACCTCGCATGGAGTCTAGAAAGCACTTGCATAGGAAAGAATCTTATCAACTTGAGCATATGGGGAAAGCCTCTAAGTGTCAGTCCAATTCACATACACATTTGGTTTTGGTTTTACCTGCCCACAAAGAGACAAAGATATTCAAAACACCAAGCCGCCCTATTTCCAAAGAAAGGGTAACAGTTCTGCTCCATGCATTGTATGCAGATGATTGAATTCACATGTGTTTCTTAGCATAAGTTAACAGTTCACTTAGCTGGAAAAGATGTGGGTACAGAGGTGCTGCCAAGTAGTGGGGGCAGGGTGCTGGCAGCACCAGCAGAGGCCCAAACGTTCAGCAATCACCCCTTCCGGGCGTGTGAGGCACAGGTGACACTTATCAACATAAGACACATCTGCGCCCAATCAGCGTAATGAATATCAAAATCAACTCCAAGCAGAAACATCGAAGCCCATTTAATTCATTAATCTCTTGAAAACTAACAGCTGTACTAGAACATGCCTGAGCCATGAACCTTAAAACCTAGGAATCAGTACCAGCCCCAACCTCTCAACTATGAGGCCCCATGAAGTGACTTGTGAGAGGCCATGGAACCTCAAACTACAGTCTGAGAACTGAGTAAAAGGCTTTTGAAGCCACCCACCCAAACTTTCCGTTGATGCCTGAAAGCTCCCTGGCCACATCTTCGACAAGCCGTGGGCCAGCAGAAGGAGGCAAGACTTACCACCTTTCCAAAAGGTAACTTGAGGTTTGGCATCGTGTCCCAAATGTCCTGGAATGTCATGTCTTTGAGCTATGAAGAAAACCTTGAATATCACTTAACTCAGTGCCTATGGAAACAGAGATCCCTGAGCTACTGTCCAAAACCTACAACCCTTGATCAAAAAGACCAAAGAATATCAGAAATTTGCCAAAAATAAGGCCAACTAGGCTGTTATTTAATTATACACTATATTTCTGGGGGAAAAATAATCTCTCAAAACATGGTGCCCACAAATAAAGAAAAGTTGATTGAAGGAGGTCCATTGCATTGAAAATATGGACACCCATGATCTAATTTAACTTGTCTCCTTTTAGAGATGAGGAAAGTGAGGCCCAGAGAAAGTGGGTGACTTCCCAAACACTCACAGCTGGGTGGAGTAGCAAGTGACAAGAACTCAGAGCTCCTATCTCCCAGCTTTTTCAACAATACACCAATTATCATTCATAAAACCAGGGAATCCATAAAACAGAAATTCTTCACATGTGATCGCTGGACAAGCAGCATTAGCATGCCCTGGGAACTTGTTAGAAATTCAAGTTTTAAGTACCATCCCAGACTTGCTGAGGATATGACCCAGCAATCTGTGTTTTTAGTAAGTTCTCCAGGTGATTCTGATGCATGAAGACTTTGAGAACCACTGCCATAAGGAAATGATACCTTTACCCACCTGAAGTTTTCTTAGTCCTGCTTGAAGGGAGCACCTTGACCCAGCATTAGGTGAACAAATCATAGATCACAGCATGTAAGGCGGAAGCCTTCTCGGAAGCTTAGTCCAAACTGTCCCCCTGCACATAAGTCCCCTCAATTGCACCTCTGATAGATGGCTATCTATCTTTGGCTGGATGCCTATGGGATTGGAAACTCACCACCATCCAAGATGTTGTTGCCTGTATTGTAAAGCTCTTATGATCAAAGATTCTTCCTTATGGTCGACAGAGATCAGCTCCCAACCTCCACTGTCCACCTACCATCTCGGCCCTGCCACCTCTGGGTGGCCACGCCAGGCCTGCAAACATCACCTTCACTGAGGCCCCCACGATGACTGTTCTATGCTTGCCTCAGTCTCATGCAAGAGCAGTCACTGGTAAAAGTTGTTGAGTCTGTACCCAAAGAATCTCCCTTTCTGGGGATTTATTTTAAAAAAGAAAAAGAAAAAGAAAGAGTGAGGTCACAGAGAAGAAAGGGAGAGAAGGGAGAAAGGAAAAAAGAAGTAAGGATAGAAGGAAAGAAAAAAGGAAGGAAGGTAGGAAGGGAAAGGAAAGAAAGATAAAAATGCTTTTCAAATACTCACTTAGTATTGGCATTTAATCCAGAGGACAACACTGTGAGATAGATATTATTCTCCACAACTTTACAGATTAATGAAGCAAAAGTTTCATGACATAAAGTAAATTGACGGTGGCTACCTCAGGGCTGCCTCCCCTCACAGGAGGTCCTTCCCTCACCATGGCAAGACCACCAGCAGCCATTTCCCATTAACAGCCTGTTCGTTTAACCGCCCCCTCAGAGGAAGAATACCACGTAATCAGTCTATTCACCAAAGACCTAGGAATGGTTCTCATTGGTCTAGCTTAGGTCACATGCTCATCCCTGAACCAACCACTGTGACCAGGCAAGTGTAATGTTTCGACTAACAAGACCAGAATCATGTGCATACTGCCTGGTCCAGAGGGTAGGAGCAGCCTCAGGTAAGGAAGTCGGGATGCTGTTAGCAGTGGAGGAGAGAAACAGATCTGGAGAAACAGGGGAAAAAAAAAAGATTTCCGCTCCCCCTTGGGTTGTGGAATAATGACCCGAACAGAAGGGATTCCCATAAACACAGTGAATGTCTCCTTCTAACTGGTTAAGCTCTTTCTGTTTAAAAAGTCATATCTATGAACATTCTGCATTGAATCATGAGAGTGTAATAATAACAGTTAAGGATGAGCTGGGAATGGAAGGTCTGGAATAGTGGGAAGTTCCAAACAGCACGAATTTATTCTCACAACCTGATCTCAGAACTGCCCTGTTCTGTTCACATGGGTGGGTTAGGACACATCTCCTATCCCAGGAGAAAGGTCCGCCTTTGATGCTCTTTCCTATTCTTCTCATGCACAGAATTATTCTTTGAAACTCATTTTTTTTTTAATTTCTCAGATATTTCCAAGATGTTTCATTGGTTAAAGCTCACTGATATCACTTTTCCCAGTATGCTCAACATTGGCTCAGCTATGGCCTCCAGCCCAGCAGGTATTTCACAGGAGGTGCTAGTACTGCACTTTTACAGATCAAATGCACAGCCTAAAATTCATTTTGCTGAAACTGCCAATCCAAGTCCAATAACAATTAACCATATCTAGTTACTACACATTTGAAAAATAAACTAGAACATTTAAAACCACACAATTCTTAGCATAATGAATACATTTTTACTACCTTTCAACTATGAACAATGATGCTTAATCTAATCTTAAAATTCCTTCTGGGCTTAAATAAAACACAACTTTATAATTCTGGATTCATTCTTAGATTTTTTTTAAAATTGCCACATTCGAACTCTGGGTCTAGCATTTTATAGTTTTATAAGAAATCGACAACTTAAACTCTTAGAGGAGATTTCTATTTAATCTTTCTTTTCACTGAAGTCAGAAGCTTTTTAAATTCCTACTTACAATGTAGACAAGAGAAAGCATTGAATACCTCTGATTACTCCCTCTCCACTTTCTTGCCTCATATTTTCTTTGGACAAATTCAGAGAACAGAAAACAAAGGAGAATGAACCACGTTCATTCATTCAACAGATTTTATTTTATTTTGACTGGCCACCATATCAGGCACTGTGCTGAGCATATGACAGTGGGAAAACAGATTCTCTCTGCCCTCATGAGGTCCATGGTCTCGTACAGGGGTCAGCACACAACAGCCTACAGACCAAACCTGGCCCGCCACCAGTTTTTGAATAGCCTGAAAGCTAAGAATGGTTTTAACACTTTTAAATTGTTGAAAATAATCTAAAACAAGACTATTTTGTGCCACGTGAAAATTATATAGAATTCAAATTTCAGTGTCCTTAACGTTTCATTGAAACACAGCCATGCCCATTTATTTATGTACTGACCATGTCTACTTTCACACTGTGGCAGAATTGAAAAGTTACAACAGAGACAATGTGGATGGCAAAGACTTAAACATTTACTGCCTGGGCCTTAACAGAAAACGTTTGCTGACCCCTGGTCTAGTGGCAAAGGAGAGAGTAGATGAGAAGGGAATTGCTACCTCCTCACTGTGCAATGGAATCGGTCTCCCAACAGGTGGAGATGCCATCCTCTCCACTTATTTTTGCAGTAAGAGGTCCCATAACACTCATTTTTCAAAGTCAAGGCTTTTACTGGCTGCTACTTCTCAGCTTTAACCTGACTTCACCATTTGATCAGATTCTTTGTTTTGTTTTGTTTTGTTTTGTTTTTTTGCTATTGACCTATATGATATTAACCCCTCATCAGATATATGATTTGAAAATATTTTCTCCCATTCCACAATCTGCCCTTTTATTTCATTGCTTGTTTCTTTTTCTGTGCAGATGCTTTTAGTTTGATGTCGTCTCACTTATTAATTTTTGCTTTTATTGGTTATGCTTCTGGTGTCATACCCAAAAAAATTGTTGCCAAGACCAGTGTCAAGGAACTTTTCCTCTGCGTTTTCTTCTAGGAGTTTTACAGTTTCTAGACTTATGTTTAAGTCTTTAATCCATTTCAAGTTCACTTTTGCCTCATTTCACTATTTGAAAGCCACTCTCTTTTAGTCCAGTTGCTAATCAACAGCTGACCTCCTTCTCTACCCACACATATCCCCATTGTCCTTTCAGGCCTAACTAAGGGCCACCTATTTCTGGAGATATTTCATCAGGGTTTTAGCAACCTGAGACACTTTGAACAACTCCAGAAAGCACAATTCATATAGATTCTTTCATCTCTGAAATCCTATGACATTGGTAATGATGATATTTAGCATTTAATTAATATGTGTTTCCTGCCTTATCTTCTTATGAGAGTAAGTTCTGACAACTTATCTTGCCTATTGGTATATCTTCCACAAAAGTACAGAGTGGATGCAGTTTCTTGATTCATTAGTCATATGGATGAGCCAGAATGACGTCTGGGGTAAATACTCATCCTCAAGATAGAATAATTCAGTCCATGCTCCAATCTTGTTACTGAATAGCTGTGTATCACTCTCTCAGCCTATTTCCATAGCTCTCAAATGCGAACAATGGCTCCAATTTCACTGGTTTATGTAAGAATTACTTAAGAGCAATGGTTCTCAATCTGGAGGGCGGGTAAAAACACAGATTGCTGGGCTCCATGCCAAGAATTTCTGATTCAGTTATTCTGGAGTAAGGCCTGAGAATCTGTATTTGCCGATGCTGCAAGGGTCTCACTTTTAAAGAGCACTGTTTAGGATAATCTAGCAAGAACATGTAGGGGATACATTATGATCCCTCATGAAGAGATGATGGTGATAATGATGATGATGATGATGATGATAGTGATACATGTTTCTAGAACTTAAATTTTACACCATGTGCAAGTTTTCTATCAAAAGCTTCGGAAGACATTGGGAAGATGGTATGCTCTCTATATAACCACATGAAAAAAATTTATATACTTAATTCTGTCACATGCGTCAGGAACAATTTTATGAGCAGAAAATATGACTATATTAGATGTATGCATGTTTCTGCATCTCAAAAAATAGTTATACCTAAAATGCTCCTTTAAAAAATCACATTTTTATATTTCTCATCAATATTTATTGTTCATCATTTTTGGCTCAGTTTAGAGAAAACTTACGAGAGGAAAAAGCTTAAAATTGAGAAGGTTCTATCCTGAGACCTTGACGTTATTGATGAGTTTGGAAAAAGCCACTGCGATGTGACTTTGTGATGAAAGAATCTAGATAGCTCAGGGAGCTCAGGGTTCCCTGTGGCCATAGTTTGAGAACCACTGACGCACTGCAGCTAGGCCAGGCCAGTACTGCAAATTAAGCTCTGCGGAACATAGCACTTGGGCAGAGCCCTCCATGCAGAGAGTGGAAGCTGACCGTATTGCTTAGCCGAAGTTCATTATCTGCTCCCAGCCCTGTCCCCATCTCTCTATATATGCAGGTTGTGGTAACCATTCCCTCTCTCCCTTCTCCTCCCAACTCTCCAATGCATCTCCCCATTACTAACCCCAGAATTTTGCTTATTTCATGCCATTTCTCTATACCCTGCCCACACCTTTGGAAAGAATTCTTTTCCTAAACCCTCTTCAAAACTCTAACTCTCCAATACTCTGCAAAACAACACTGTGAGATAGATATTATTCTCCGCCACTTTACAGATTCAAGCAGCAAAAGTTCCACAAGGTAAAGCAAATTGACAGTAGCCAACCTCAGTGCTGCCTCCCTCCCCATCAAGAGGTCCTTCCCTCATCATCACAAGGCCACCAGGTATGGTCACTGAGTGTGTCACTGGTTTTCCACTAGGACCTCACTGACACGTAACACAGACATTCTCAAACTTTTTGTCTACAGAATCCTTAGTCACTCCATAATTTTTCCGTGGAAGCACCAGACCAGCAAAAATACCTAACAATTATATTTATTGAGTAGTTGGAGCCAAAGAATAAAATTCTATGCCCTAATATAACGAAGTTAGCAGCTGTGTTTTTTAAAATAATGCACATAAATTGAAAGAAACAAGTAACATTTTATTTCATTCTCAAATAACTATAGTTACTTAGTAACGGGTGCATGTACCTGTTGAGCACTGCATAACTTCTCAAACCGCGGAGTCACACTGGACACCACCACCCTCACTGCCTGCTCCACGCCAAGTTTGATTCTTATCACAGCAATGAATGAAAACCCAGTTTTGCAAAGACATGACATCATCAGAAGGAATGTAGCACAATCCACTGTTGAAATTGTGAATTACCGTGAACTAGTAGTTAGCACGATGTCCAGAGGAAGTCTAGTTTCCCTCAAAACATTTAAAATATCCCAGGGCGCCCCCCTGCGTTTGCTGCAGTGCTCTGGGTCACCTTGGCACACAGTTTGGGAACAACAGATGTAGCATTGTTCTCACTCTCTTGGATTCTGGTATGTGTCTTTTAGTAGTAAAGAAAGAGGAAGAGTTGTGGCCAGCTTGACAAGAATCAAATCTGGGGATGAATGTGGCTCGGTGAAGGGGGAAAGGGTCACAAAGGGTCATCAATATAAAGGAGCTACTACTCCATGGCTGGCTGACCTCTTCCACTGAATCCTGCTTCTCATGATCCTCCTGCATCTGACCTTGGCCCCCAATCCTGGAAGTAAGTCCTCGCTCACATGTGGGGCCAGTAAGGCTCTCTTCTCTATCTGCAGAGAAGTCTGAAATGGCTGCTGCCATGTCCTTCCTCTATATGTCTTCTGTCTATGAGAGAAGCCAAGCAACAATTTGGCTCTCATATTCACGGCTCTGAACCTTATTTTTCTCTTGGCCTCTTATCTCCTCTGTTCAAAGCCAATGTCTATTACCACTTTGCAGCCAACATGGCCAGAGATGAAAGATTCTGTCATTATTTTCCGTATATAACAAATCACAAAGCTGCTTTATCCCATTCCTTGATTGCCTCTGTTTCAAGACTCATTGTTTCTAACTATCAGAGGCACATATGAATTTCCTCTTTATGCCTTTTCTCTTCCATTCCCTGCAAACATTTAGCCATTTATTCATTTTTATCAACACAAACATCGGTAATGCTTCGGAATAATCGGTTCAGCTATGATAGCTCATTTATTATTCATTGCAATAACCTTCAACTCACTCCACATCAATAAAGTGGAGAGGGAACCAGCTCAGCCCTACCACGTGTGGACTGGGTGCATGCTGTCAGGGCTGCCATGGGAAGCCCTCTGCCCACAGCACAGGCCAGGATGCCTGGACCCTGCCTTGGATTGCACACCACACTACTTTAAAAAGTGGCTGAAATCAATTGGGCCCATCATGCCAAACCTCCCCACAGATTCCCCATTGTTTCTACTAACATGAGTCCAAAAAAAGAGGGGGCTTTTGTGTCAGAGAGCTTGAGTATGAATCCCAGCTGTGCTGTTCACTAACAGACGACTATGAACAAGTGACAACCTCTCTGAGACTTAGTTTCTTCATCTGCAAAGTAAGGCTATTACTACCTACTTCCAAGCCTTGTAATAATGATTAAACAAGCTATGTGAACTGCATGATGCTGGCACACAGTAGGTGCATGACTCTCATTAGAGCCCGTGAGCCCATCACACACTGAATTCGGCTCTCAGGTTTCACAGTAATGGATAGATGCAGCCTGGAAGTTGCACACATGGATTTTCAAGCTAGACATTGGGTTTATTCAGATATTTCCTCACTTCTTGAGTCAGTGACCTTGTGCAAGCTACTTAAACCTCTCTAAGCCTCTATAAGAGGAGGCTGATAATAACCCTCCCCATAGAGCTGTTACGAGGATTAAACGTCTTAGAGCATAGGAAACAGTAACACGTTGCCTGGGGCACGCTAAGTACGTAGCAAATGTTCGATGAGCTATTTTTACAACCATTATTAATATTTGCCAAACTTCCAGACCACACCAGTCTGTAAGTTAAAACGGGTAACAATCCTACCATCTGGGATATTTCCCTTGCTCTGACTCTATGCACTACCGAAGGACATTCAGATCCTCAAAGTCTCCTCCAAGGTGTCCCTGGAAATTACACCCAGTCATCTCAGCTACCTCCTCCCTCAGCTCTGTCCCTAGAGTGGGGCCCACTGTAGGGACTTCCAACACTGGCAAAGCCACTGACCTCTGCCTTTGGCTTAGAAGCCACATTGTATTAGAGCCAAGGGGTGTGAAAGGTGTTTCACAAGGCTAAAGCTACTTTCCACAGATGGGGGAGACTCCTGTACCCTGACCACTGGGCCACACGCCAATACACAGGCCCCTGAGACCCCAGCTCTTGCTCCCAGGGTTCAGAAGAGGCTTCCCCTTCAGACGGTTTGCCCAAGCTCTATTTACTCCTCCACCCCGCCTCTCTCAAGTCCTACTGACTCCCTGCCAATGTGCCACCAAAATAAAATGGGTATCCATGTGACAAGCCCAGCCAGCCAGGATGAGGCATTGCAGAATGTGGAGGGGAAGGAGAACTTGAGGCCAGGACTAGCATGGATCACCACAGAAAGTCAAGTGTTGCCTCCCTTCCCAGGTGACCTCGACCCCTGCTCTGGCCAGCCAAGGTGGGCAAGGCAGAGGACACCCTGGAAGCCTCACAGGCCACTCCCATGATAAAGTTATTCAAGTCTAGAAGGTGTTCAGAAAAAAGGAAACTGCATCTTTCTCAATCCCATCAGGAAATTTGAAGGAAGGGGTATGTATTGGTTATCTATTGCTGCATAACAAATTACTCTAACACTTAGCAGGTCAAAATAACAAAAACTTATTATCTTATGGGTCAGGAATCCAGACCCTGTTTAGCTGGATCCTGTCTTCAGGTCCTC
Source organism: Eidolon dupreanum (assembly GCA_028627145.1). Classification (NCBI taxonomy): domain Eukaryota; kingdom Metazoa; phylum Chordata; class Mammalia; order Chiroptera; family Pteropodidae; genus Eidolon; species Eidolon dupreanum. The sequence goes on from CM053504.1 coordinate 10,655,977, forward strand.
TCATGAGGCTGCAATCACACTGTCCACCAGGTCATAGTCTCATCCGAAGACTCAAGTGGAGAAAGAACTACTTCCAAGCTCATTCACTCGGTCATTGGCAGGGTACAGTTCCTTACTAGCCACTGGCTGGAGGCCTCCCTCAGTTCCTTGAACATGGGCCTCTCCATAGGGCAGGACATGGTAAATGGCTCCCTGAGAACAAGCAAATGAACGCAAGCACCCAAGACAAGCCACAGCCTTATTTTTAAAATAAACAAGGTAACTTAAGTGAAGAGCTTAGCATTTCATAGGTGTTCAGTAATGGTTAACTCAGTCCCTCTTCCCCAGACACAAGAGTCCTGGTCAGTAACTGCAACTCTAAAAAAGAGGTGGATGTCATCAACCCTAAAGATGTCTATTTCCCTCTGGCACCGTCTTCTTATAAACCTAATCTCAGAAAGGACAACCCGTCACTTCTGCCATATTCCATTTGTTCAAAGCAAGTCAGTAGGTCAGGAAGTCAAGCACACTCGAGGGGAGAGAATTACACAAAGTCTTGAATATCAGGAGGTAGAGATCCTCAGGAGCCCTCTCAAAGTCTGCCCCCCACAAGGGTGGTTTGCAAAGAGATCAGAAAAATAGAGCCACTAAGAGGCTTTCTCTAGATGGCCTTGTGAAAGAAAAGTGAAATCATGCAGACAGGACATCTGAAGTGTGTGTGTGTGTGTGTGTGTGTGTGTGTGTGTGGAGTGGGGTGGGGGTAGGAGTGACCCCACAGATTTCTCAAAGTTCTGATGACACAGTCCCTGATCAGCTAGGACTCTAGCCTCAGACAAACCTGGGTTCAAACTCCACTCTGCCACACCCTAGCTGTGTGCTCTTTAGGCATGTTACTTAACTTCTCCAAGCTTTAGCTTCGTCTTCCATAAAATAGGGCTCTAAATCGGGCCTGCCTCATTGCATTGCTGTTACCATGAAATAGACAATGCTCATGAAGAGATGGGCACAGCACCCTGCACAGAGAAAATATGTAATGAACAATAATTACTAACTTGCTATACAAAACAAGAAATTGCTAATTTTGCCTCCTAGATACCCTTGACTGAAGAAGTGTCTGGGTCTTCTAGCCACTGGAAAAATGTCTCCTCAACCAAAACTTAATCTAGTGGCCCCTGGCTCCTAAATGAGCATCATGTGGGTCCCCGACCTGCCCACAGGGAAATAAACAAAAAACAGGTGTTGTTAGGCTGCTCGGGCTGCCACAGCTAAGTACCACAGACTGGGTAGCTTAAACATCAGAAATTTATTTTCAACCCATTCCGGACACTATTATAAGTCTGAGGTCAGGGTGTTAGCAGGTTTGAGCTCTTCTGAGGTCTCTTTTCTAGGTTTGGAGGTGTGTCTTCACATGTTCTCTCTGTACCTGCGTGCCTTAATCACCTCTTTTTGTAAAGATGCCAGTCATTGGACTAGGATCCACCCATTTGAACTACGTTTTAACTTTATCACCTCTTTAAAGGCCCTATTTCCAAATCTGCTCACATTCCGAGGTGCTGGGGGTCAGGACTTCAACACGGGAACTTGAGGGAGACACTGTCCAGCCCATAACACTAGGCGAAGCTCCTCAGGGTGTCCCTGAAGATCACAGCACTTTTTGCCGAACGCTGTGAAACGCTGCTGTGCCTGGTTTTGTTGCATGAGCGCAGAACAGGTTCACCCTGCCACAGGGGTCTCGCCTCTCCCCTGCCACCGAGGGAGACCCGCCCTGTCCACAGCCCTGTCCTGTCTCTCACTTACACAGTCGGCCTCACATCACAACAGCGGGAGACACACCTAAAGAGCATCACAGAGGGTTTCGAGAAAAACTGTCATCCCCTGACTGATGTGACACCCGTCTACATTCCTCAGCACAGGCCCACCCGGGGGCAGGGAGCACTCTGGGGAGCAGCAGGTTTAGGCCAGAGGTGATGTGAACAAAGGAGGTGCCTCTGAGGGTGCAGGTCGAGGCCCCAAGGCTGCCACCATCCCTGTGGGGGTGGCCTTGCTGCTCCCAGGGTGGAGGCGGGACGGACAGGCCTCACAGAGCTGGGCCTCTCAGCGCTCGCACACGCCTCAGTCAGTGGGGGGCTAAGAAGTTGGACATGATTGCGGAGTGATTATAATTATGATGACCTTTGGAGAGAGAACTGGAAAAGAATGCTGTGATAAAGCACTGATGAGCCTGAATAAGGAGAGAGCCCTGGGGAGGGTGGGCAGGGGCGTGTGTGCCTGGGAGGTGGCATTAGCAGACCTGCTCCTCGTTCAAGGACGTTTCTCCTGCAGAGCCAGCCCTTCACAGAATTAGGGACGGGAGCTCATTGGGAGATGCAGTAGCCTGGAGCCACACGGCACTCCCTGACAAAAAAACAGGATGCTGAGCATGGCTGTATGTGCTGGGCCTGCCAGCCTCACATCAGGGCCTCTGGCCAGCTGAACTGAAAGGAGAGAAAAACACCAGCATCATACTTACCGGGTAGTAGGCTCTACTGTGCTTTAACACATGCAAGCTCAGCTTGATCCCTATAACAACCTATGGTGTAGGTATGAGCCCATGTTACAGGTAGGAGACTGAAGCACAGAGAGGATGCATTACTTGCCTGAAGCTATGCCACTGGTAAGAGGAGGTCCTAGGATTTGAACCCAAGCAGTGAGGCTTCAAAGGTCCACAGTCCTAGCCTATATTGTCTTCCTCGACTGAGAAACAAGAATGAGTTAGGAAATATGGCGTGTGGAGGTCAGGAGACTGGGTATCAAGACCCATGCTCGGTAAGGGGCCCACAAGACCTCCAGGGCCACAAGGAGGGGTCTGGGGCAGAACTTCAAATTGCCAGAGGTTGCAGCTGCTGGAGGAGAGGGGCTGAGAAGGCTTGGAGGGTGTGCTAGAGCGAGGACAGCAGAGAGGCTCCCCAAGACCCACTTTGACCCATTCATAGTGCTTCGTCTTCAGGTATATCCTCCTCCTCCACGCTGCCCTGGCTCTGGCCTAGGTAGACTTACTTCCTCTACTCTCAGGGTGGTGCTGCTGGTTATAGCTCCATATTGTGCCAGTCAACCGTGCTCAGAAGAAAATAAAGCTCTTTATGAAGCATGGGGATGGAGAAGACCCCAGGAGAGGCCCACTGGCCTTTGCGTCAGGGATTCATTTTACCTGTTACACCACTGGATAAAAAGCAGAGAAATCAGGGGCTCGGTTGGCACCCTCCAATGTTCTATAAAAACAACATTCATCCACATATTCATTCACCCAACACATTTATCAAGCACCCACTATGTGCCGAGATACAACAGAGAATTAAACATCGCAATTCTTCCCCCATAGAGCTTGCTGTCTAACAGGTAAGACTGGACACCAGACAATCACATAAATAAATGCAGAATCATAATTGTAGTTAGGGGCAAATAAAGGAGTGTTACACAATAGAATGAAAGCCTGGAAGAGGGAGCTCTGACCTAGTCAGGGGAGTAAGGGAAGGCCTCTCCAAAGCCGTGACATGTCAAGGTCCAAAGGAAAAAGAGGGGCCAGGGGAGAAAGATTTCACCAGGCAGAGGCAAAGTATACTCAAAGGTTCTATGGCCACAGGGTGTGCATTAGTTAGACACTGCTGTGTAACAAATCACCCCAAAACACAGAAGTTGAAAAGCATAAGCATTGATATTGCTCACAGGTGTATGGGTCAATTGGGCTTGCTTGCTCTGGAGTCTGATGTCAGCTGTGGGTCATATAGATGGCTCTTCTGATCTTGATTGGACTCTCTGGCAAGTATGGAGTCAGCTGTGTATAGACTGGTCTAGAATAACCTCAGACAGACAACTGGGCTCTCTTCCACATGGTCTTGCATCCTGCAGCCAGCCAGCCCAGGATCCAGCAGGATCGGGATTAAAGTGAGGCAAATTGAGTGAGTCTTACAAATGCAGAGTTAGATTTCATTTTTCTTTTTAAGTTTTGATATTTTGTTCAGTATAGATTTATGGCATTCATTTTGATTTTTTCAAATATTCAAATATTCTCTATCTTGACTACCGAGTTTTTTTGACACCCTTTTAAATTTCATCCCTGAGGCAAGCGCCTCACTCTCCTCACCCTAGCTCCAGCCCTACAACAGGAGCACTGCCCACTCACTACAAGGAGGAAGGCAGTTATCTCTACCAGAATAGGCCTGGAAACTTTCTAGGGAAGGTAAAGCTTGAGATAGTTCCTGAGAGGTCAGTAGGACAGCATACCAAGCAAAAGGAACAGCAAACGCCGAGACTCAGAGATATGGAATAGCCAAGTCGTGAAATGTGGGGTGTGAAGGCACCGAGGGGTTGACTTTGAAAAGGGGGAGCGGAACCCTATTACCCAAGGTCTCAAGTACCAGACTGGCCAGCCCAGACACTGCCCTGTGGGTGACTGGGAGGAATGGAGGCTTTGGAGCAAGGAGATGATATCATCGTCAGACTCAATTTATTTAACAAATTCATTAAGCACTCTGTGTCAGGTGACGTACTAAGCACATTATAGATGTCCACTCATTTAATCATTGCACTGACCCTATGAGGCGGGTCCAGCTAGCAGATGAGGAAACTGAGGCACAGAGATGATAAGTGGCTGATGAACCCAAGTTCCCAAGTGGCTGATGCTGATTCTAAATCCTAACACCCTGTCTCTGGAGTCCCCATCCTTAATCACTACACTCTGCTGCTTCTCTACCCACTCATATTTTAGAGATGTTACTTTGGCCAAAGTACAGATGAGCAGGAAGGCAGAAATCGAGGTGAGGGAGGGAAGTGCAGGAGGAGGCTGTTAAAGAGGCCGTTTGGGTTTCCTGGAGAGAGATGTCCATGTGCTGAACAAGATAGGGACATCAGTGCAAGAGCTCTGGGTGTGGAATTCATCAGCTTCATACGCAGAGCAGAAGACAGCTGCCTTCCTCCTTGTAGTGAGTGGGCAGTGCTCCTGTTGTAGGGCTGGAGCTAGGGTGAGGAGAGTGAGGCGCTTGCCTCAGGGATGAAATTTAAAAGGGTGTCAAAAAAACTCGGTAGTCAAGATAGAGAATATTTGATGTTTCCGCAAGGGAAGGTAGGCAGGGAGCCAGCTGTAGGTGGACGGAGCCTGGTGGGGGCTGAGGGGGGAGGAATGGTTAATGGAGTATGAGAACAAAGGCGGTGGCAGAGTGCCATGGATAGGGCTTCAAGGCAACAAGAGTATTTTGCGTAGAGTGGGGGAGCCTGGTTTGCAGGTGGCAGTGGAAAACAAATACATCATTGATGCTGTCTCCTTGTGACCCTGGGAGGCATGGTCTATGGGAGAAAGAGCAGCGTCCACTCAAGCAGGCAGTAAGAGCTGCAGCACCCTGGGGAAGAGCCAAGGTTGTAAAGGGCAAGAGACAGACAAAGCGAGCTGCAAGGCAAAGAGGGTAGAGGTCGGTCATGATGCTTCACAAGAGGATGGGAGTGGGGGGAATGCAAAAGCCTATTATTCCCACCCTCAACCAGATTACCGACAAGCTTCCCCTGTGCCAGGCAGTGCTGTAGGCATGGGTGACAAAAAGCAGAAGAGCCCTTAAAGCTTTTCTAGTCAACACTGCTCACTGGATAGATGGAAACTTTAGCTCATCCCTGCACACCAAGGATGCTGACTGCAAACATATAACTCCACCCAAAGGCTTTTCCCTGGCTGCAGGAGAGTCACTGCCCCTAGAAATGCCCTCATCCTATGATGGTCTGGGAGTCAGGGAATAAATACCTCAGCTTCCTTGTCCCTCAGGTGAGGTAACTCAGGTGTGTACCCCTCAAATTTTCTCAGCAGGATAGCGCCCTGGTTTCTCTGAGCGTGACCTGCTTGAGATCATACTTCATTGCCCTCCTTCCTTTTTCTGTCTTACTTTCCCATTCCTTACAAAAGGGGCTTCCTGGGATATCGCCTCCCAAATAACCTACTTGCACTCAAATACCTGTCTCTGGGTCTCCTTCTAGGGGTATCTAACTAAGATGAGGACACTGGGGCCCAGAGAGGAGAAGTAAGTTGCCTGCAGTCACACAGCTTCTCAGGGCAAAACCACAACCCAAACTCAGGTCTCACAACTCCAAATCCATGAAGGCAGAGATCAAAGGCACAAAATAAATAATCACAAAGTTCTGAGTTCAATCACCTGTGGAGATGATACAATTGATCCTTCAACAATACAGGTTTGAACTGTGCAGGTCTACTTATATACAGATATTTTTCAATAAATACTGTAAGTGTGTTTTTTCTTTCTTACAATTTTCTTAACATTTCTTTTCTCTAGCTTGCTTTCTTGTAAGAATACAGTGTATAATACACAAAATATGTGTTAAAAAGTATGTAACATACAAAATAAGTGTTAATTGACAGTTTATGTTATCAGTAATGCTTCTAGTCAACAGTAGACTATTAGTAGTTACGTTTTGGGGGAATCATGAATTTTTGACTGGACAGAGGGTTGGCAACTCTAACCTACACATTGTTCAAGGGTCAGCTGTACTATTATTCTCTATTTTCTGCCCTCCCTGTAAGAGAGTTAAATATTTCTTCCCATTATCATTAGTTATAGTAATTCCCTGTGGGAGGAATGAACTTCCTCGTCCCATTGAAAGAAGGACCTCCTTCAGCCACTGAAATGCGAGCACACGCGACATACGCCAATTCTGGGCAGAAATCTTAACAGCCATGGCCGGCTTTACCAGTTTTCTTGCTTTTCTTCTGCATGATAATAGCATGTTCCAAATAAGGGCTA